>OX387356.1:21547466-22147466 GCA_947563465.1 Archips xylosteana
CACACCAATAAGCCGACAGTCACGCCGGTCAGTACTATCAAACGTATTGTTTCAGCCGAAAGACTGTTGCTGAAAGGGGGAGGCTTCGCCAAACAGACAAGTCCCTTGTTTTGGTACGGAAAATGCGCCTTATGCATCCAGCGCTATTTGGTCTGTTCCGTTGTTAATAGAAACTGTAGAATTTCGTTGTTATCGTTGTTTGTAGAATCATATTACGCACGTCTCTGACAGAGTAGGGCTCATTACGTCTCAATTTAATTTTACCCTTTTACCAATACTCCTAGATTTCAAAAGGACTTAGTGTCAAAATACCTAAATTCCAGAATGCCTTTTAAAATTTTTTTTCTTTGCCTTTGTGCAGTTTTCAGCTAAAAGGATTTGCCACACTCCATTATTCGGTATTTTAAGGAAATGTAATTTCAATATTTAGGCATTTATATTTTATATTTAGGTTTTAGGTCAAAGTTATTATGACATTTGTTAATTTTAGGAATGAAACAATTTTGATATTTAGGTATTATGAGCCCATGGATGGCAATTTGAAATTTAGTGAATTGGGCATTATGCAAATTAGGTGGAATAAGCCCTACTCGTCTGACACTTGCGGTGTCTGTAAATATGAATCGACGTTAAACAATATAAACCCGTTGAAATATAAATTGTTTCTGTACTCACAGGTGAAGAACGGAGCGGACATCAAACTGGAACCCCCTAAGATGGACCCCATGCGGTTCACGTACCCCGCGTATCCCGGGCTGGCTCCGTACCCCCCCGTGTACTCCGCGCCGCCGCCCAACATACCTCCCCCTCCAAGGTAAATATACCCTTATAGTTGATCAAAACCTAAAAACCGGCGAAAATATTATGTGCCACCCTCTGGGATGTAGTTTTTTTGCATAGAACTGAGCCCTGACTGAAATCATTCAACTGCTTTTCAAATAACGAATGATTCATTCGTTATTTTATTTGGATTCGAGAAAAGTTAGTAAGATAATCCAATAAATAATCATTTTCTCAAACATGCTTTGAAATGTATGCGTTAATGTCACGAAATGAAGCCATGAAGTTTGTTGTTTAAGGCTCCCTACATTACTTCTTGGCCTAGGCCATAAAAGTAAGTATGAAAAACCATTATTGTCCGCTGCTGTAACTTTTTAAATTTGCTTACTAACACTAAACTGACAAAGGAAAAATTACATACAGCCAACTTACGACATTAAAAAAAATCTATCTTTTATTTCTATAAAACCGCCTAAACTACTGGTGATGGATGGATGAATGGATGGATGTATGGATGTATGGATGGATGTAAGGATATATGGATGTATGGATGGATGTATGGATGTACAGATGGATGTATGGATGTATGGATGGATGTATGGATAGATGGATGGATGGATGTATGGATGGATGGATGTATGGATGTATGGATGGATGTATGGATGTATGGATGGATGTATGGATGGATGTATGGATGGACGGATGTATGGATGGATGTATAGATGTATGGATGGATGTATGGATGGATGGATGGATGGATGGATGGATGGATGTATGGATGGATGGATGTATGTAGGGCATCGAAACTCGGTTCAATTTTGAAAACCCGGGTTTTCGGGTCTAAGAGTAATCAAAACCCGGGTAGACCGGTTTTTTCGAGCTTTTCGATCTTTTTGTTATAATTTTTAAAAATACAAGAAACTGTGTTCTTATATCGATTTTCTACAATAAGTACAAAATGTAAAGGATGAGGAAGGTTTTAATAAATGAGACAGTACTTTCCAAATTACAAAAACAGTTCTAATATTTTAAAAGTCGTATAGATTTTTTTAGTCTGAATATCGATTTTAAGCTTGAACGTGTCCGTTTGATGAAATCCAGGCTCCGACCATCCCTGCTCCAAACTATAATCGGATCTGAAAAGTTCCAGTCTAATCTGGAGAACCGATTCGCTGCTTTGAAAACCACAAATAGCGATGACATTGACCGGGCCCTCGAGAATATAGTTGGAATCCTCAGGGAGGAAGGTGTGAGATTTTGCGAATTGCGGCGTAAAGGCAGGAAGTCGAAGCTTTCGGAAGAAACACTAAGGCTCATGGAGGAACGACGTGAACACCCACCAGTTACTTCGTCTGAACGACATGCTCTAAACAGGAGAATTGGCAAACTTGTAAGATACGATCTCCGATGCTCCAACACCCGTTCAATAGAACGAGCGATCGAGCAAAATCGGGGATCAAAGGTTTTTGTCAAATCTCTTGGAAGAAGTCATCTGACGAAGCTGACCTCTACGGATGGAGTAGTTGTTTCTTCCAGGTCTGGGATTCTTTCGGAAATTGAAAACTTCTACAGCCAGTTATACGCTACGCATGCATCTCAACCTGATCCCGAAAATGAGGAGTCCAGAGCTGCATTAACACGCCACTTTACGGAAGACTTGCCAGAAATCAGCCTGGACGAAATCGCGATGGCTCTCAGACAGCTTAAAAATGGAAAAGCCCCTGGAGAAGACGGTATTACGACTGAGCTCCTGAAATCTGGTGGTAAACCTATAATGAAGGAGTTCCAGAATATTTGTAATACTGTTCTTGTTGATGGAAGAACTCCAGAGGCGTGGAGTAAGAGTGTTGTCTTGTTGTTTTTCAAAAAGGGTGATAAAACTCTTTTGAAGAACCACCGACCCATTTCACTCTAAAGCCACGTCTAGCTGTTTTCGAGAGTCATCACGAACCGTCTTGCGCGAAGGCTCGACGAGTTCCAGCCCCCCGAACAGGCCGGGTTTCGATCGGGATACGGCACCATAGACCACATCTTTACAGTGCGGTAGATTATACAGAAGACCGAAGAGTATAATCGGCTGCTTGTGCTTAGCGTTTGTGGACTATGAAAAGGCCTTTGACTCGATCGAGATCTGGTCTGTTCTGGAATCTTTGCAGCGATGCCAAGTCGATTGGCGATACATCCAAGTGTTGAGAGGTCTGTACAACGCCGCTACTATGGCCGTCCAAGTCCAGAATCGGCAGTCTGAACCTATCCCCTTGCATCGTGGTGTGAGACAAGGGGACGTTATATCCCCCAAATTGTTCACAAATGCATTGGAGGATGTGTTCAAGACGCTGGACTGGAAGGGGCGAGGCATTAACATAAATGGCGAGTACCTCTCACACTTGCGATTTGCAGATGATATCGCCATCGTGGCGGAAACGCTGCAAGATTTGCAACATATGTTGAATGGCCTAGCTGATCCTTCTCAACGCGTTGGCCTTCGGATGATCCTGGATAAAACCAAGGTTATGCTCAATGAACATGTAAGTCCGGAACCAATTGCAGTTCAAGGCAATATTCTCGAGGTTGTTAAAGAGTATGTTTACCTCGGGCAAACTATGCAATTGGGTAAAAACAACTTCGAGAAAGAGGCCAACAGAAGAATACAGCTGGGATGGGCAGCGTATGGGAAACTGCGTCAAGTTTTCACGTCGCCAATTCCACAGAGTCTAAAGACGAAAGTCTTCAATCAGTGCGTCCTACCCGTCATCACATACGGTGTCGAAACGTGGACACTCACTGTAGGGCTGGTCCACAAATTTAAAGTTGCTCAACGTGCTATGGAAAGGGCTATGCTCGGAGTTTCTCTGAAAGATCGAATTCGTAACGAAGTGATCCGACAGAGAACCAAACTTATCGACATAGCCCACCGCATTAGCACGCTGAAGTGGCAATGGGCAGGCCATATAACCCGAAGAACCGATAACCGCTGGGGTAGACGAGTTCTTGAGTGGAGACCACGGATCGGCAAACATAGCGTGGGACGACCTCAGACTCGGTGGAGCGATGATCTTCGCAAGGCGGCTGGCAAGAGCTGGATGAGAGTGGCCGAGGATCGTGCTCAATGGCGTGCCATGGGAGAGGCCTATGTCCAGCAGTGGACGAACGTAGGCTGATGATGATGATGAAGATAGATTTTTTTAGACATTTTTTTAGTATCACAATAATCACCAATTACTGTAAACATTAATAAAACTCTTCTTTATAATAACTAATATCCTTTTTGGATAATAATAATATATCGTACGTAACGAAACAAAAAAATTACAGAAATCTGAACTGAATTATTAGTTTTTCTTTTTACTTAAGTAATATGAACGTAAAAAAATTAGGGCATCCAAAGTTTTGTCACTCAAAGACGAGCGCAATCTATTGCCGACAATTCCAGCCGAAGAAAATATACGCTCCGGCTCGACACTAGTAGGTGAAATGGTTTTTAAATGTTCATAAGTATACCAGCGATAGGTAACGCCCTCGCTGCCGCGCTGTCGCGTACCGCCACATTTCTACCCTCACAGTGAATAACAAAATTAATTGAGAGATACTCACCTAGAAAGAGCGTCACCGAACACTACAAACAACACTCCTCACGTTCACTCACACCGCCCGCGCCGCCGCATCGAATACGTTTACTTGTGACAGTCTAGGAACCTAGTAGGAACGTAGCAACTAAGCTTCTTTTTACGTAATAATTTATCAGAGCGTGTTATTATTCCATTTATTATTGCATTCGAAGTGGTTTATACTTAATAAATAACAAAAAGAAAAGTATTAAAAGTACCCGAAAAACCCGAATTTTAAAAATCAAACCCGGGTTTTTTCGTAATCCTCGGAACCGGGAAAACCCGGTTTTTTCCGGACCGGGTAAACCCGGGCTCGATGCCCTAGATGTATGGATGGATGGATGTATGGATGGAAGTATGGATGGATGGATGTATGGATGTATGGATAGATGGATGGATGGATGGATGTATGGATGGATGTATGGATGGATGTATGGGTGGATGTATGTATGGATTGATGGATGGATGGATGGACGGATGGATGGATGGTTGGATGGATGGATGGATGATGATGATGATGATGATGATGATGATGATGATGATGATGCATGTTTGAGAAAAGCTCTATACAATCCTCGGCCGGAAAAGGGATTGCTGGACTCGTTTTACCCCAAATCTCGTCCATCAATCCCTTACTTCACGGCCTCTGCAGTAATGTACTATTTCACGACACTGCTCGAAAATGTGGCCATAGATAACCTAAATCCAGTACACAAAACTGCCTATTTATGTACATTTAACAGCTGATTCATTTATGGCGCGCAAACACGACAACAATGTTACACTAATCGAGAACAGGTCGTATCAGTATATGTATTTCATAATACGATACGACTTTTTCAAAGATAATTTCTGAATTTCATTCCCGGCGTGCTGAAACGACCAATCAAAAGTAATCGTCTGCTGCATGTGAAATTCAATTGACCAATGAGAATGCGTCATTCATGACTTTAATGAGGTGTTTTTTTTTCCTTAAACGCATAATATGCACAAAATGCTTTAATTTTTTTAAGTATGAAAAACGCCACAGCATTAAACTTTTTAAGCGCTGCAAGGTTAAGGTTTTTATTTTTTAATTATGTGGTTTTTGATACTGGCCACTAGGCCGGTAAGGCGACCGGCGACGCGTCGTGACGGCGACTAAATCAAACATAGTTCGAGTTATGTGAGCGGCCGTAGCGGCCGCAACGGCCGCTCACATTAACTCTAACTATGTTTGATTAAGTTCCCGTCCGACTGAAATGACGCAGAACACTAAAATCAGCTTTCCAGGGAAAAACATCACAATGAGCTTTAACAACTGCCCCCATGCAAACATTAACATAAACTTTAATTAAATATTTATTTTTATTATAAGAAACGTTTTTTATTTCCTCGCATTAGTCGTGAAAAGCACAATGTTTAGTCTCGGCCAAAAGTGCAATAGATGGACTCGTACTTTCGAGGGCCTCCGCTACGCGTCGGCCCTCAAACAAACTCGTCCATCTATTGCTTACTTTCCAGCCTCTACAACAATGTACTATTGTTAGCGAATAAATTGTTCGGGAATAAATTATTCCACATAAATAATCATTTAATAATTTTATTCCTCATTCGCGAATAATTTGGTTGTTCTAAAACCACTATAATAATGTTTTTTTTAATACCTATTCAATTGCAATGCAAACTTGCAATGGTTTGTCGACTTTCATTTTTTCTTTTTCATACATTTTTGTTTTTAATGCCACTCGCATGTTTACGACGAATAAATTAACGTATGAATCATCAAAATCGGTCCACGCATTTGGTCTGAGTGACACATAGGAACAAACCACATACTTAGGCTGATAAACACATTACCCTTTGCGTCGCACATTCGCGTAAAAAAACCTTTAATAATATAACGTTCTTTTACAGGCTGCCGATCCCAGCCGGGCCGCCGCCTCCGCTGGTGTACTCGGAGCCTCCCCCCGCGCGGTTCCCCCCCGTCAACGTGCCGCCTCCCAACTACTTCCCCCCGCTCCCCGCGCGCGGCCCCCCGCCCCCCGGCCCACCCCCTCGGCCGTACTACCCGCCCCCCTAGAATAAGTTAGCATAATTTTTTACAGAAATATAATTGATAGACTGCTATGACTCTTTTGTTTTATTTCCGAATCTGTGTGTTTGAGTTTTGGCACTATTTGCAATCAGATACAATACAATGACTTTTTATTGTACACCACATAGAAAACAAGTAGGTATCGACTGTCCATTTCGTACGTCCGTGTTCAGATCTTTTTGAGCGTATTGACTGCTCTGATGTTTAAGATTATTTATTTATCGTATGGCTTACAAATTACGCTTAAATTATAATTAATTATTATATTAGATGGCGTCTGTATGTACGGTCAAGTGCAAAAATAAGTATCGATTTAATCCTCCCATCGTTACATACCTATACCTTAATTCGACGACATAAGAGCTATGGGACATATTTATGAGCAAGTTGTGTGCACCCATATTTTTCAACCGACGAAAACAAAAGGAGGGGGTTCTCAAGTCGACGTGTATATATATATATATATATATATTTTTATGTATGATCACACATAACTTTTTACAGAGTAGTCCGATTTGATGATTCTTTTTTTATTGGAAAGCGTATACCCCGAGGGTGGTCCCATTTAAATTTGGAAATAATATTCCTACCCTAAGGGTAGGAAAACATGGGATGATTGACTAACTTTTTACAGAGTAGTCTGATTTTCATAATTCTTTTTTATTGGATAAGGTATTCATTGAAGTTGGTATTATATAAATTTGGAAAAAAAAAATCCCCAAGGATGGGAAAAAAGTATAAAATAAAAACTTTTAACAAAAAAATTAAACCGCCGAAAAAACAGAAAAGCAAAAAATAATACCTTTTTTGTTTGATCTTAATCTAGGTACCAGTTTGAAGTCGGTGCCTCAGCACGAGCCAGGAGGAGTGGAGCTATAATCGTCTACCTGATTGGCTTCTATCACTCCTCCTGGCTCGTGCTGAGGCACCGACTTCAAACTGGTACCTAGATTAAGGTCAAACAAAAAAGGTATAATTTTTTGCTTTTCAGTTTTTTCAGCGATTTAATTTTTTTGTTAAAAAGTTTTTACATTTGACTGTACGTAGAGAAAATATAAAAGGTAAGTAATAGGCGGCAATATAGCTTGGACACCTCAAAGAAAAACTACCAATTTTGAAAATTCCACGATGATTCAGCTAATTCATTTCAACAGGCTATCAAATGATAGAAAAACATTCCTCATATTCATGTAAAACTTTATTGTCAGTAAATAACATCACAAATATTAAAAATCGCTGTGCATCTCACATAATTCCAAAATGACGCCATAAATGAATTTAAATTCTTTAGCGATGCGCTAAAGAACAAATCCAAATATGCCATCCAGGGTGCGGCCTTCTGAACGCCAGCGTCGGCTATAAACGACAACACGGTAAGTATACAAAAATTAACCTATTCGCATCCCCAAAAGAATCAATTTTGTTCGTAAGAAAAACGACGTGTCGTTCAAAAGGTAAAAACACTACTCTGTATTTGACGACCCGGAACAAACATGATGATTCATACACTCAATGACAATAACACGAGCAACCATCGGGATTTACGTTGTAAAATTTAATGAAAGTTAGAGAGTACCTTTATCGATAAACTCAACTATCGGCACTTTTTCCATAAAGTGATCGCCCCCAGCTTTGTTTGTAAGTTTTATTTCGGAGACGATAAAGTTTACACAAAGCGTTTTATAAATGATAGCTGGGTAATTGAGTACCATTGCACTACAAAATACAAATATTCATAATTAGTTATATTATTCTTACGACAAAGAAGAGGAAAATTGAGTTATTTGGTTTCGTTTTAATACTTCCAATAAAATTATATTTTTACAAAAAAAACTTGGAGCGATCAAGTGTGGTAATTAAGCTGGTAGTCTTCGACATTCATAAGAGCTTCAATTGATGCCTTAACTGTTTTTTTTTACTTTTGAGTGTATGAGAAAACCATCGATAGTTGAGTTTATCGATACGGGAACTCCTTAGCTGTCATCAAATTTTGCCCCCTAAATTCCGATGTCTGAACATGAGAGTTTGAGTAATCAGGGCCCAATTGCATAACAAAATACAAGCAAATAGTATTAGTGAATTTCAATACAAAATAGCTAATACTATTAGCTTGTAATTTGTTATGCATTTGGGCCCAGGTCGTAAATTATTGTCGTTCATTCTGGGTTGACAAATACAGGGGCCTGTTTTAAACGCACCCTGCCATCCATAACAATTCCAAAATTTACACTAAAAATATTTTTACAGTAGCAAAACATTTCCGAACTTTATGGTTAAAATTGTTTGGTTTCAGGAAATAATGAAGCGGTTTGTTATAACTAAATAACCAAGTAGATAAGCCAAGAAGGAATAGAATTCATTAGTCTTAGTACAAATCTAGAGTACGATATTAATAATTATAGTTAGAGAGCTAGTGGATATTTTAGAGTAGGTATTTCAGGCAGCGTAAAAACTTGTGCAGCGCTCAAACATAAAATATTAAATATAAATATAGCCAACAGATAAAAAAGTAAAGTGGAAATGTATTCAAAAGTTACTATAATTAAATTTTTTCGCACAAAAATAAGAATTTAAAACCACCCATGATGATGATTATACAGTCAGCTCCAGAGAAAAGGTACTTCCTGTAACGGCGGTAACCACACCGGAGGTATCTTTTTCCTGCAGTTAACAGTACAAGCTTTTATGTTATCCTAAATACCTACTAAAATTCCTACCATTTCTCTGACCATAACGGTTAAATAATATCGTAAATCAAACTCAGAATTAAAATAAGTGAAAATAGAATTAAGTGAATACTTAGAATGGCACCAATAGTTACAGTTCTTCCAACTCGCGAAGGCGAGAGAGCTTTACTTGTGATTGAAAGTATATACTTATGCACATTGTGGTAGTATGCGTTTGTTTTTATATGGCAACCGCACCCGATTTAGTTCTCACGCACACTTTGTCAAGTATATAAGATACCCTTAGGTAGGTAGGTAGGTTAGCTTCGATCATATCATATAATACGTAAAAGCAAGGTCCTATACAAAATCAAACTCAAAAATCGTCTCCGTCGCGTCAATACACAACATTGACAAATAAAGAGTGATGTAGTAAATATAGTACATTTTAATATATACCTTACGTAGTAGAACATAACGTCGTAAATCAACTGTGTGAGCTTCAGTTTTGTTACCAAAAATGGAATAACTTTGACAACGCATGACTACGGTGTCGAGAAATAAAACAAAATATCTAAAAGAAAGTATTGTAAAATGAACCTTAAAATTAAGTAATAAGGTACAATCACGATAGTAAAATATGCGAGTTTCGTTATTTTGGTACCTATGAAAGTAAAGAAGGCAATTGATGATTTACGCTTTGTTTTGATGGCTCCATTTTTTAAGCGGCGATCGTGCATCTACGTATTATATGATCGAAGCCTACGTTGCTACAAGTGCAGCCAAGTCGTCTTCGTAACTTGCAAGAACTGCAATGAAAATGAATTATACAGAATAAAATAAAATGGGTGAACTTGTGCTTTATGCGAAATGCGTCAATGAATTGAGCAAGTTTCATTAAAACACTATGTTTTGAATGAAGAGTTTCATACTGAACACATGCGAGATGATTGGGGTGAAAAATTATTTACTTAAAAACAATTGCTAGCTTGTTATATCTTAGAAATAACTATGGAGTAAGTTGCCGTACGACTAGATGTAGACACAATACGAATTGTGTTTTAAAGAACATTGTATAGCGAATACTTTTAAGCAAACATTGTTTTTTCTTGAGCTAATTTGTCAAGTGCAAAAATATGTATCTCGATCCACTTACGCAGATATAAAAGCATGTGTTACATATTTTAGTAAAGGAAAAAGATGTATAATTTTATTCATCACAATGCAAAAATGTACCTCAATTGTCAAGAACACTACGTACACAAGTCACAAAAATATGTATACAGACTTCATTATCTCGACAATGTATATAACTTTAGATCGCGTAAGGTCGGTTAACTTCTGCCCTTGAAAATAAATAATCACAGGACAATTCACACCAATTGACCAGTCCCAAAATAAGCAAAGTTTGTGTTATGAATGCTACGCAACGAATAAACGTGCTCAAATAGATATTAAACATCCAAGACTCGAAAACGAACATTCGTATTTTTCATACTTATGCTCCGACCGGGAATCAAACCCGGGACTTCATCGTAGTCAGGTTCTCTCTAACCCCTAAGCCATCCGGACATCTACTTCACAACGGTCGGCTTGGTTTTATTGTCACATTGCAATTATGGCCCATTGCCTTAATCGTATGGTTGATTTAAGCTAACCCCACACATTTTTATATTTTTTATCAGACCTTTCTTTATGGGTTTTTCATATGGGCCGAAGTTAGCTTCCATTGGATCTAAGTACCCCGACTTTACTATTTTTTGCACTTGAATGTATCCATTGCCTTATCGTATATATATAGAAGTGGATACGGTATATAAAATGTGACATGGCATGGGATTAAAATAGATAAGTAGGTTCTAAGGTACACTGGATCTTTCTCTATCCCTAAAAAATACTTGGCAGTGATGTGAAAATATTTAAATACCCATAACTTCAGTTTTTTATACACTTTAAATCGTACGAAAACAATGAAAAACTTTTTTTTTGGTTCGTAATGCATAATTGTGACGTTTCATTTATACAACAGTAAATTAAGATCCTAAGAAATATTCCGAGAGCTGGTAGATAATACAGAATTGTTCGAGGCAGCGTAAAAACTTGTACAACGATTCCTTTATGATGCCTAAAAGATAAATCATTAATTAATTGGCAAAAACACTGCTCTGATTGAAGAACAGTGGGGCTAAGCCGACCCTAGTACTGACATCTGAAACTTTATATCACCTGACTGTTTTTACCAGCTTTTAACTAGTTTCAAATGGTTTTTTATTAAATCTCTTATTATGGTTTCGAAGGGTGTCAGACGGAAACCATTTAATCCAACTTTCCTCATGATTCCATGAACATTTGTTGCAAAAAAATCAATTATATATATTTAAACATCCAAGGATTTGTTTAGCCCCACTATTCTCCAGCCATTTCTGTATTTTTGAATTTAGTCATCACAAAGGAAGTATTTTACAAGTTTTTACGCCGTCTCAAGTACCTACTCTAAAACGTGTACCAGCTCTCGGACCATAATTGTAGCATCCAGAGTTATATTTTCATACGCATTTTAATAAGTTTAAAAAACAATTCTACAAACTACAAAGGCACACGAGAAATATCAGATCCGTATAATAATCTCCAAATTAAGGCACACGATTTCTTAACACGATTATAAATGACGCTTAACTATTCATTGCCCTTAAATATCTAATTCACAAAGACCGGATAAACGTCCGTCATTTCAATGGTGAATCAACTTTTTTGTACCTATTGTTTACTCTGTCCCCGGTTGACCAAGTGACATCTTTATACTGTTTCATAAAAAAAATGCATAGGTTGTCCAAGAGACAAAATTTGTGTAACCATAGCAACGGATGGCAAGAAAAAGTTGATTCGTACGGTCAAGGACTTTAATTCATGAGCCACCATGGAACCATTTCACAGTGAACGTCATAGTGATATCGCATTAATTAACAAGGAAAATCATAATGACTTTTCCTTTGAAAAGGTCCTTGACTGTACCTCAATCTAACCAATGCTACGTCATTCAGTATAGTTAGTAATTCCTCACATCGTTCTGTTCTATTTGGTGGTTGCCACTGGAAAATTTGGAAAACACCATCGGCATTGAGCCGGCTGGTAGATAAATATGGCGGAAGTCGATCGAGACTGTCGAATAGATTGCGTAGTAAACTATTATGTAATCTATGTTCTAATTCTGTTTTATATTGTAAACCATCATTGTATGCTCCAGGGTGAATCAACTTTTCAGTGCTACCCGTTGCTATGGTTACAAAAACACCCTCGAATGGCATCCTGTAGACAGACAACAAACTTTTTCGATATTGGTCTTAAATTTCCGTCATTATAATGAAATGACGGACGTTTTTCCAGCCCTTGCGAATCAACAAACAGTATGTGTGAGGAAAAATATTCCTACCAAGAAAATAGCGTTTGATCGACGGTATTTTTCTATTGCATTATGATATAATTGGAAACATATGAAAAACAAATGAAAAAGTAATGAATGATTCAGGGCGATCAATAGTTACGCGAAATTATAATACTTTTATTAACCTAGCTAGACCTTAAGTATAAAGAGTTAGAAGTTATATTTCAACAGTTTAGTATTCTGTTCTGACAGACGATTATCTCAGGCGGCTATATCATAAACATGACAGGTGATAAGTGAATTTGACAATTCGAAATTCATTGCCGACTTTAGGAATTCCGTGTTAAACCGAGAGTCATTTCGGCTGCGAAATGTAAACCGAATCGTTACGAATAGTCGCTTAGTCACAAGAAAAAGCGCCAGAGTTAATAAAATTTAGCTAATAATTTTAATTGACTTATTTTAAAAGAGTTTATTGAAAATGTACTCCTAGATATACAGCTGTTTGGGTAAATATTACTTTATTTTAATCAATAATCGTTTGAGCTGATCGTCTTGTAAAGGCACAATAAAAAACCATGCTTAATAACTATAGCTAATACTTCAACATTTCATGCATTTTACAACAAATAAACTTCTAAAATCTATGCGATCACACACCAAAATGACAAAAACAGGATTTTAAAGCGTTGAAATAAGATACAAATTTCCGCGGTAAAATAACATTTTTAACGCGACAAAACCCTGCCTTTTACATAAAAATTCTTACAAATTCCACAGCGGCATTATAATAATAATTCAAATATGCACAACAAATTCATTTACATTTAAAAAATTTATACATTATTTCACGAATATAAAAATTAAAAATAAATATAATGTACAACTCATTTCGTAGCAATTAATTTGAGTAAGAACATTTTGAGTGTTTTTTTTCAATTTGTATAATTTGATAAATATTCAACTTTTATTGTAAAAAAGTGACATTACAACAAATATACGTTTGGCGTGGAAGTGGCACCGCTTTATGTATTTTTCTTTAAATATGTCGCAGTCCAATGCATTTGCTGCCCAGCGATTGACATCCATCACATCTGATGTAATATACAAATAAAGCCAAAGGTGTAATTCACTGGTTGGACAAAAAAACGACAAGCGTATTATAGAAGTCCTCTTTTAAAAACTCACCTACAGAAAAAAATAGAATAAGGAAGAAAGGAGAACTAATATTTTCATATCGTCTCAGACTACACACGTCCTACTTGCTGGGCATAGGCGAATGTGAGGGTTTGGGCTGTAGTTCCCACGCGGACCTAGTACGGATTGGGAACTTCAGACACACCATTGAATTGCCTAGCAAGTGTGTGCGGTTCCTCACGACGCTTGCCCTTCACCGTAAAGCTTGTAAATTTCAAACGTAATGCCGCACATGAATTCTGAAAAACTCAGTGCTAACCCGGGATTTGAACCCACTATCCTCTGCTTGAGAGACTAAAGGTTAAATTAACCACCAAAGACGAAATTTACATATGTGCGGAAGTACATTTGGTGGTTTTCGTTAAAAAGTGTTCACTTTTTATTAAATAAGGAAATTTTGGGTTTTTCTTAAGAGCGCCATTGATTTTTAACCCTTGACACAAAAAGAGTGTTATAAGTTTGGTCTCTATGTGTGTGTGTGTGTGTGTGTGTGTCGGTTTCTTAGACATATTTCATCAAAATTCGTTTAGGCGTTTCAAAGTTATCAGCTCTTTAGAGCGCGCGCAGACCGAGAGCGGTCTGGCGTTCCGCGTTCAGAGTTCTGCGTTCTTTCGAATGTACTGAGTCCCTTACGATAACGCTCACAGCAGGCGACTGGAACTCTCGAGCGGTCAATACACAGAACTCTGAACGCGGAACTCGGAACTCCAGACCGCTCTCTGTCTGCGCGCGCTCTTAGTCAGCTGCGGAAGGGATCTTAGACGCATAATGGGCATTTACTTTATTTTCAAACATATGTGAACAAATTGCGTTAAAGGTTTTTAAATTTTTAATTTATAGTTATCATAGTTAAAAAAAATGTCCGTAATTTTCCATACAATTTTTTTGCGTTAGTTTTGTGACGACTCATTTTAAATGTATGAAAAAAACGTCACAAAACTAATCCAAAAAGGACACTTTTTTTTTGAAAATGAATTGTGCCTGTGATTTTAAATACGAAAACCCCAAAATGACCTCATTTAAAAAAAGTAAAATGGTACTTTTCTTTGAAAATGCCCGTTTGAAATTCACCACCTGTACGGTGAAGGAAAACATCTTGAAGAAACGTCATACGATATCACATAGCGTCAGTCTTAGCAACACCAGTTTAGATGAGACGCGACTGTTTGAGATAGTGCAAAAGCAGTTGGTGCAGGAACTTGTATTGTTGGACGTTTTGGATGAGGTTCGCTCTCTGTTGATGCAGCAGGCCGATAGTGCGAGGAATGTCCAGTTCCTAATGTGATAAAAAAATGTTAATGTTACTGATTGCTGAAAAAAAAACCGGGCAAGTGAAACAAATTTGAAAGCAAGCTCAAAGTAGGTTTGTACCTATATTTCATGGTATTTGTATAAATAAAAAAGCTACTTGGGCTGTGAGGTTTTACTTGCTAACTTTTATAAATATCTGTCAACAGGATAATTTTTGTTCTTGTACGAACCGAAAGTTCATTCATTCAAATGTTTAAATCATTCGAGTCATTCTTTGACTCACTCTCTTCCATCTTTTTTCTCATGTAACCATGTCGGTAAAGCTCTTTTAAATAATCGTGCGTGCAGTTTCTCCGAGCGGAAGAAGTGAAACTTCGTAATGTGGAAATGAAAAAGGCACTTACACATCAATATACATATGCATCTATGTGTTTAAATTACTCACTAGATGGCGCTTTTATCAAGTCTCATAATTCACACCAATTGACCTAGTCCCAAGGTAAGCTTAGCAAAGCTTGTGTTATGGGTACTAGGCAACGGATAAACATACTTATATAGATAGATACATACTTAAATACATATTAAACATCCAAGACCCGAGAACAAACATTCGTATTTTTCATACAAACATCTGCCCCGACACGGGAATCGAACCCGGGCCCTCAAGCTTCATAGTCAGGGTCTCTAACCACTAGGCCATCTGGTCGTCATACATTTTCACAGACACAGACAGTATGAGTTCTGCATCACACTATCGAAGTTTTTAACATCCGTTATATTTATATACAATGCGAGATTACTTGCTTCGGCAGTACATATATTAATGCTTTTATACCCCCTCCATGGTAGCGTTAAACGTTAAACGCAACCTTGTTGGAAGTCTCATTAGAAGTTTCACTTCAAAAAAGCCGCTCGCAGCAGCAGCGCCGGCACTGACCTGTAGGCTTATTGTCTAACGTTTTTGACGCTTGCCTTCGCAATCGCTATCTCTTTCTGTCAAACGGTATAAAACGTTGACAGAAAGAGATAGTGAATGCGAAGGCAAGCGCCAAAAGCGTTAGACAATACGGCATCTGGCTGCAGTCCACAGTGTGCAGCTCAGCACGAGCGGCGCTGTGCGGCCCCAAGCCCCGCCGGCACTGACCTGGCTGCAGTCCACAGTGTGCAGCTCAGCACGAGCGGCGCTGTGCGGCCCCAAGCGCCGGCACTGACCTGGCTGCAGTCCACAGTGTGCAGCTCAGCACGAGCGGCGCTGTGCGGCCCCAAGCCCCGCCGGCACTGACCTGGCTGCAGTCCACAGTGTGCAGCTCAACACGAGCGGCGCTGTGCGGCCCCAAGCCCCGCCGGCACTGACCTGGCTGCAGTCCACAGTGTGCAGCTCAGCACGAGCGGCGCTGTGCGGCCCCAAGCCCCGCCGGCACTGACCTGGCTGCAGTCCACAGTGTGCAGCTCAGCACGAGCGGCGCTGTGCGGCCCCAAGCCCCGCCGGCACTGACCTGGCTGCAGTCCACAGTGTGCAGCTCAGCACGAGCGGCGCTGTGCGGCCCCAAGCGCCGGCACTGACCTGGCTGCAGTCCACAGTGTGCAGCTCAGCACGAGCGGCGCTGTGCGGCCCCAAGCCCCGCCGGCACTGACCTGGCTGCAGTCCACAGTGTGCAGCTCAGCACGAGCGGCGCTGTGCGGCCCCAAGCCCCGCCGGCACTGACCTGGCTGCAGTCCACAGTGTGCAGCTCAGCACGAGCGGCGCTGTGCGGCCCCAAGCCCCGCCGGCACTGACCTGGCTGCAGTCCACAGTGTGTAGCTCAGCACGAGCGGCGCTGTGCGGCCCCAAGCCCCGCCGGCACTGACCTGGCTGCAGTCCACAGTGTGCAGCTCAGCACGAGCGGCGCTGTGCGGCCCCAAGCGCCGGCACTGACCTGGCTGCAGTCCACAGTGTGCAGCTCAGCACGAGCGGCGCTGTGCGGCCCCAAGCCCCGCCGGCACTGACCTGGCTGCAGTCCACAGTGTGCAGCTCAGCACGAGCGGCGCTGTGCGGCCCCAAGCGCCGGCACTGACCTGGCTGCAGTCCACAGTGTGCAGCTCAGCACGAGCGGCGCTGTGCGGCCCCAAGCCCCGCCGGCACTGACCTGGCTGCAGTCCACAGTGTGCAGCTCAGCACGAGCGGCGCTGTGCGGCCCCAAGCCCCGCCGGCACTGACCTGGCTGCAGTCCACAGTGTGCAGCTCAGCACGAGCGGCGCTGTGCGGCCCCAAGCCCCGCCGGCACTGACCTGGCTGCAGTCCACAGTGTGCAGCTCAGCACGAGCGGCGCTGTGCGGCCCCAAGCCCCGCCGGCACTGACCTGGCTGCAGTCCACAGTGTGTAGCTCAGCACGAGCGGCGCTGTGCGGCCCCAAGCCCCGCCGGCACTGACCTGGCTGCAGTCCACAGTGTGCAGCTCAGCACGAGCGGCGCTGTGCGGCCCCAAGCCCCGCCGGCACTGACCTGGCTGCAGTCCACAGTGTGCAGCTCAGCACGAGCGGCGCTGTGCGGCCCCAAGCCCCGCCGGCACTGACCTGGCTGCAGTCCACAGTGTGCAGCTCAGCACGAGCGGCGCTGTGCGGCCCCAAGCCCCGCCGGCACTGACCTGGCTGCAGTCCACAGTGTGCAGCTCAGCACGAGCGGCGCTGTGCGGCCCCAAGCCCCGCCGGCACTGACCTGGCTGCAGTCCACAGTGTGCAGCTCAGCACGAGCGGCGCTGTGCGGCCCCAAGCCCCGCCGGCACTGACCTGGCTGCAGTCCACAGTGTGCAGCTCAGCACGAGCGGCGCTGTGCGGCCCCAAGCCCCGCCGGCACTGACCTGGCTGCAGTCCACAGTGTGCAGCTCAGCACGAGCGGCGCTGTGCGGCCCCAAGCCCCGCCGGCACTGACCTGGCTGCAGTCCACAGTGTGCAGCTCAGCACGAGCGGCGCTGTGCGGCCCCAAGCGCCGGCACTGACCTGGCTGCAGTCCACAGTGTGCAGCTCAGCACGAGCGGCGCTGTGCGGCCCCAAGCCCCGCCGGCACTGACCTGGCTGCAGTCCACAGTGTGCAGCTCAGCACGAGCGGCGCTGTGCGGCCCCAAGCCCCGCCGGCACTGACCTGGCTGCAGTCCACAGTGTGCAGCTCAACACGAGCGGCGCTGTGCGGCCCCAAGCCCCGCCGGCACTGACCTGGCTGCAGTCCACAGTGTGCAGCTCAGCACGAGCGGCGCTGTGCGGCCCCAAGCCCCGCCGGCACTGACCTGGCTGCAGTCCACAGTGTGCAGCTCAGCACGAGCGGCGCTGTGCGGCCCCAAGCGCCGGCACTGACCTGGCTGCAGTCCACAGTGTGCAGCTCAGCACGAGCGGCGCTGTGCGGCCCCAAGCCCCGCCGGCACTGACCTGGCTGCAGTCCACAGTGTGCAGCTCAGCACGAGCGGCGCTGTGCGGCCCCAAGCCCCGCCGGCACTGACCTGGCTGCAGTCCACAGTGTGTAGCTCAGCACGAGCGGCGCTGTGCGGCCCCAAGCCCCGCCGGCACTGACCTGGCTGCAGTCCACAGTGTGCAGCTCAGCACGAGCGGCGCTGTGCGGCCCCAAGCGCCGGCACTGACCTGGCTGCAGTCCACAGTGTGCAGCTCAGCACGAGCGGCGCTGTGCGGCCCCAAGCCCCGCCGGCACTGACCTGGCTGCAGTCCACAGTGTGCAGCTCAGCACGAGCGGCGCTGTGCGGCCCCAAGCCCCGCCGGCACTGACCTGGCTGCAGTCCACAGTGTGCAGCTCAGCACGAGCGGCGCTGTGCGGCCCCAAGCCCCGCCGGCACTGACCTGGCTGCAGTCCACAGTGTGCAGCTCAGCACGAGCGGCGCTGTGCGGCCCCAAGCCCCGCCGGCACTGACCTGGCTGCAGTCCACAGTGTGCAGCTCAGCACGAGCGGCGCGGTGCGGCCCCAAGCCCCGCCGGCACTGACCTGGCTGCAGTCCACAGTGTGCAGCTCAGCACGAGCGGCGCTGTGCGGCCCCAAGCCCCGCCGGCACTGACCTGGCTGCAGTCCACAGTGTGCAGCTCAGCACGAGCGGCGCTGTGCGGCCCCAAGCGCCGGCACTGACCTGGCTGCAGTCCACAGTGTGCAGCTCAGCACGAGCGGCGCTGTGCGGCCCCAAGCCCCGCCGGCACTGACCTGGCTGCAGTCCACAGTGTGCAGCTCAGCACGAGCGGCGCTGTGCGGCCCCAAGCCCCGCCGGCACTGACCTGGCTGCAGTCCACAGTGTGCAGCTCAACACGAGCGGCGCTGTGCGGCCCCAAGCCCCGCCGGCACTGACCTGGCTGCAGTCCACAGTGTGCAGCTCAACACGAGCGGCGCTGTGCGGCCCCAAGCCCCGCCGGCACTGACCTGGCTGCAGTCCACAGTGTGCAGCTCAGCACGAGCGGCGCTGTGCGGCCCCAAGCCCCGCCGGCACTGACCTGGCTGCAGTCCACAGTGTGCAGCTCAGCACGAGCGGCGCTGTGCGGCCCCAAGCGCCGGCACTGACCTGGCTGCAGTCCACAGTGTGCAGCTCAGCACGAGCGGCGCTGTGCGGCCCCAAGCCCCGCCGGCACTGACCTGGCTGCAGTCCACAGTGTGCAGCTCAGCACGAGCGGCGCTGTGCGGCCCCAAGCCCCGCCGGCACTGACCTGGCTGCAGTCCACAGTGTGCAGCTCAGCACGAGCGGCGCTGTGCGGCCCCAAGCCCCGCCGGCACTGACCTGGCTGCAGTCCACAGTGTGCAGCTCAGCACGAGCGGCGCTGTGCGGCCCCAAGCCCCGCCGGCACTGACCTGGCTGCAGTCCACAGTGTGCAGCTCAGCACGAGCGGCGCTGTGCGGCCCCAAGCGCCGGCACTGACCTGGCTGCAGTCCACAGTGTGCAGCTCAGCACGAGCGGCGCTGTGCGGCCCCAAGCGCCGGCACTGACCTGGCTGCAGTCCACAGTGTGCAGCTCAGCACGAGCGGCGCTGTGCGGCCCCAAGCCCCGCCGGCACTGACCTGGCTGCAGTCCACAGTGTGCAGCTCAGCACGAGCGGCGCTGTGCGGCCCCAAGCCCCGCCGGCACTGACCTGGCTGCAGTCCACAGTGTGCAGCTCAGCACGAGCGGCGCTGTGCGGCCCCAAGCCCCGCCGGCACTGACCTGGCTGCAGTCCACAGTGTGCAGCTCAACACGAGCGGCGCTGTGCGGCCCCAAGCCCCGCCGGCACTGACCTGGCTGCAGTCCACAGTGTGCAGCTCAACACGAGCGGCGCTGTGCGGCCCCAAGCCCCGCCGGCACTGACCTGGCTGCAGTCCACAGTGTGCAGCTCAGCACGAGCGGCGCTGTGCGGCCCCAAGCCCCGCCGGCACTGACCTGGCTGCAGTCCACAGTGTGCAGCTCAGCACGAGCGGCGCTGTGCGGCCCCAAGCCCCGCCGGCACTGACCTGGCTGCAGTCCACAGTGTGCAGCTCAGCACGAGCGGCGCTGTGCGGCCCCAAGCCCCGCCGGCACTGACCTGGCTGCAGTCCACAGTGTGCAGCTCAGCACGAGCGGCGCTGTGCGGCCCCAAGCCCCGCCGGCACTGACCTGGCTGCAGTCCACAGTGTGCAGCTCAGCACGAGCGGCGCTGTGCGGCCCCAAGCCCCGCCGGCACTGACCTGGCTGCAGTCCACAGTGTGCAGCTCAGCACGAGCGGCGCTGTGCGGCCCCAAGCGCCGGCACTGACCTGGCTGCAGTCCACAGTGTGCAGCTCAGCACGAGCGGCGCTGTGCGGCCCCAAGCCCCGCCGGCACTGACCTGGCTGCAGTCCACAGTGTGCAGCTCAACACGAGCGGCGCTGTGCGGCCCCAAGCCCCGCCGGCACTGACCTGGCTGCAGTCCACAGTGTGCAGCTCAGCACGAGCGGCGCTGTGCGGCCCCAAGCCCCGCCGGCACTGACCTGGCTGCAGTCCACAGTGTGCAGCTCAGCACGAGCGGCGCTGTGCGGCCCCAAGCGCCGGCACTGACCTGGCTGCAGTCCACAGTGTGCAGCTCAGCACGAGCGGCGCTGTGCGGCCCCAAGCCCCGCCGGCACTGACCTGGCTGCAGTCCACAGTGTGCAGCTCAGCACGAGCGGCGCTGTGCGGCCCCAAGCCCCGCCGGCACTGACCTGGCTGCAGTCCACAGTGTGCAGCTCAACACGAGCGGCGCTGTGCGGCCCCAAGCCCCGCCGGCACTGACCTGGCTGCAGTCCACAGTGTGCAGCTCAGCACGAGCGGCGCTGTGCGGCCCCAAGCCCCGCCGGCACTGACCTGGCTGCAGTCCACAGTGTGCAGCTCAACACGAGCGGCGCTGTGCGGCCCCAAGCCCCGCCGGCACTGACCTGGCTGCAGTCCACAGTGTGCAGCTCAGCACGAGCGGCGCTGTGCGGCCCCAAGCCCCGCCGGCACTGACCTGGCTGCAGTCCACAGTGTGCAGCTCAGCACGAGCGGCGCTGTGCGGCCCCAAGCCCCGCCGGCACTGACCTGGCTGCAGTCCACAGTGTGCAGCTCAGCACGAGCGGCGCTGTGCGGCCCCAAGCCCCGCCGGCACTGACCTGGCTGCAGTCCACAGTGTGCAGCTCAGCACGAGCGGCGCTGTGCGGCCCCAAGCCCCGCCGGCACTGACCTGGCTGCAGTCCACAGTGTGCAGCTCAGCACGAGCGGCGCTGTGCGGCCCCAAGCCCCGCCGGCACTGACCTGGCTGCAGTCCACAGTGTGCAGCTCAGCACGAGCGGCGCTGTGCGGCCCCAAGCCCCGCCGGCACTGACCTGGCTGCAGTCCACAGTGTGCAGCTCAGCACGAGCGGCGCGGTGCGGCCCCAAGCCCCGCCGGCACTGACCTGGCTGCAGTCCACAGTGTGCAGCTCAGCACGAGCGGCGCTGTGCGGCCCCAAGCCCCGCCGGCACTGACCTGGCTGCAGTCCACAGTGTGCAGCTCAGCACGAGCGGCGCTGTGCGGCCCCAAGCGCCGGCACTGACCTGGCTGCAGTCCACAGTGTGCAGCTCAGCACGAGCGGCGCTGTGCGGCCCCAAGCCCCGCCGGCACTGACCTGGCTGCAGTCCACAGTGTGCAGCTCAGCACGAGCGGCGCTGTGCGGCCCCAAGCCCCGCCGGCACTGACCTGGCTGCAGTCCACAGTGTGCAGCTCAACACGAGCGGCGCTGTGCGGCCCCAAGCCCCGCCGGCACTGACCTGGCTGCAGTCCACAGTGTGCAGCTCAACACGAGCGGCGCTGTGCGGCCCCAAGCCCCGCCGGCACTGACCTGGCTGCAGTCCACAGTGTGCAGCTCAGCACGAGCGGCGCTGTGCGGCCCCAAGCCCCGCCGGCACTGACCTGGCTGCAGTCCACAGTGTGCAGCTCAGCACGAGCGGCGCTGTGCGGCCCCAAGCGCCGGCACTGACCTGGCTGCAGTCCACAGTGTGCAGCTCAGCACGAGCGGCGCTGTGCGGCCCCAAGCCCCGCCGGCACTGACCTGGCTGCAGTCCACAGTGTGCAGCTCAACACGAGCGGCGCTGTGCGGCCCCAAGCCCCGCCGGCACTGACCTGGCTGCAGTCCACAGTGTGCAGCTCAACACGAGCGGCGCTGTGCGGCCCCAAGCCCCGCCGGCACTGACCTGGCTGCAGTCCACAGTGTGCAGCTCAACACGAGCGGCGCTGTGCGGCCCCAAGCCCCGCCGGCACTGACCTGGCTGCAGTCCACAGTGTGCAGCTCAACACGAGCGGCGCTGTGCGGCCCCAAGCCCCGCCGGCACTGACCTGGCTGCAGTCCACAGTGTGCAGCTCAGCACGAGCGGCGCTGTGCGGCCCCAAGCCCCGCCGGCACTGACCTGGCTGCAGTCCACAGTGTGCAGCTCAGCACGAGCGGCGCTGTGCGGCCCCAAGCCCCGCCGGCACTGACCTGGCTGCAGTCCACAGTGTGCAGCTCAGCACGAGCGGCGCTGTGCGGCCCCAAGCCCCGCCGGCACTGACCTGGCTGCAGTCCACAGTGTGCAGCTCAACACGAGCGGCGCTGTGCGGCCCCAAGCCCCGCCGGCACTGACCTGGCTGCAGTCCACAGTGTGCAGCTCAGCACGAGCGGCGCTGTGCGGCCCCAAGCCCCGCCGGCACTGACCTGGCTGCAGTCCACAGTGTGCAGCTCAACACGAGCGGCGCTGTGCGGCCCCAAGCCCCGCCGGCACTGACCTGGCTGCAGTCCACAGTGTGCAGCTCAACACGAGCGGCGCTGTGCGGCCCCAAGCCCCGCCGGCACTGACCTGGCTGCAGTCCACAGTGTGCAGCTCAACACGAGCGGCGCTGTGCGGCCCCAAGCCCCGCCGGCACTGACCTGGCTGCAGTCCACAGTGTGCAGCTCAGCACGAGCGGCGCTGTGCGGCCCCAAGCCCCGCCGGCACTGACCTGGCTGCAGTCCACAGTGTGCAGCTCAGCACGAGCGGCGCTGTGCGGCCCCAAGCCCCGCCGGCACTGACCTGGCTGCAGTCCACAGTGTGCAGCTCAGCACGAGCGGCGCTGTGCGGCCCCAAGCGCCGGCACTGACCTGGCTGCAGTCCACAGTGTGCAGCTCAGCACGAGCGGCGCTGTGCGGCCCCAAGCCCCGCCGGCACTGACCTGGCTGCAGTCCACAGTGTGCAGCTCAACACGAGCGGCGCTGTGCGGCCCCAAGCCCCGCCGGCACTGACCTGGCTGCAGTCCACAGTGTGCAGCTCAGCACGAGCGGCGCTGTGCGGCCCCAAGCCCCGCCGGCACTGACCTGGCTGCAGTCCACAGTGTGCAGCTCAGCACGAGCGGCGCTGTGCGGCCCCAAGCGCCGGCACTGACCTGGCTGCAGTCCACAGTGTGCAGCTCAGCACGAGCGGCGCTGTGCGGCCCCAAGCCCCGCCGGCACTGACCTGGCTGCAGTCCACAGTGTGCAGCTCAACACGAGCGGCGCTGTGCGGCCCCAAGCCCCGCCGGCACTGACCTGGCTGCAGTCCACAGTGTGCAGCTCAACACGAGCGGCGCTGTGCGGCCCCAAGCCCCGCCGGCACTGACCTGGCTGCAGTCCACAGTGTGCAGCTCAACACGAGCGGCGCTGTGCGGCCCCAAGCCCCGCCGGCACTGACCTGGCTGCAGTCCACAGTGTGCAGCTCAACACGAGCGGCGCTGTGCGGCCCCAAGCCCCGCCGGCACTGACCTGGCTGCAGTCCACAGTGTGCAGCTCAGCACGAGCGGCGCTGTGCGGCCCCAAGCCCCGCCGGCACTGACCTGGCTGCAGTCCACAGTGTGCAGCTCAGCACGAGCGGCGCTGTGCGGCCCCAAGCCCCGCCGGCACTGACCTGGCTGCAGTCCACAGTGTGCAGCTCAGCACGAGCGGCGCTGTGCGGCCCCAAGCCCCGCCGGCACTGACCTGGCTGCAGTCCACAGTGTGCAGCTCAACACGAGCGGCGCTGTGCGGCCCCAAGCCCCGCCGGCACTGACCTGGCTGCAGTCCACAGTGTGCAGCTCAACACGAGCGGCGCTGTGCGGCCCCAAGCCCCGCCGGCACTGACCTGGCTGCAGTCCACAGTGTGCAGCTCAACACGAGCGGCGCTGTGCGGCCCCAAGCCCCGCCGGCACTGACCTGGCTGCAGTCCACAGTGTGCAGCTCAACACGAGCGGCGCTGTGCGGCCCCAAGCCCCGCCGGCACTGACCTGGCTGCAGTCCACAGTGTGCAGCTCAGCACGAGCGGCGCTGTGCGGCCCCAAGCCCCGCCGGCACTGACCTGGCTGCAGTCCACAGTGTGCAGCTCAGCACGAGCGGCGCTGTGCGGCCCCAAGCCCCGCCGGCACTGACCTGGCTGCAGTCCACAGTGTGCAGCTCAGCACGAGCGGCGCTGTGCGGCCCCAAGCGCCGGCACTGACCTGGCTGCAGTCCACAGTGTGCAGCTCAGCACGAGCGGCGCTGTGCGGCCCCAAGCCCCGCCGGCACTGACCTGGCTGCAGTCCACAGTGTGCAGCTCAGCACGAGCGGCGCTGTGCGGCCCCAAGCCCCGCCGGCACTGACCTGGCTGCAGTCCACAGTGTGCAGCTCAACACGAGCGGCGCTGTGCGGCCCCAAGCCCCGCCGGCACTGACCTGGCTGCAGTCCACAGTGTGCAGCTCAGCACGAGCGGCGCTGTGCGGCCCCAAGCCCCGCCGGCACTGACCTGGCTGCAGTCCACAGTGTGCAGCTCAACACGAGCGGCGCTGTGCGGCCCCAAGCCCCGCCGGCACTGACCTGGCTGCAGTCCACAGTGTGCAGCTCAACACGAGCGGCGCTGTGCGGCCCCAAGCCCCGCCGGCACTGACCTGGCTGCAGTTCACAGTGTGCAGCTCAGCACGAGCGGCGCTGTGCGGCCCCAAGCCCCGCCGGCACTGACCTGGCTGCAGTCCACAGTGTGCAGCTCAGCACGAGCGGCGCTGTGCGGCCCCAAGCCCCGCCGGCACTGACCTGGCTGCAGTCCACAGTGTGCAGCTCAGCACGAGCGGCGCTGTGCGGCCCCAAGCCCCGCCGGCACTGACCTGGCTGCAGTCCACAGTGTGCAGCTCAGCACGAGCGGCGCTGTGCGGCCCCAAGCCCCGCCGGCACTGACCTGGCTGCAGTCCACAGTGTGCAGCTCAACACGAGCGGCGCTGTGCGGCCCCAAGCCCCGCCGGCACTGACCTGGCTGCAGTCCACAGTGTGCAGCTCAGCACGAGCGGCGCTGTGCGGCCCCAAGCCCCGCCGGCACTGACCTGGCTGCAGTCCACAGTGTGCAGCTCAACACGAGCGGCGCTGTGCGGCCCCAAGCCCCGCCGGCACTGACCTGGCTGCAGTCCACAGTGTGCAGCTCAGCACGAGCGGCGCTGTGCGGCCCCAAGCCCCGCCGGCACTGACCTGGCTGCAGTCCACAGTGTGCAGCTCAGCACGAGCGGCGCTGTGCGGCCCCAAGCCCCGCCGGCACTGACCTGGCTGCAGTCCACAGTGTGCAGCTCAGCACGAGCGGCGCTGTGCGGCCCCAAGCCCCGCCGGCACTGACCTGGCTGCAGTCCACAGTGTGCAGCTCAGCACGAGCGGCGCTGTGCGGCCCCAAGCCCCGCCGGCACTGACCTGGCTGCAGTCCACAGTGTGCAGCTCAGCACGAGCGGCGCTGTGCGGCCCCAAGCCCCGCCGGCACTGACCTGGCTGCAGTCCACAGTGTGCAGCTCAGCACGAGCGGCGCTGTGCGGCCCCAAGCCCCGCCGGCACTGACCTGGCTGCAGTCCACAGTGTGCAGCTCAACACGAGCGGCGCTGTGCGGCCCCAAGCCCCGCCGGCACTGACCTGGCTGCAGTCCACAGTGTGCAGCTCAACACGAGCGGCGCTGTGCGGCCCCAAGCCCCGCCGGCACTGACCTGGCTGCAGTCCACAGTGTGCAGCTCAACACGAGCGGCGCTGTGCGGCCCCAAGCCCCGCCGGCACTGACCTGGCTGCAGTCCACAGTGTGCAGCTCAACACGAGCGGCGCTGTGCGGCCCCAAGCCCCGCCGGCACTGACCTGGCTGCAGTCCACAGTGTGCAGCTCAGCACGAGCGGCGCTGTGCGGCCCCAAGCCCCGCCGGCACTGACCTGGCTGCAGTCCACAGTGTGCAGCTCAGCACGAGCGGCGCTGTGCGGCCCCAAGCCCCGCCGGCACTGACCTGGCTGCAGTCCACAGTGTGCAGCTCAGCACGAGCGGCGCTGTGCGGCCCCAAGCCCCGCCGGCACTGACCTGGCTGCAGTCCACAGTGTGCAGCTCAGCACGAGCGGCGCTGTGCGGCCCCAAGCCCCGCCGGCACTGACCTGGCTGCAGTCCACAGTGTGCAGCAGCAGCGCGGCGGCGAGCGCGGTGCCGGCGAGCGCGGCGCGCGCGCAGCTCAGCACGAGCGGCGCGTTGTGCGCCCCCAAGGCCCCGCCCTCCGCTTCGCACGCCAACCGCAACCCGTTCAGCTCCGCTAGGAAATCTGCAATATGATTAACGTTCGCTGAGTGAGATGGCAAGAATAAAAACCGGCCTTGTGCGAGTCGGACTCACACTCATTTATTATGCCACCATTAAGGTGCGACCAAACCGCCGCTTAAAAAACGGTGACGGTACGGAATCGCAGTGACGCACCGTAAACGTCAGAATTTACCGCATGCTCTCCATAGTAAAGTTTTGACGTTTACGGTGCGTCACTGCGATTCCGTAACGTCACCGTTTTTTAAGCGGCGGTTTGGTCGCACCTTTATACAGTCACTCTATCGTGCGTGAAACTGCAATAGTGTGCGAAAGAATGCGCGTGTAAAGATGTCGGAAGGGGAAGGGATAGACCACGCGTAAAACTGTGTAAATTGCACACGCGCCAGTTCCACGCGGTCTATCGCGCACGATTAGCCTTTACACGTTCGCTCTTTCCATTCTCTAAAACGTGTATTAGACCCCTGTTCCTTGGGGAAAGTTGTTCAGTTTTATGAGTACTGGCACTGGGTTTCGGATCGTACGGGATTTTTTTAACACCCTGTATAAAAACTGCAAAAAAACACGTTTGTTGTATGCGAGCCCTCCTAAATATTTTTTTTAATCTGATTTTTAGTATTTGTTGTTATAGCGGCAACCGAAATACATCTGTGAAAATTTCAACTGTCTAGCTAAGTAGCTATCACGGTTCATGAGATACAGCCTAGTGACAGACGGACAGACGGACAGCGGAGCCTCAGTAATAGGGTCCCGTTTTTACCCTTTGGGTACGGAACCCTAAAAAGCGTCCGCAACTTGCGGCGGCCACTATTCGTCCTAATGTGGTCGCCACTAGTGGCACAATGTGCGGCGGCCGCTCTAAGTGTCGAAGCACTGGCTGAAATACATGCTCTCCTAGTAGTTTACATGAGTAGTGTAGAATTGGGGGTTCTGGCTCAATTTTATTTGCGGTTGTAAAAATGTTTGTGGTAAATGAAATGTATGGGCATAGTATGGAAGCGGATGTAAGATAACGTTTTACCAACAGCAAAAAGAATACCATAAGCGTAAAATAATATATTTTAGGTATTGAAGTGGCTTGGGAGTCGGCGGCGACGGCGCCTCGGGCGGCGGTGTTGGGTGTTATAGTTGGTGGTGGTGGTGGTGGTGGTGTGTGTATAAGAGTTGACGGCGACTACGTCCGCGCCGATGGCGTATTGTTGTTGTTGAGTTTAACAGTTGGTGGGCGATGACGGCGGGCCGGGCGGGCCGCCAGCGGGTCGGGGTCGGGCCGGTAGGTGATGTCGATGGCTGCTGCGGCGGCGGTAGGTAATATATTGCTGGGTGAATGCAGTTATGGGAATGGATATTGTGTGAGGTTTGTATGGGGATATGATTTTATTAACTGTAAAATATAACTTTGTTTTGCCGCGCGCGTTATCAGCGCATCAAGTTCGATAGATGGTAGCACCTGCTTATGTTCTGGCTCACTTTTATTTGCAGTTGGTAAAATGTTTTGTGGTTATTGAAATGTATGGGAATAGTATGGGAGCGGATGTGTGATAACGTTTTACCAACGGCAAAAAGCGCAAAACTTTGTAAAATTTCGGGCCGGTAGGTGATGTCGATGGCTGCTGCGGCGGCGGCGGCGGTAGCCCGAGTTGAAGGGAAATAGGTCGCTACTAAGTACTTCAGTTGCAGTTGTTTTTCAACCGGCTTTAAAGTGAAACGTGTTCAATAAGGCGCAATAAATAAATAAAGAAAATGGATAATTTAAGCATTGCTTCATACAAACCATCGATCGATTGGCGTTTCGAGTTGAGCAAGAACGTGTATAACCTTGAGGGGTATGTTTACCCGATTCGAATTAAAAATATTTATGTTTATCTGAAGCTGCAATTTAATGATGAATTAAACATAACATTGCATCCATACATAAATTTTGATGGGAGACATGAGCTCACCTGTGAAGAATGGAGTACAATGTTTGTGGAGAAAGCAGAGCTTATAAGAAACTTTTTTCACAACCCATCAGACGTAATGCCGCTAACAATCGCCTGCAATCGTTTGCATGTGCATACGGCTCCGGAACCTACCATGCAAAGTATGCTTATACTTCTCTCTGACTATGAAGATCCTTTGATTATAAATTGTTTGGAATGGAGTAATATTGAACGTGTTATGGAGTGCATCAATTCGAGAATTAAATATTTGAAAAAGAGAAAGGTGACCTTCGAGAATAGAATCAACTTTTTCATGAAGTATCTGAAGATGCGGCAACCTAAAAACTTGCATGAGGGTCGCCAGATTATTGAGAATGTGTGTAAAGAAGATGATGTTGTAGATAGCGAAATAAAGTGTTACGCCTTTGATTTTTTATGTAATACCTTTCTGTTATCATAATGAAATTTAAATAATTGTAAAATCATTAAAATAAATTAATATGCTTATCTAGAAATATGTTTTTATTCCCACGTGCGGCTTAAAACCGCAACAATGTCCTCGCCCCATTTCGATTTCCTGTTTTTTTTTAAGTTTAATTGTATAAAAGAGGAATATTATCAATTTAATGATTAGTAGTCATCATGTCTTACCGCTGTAACTACTGCAGTGAAGATATTCCGGCAAACCGATTGATAGCTCATTCAAAAACGAAAAAACATAAATTATTATGTACTCAGGATAAAGACTGTGATTATAGTGTTTACGTTATAAATTCAGCGTTCAAGTGCCGGCTCATTACTTATCGTGTTAATGGGACATCAAAAATAATAGACCCACAACAATATTTATTAAAAATTGGGAAACGTGTGGAGAATATTTTGAAAACGGAAGTGGAAATACATAGTAGTATAAAAGTGAATATAGAATTATTCTGCACCTATTTTAAAATTACTAGTGAAGGTGAAGTGACGCGCGATCTAAAGTCTTTCAACACTAAAAATGTGTACCTGTGTGATGGAGATTTTAATTTTTCGGAGTATTTCAAAAACGTCACATCAGCTATTCTTAAGAAGAGTGAAGACTTTCTAGAACGAGACAGCGGGTGGGCGCTCGAGCGAATCGAGTTCCTCGATGTTAATATTAACAAGTGTCCGATGTTGAACAAATAGTTCCTTTATACGTTTCGAAACGTAAAGGCAATAGTGAAAACAATACAACCCGCCATGTAAATTTATTATTTTTTGAAGACATGAATAATAAGGGTCATTATTGTTGGATTAAAGATGTAAGCAGGTTAATTAGAATTCAATTAAGTAAACATCGTGGGATCAACAATGTCTAGATTTAAGTGTTACTTTTTATGATAATATGTATAATTTTATTAGTAATAAGCATGATGTATACACGCAAATTAAAAGAAAAAAGACGCTTTGCGGTAGGGATGATAAGAGATATGTACTTAGCGATAAGATTAATACTTTAGCGTGGGGTCATTATAGAATAAGCGATGATTGTTAAATAAAACAAGTTTAATGCTGACACATAGTATTTTATTATTGAATTACTTTTCGTACAGTCCCGTTGAGAGCGCTATATTCAAACAGTGAGTCATTTATTATTAGACAATATGCAGTGGTAGCGGCAGACACGTTTTCCTTAAACTCCATCTCAACTTTAATGTCAATCGGCCCCGTGCCATAGCTATCGCACTGTCGCGACGTGTTGATAACAACCAGAGGTGCCTTAGTTTTGTAGTGCACGGGATTCAACTGTGGGTTGTTAGCGTCTCCATAGTATGCTTGCTGGAAGCTGGCGTACGCATCATACAACAGTGGAAAGGAGCTCTTTTTAAAGTCCGCCGCAAATGAGGTGTACGGGTAGTACTGAGAGTTTAGATACACCCTACAATCAGTGAGATTGCAATGATCAAATTCGCTCATGTTTTCCGCCTCTACATTCTTGCGCGCAATCTGGAATCCGATGATAACAAAGCGAGGTTTTTCCAGCTGTGTAGCCGTTTTAATGGTCCACACGTGCTTTTGCGCTGTTGGTAACAATGGGTATTCATACAGGTCCCATGTTCGGAAAGCGATAGGAATGGGAATGCCGCTCTCAATATGCGTCATCAAACGTAGTTTTTCCTTATCAGACACTTTTATGACGGGCATCCGCCATACGATACGAGTAATTTTAACATCGATGTGTTTACCAGCGGGTGTGGCGGTAATGGTTGCGCAATTGATGTTAGTGTTGGCGCGATTCAAAATCAATTCATGTTTAGCATTCATAATAATTTTCTTGTAGTCCTCAGCGAACCCTAGTAAATGTGAAAGTGGTATGGTAAAACTGAAATCACCATCGGTTATCTCCTTTATTGTACCGACATTCCATCCAGCATTCTCCAACGCATTATCGCTTCCTTTCGTATACGAAACGAGACCCTTCATCGTGCTAGTGATACCGCAGTTCTTTGACCTATCAATCTCTACACCGTTCAACTCATAACGTATATCTTGAAATAGGTATGCGATAGCGTTATTTATAAAGGTGCAATCCTTATTGACAGTTCCCTCAACTAAAAGTTGACTCTGACTCGGTAAAACCATCAAATCTTGACGGTTAATGCAGATATTGATGACGTCATTGTTTTTATATGAATCATTGAAGGGGTTGTAAGAGTGGTACTCAACACTCTCGATGCTATCGTCAAAGGTGACCTTCTCACCAATATCTAGAATTGATGTGGACATATTTTGAATCCGAGCGTTTGCAGGAAATCGATATTATCTCCGTTTAACTTTTGCGTTGACGGTCTTAAACCGCTCCCACTAATGCTGGCGACGGCGGTGGCGGCTAAAGGTCCTCGGTGGTGGTGGTGGTATCGCCGTCCTTGTTGGGTTGTTTGGGTGGTGGTGGTTGTAGGTGGCGGTGGTGTAAGTAATGATGTAAACAACTTAGTACTTTGCACACCAAGGTCTCGATCAAGACTAGTAGAAATCTTATTATCACCCGCATTTTTATACACAATCATTTCATCCGTCTGATGTGGAGTCGTAATGATATGTTTTCACCTCTAAAATTTACCAAGCTCCCGTGCTCATTAACTATACGCACCTCAATGTTTTGAATATTGTCGGTTTTTTTAAGCGGTAGGTATATGACGTTCGAAGGACACTCAATTATTTGATAACCAGGCGGAACGGAGGGTGAGAACTCATGAATCACGTGACAAGGCTGATTGTTAATGAATGACCCTTCCACAATGCTGCACTCTATTCTTATAGTATTTGTTATCAGTATGTCTATCGATCGGTCTGACCAATGCACCTGACCCGCTTTAAGCACTTTAGGCGAGAAACCTAGTAGGGAACCAATGCTTTGCTGCTTCTCAAAGTGTACATCCAATTTGGGCGAGAATATCATACATTTAGCCGTGTTAGTATTTGCCTCCATATCGATAAGGTCATTGCTCTCTCCCCCATTCTTCTTATTCTTTGCTGCCGATTCCAACATTTTACCGTCCAAATAGTGAATGATATCGTTGAGTTCGTATGCACCCTCAGGAATTTCAATCACTTCACTGCCGTAATGGAATAGATTATTACTCTTATCCACATTGGGTATAGAGTTGAAAGTCTTAAAATAGACCAGAGCACACTCATACTGCTCATTTTCTCCCAGTTCCAAACTCGGATTGAAATCTGTGCTCAAATGAGATTGGTTACCGTTCAAGGATATTGTAAAGGATGATGATGAGGTCATGACGCTAGTTGGTGGGTGAATGAAACATTTTTTCATAATAACATTCATTTATTTATAAGTAAACAGCTGATGTTTAGCAATATTACACAAAAACTCAATACATAAATGACCGCAATTGACTGCATCCGGCTTCTGTAGACGGTTATAATTATACTCTATATTGACATTATCTTTGTTGGATTGCATGTACTGTACAAATTCACGAGGTGGCCTCAGGTCGCCATAGCTGTCAAAATATATACATAGATTGCCTTTTTTCACGTAAGCAACCCAGTGGGTGCCTTCACCCTCTTGCCGATCCAAATTGATAACACCGCACTCATAGTAATAGGGTTTAAAGTTGCATAGCGTGTCTCTCATGAAAACACCGCGAAAGTGTGGTATTTTTTCGCGTTTCACAAAGCTGATGATGTCACGATCGGTGAGTGGGCGTTGTGGTAAACTTAGTTTTTTTTTACATAGGGTGTTAGGTATAGCCCCATGCCGGTCTTGTAGGGACGCAAGTACAATCCTTTGCCTACAACTTTCTCGCCTTGGTTCCTTTTCACCATATCATAGATGTTTTTAGCTGCTGTTGTAACACCGCCAGCAAGCGTGCCCGTAGCTGCCAACGCTGATAATAGCGGAATGAGAGGTAAAAAACCACCCTTCTTAGGCAGTGGAATCACTCGCGGTTTCTTGGTGATGTGTTTATGCTTAACGAAGCGCTTTGCGGCCTTGACGGCGACCTTCAACAATAGTTTAGAGGATGGTTTACCAGCTCCATTTCGCGCGCTTTGACTTATATGTTTTTTAACGACTCCTTTACAATTTTTTATTACTTTATTGAGAGGTATTCCCATACCACGTTTCACTTTATACTTCATCGCTTTGCTAACAGCTAAAGCGGCTAACCGTTCACCAAAATCTGATGACTCACGCCAACGCTTATCAGCAGCTCGCGCTAATTGTAGGTCAGCTTGATGACGCGCGTCCAAAGAGTTGCCTCGTGAATAGGCAATGTCGTGAAATTTGCAGGATTCGTCCAACGGGTTAATGCCCTTATCGCCACGTGCTAAGCGTTCACGCAGTCTTGTGCCGGGGCCGCAGTAGTTGTATCCGGGAATGTGTAGTTCATATGGTAAGTTATTAATTAGGTTATTTACAAATCCAGCACCTGCTTTACGTTTAGATTTACGTTTAACACTGACGCGATTGACGTGTGTTATCATCTTAAGTATCACATGGACTGTTGCATGACAACTTTGAACCCCAGTATTTCAAACCACAATCGCAATCACACTCTACACGTTCATCGCAGATCTCTTGCATCTCAATCTCTCCACATGTTTTCTCGGTTTCTCGGGTGTCAGCAGGTTCCCCCGCACTTTGCGGGTGTAAGGTCTGCTCCTGTCCCGTTAAATGCATCTTATGTTCTTCATCCCGACAGTACACACAATTTTTCCGTTTAATCAGGTATGGTATCTCATCCCGATTATATCCATACAATACATATTCTCCCCCATTGCGATCATCTTCAAACAAGAAATCACATCTACTCTCCACGTTGGGCGGATGGTCATGACAAACAAAATGTCTATTGATGTCAGGGTCATTTGTCAATGTATCGGGTAGTATCATTTCCCAATGATATAAATCATGCTCGCAATAATATAAAAGAAATTCCTTTGGTATATTTTTCAAATCATCCGCTGTCACTTTGTCAAACATTTTTGTAACAGTTAGTATAAATAACACGTCTTCGCTACACAATCTATCACACTAAAATGAAACTTAAAAAACAAAACACGTCTCTTACAGTAAACGATTGGAACAGTCTATTGAGTGATGTCACCAATCAAAAGACCTTGAAACATAGCGCCCTACTGCCTAACAGTATAAGATGTTTAATCTGCGGACCCTCCAACTGTGGAAAGACTAATGTTCTACTCACTCTACTACTTGATCCGAACGGTGTCAAGTTTTTCAATGTTTACCTCTACTCAAAGTCACTCAACCAACCAAAGTACATGTTCTTAAATGAGATTTTAAAGCGTGTAGATGATTTATCGTTCTATACCTTCAGTGATAAGAGCGAAGTTGTACCACCCGAAGAAGCGGAGGAGGGTAGCGTTGTTGTGTTTGATGACGTAGCCTTAGAGGATCAAGATGCAATACGTCGATATTTCGCCATGGGACGTCATCGGGACTTGGACTGTTTCTATCTCTGTCAGACATACAGTAAAATACCTAAACAGTTGGTGAGAGATAATGCAAACTTGATAGTGTTATTCAAACAGGATGAGTTGAATTTAAAACATGCTTACGATGATCATGTTAATACGGATATGTCTTGGGAAGACTTTCAAGAGATATGTAAAAAATGTTGGGAGGGCAGATATACCTTCCTAGTGATTGATAAGGAGAGAGATATAAACAAAGGACGCTATCGAAAAGGCTTCGACACCTTCATCAATAATAATTATGATGAGAATATTTAATCTAAATGCTGTATCATATAGCTTCATTCAGCAATGGCGTCCACTAGTGAACGGATGTTGGGTGATAAGAATCTAAAACGTAAACTAATAAAGTCTGTGGAGTCTGTGAAGAATAAAGTAAAAGCTCTGCGCGCCGATAAGGCATCGCTATCGTCAGCACTCGAAACCACCTTTCAACCAATCACCAAGCCTCTGAACGTCTTAGCGAATAATGCTATTGCTGAAATAAAATCTGAAGTTCCTGATGGTATTAGTCTAAAAAATGTTTTGAAGAAACCGACGTCGGGAGTTAAGCGAGAGAGGAAATCAGCTCAGTTTGAAAACAGTTTCAAAAAGTTTAAGCGAGAGAGGAAATCAGCTCAGTTTGAAAATAGTTTCAAACGGTTTAGTGATACTTATGCTGAACTAATAAAGTCTGTGGAGTCTGTGAAGAATAAAGTAAAAGCTCTGCGCGCCGATAAGGCATCGCTATCGTCAGCACTCGAAACCACCTTTCAACCAATCACCAAGCCTCTGAACGTCTTAGCGAATAATGCTATTGCTGAAATAAAATCTGAAGTTCCTGATGGTATTAGTCTAAAAAATGTTTTGAAGAAACCGACGTCGGGAGTTAAGCGAGAGAGGAAATCAGCTCAGTTTGAAAACAGTTTCAAAAAGTTTAAGCGAGAGAGGAAATCAGCTCAGTTTGAAAATAGTTTCAAACGGTTTAGTGATACTTATGCTGACGATGGTGCTGCTGCTGATGATGATGATAATGATGATGATGATGATGATGATGATGATGATGATGATGATGATGATTATAGTAGTAATGATAGCTCCGCAACAATGAAATCGGCTGTTGGTTCAGACGAGGATGTGAATAACCCACTGCAGCAGCAGCAGCAGCAGCCACCACCCGTAATAGAGGATTACTTCCACCATGTACATGACAAAAAAAAGATTCCATTCGGTGTAAACGTCACAAACAACGGTCTCTACATAGGAGACAGTCCTATAAACTTTTTTGAGAATCAACTCAGTGTGAAGGATGTTGAATTTCCTTTAACAACAGGGTTGATGGAGCTTATTTTTAAAAAGGAGCCATTCAAAAGTCTCGTCACCACCGAGGATGTTGACAACTACTTGAAAATTTTAACCATGACTCATGCATACCGACGCGGTTTCAAAGAGAAGGGACAAGTTCAAGCTCACAACAATATGAAATATCATACATATATCAAGAAGTACTTATTGGAAAATAAAATAATAAAGGGCGGTTGCTTAGGCGGTAACCCTACTATGAAAGGTGCTGAAAATAAACGAGAGATAACTATGAAGCGTTTCTACCCCAACACAGATTATATTTATTGGGATAATCCAAACGAACTTGTAAATCGATTACGGTTACTTATTGCATCGCAAAGTGCTGGCAACACCAACCATACGAATGAAATCAATTCCATCATAGAAGAACTCAAAGAGGCTGGTATAATAATAGAGTAGCCTGTTAGAGACAGCTGTAGTGCTGTTAGTGCTAATAGCCTGTTAGAGACAGCTGTAGTGCTGTTAGTGCTAATAGCCTGTTAGAGACAGCTGTAGTGCTGTTAGTGCTTATAGCCTATTCAAACCAGCCTATTATGAGTAGCAGCAGCTGAAGCTCTTATGAGTAGCAGCTGTATAAAACCCCCTCTCGTCTCACCTAGCTAATCAGAAGCATGATGCCAGTGAACAAGTTTGGACAGTACTTGGAGAATGGTGGTTCAGGGAAAAAGGATTATTCCCCCATTGGTGGTGGTAGCAAGTCAGATAAAAAGTCAATAAACTGTCAAAATAAGCGGTTAACGTCATTGGCTAGAGGTGTTGCAAAAGGTGATGCAATAAATAAGGCTCAACTTGAGGAATCGATCATCCAATGTCTGGGTAAAATCAAGACAAACTCTAAGAACATTACTGAGTTACGTGTCAAGATTGAAAAGTTGATTGAGCGAATCACTACTCCAACCAGTGCTGTTGCTGCTGCTGCTGCTGCTGCTGCTGCTCCTGTTGCTGCTGCTGCTAGGAGTGGGGGAAAAACACCTAAACGTATCGCTCCTACTACTACTACTAATATAAAGAAACCGTCATGAGTAAATTACAAGTGGTTAAAGAGTTACATAAGTATGCAAGAAAAAACTTTCCTCGTAGACGTTTCATACAGAGAGGTTTGGACGACACTTGGCAAATTGATTTGATTGACATGCAAAAACATAGTCGAGATAACAGTGGCTATAAATATATCTTAATTTGTATAGATACATTTTCAAAATATGCTTGGAGTCGCCCCTTGAAAACGAAAACAGCTGATGATGTAACAAAGGCAATGGAGAAAATCCTAAAAGAGGGTCGAATCCCAAAGAATATTCAATCCGATGATGGTAAAGAGTTTTTTAATACTAAATTTGGTGCGCTCATGAAGCAGCGTAACATTAATCACTACTCTACCTTTAGCGTTATGAAGGCTTCGATTGTGGAACGGCTTATAAGAACCCTCAAACATTGGTTATGGCAGGAATTCAGCATGAACGGTTCATACAAATGGCTCAAACCATTCGAGGAGATTGTGCAACGCTACAATAGTAAAAAACATTCCACTATAGGTGTGACACCTGCCTCTGTTAATAAATTAAATGCCACTGAACTCTTACATAGAGTTTACAACAACATTAAAATTAAACCCCGAGCAAAGTTCAAGGTTGGAGATAACGTCAGAATCAGCAAGTACAAGTCACTGTTTGATAAGGGCTACACCGGAAATTGGGGAGTTGAAGTATTTAAAATAACTCGCGTGCAAATTACAAATCCAATCACCTATTTGCTTGAAGACTCAAAAGGAGAACCCATCCTCGGATCTTTCTACGAACAAGAATTACAAAGTGTTAAACATCCGGATGTGTATCTAATTGAAAAGGTGTTAAAACGTAAGGGTAACAAAGTCTATGTTAAATGGCTCGGTTTGAATGAAAAATCTTGGATTAATAAAAGTGAAATTGTATGAATATTTTGTTTTCTTTTTCCATCTATTTATAGAACCTATAAAAATCATGAATCATTTTAACAATGAAGCGGTTATCGCACATTGTGGGGAAAAAAAAGTTCATTGTGGGAACTGGGTCAAATTAGCGCTTATCTGCATATTTTTTATTACATTATAAATTATTATCTCAGGAAGTTATTTATAAAAATATGTTTATACTTTGGTTTCTTTTTTTCCTTTTATCCTAACACTATTACTATTGCTGCTGCTATAGGAAATAAAACAATTCATATAAAATCATACATGTTTTTATTGATATAAGTCATTGAAGCATATATTACACGGTACATCATCAGGTAGATATAGATTCTTAAAAATAATATTTATTAGCGAATCTACGAGGGAAGGTTCTAGCTCAAAAAAGAGTAGCCAATCGCAACGCTTCGTGACGTTACAAAACCAATAAGCGTAATTACAAAATGCTTCTGAAGCAGTGATTTCACGTCTACCTCGCATACATCGCACCTCACTTTCTTGCTAGACGGTCCACCATCACCCTCACAACTGCGCTTACGTGCGCATGTATGGCGTGCGAGGGTATCTGATCGCGAAAACATTTTGTTGCAGCTAGGGCATTTAACCTTAAACTTCTGTTGACCCACCATCTTACAATAGCCCAAGTGACGCTTCAGATTGTCCTCCCTCGTGAAAACCGTGTTGCAATATTCACAAGCAAACATTTTAACTTATTTTTTATTGAAATAGAGTGTGCTGAAATAGGTGTTAATACCTCGAGAAGTCTTAAAGAACTGTAGCTCACCAATCGTAGAAGTCGGCGCAGCAACTCTCTACATATAATACTGATGGCATCTCTTTTGTCCGCCGGCTTTTTCTACTTGACTGACTTAGTATTGAATTGGTTAGCTAGTCTGTAGGAGGGAAATGTTCCTTTGCTCGTTTATATGAAGCAATTCTGAATAAGACACTGCGATGAGGTGAGGGTTTCAGCTTTATAACTTAATGAACTCAAGTCCTACCTAGTGAAGTGGAGGAAAGGAAGAATCAGTAGTTTTATCATCGTACTGAGGATGGGAATCGGGAAAATATAATATTTCAATGATTCATACCACACCGTTATAAAATTAATAATAATACCTGGGATATACAATAAAGAAAAAGATATCAGATTTTTTATTAAACCTATCCCCACTAGCAACTTGTCGCTATCACCACCACCGTCAACACCCTCATAGTAATTTAGTACTTTGAAATTAAAATTTTATTAAATTGATATTAGGTACTTTTAATTACTTATTGCTATTTTTATAACTATAATCTTGATAACTCTATGTTCGAGAAATTTTACAAAGTTTTGCGCTTTTTGCCGTTGGTAAAACGTTATCACACATCCGCTCCCATACTATTCCCATACATTTCAATAACCACAAAACATTTTACCAACTGCAAATAAAAGTGAGCCAGAACATAAGCAGGTGCTGCCATCTATCGAACTCCCTGCATCATGATGCGCTGATAACGCGCGCGGCAAAACAAAGTTATATTTTACAGTTAATAAAATCATATCCCCATACAAACCTCACACAATATCCATTCCCATAACTGCATTCACCCAGCACCGCTATAAGTTGAACCCTCCCTACAAAATGATGCAACACCGAGCGCCTCGCTGCCAACCACAACGCTAGTTGAGCGTGACGTCAGAGCCCATTCAACCAATCACACTGCTTCGCGGCTAGTTGAGCGTGACGTCAGAGCTCATTCGACCAATCACACTACTTCGCGCACACCAACTCTTCATACTAACCATACTATCTTGAGCTCCACCACACAATAAACATTAATCAACGCTACTGAAGTACTTAGTAGCGACCTATTTCCCTTCAACTCGGGCTACCGCCGCCGCCGCCGCAGCAGCCATCGACATCACCTACCGGCCCGAAATTTTACAAAGTTTTGCGCTTTTTGCCGTTGGTAAAACGTTATCACACATCCGCTCCCATACTATTCCCATACATTTCAATAACCACAAAACATTTTACCAACTGCAAATAAAAGTGAGCCAGAACATAAGCAGGTGCTGCCATCTATCGAACTTGATGCGCTGATAACGCGCGCGGCAAAACAAAGTTATATTTTACAGTTAATAAAATCATATCCCCATACAAACCTCACACAATATCCATTCCCATAACTGCATTCACCCAGCAATATATTACCTACCGCCGCCGCAGCAGCCATCGACATCACCTACCGGCCCGACCCCGACCCGCTGGCGGCCCGCCCGGCCCGCCGTCATCGCCCACCAACTGTTAAACTCAACAACAACAATACGCCATCGGCGCGGACGTAGTCGCCGTCAACTCTTATACACACACCACCACCACCACCACCACCAACTATAACACCCAACACCGCCGCCCGAGGCGCCGTCGCCGCCGACTCCCAAGCCACTTCAATACCTAAAATATATTATTTTACGCTTATGGTATTCTTTTTGCTGTTGGTAATTCGTTATCTTACATCCGCTTCCATACTATGCCCATACATTTCATTTACCACAAACATTTTTACAACCGCAAATAAAATTGAGCCAGAACCCCCAATTCTACACTACTTACATGATAATATTCCAGTCAAAGTTGACATGACATGGGCAACCCTAAAAAGCTATTTGGGCAATGGGGATGTAGGCTTAAGTGGAGCCGCACTGACCCAGGAAGTGGGGCACGTGTTGTGTGGCGGGCGCGGGCGTGGCGTGCCACAGCGCGTAGTGCACGTGCCACACGGTGCGCTCGCGCGCGCCGCAGCGCACGCGCAGCTGCAGCGACCCGCCCCACGCCGCCGCGCTCTCGCGCATCGCGTCACCTGGTACTGACCCAGGAAGTGGGGCACGTGTTGTGTGGCGGGCGCGGGCGTGGCGTGCCACAGCGCGTAGTGCACGTGCCACACGGTGCGCTCGCGCGCGCCGCAGCGCACGCGCAGCTGCAGCGACCCGCCCCACGCCGCCGCGCTCTCGCGCATCGCGTCACCTGGTACTGACCCAGGAAGTGGGGCACGTGTTGTGTGGCGGGCGCGGGCGTGGCGTGCCACAGCGCGTAGTGCACGTGCCACACGGTGCGCTCGCGCGCGCCGCAGCGCACGCGCAGCTGCAGCGACCCGCCCCACGCCGCCGCGCTCTCGCGCATCGCGTCACCTGGTACTGACCCAGGAAGTGGGGCACGTGTTGTGTGGCGGGCGCGGGCGTGGCGTGCCACAGCGCGTAGTGCACGTGCCACACGGTGCGCTCGCGCGCGCCGCAGCGCACGCGCAGCTGCAGCGACCCGCCCCACGCCGCCGCGCTCTCGCGCATCGCCGTCACCTGGTACTGTAACAAACAAAAAACACATGGGTCATTTTAAAACTATTAGCTTCTAACTTCGTACGCGTGGAATAGTTACCCCTCCACCCCCCGCTCCCCCCATCACCCGCACCCTCCCCCGCGTTCACATTCACCACAATACTCCCAAGTCAAGCGTGCCTATAGAAGTTTTACTTCAAAAACCTTTGATCAATTATAACTGAAGATACACATTGCCGAACAAAATCCCCTTCAAAGAATGTCCGAACTTTTTTATTTGTTTGCATAACAATTAAAATCATCATCTACACAGAAATTTGAACCTAGTCTTTACTTCATTACAGTCGAATTTCGGTAGACACTTAACAGCTAAACTTGACAATTTCACGCAACGTACTGAGAAAAAAGAAGGCCACTTTTATCAAAGTGGCGCTCATTTGGCTCGGACATTTTCGGGCGCGCGACTTTGGATCTACAGTTATAATTGATCAAAGTTAAAAACCGCCGATTTTGAAACATTCTTCATTGATGCTCCGCTCCTATTGGTGTTAGCATGATGATATAATAGCCTATAGCCTTCCTCGATAAATGGGCTATCAAATCGAAGCAGTAGTTCCTAGATTAACGCGTTCAAGCAAACAAACTCTTCAACTTTATAATATTAGTATTAGTATAGATTATGCGCAAAACTCTCGGTTACTTTTTGTATGAAGCTACAACTCTGTTCATAAGGCGTGGTGGCCTGTACTTCGTTTTTATAGCATTAGAAATAAGGTTAACAATCTTGATTAGTCTTTAATATTGAAAAACGCTTTTTATAAAATAATAACTATTACCATATGACCATATATCCTTGTTAATTGTTACATATTTGCTGGAATTTATTTTTCAATAGTGTTTTTCAATAAAAAGATACGTCAATATCACTTACCTTCTTTCGAATGCTAAAAAAAATGAAGTATAGTGGTTTGATCTATGGTCTCTCAAGCAGAGGGTCATGGGTTCGAGCACGGGCTCGCACCTCTGAGTTTTTCAGAATTTATGTAAGAAATTGCATTTGTATTTACCATGAGCTTTACGATGAAAGAAACATCGTGAGGAAACCTGCATACACCTGAGAAGAAATTCAATTACGAAATTCCTATAGCCATACAAAGAAAAAAATGGCTGCGACTAAACTGACCTTGCCGCAGTCGGTTGTGGAGTCGTCGGGGGGGAGGTAGTGGGGGCGGGCGGGCCCCAGCCGCGCCAGCAGCCGCCCGCCCACCTGCCAAACCATCTCCCACACCATGGCCGCTGGCACGTGGCTGTCCACTTTGGCCACCACGTAGAAACGCTGCGTGCTGCCTACCGTCATCTGAAAAAAATAATAAAAAAATATTTTCAATGTCAAACTAGCTTTTGCCCGCGACTCCGTCCGCGTGGAATTAGTAATTTGGGCAGCTTATTTTTTATCCAATTTGCTTTTTTCATCAATTATGGCTCTCATCATTATAGTTCATCGATATAAAAAATAAAAACAGCCCCCTACAACCCCTCCCCCCCCCCAACCCCCCCACCCCACCGAACCCGTCCCCCCGCACACCCGCGTTCATATTCACCACCGTACTTCTAACACTGAAAGTATCGTATCTTTCTTATTTGTCAACCGATTCAAATGAAACAAACACTAAATGTTAATCCAAGAAAATACCAACATATCAGTAAAAACCGCATCCTTCTAGGTTAAGCCGTTTCTGAGATTAGCGCGCACAAACGCACAGACAAACAGATAAACAGACAATAATTCTAAAAATCATTGTTTTGGGTTCTATTGCGCTAATAAATAGCCCTAGTGACAGTTTTTCTCAAATATCTTCAATGTACAGACACCGACTTGTTACAGATTTATTATATGTATAGATATAGATTTATGAGCCGTGAGGAAACCTGTACACACCTATCCAATGAATTTAATTGTGTGTGTGAAGTTTCCAATCTGCTCTGCACCCGCGTGGGAAATACGGCCCAAGCCCTCTCACTATGGGAGGAGGCCAGTGCCCTGCAGTGGGACGTACAGTCGGGGTACGAAAACCTTCGTAAATTATTAAATTGGGAATATCTAAAAAAAATTACCCATAGTTTGAAGAAACTAATTTTAATATTTTTCATTTAGTACACTTTAAAATTAAATTCACAATCATCATTATCGTCTCAGCCGTAGGACGTCCAGTGCTGGACATACTTAGGCCTCCCTCATTGATTACGGTTGGATGTCAAATTAAGGTCATTGCTTGTTTAATATGTAATAAATGCATTACATTATACGACCTAACGACCGCTTAGCCTAGTTGGTAGTGACCCTGCCTACGAAGCAAGAGGTCCTGGGTTCAAATCCCGGTAAGGGCATTTATTTGTGTGATGAGCACGAATATTTGTTCCTGAGTTATGGATGTTTTCTATGTATTTTAAGTATTTATTTTAACTATATAAGTATGTTTATCGTCGTCTAGTACCCATAGTACAAGCTTTGCTTAGTTTGGGACTAGATCGATTTGTGTAAGATTGTCCCCTAATATTTTTATTTTTTTTATTTTTTTATATTAAAAAGTAAAAACTACAGAAAAAGATTTAAAAAGCATTTCTTTCAAAGTGGTTTTCGATTTACTATACATTACAAAAAAATAGACACCCCCAATTGATTCCTTTATCAAGCCATAGACTTTTAGTACGGTCGACCAAGAAAGTGGTCTACCAGTTTTGACAAAAGTTTCTGTGACATCTAAATATCCCTAAGTCACTGTCATCATGTTATTGCAAGGGAAAATCGACCTCGTGTATCATGACGTGCAAATGAACTTCGACCGTAGGGGGGTGACCATATTTTTGGCCGACTGTACCTTTTGAAAAATGGGAAACGTCAATGCCATAGTTTTGTTTGAAATAACGACCGCTTTAGCCTAGTTGGTAGTGACCCTGCCTACGAAGCAAGAAGTCCTGGGTTCAAATCCCGGTAAGGGCATTTATTTGTGTGATGAGCACGAATATTTGTTCCTGAGTTTTGGATGTTTTCTATGTATTTAAGTATTTATTTATCTATATAAGTATGTTTATCGTCGTCTAGTACCCATAGTACAAGCTTTGCTTAGTTTGGGACTAGGTCGATTTGTGTAAGATTGTCCCCTAATATTTATTTATTATTATTATTATTAAATAAATAGGGATGACGACTGGGTTAAAAATTGGTCAATCTAATTAGTCCGTCATTTAGATTATGGGAAAATATGAAACACGTATTTTTTGGTTTATCAAATTATTAAAAAACGACAAAGATATAGATCATCAAACTTCCGGAGTGGGGGCTTGTGACGTCACCCTTAGGTGAAAATTGTACCATATAGTGACGTCACTCGAAACTTCTAAGCACTGTATCCTCCTCATTTTTTGTTTGTCAAACAAAAGAAAAAATACGTGTACAATATTTTTTAATAATCTAACTGACGGACTAAACAGTTTTTTTTAGTCGTCTAGCCTATTGTTGACAGGACATTGCCTTGGTGCAAGCAAATGTCAACTTTAAGGTGACAAACCCTTTTTCTACCCCAACTGTATAAAGCCGAGTTTAGTCCTGCAAGAAAAATCGTGCAAGTTGCATTAGATTGCGGCGCTCGATTGAGCACTTCAATCTCGGTCGCTTTACGGCCTCGCAATGTAATGCAACTTGCACGATTTTTCTTGCAGGTCTAAACTCGGCTTAAGATGCTAATAAATTAGGTACCAATATTTCCAGGCCGTAAATTACTCATCAAAACAAGTCACTTTCACTCAGACAACTTTTCAAAATTTAATAAAACAGCAAACTTTTGATATACAGGGTGTTTGGTAGCTACGTGCAAAGCTTTAAGGGGGTGATAGCCGAGGTATTTTTGAACATTTTTAGCCATAATATGTCTTAGCCGAAATTTGGTAATTTTTTTTTAAATTGATGACTTAGAAATTTAAGGAAAATACCCAGAATTTGACAGTCACGAGTCAATATTGCCCCAATGAGCGTTAATTTGCAAACCAAATCTTTTATTTCGGATAGTTTAATGTGTATTGGACCAAATAAAATAATTTTTAAGTGTCTTTCTTGCCACAAAAACAAAATGGAGGCATTCGTAATTACTAAAAATGTCTTAGGTTCGAACAGAGTCATTTTTCTGTGCCATACAAAAAAATTAAAAAAAATCCTTGAAATGTTCAAACATTTTTAGAAACATGCCTGTTTATTGTTCTTTCTTTTAAGGTATCACTCATTGACATTGCTTGCTAAATCTGAGATAAAAAGTAAAAACCAAACTCAGGGAGCACTCGCTAAGAATGCACTAGTCTTGAAATTTTACTAGTAAATAACATGTGAAAAAGACAAGTCTACGTCATTTTGCTGTGCCATATTTAAAATTTCCAAATTAACGCTTATTGGGGTAATATTGACTCGTGACTATCAAATTCTGGGTATTTTCCTAAAATTTCTGTCTTCAATTTAAAAAAAAAAATCAAATTTCGGCTAAGACATATATGGCTAAAAATGTTCAAAAATACCTCGGCTATCACCCCCTTAAAGCTTTGCACGTAGCTACCAAACACCCTGTATATTCATCCAAACGGATTACTGCATTATTATTTAAAACATTATACTAGCAGCTCTTGAGCTGATACGTGCGTAACACTACACTTGTGTTTTATTTAAATTTTTTATATTTTTTTTATTAGTACCTAATGGAAAATCGAGATTTTTTTCAAATTTTAAAAAGTTTTTATATTAAAAGTGACTTGTTTTGATGAGTAGATTAAGCCATAGTAATATTGGTAACCTTTTTTTTTACATAAAACTGACCTAATTTGTTAGCACCCTGTATACATACAGGCTGGGACATTGATGATGTGTGGTGACAAGATAGTGATAGTGAAACGCTAGAACTAAATGCGCATAATGTTGTACTCACAGTAATATGCGACGCGTTCATATACCCATGCGGGTTCGTCGGCGTAGGGGTCAACTTCACCCTGTTGTCCTCGTAAGGCAGGTTGTCGGTAGTGAGCCCGTTGAGAGCGGCGTGTTGCGGGAGCAATGCGGTGCGCACCGAGCCGCCGGTGGCGCGCCCTTTCGGGATCTGCTCGAACGCGAATGACAGCTGGTCGTCCGACATTTTGCGTTCGAGGAGTTGGCACTGATGGGGAGATGTATGAGATAACAGAACAGAAACAACTATAAATTAAAAACCCCAAAACGCAATTAAGGGTCACGTACAGGGTAATTTTTTAATCAGTGCACAAATTTTGATACGTGGTTCAGTATTATTGATAGATCACGGTTATCTGTTCAAGATTTTTTTTTAACTTTTGAAATTTGGGTTGTTCATAGTAATTCATCCAATAATTGGTCGAGCTACTATGATAACGAAAAATACTGAAATTTGTTATTTTAACGACACTGAATCACATATTAAAATTTGTGCACTTAATAAAAAATTACCCTGTATATGTTTGAAAATAAAGTAAATGCCCATTATGCGTCTAAGATCTCTTCCGCAGCTTACAAAAGAGCAGCTAACTTTGAAACGGCTGGACCAATTTTGACGAAATATGCTAAGAACCATCGCCAAGAAACCTGCTTTCAAATAAAAAGAACCGCATCCAGATCTGTTCAGCGTTTAAGAGTTATGATACCACAGACAGACACACACACACACATATAGCGGTCAAACTTATAACACATTTTGTGTTGGGGGTTAAAAACAAGAGGAAATGTCATACATAAGTCCTGGCGTACTACTGTCTAACGCACTGCGCCGCTCATAATCGCATTGCTTTGGGCTTAAAACCACTAAATTTCATAAAGGGAACGTATCAAAATATATAAAGTTTAAAACGAATAATGGACGAAATACATAATGGTCATAACATATACTAAAATTTTCTATGAAACTATTGATAAAACGAACTTTTTTAATCGTGTAATCTACAGATTGGTTTAGGTTAGGTTAGGTTTATTTTATGAAAATCCTGTAAAGTTGAGAATTTTCAAGATAATTGCATTATAATATAAAATGACCATTATGTATTTCGTCCATTATTAATTTTAAACTTTATATATTTTGATACGTACCCTTCATAAAACCTTATTCACTAATACCCCTAATTTTCAAATTACCACGGACTCATAATACCTAAAATTTCCTCATAATGCCTAAAATTTCAATGTGTCTCATTCTTAAAATTTGAAATTTTAGGTATTATGAGCCCTTGGTAATTTGAAAATTAGGGGTTTTAGTGAATAAGGTATTATGAAATTTAGTGGTTTTAAGCCCAAAGCATCGCATTCACTTTTACTTTCTGTCAAACGGTATAACATGGTGACAGAAGGAGATAGTGAAAGCGATAGCAAGCGCCCGCGCGTTAGACAATATGGCTTCAGTACGTAAATTTACTAGCCAACTAATTTACATATAACTCACCATGGTTTCTTTGGTAATACTCGGCGGTAACGGCTGAAACTTGGGCAGGCCTGTCGACCACCGATGCTTATTCGCGGGCTGCACAGGCGGCTTCGTCTTGTCCCTCCCCAACGTCGCACTCTTCACCTCCTTCCCCCGCCCTATAAACATCCCCCACCTCCTTCTTTTCTTCTCCTTGCTACTCACACTGCTCACACTGTTCACACTGACACTATTGACACTATTAACACTGCTCTTCGTCGCATTTGCGTCCTCAACACTAGCGCTATACGTGGAATTTAACACTGAACCCGACAGAGCCGTGTCGTTGACCCTTATATCCGGCACACTTATAGAAGTGACATTGTCGCTGCTTTTCGTTATCGTATTATTGTTCGAAACGCGATGCGTCGATAAACTTTGGTACGGCGTTTCGTCGTAATTATTATCGTCCTTGAGGGAGATTTTGTCGATCGTTAAAGCTATGTTCTCGAATTCATCTCTGTTTATAGATCTGTTCGATATGTTTAGATCTTTGGGTACGCTGGATTCGCGTACGCCTTTGATTATCTGTGCGTTTACGTAGTGGGAGTCTGGTTCCACCTTTAGCTGGTGGTACGGTATATTTAAGTTTGGTTTAGAATGGTTCCCGTATTTGTTTATAGTCGGATGGCTGCCGTTGCGTTCGTTGATTCTGTTCATTTCGTCTGTGGTGGTTAGACTTTGCGCTCGATTTCTCATAGTGACTTTATCGTTTTGCCAAGGTAGAGGTACGTTTTCGTATATAGGTTCTTGGGTCTCGCTTAACTTAGCTGAAGCTATTTGTTGTTGCGGCAATACTAAGTGCCTTTGATAATTTAATCTATGCATCGGCATTGAATACATTATATTCCCTCTTTCGTCGTACACTTTTTGGATATTGTCTGAGATATGATGAGGGTCGATGATATGATGTGGATTGTGGTTTAGGACGGAGTTTAAGTTGTTGTACGTCCCATGCGCGCCTGGCATCACATTCGGTCTGTAATTGACGACGTTATGATTGGAATTTAAGTATCCTAAATATTGTCTGTTTAAAGCTGTCCTCGTTGAAACTAAGTCGGGACTAGAACCTGATACGTGGGAGTTGATGTACCCTCTATGGTAATTCATAGCTTGGCTGGCTACTGCTAAATCTGGGGTAGAATTTGAAGCTAGCCCGTTGGATGGATACGGGGGTGGTGGCTTGTATACATTAACGTAATGTAGTTGGTTGACGTCTGTGTGTATATTGGGGTTCACAGCGAAAGGGTAGGTGGTTCCCATGTATTTTAGTCCGTATAAATAATCGTCGGTGGCGGCTGGTTGGTTGATGGTGTGTCTCGTGACGTCGGGGTAGTGGATTCGGTGTATGTCGGGATGTGAGCCGTAAGCGAGAGGTTTGTTGACTATCTGCGAGTGTGCGTGGTTCTGGTATCGCAGTTGGGCCTCTGCCCTTTGCTGTTGGTATTTCTGTTGGACGGCGGTTTCGTAGTCCGGCGCGGGACGGTATTGGGGGAGTTGGACTCTGAAAAAGAGTGGTAAATTTTCATAATCTTAACTTCTTTTGTCAATGATTTCACAATCAAAAGCAAAAATTTATTTCTGTCAGTTCAGTAGGCCGTCAAGGGCACATGTATTTTTTTAGTCTACCAGTGCTTTCGGATAGAACGTGATTGCCAAGATAGTGTGAAATGCCGTTGCGCTCAGAATTCCTACAGTAAATTTAAATTGGTGATGTAGTCAAAAGTCAAGGAAGTCAAGGAGTTAGAGAAGTGTTACCTGGCGCGCGGAGGGAGGGCTTCCCGTAATTCCAGGCAAGAGGTGGAGTGCGCGCGGTGGGCCGGGCTGAGGGGCTCCAGGCGAGAACTGCTGGCTTCTCGGGAGTCCAGTTCTTCCCGGCTGTCAGAAAGACCCACCTCTTGCTGAAAGAAAAAGAATATTTATTGATCGAGTGGACACCATAAAGCTCCAAACGCACAGACAGCCGAGGTGTGGCGGTGCGCGTGACGGTTGTAATATTCTAACTTGTATGAACGGTTGTGCGGTACCGTACCGCGAACTCGTTCGTACAAGTTAGAATATTACAACCGCCACCACACCGCCACGGCCACGCCTCCGCTGACTGTGCCTTTGGAGCTTTATAGCTTAGTTCACGCCGCGACGCACCGAGAGCTCGTTTTTTTTTATACAATACTAGCCTTCCGTCGTCGTCGTTTGAAATCGGTCCAGTAGTTACGGAGCTTATTCAGTGCAAACAAACAAACAAACAATCAAATCTTTCCTCTTTATAATATTAGTATAGATAGGCTTGCGTTTGACCACAATCACGCCTGATGGAAAGCGAAGATGAGGCCTACGATGGAGCACGCTTGCCTTGTAAATAAATAAATAAAATAAATAAATAAATAAATAAATATCACGGGACAATTCACACCAATTGACCTAGTCCCAAAGTAAGCTAAGGAAAGCTTGTGTTATGGGTACTAGGCAACGGATAAACATACTTATATAGATAGATACATACTTAAATACATATTAAACACCCAAGACCCGAGAACAAACATTCGTATTTTTCATACAAATATTTGCCCCGACGCGGGAATCGAACCCGGGACCTCAAGCTTCGTAGTCAGGTTCTCTAACCAATAGGCCATCTGGTCGTCTAAATGAATGACTGATTAGGTACTGCAAAATTAGATTTTTTGTTGCTTTAAAACAAATGAATAGTTACGTTGCTATTTCCATTCAAACTCTAAGGGAGAATTGTGTTATACAGCTGATAAAAAGTACGTCAGTTGATTGGTGGTGTCAATATCCCTATTGTAACATCTTAATATTATGAAGGTACATGACTTTAAAGCGAATAAATGTTACTACTCGGTGAATGATTTTTTAACTGGCGAGACTATTATGAAATAATAATGTTAAATAACTATAATAATAATTAATATATTTTTTTATTTTTTATTTTATTTTAATCAAATTTTATGTGTTATTTTAGGGCTTAATTGAAATATAAATGTAATATAATGAATAATATAATGTTTTGTTAATTAATTATTTATGCATGAGTTCATAACGTTAAAAGTATTGTGTGCCCTGTCAGGGTGTCATGGATTGACTTGAATTTTAAATGTAACATCTTATAATATGTAAACATGACATAACAATGAATAAATAAATAAATAACACGCTAGAAAACTTTTGTAACTTCAACGCTATGATATAGAGAGCGATTTCACTACACATAACTTAGAACAATTAAATATCGATCGACGTAGTTTGCGGTGTGAATTAACTGTTACGTCCTCTATATGGATGGATGGTTGATGTGGTGATATAGGGTTGACAGAAATAGGTACAGAAGTCTTACTTCTTACTAATATTATAAACGCGAATGTTTGTATGGATGTGCGGATGTTTGTTACTCTTCCACGCTAAAACGGTTTGACGGATTCTGATGACATTTGACATACAGATAGATTATAACCTGGATCAACATATAAGATACTTTATATCCCGGAAAATTGCATAGTACCTGCGGATTGCGATAAACGAATTCTTCGCAGTCGGAGTCGCGTGAAACTGTTAGTAAAAAATATATTTCGCTATCCAATGAAAACAGAGTACGATATAAAACCCTGAATTTTTATTTTTGTAATGTCACTGTACCGCTTTTGGTGATCAATAAAGAATATTTGTATTGTATTGTATTTTTTTTTGTATTGTAAAACAATAGAGGACGACTGAAAGAGGAACTAAAATCTTATATTCAAAATTGTTGCCATATTCAAGCATTTTACGTCACAGAAAGTGCAAGTTGCGTAGAACGTGGCGCACTCATTTGATTTCATCTATGTTTATATTTTTTCTTTTATGTTTATGTAGTACGAGTACTTAACAATGCAATAAAACTGGGGAATTATATTATTTAATGTTGAATTAGACATATTTTATATACAGACATAACAACGTAATTTTATCATCATCATGCTCCTCACTCACCTCTTGATCACAGGCCTCCTCTCAGAATGAGAGGGCTTGGGCTGTAGTTGTGGGCCCAGTGCGGATTGGTAGGTATTTTTATATATACTTTTTGTACTTATTTTAATTTTTATAAAAAAGAAAACTGTATTTTTAAATTATCGCACTACTGGCAACCCTAAACGGGCGGGCCCCGTACGTGCGCTCGCGCCGGCGTGATCGTATCTCTAAGGCCTGCCATTCATTAACCAATTAATTATCGTTGATAATAAATAACTGACAATTTCACACTGTGGCTTCAATTCAAAGATAAGGAATTTTAACGATGACTAGTAAATAAAATACTTTATTTATTTTCGTGTTAAAATGTGAAAATTTTTGCTACTTTTTATTTTTGAGCTATCTGTTATTCGCAGTTTCGCGCGCGCTATTGAATTCCGGGATTTTATTACATTACTAGCTTTTGCCCGCGACTCCGTCCGCGTGCAATTAGTAATTTTGGCAGCTTATTTTTTTTATCCAATTTGCTTTCTCATCAATTATGGCTCTCCTTAGTTCCTCGATATAAAAAAAATTACCCCCCCTCGCACCCCCCGCAACCCCTCCTCACCGAACCCCCACCGAACCCCCCCCCCCCCGCACACCCGCGTTCACATTCACCACCGTACCTACTCCCAAGTCACTACTTCTAAAAACTGTTCTATAAATTCTTAAAATAGACATATCTTTCTTATTTGTGAACCGATTCAAATGAAACAAACACTAAATGTTAATCCAAGAAAATACCAACATATCAGTGAAAACCGCATCCTTCTAGGTTAAGCCGTTTCTGAGATTAGCGCGCACAAACGCACAGACAAACAGACAAACAGACAATAATTCTAAAAAACATTGTTTTGGGTTCTATTGCGCTAGTAAATAGCCCTAGTTTTTCTCAAATATCTTCAATGTATAGACACCGACTTGTTACAGATTTATTATATGTATAGATATCATGGGAATTCCCTAGAGTTAAACTGCAATCATAAATTACGTTGTATAAAGAACGTCAGTGCAAAATTTCACGTCTTTGGACTTAGCGGTTCAGATTTAATATTTTATACAAATCTGGTGGATGTATCGGGATAATCAATACTTAGATTAAAAAAACCGCCTGTATACTTCCCGTTCTATGTCACTCTCGAAACTGAGACACCTCACACTTCAAAATCTATTGAGCCGTTTAGGTTGCGGGGCGTGCCAAAGAATGATACATACATACATAAATAAATACATACGCTCGAAAAACATAACCCTCCTTCGACAGTCGGGTGAAAAGTACAGTTAGGGAAAAAGCTTGCATTAAAAACCTGCCAAGTGCGAGTCGGACTCACGCACGAAGGGTTCCGTACCATTATCTATAAAAACGGAAAAAAAAATCACGTTTGTTGCATGGGAGCCCATATATTTATTTTATTCTGTTTTTTAGTATTTGTTGTTATAGCGGCAACCGAAATACATACTGTGAAAATTTCAACAGTCACGGTTCATGAGATACAGCCTGGTGACAGACAGACAGACGGACGGACGGACAGCGGAGTCTCAGTAATAGGGCCCCGTTTTTACCCTTTAAGTGCGAAACCCTAAAAAAAAGTAACAGCTAACTGTTACTTTTTTTTTTAATGCTAACATTAAAAAAAAATTAACAAGTTATTTTATCAACCTCACGGTGGCTCACTTATCTAGCCGACTGTACAAGCTGAGTGCGCACTTTCCACGGCGCAAGCAGTAATGACTCGTGCGCATTCAGGCGTCACGCGCCGTAACCGCTGCCATAACTGCGTTACGCGCACTATGCATGCTAAACAGCTCATGGTTTTTGGCGAGGCAATTTCATAGTCACAGGCTACAAAAGAGGACATATTTGAGGATATTTAGGGTTCCGCACCCAAAGGGTGTCCTATTACTGAGACTCCTGTCACGGGGTTCTATATTTTGAACCGTAATTGACACTTGAAATTTTCCCCGATTATGTATTACTGTGGCCGCTGTAATAACAATAACACATAACACTAAAAAAAAAGTTAAAATTAAATGGTGTCGTCATACAAGAAACGTGTCTTTTTGTTGTTTCTACCAAAAAAAATCAAAATTTTTGTACCAATAGTTTAGCTTTTCAAGAGGGGGAGGGGGGGGGGGGGGCGCTGGATTTTAACGAAAATTGCACGTTAAAGTTGAATATTTCGCAAACGAATCACTATATCGAAAAATCGTCTTCACAACCTTACAATGATTTTGAAATACCTATCTAACGATATCCCACACACTATACGGTTAAACGAGAAAAAAGTTACCCTAAAAATAGTTATTTGTTATACAAGGGGGGAAAGTTGTATTTTACCAGCGAGTGTTCATTTGAAACAAGAGCTATCGAAAGGATTCTATGATTGACCACGAGCGAAGCGAGTGGTTCAAAAATAGAATCCTTTCGATAGTGAGTGTTTCAACACACGAGACGTAAAATAACTTTTCACCCGTGTATAACACAAAACTTTTCACCTCACTACAGCGAGGAAAATAATTAGAAAAACATGCGAATATTTAATTGAAAAGTTTTGACTTAAGTTTTTTTTTTATTATTTCGGGTGCGTTTTGTTCGCACATCGACTTACTTGGACTGTCATAACATTTTATCCGTTTTTACAACAAGAATGAAGGTTAATGTTGAATGCTGATATTTATGAATTAAAATAAAGTTGTAAGACTGTATTTAGTGTTTTTTACTCGATGCAATTCATTAATTGTGATTTTAAAAATTCAGCACTTTTAACGTTTTACGTTTCGTTAGCTGTCAAATATCACTTAAGCTGCCCTCAAATGTCAAAACTCTTTCTTCACATGTGGATAAAAAGCGACTTTCTCAATAGATGTCAAACAAACAAAAAGGGCTTTCCGAGCTAGTGAGGTGAAAATTTATTTTTCTATATTTTATTGCTACACATGTCCATGCAAAATTATAGCTCCATTTTGGCTCCGGAACCCTAAAAATGATGTACATTGTGTTGCATCGCTTGAGTTTTTCGAAATTTATGTGCGAAATCACATTTGAAATTTACCATTAGATATGCGGATAGCCTGTACACATCTGCGAAGAAATTCAATGGTGTATGTGAAGTTCTCAATCCGCACTGGGCCAGCGTGGGAACTACATCCCAAGCCCTCTCATTCTAAGAGGAGGCCTGTGCCCTGTAGTGGGACGTACACAGGTTGTAATCACTCTGCCATCGACGGTCAGTCGATTGGTGCAGAAACTGTCGATCGACGACGACAAAACCATTCTATCATCGACGGTCGATCGATTGGTGCAGAAACTGTCAATCGACGGCGACCAAACCATTCTACCATCGACGATGTACGTATGTTAACTAACAACCCTGGATCCTATTCAAACTAACCTGGAAGTTGGTGTGTGACTCGAGCGGCGCGTTGAGTGCCTGTTGGTGCTTCATGTGGAACGTGTGTTGGAGGACGCAGCTCCTCCACACGTATTTGCCGTCTTCAGGGCTCGGCAGCAGGAACGAGGCGGACTCGCTGGCGCGCTGGCACTCGATGCTGAACGTGCGCTTGCGGTTTATCACTATCGTTATGTCCATCCATCTGTGGAGAGAGCAAATAATTAATCATTATCAACCCCTCCTGTACCTCAGTGCCTCAAAACAAAAGTCTTTAATCAGTGTGTGTTGCCAGTGATGACATAATATGCTTCACTATGGGCCTGATGAATAGGCGCAACGAGCTATGGAGAGGGCTATGGTCGAAGTTTCTCTACGGGATCGAATCAGGAACGAGGAGATCCGTAGAAGAACCGGGGTCACCGACATAGCCAAATGGATTAGCTCGTTGAAATGGCAATGGGCAGGCCATATAGCACGCAGAACAGATGGCCGTTGGGGCCCAAAAGTTCTCGAGTAGAGACCACGGACTGGCAAGCGCAGCGTTGGACATCCACCAACGAGATGGACGGACGATTTGGTGAAGGCCGCAGGTTCAGGGTGGATGCAAGTCGCTTCCAACCGTAATGATTGGGCGTCAATGAGGTAGGCCTATGTCCAGCAGTGGACGTCCTGAATGATGAACCCCTCCTGTACAGTCGTCGTCATAGGCATCGGAGCGTTCAAAATGTCTGAAAACGGCCGTATTTTCGCGTAATCGTGCGTTTACAGATATTTTTGAGCAACTCGACTGCTCCAATGTTTATGATGGGGATTGGGTCACCACTCTGTGTATTTCGCCTCATTTAGATGGTCCTAGAAATATTGTGCGGGTTGCTTTTGCAAGAGTAATGTCCAATCAGTAATTTGACCAGCCATAAAAATGTCCAACTAGAGAAACACCCGACCGAACGCGAAATTTCCTATGAATGGATGTATAGATGTTTGTTATTCTTTCACGCTAAAACGGTTTGACGGATTCTGATGAAATTTGGCGCATAAATAGTTTATAATCTGGATTATCATACAGGATGCTTTTTATCCCGGAGAATCCGATAGTTTCCGCGGGATAGCGATAAACGAATTCTTCGCAGACGGAGTCGCGGGCAATAGCTAGTCCGAGGCAATTTCCAAAATTACAAAACTGGGGAATAATATACATATAATAGCTTAGAGTATAAGCCCGTGGAAATATGTAAAATGCCTATAGCAGCTTTGTTTTATTCTGTAGGCACAACTGAACAGACAATGAATAATTCACAGACAATATCCTTGACGTTACGCCGGTTTTCCATAACATAACTGTTTGATTATGATTATACTAACATAATTTATTTAACCTAATTATATCATTGAAAAGGTCTTAAGTTAATGAGAAATACGTGTGTGACCATGAGATGATGAGCAGGAGTACTTTCTGCGAAAACTAGTACCCTTTTTACTTACACAGATTTACACAGTTAAGATAAGGGTGGAGTCATATCTATCAGCATCGAATCGTATTTGGCTGGATGATTTCAGACACACTATACACATTGCTGGTCAGAGTGTGCCATCACATGCTTTCAACTGCTAAAGGATGCCATAGCATGCCTTCAGCTACTAAAGTATGCCATCGCATGCCTTCAGCTACTAACTAAAGGATCCCACCGCATGCTTTCAGCAACTAAAGTATGCCATCGCATGCCTTCAGCTACTAACTAATGGGTGCCATCGCATGCTTTCCGCTACTAAAGGATCTCATCGCATGCTTTCAGCTACCAAAGGATGCCACTAAATTAAATTACTCATACATTACACACATAAAACGTGTCTCATGAATTTAGCTATGCATTTTTTGATAAATTAACAAACATTATTTAGTTGCGTATGCGTAAGCAACCGTTATCATTTGCAAGCATCCCCTCGTATGCGCAAGTGACCGTTCTTGTTCGCAAGCATCCTGTCTCACACGTAAGCAACCGTTCTCGTGCGTTAACTTGAATAAGCATCCTTCAGCACGTCAAATGCGTGTAAGGGCTTATCTATCTATATATATAAAAGAAGAAACTGACTGACTGACTGACTGACTGACTGACATATCAACGGACAGCCCAAACCACTGGGCCTAGAGATTCCAAATTTGGCATGTAGGTTCCTTATAAGGTCTAGGGGTGCACTAAGAAAGGATTTTTCAAAATTCACTCCCTAAGGGGGTGAAACGGGGGTCCAAAGTTTGTATGGGGAAACAAGATTCGTTCGACTATTTCATTCGAAACTTCACAGAAGTACTCCTAATGATAAATGAGTAAACACGTGTTTCAGGTTTTTTGAGAATTCAACCCCTAAAAGGGGGAAAAGGGGTAACAAAGTCTGATAATCAACATGGGTGTTGTTTCTATGGTTTATCGGGTCGCTGGTTATGAAAACAACAACGGTTTTAAAATCCGACGTGGCGGACGTAAAATACCATCTGCCTGGATGGGGTGCGATGGGGTTGAAATGTCTAATTAAATGACTGTTGATATATCAACGCACAGCCCAAACCACTGGACGTAGAGACTTAAAATTTTGCACATAGATACCTTATACAATGTAGGCATCCACTAAGGAAGGATTTTTGGGAATTCCCACGGGGACGGAAAAAAACGGGATTTATATATTTCCACGAACCGATTTCCACGGTTTTGCATTCGTTGGAAAGGTCTCGGGGTCCGTGAGGTTTATAGCAAAGAAAATTCAGGAAAAATTTCAACAGAAAAGCGGGAAAATCTTTTTTCACATACAGCGCCATCTCTGATACATAGCATGTACTACAAACCAATATACAGCACCATCTCTGATACATAGCACGTACTACAAACCAATACTATTCTCCGCGGACGGAGTCGCGGGCAACAGCTAGTACGGGTATGTATTACAATACCGAAGTACGAAAGACCGAATGTATTAAAACATCGAATGGGTCAAAAGACCGACACGATTTTTTTCTGAAACCGTTAACTTTTTAAGATTGTTATAAAACAAACCTAACCTAACCTAATGGGTTCTGTATGATGCCGTTTTAATAAATTCTGAAAAGTTTACGGTTTCAGAAAAAAATCGTGTCGGTCTTTTGACCCATTCGATGTTTTAATACATTCGGTCTTTCGTACATCGGTATTGTAATACATACCCGCTAGTACGCATATAATGCTGGAGCTGAATCGATGCGGAAAGGTGAATTAATATGGACGCCTCTTCATACAAAACACCGATTTTCCATATAGTAAAAAACCGGCCAAGAGCGTGTCGGACACGCCCAAGATAGGGTTCCGTAGCCATTACGAAAAAAATCAAGTAATATATTTCTAAGGATTTCGTATGTGTACGGTACGGAATCTTCCAAGTTAGGTATCGTCAATACTTTGAAAAAAGCTCGTATCTTAAAATCGTTAATCTGGCAAAGTGAACTTTATTACGCGCGTATCAAGGTTCAGTTTTGTTTACATGCTGATTTGAGATACGAGTTTTCCAAAGTAGTGACGGTATGTTTAATACCTTAGGCTACTATTTACTCTTAAACTACAAATAATTCCCAAGCAATCTTAGCCGCTATAATTTTCCTTGTAAATTTAATGCGGACAGACAGACAGACGGACAGACATGGCGAAACTATAAGGGTTCCTAGTTGACTACGGAACCCTAAAAAAATGCGATTCGATGCTGATAAGTGATTCCACCCTTAAATAAAATACATTTTCGTTTTAAAAGATTGACAACAGCGCACTGTGGTCGATAAAGGAATGTGAACGAGTTGTTACTGGTAATCAAGTAGTACTGTTGTCTATATAAGAAAGGGGACGAGTTTTAGTAGAATTAAGTAATTGTTGTTAAGCGACTCTGTATATCATAAATTGCTTGCCATACGATTAAATAAATAAATAAGTTGACGAGTTGGCACTGTGGTCGAAATAGGAATGTAGACAAAATAGGATGTTGACGAGGAAGGTGATATAGGAATTTTAAGCTGACGACTGTGGACTATTAAATAATGTGATTGTGAACAAAGTTATCCTGAGCCCTGCTGGCAGCTTGTGACCGACGTGTCCGTAGCCTTCTGCTTGAGCCTGGTCAGACCGACGCTCTATGGCGCTGTACCTGTAGAAGTGAGGAGTGTCGCTCATCTCGCTCAGCACGCGTATGCCAGTGAGGGACACAGCGATGGTGACCTCCCCGCTGGTGCTGGCGTCGCGCGCCGTGAACAACTCCTGGCCGTAGCCTCGCAGCTGCTGGCATGTTGTGATGAAGCCTTCTTCTGCCTGAGCCTGGGAGAACCAAACATTTATGTAAAACATTACAGAAACCAGAGTCACTATCAACAAGAGCGGACCGCGAGTTTGTGGGGCTTTGGGCTAATACTACTTGGGATGGGACCTACCTAATTAATCAAATAATTGCGACTATGTCAAAAGCTGTCTTCGATATTATACTAGGTTTCTATAGCCCTGGGCGGCAGCCCAAAAAGCCCTTATGCAGATCCGCCCCTGACTATCAAGTCAGTGAAAGGGTCTCCAATTGACGGACTGCTTAGGACAGTCGAGACCAACGGCACGAGAGCTGACGTGTTGCGGTCGGAGTTTACTTCAACCCGAATGCTCCGAATTTTGTATTGAAACTGCAGATCACCTAACAGCATTACACTGCTTGAAGCTGTTGGCACTGACTTGCTCTAAGCAGTCTGTAGGAGAAGTTATTATATGTTACTACAAATGATATTTCACATTCCAGATTGACTCCATTTATTAATTTAACACACGTTGTTACATAGAGGTGGGCGAGAGACGACTGAATCTTGTCCCTGCGCTGCGGCCCGAGGGAGTGTTGGCTATGCTGACTGGATGCATTGTAGTATTTGTAGTACGGCCATAAGAAAGCCGCACTTGAATATGAGCCGCCTCAGCATTCTGTTACAATGTGGCTACAATGTATCTACAATGTGTCCCTACAAGTCTATCTATGGATGGGCTAAATGTTTGTTAATCATCAATGCCGCCAAAACACCATCCACTGCCAGCAGTGCCAGGTAAAGGCCTCCTCTCAGGATGAGAGGACGTGGACCTTAGTTCCCAAGCGGTTAAAACGGATTGGGAACTTCACACGCACCATTGAATTGCTTCGCAGGTGTTAGTAGGTTTCCTCGCGATGTTTTCCTTCAGCAAAATCTGACTTTTGGGCCCCCATGAGATTCAGGAATGGGAGCTCTTCTTGAGCTGGCGTTGGACTTAGAATGCTAAGGGAGATTGATGCAAGCCATCAGATTTTGCAATCATCAAGTATGTACCATCAAAACTTGGTGTAAGAATTAAAATTTTCACAAAAACTTGTTTTTTATTATGATTACATTGATTAATATATTCAAAAATAGGTATATAAATATAACTAATCTTAAATTCTTAATAAACCTATTGCAGTAATGAAATGACTAATTGCCAAACCCACATAGATAACACGCCTACAGACGAACAGGAGAGCTTATCGCGATTTTACATAGAAATATGCTAGTCAGCTACTATCTAATAGAATTGTAAATAGATAGAATTATTATCTATATTCTAAATTTAAAGAGGTGAGTGAAAAGTGTTTTGACATACTTTTGTTAGCTTCTTTTTGTTTCAGCATTACTGCTCTCATAAACTGTTTATTTATAAATTTTATTTTAAATGTGAAAGTTTGCAAGGATGTTTGTTACTCTCTCACACTAAAACGGTTTGACAGATTCTGATGAAATTTGACACACCAATAGTTTATAATCTGGATTAACATATAGGATACTTTTATCCTGGAAAATTGTATAGATCCGTGGGATAGTGATAAACAAATTCTTCGCAGACAGAGTCACGGGCATTAGCTAGTATAGTATATTAAAGGATTTATGAATAATGTTTTAAAAGAATCATTAGTTACTTGTATTTTCTTCTACAGACAAGAAATCCTTAGTCATCTCGTAAAAAAAAAAAAATTTAATAATAGTACTAGTCACACCCGCCATGCTTTCCCCATATCCACTAGTTCTGTTTCAACTGTTGGATGGAAGCTTTCTAGTTTGCTCTTATAACCAATTTTAAAATGTAGCAAAGACTTCACACATTCCGTGCACTCTCAAAGTGCCAAGCATGCAATTTTCCATACCATTTCCTACATAATTTAAACCAATAAATTAACAAGTCTTGACATTGCAATGGCTCTGTGAATCTTCATCGCTCCAAGCTTGTAAACAAAGCTATCTGTGTGAACAGAACAGCCAATCTACCTTGAGCCGCATCTTGCAGTAGTACCACACTAAATTGAGCTCTTGATATTTTGGTCATGATATTAATAACAATATATTAATAGATAAGGTTAAGATAGTGTAGTAAAACACATAATATATTTTGGAGTAAATACTACAATACTTACATATACTAGGCGTATTGCGGTTTTTTTCAAAGGCTTGCGTGAGCATGACACATGAGCAAACTTTTTGGTTTATGAAATTTTGATTCTACAGTATAATGGTAAACAGGCTATACATCGTTTAGGTTCACTTCGTCCACACTTTCTCATTTTGTCTACTTTCTAGTTCGCCAGCGGGTACGTATCAAAATATATAAAGTTTAAAACAAATAATGGACGAAATACATAATGGTCATAATACATACTAAAATTTTCTATGAAACTATTGATTAAACGAATTTTTTTAATTGTGTAATCTACAGATTGGTTTAGGTTAGATTAGGTTTATTTTATGAAACTCTTGTAAAGTTGAGAATTTCCAAGAAAATTGCATTATATCAAATGACCATTATGTATTTCGTCCATTATTTGTTTTAAACTTTATATATTTTGATACGTACCCTTCGCCAGCAATCCCATTTCGCCCACCATCAATTCCCAATTCATTCACTTCCTATTTTGTCAACATTCCCATTTTGTCCATAATTATTCCCATTATGTCTACATTCTCATTTCGTAACAAAACAAAATAGTAACAAAATTGGTAGTGTATCTGAATAGTATTGACCCGCACCGTGCTTAGCAAGTATTTTTCTTAACATGAATACCTAAATCACAAAATAAATTCTTCCCTGAGAATTAAGCTAAGTGATAGCGAAAACCGCATAAAATCGGCTAGAAATGTTGACGAAGTGGGATTGTGGACGAAATGGGAATGTTAACGAAGTGGGACTGTGGACGAAGTAGGAATGTGAACGAAATGGGAATGATGAAGAAGTGAACCTAAACGCTATACATGTACATACATACAATCACGCCTCCTTCCCAACAAAGGGGGAGACAGAGACTATTTCCACCTGCTGACATACAACTTTTGCTTCCACAACAATTAATCTTTTCATACATCATACTACATGCTCCCCAGTTTCACACAGACTATGGAAGACATTTTTATGAGTAGGTACTTTTTATTAGAGGAAGGAGGTGAGAGTGTTATGGGTTGAAATGGCACATTTTCGTTCCTTCTTTGACACTTGATCTCTGGAGGAGAAATCTATTTAAAGTGTTTTTACTAGCTTTTAATTAACTTGTTGGTTGTAATTAGTGAGACGGAAAAATTTATGGATCTAGAACATTCCTTTGCTTATTAATAACTTCATTAGCTCCAAATGTTCTGATTCATTACAACAATTTGGTGCTGCCTTCAACTAATATATAACTGATGTTGAGATATTGCAGACTTCTAGTTTTTGTTTGTTTCATTGTTTGTGTGTAGAGAATACTCCCTGGAACTACTGAGCCATTAAATTCGTTCACATGAAGCTATAGCATCCCTGGCTAACTAATACCTATCTTAATTCTATTGCAAGAACATAGTTCCAAAGACCATTCTAGATTTAATTTTATCTCAGCCTACAAAAATCTCACTGCAGGGCACATATTTCCACTCAGAGTGAGAGAGATTGGGCTCTAGTTCCAATCCAAGCCCAGTGCAAACTGGGAACTTCACAATCACCATTGAATTACATCACAAGTGGTGCAGGTTTCCTCATAATGTATTCCTTCACCAGAAAGCTTGCGGCAATATAATTTAGCACATAAATTCTGAATTCTCTGATTTGAATCCGCAATGTTTTGCTGGAGGCCAGAGGTCAAACGACTGAGCAATAACTTTGTGCAAAGCAGTTTAAACACACATAGTTTTCTGTGGCTTCTCATGAGGCTGACATAGTCACATTGAGGGCAGAAGTACTTCATTAAAATATTAACAAAATATTAACTTTCCGCTTAGATAATTTTGTCATGCTTATTTTGTTACAAGTAAAAAATTATCTTACCTGAGACATGTTATGCAGGGACATGTAGTGTTGTATAACAGCTGCGGTCAGCCACTCTAGCTTCCCCGTCTCAGCCAGCATACTGGCATCAATCAACTGACCATTGTCCAGCATCTGCTTCGGAAACGTCAACAGATTCTTCAAATATTCCACAGTGTGCCGTTCCCTATCATGATTCCCGTACTCCGCTTGCCGACTATAAGACGCTAACACTACGGCTTGTTGGCAGTCACAGATAATCCTACCTTCCACCAAATCGTTTTTTAATTGTAAAAAATAATGGTACCGGGTCACTTCATCTGTGATCAAGCTCGTACCGGAGATTATGTAGTACATCACACGTAGATAGAGCTGGTGGGAAGACGCGTACTTGTCCAATTGGCGTTTTAGGGGACGTTCTAGCTGTACCCATCGTGGTTGCTGCTGCCTGTTCACGTATCGCAGCCCGAATAGCTCCGGTTGGTTGATAGCTTGCCGCTGGCACACGTTGTCCAGGCATTCCTGGCCAGTACTGTCCACGGATAGCGTACAATCAGCTACACCCCCGTCCAACAACTCTACACTGATCACGAACAAACTCTTCGACGCTACGTTGTACTGCCGCGTCTTCTTCAGCAGTTTGAACGGCATCCTTACCCGCACCCGTTTAGCAATAACATCACAGAGGAAACAGACGTAGTGTTACGTTACCAGCATACGATTATAAGTCCCGTACCCGTTACCCGCGACACATTTCCATCGCATTTCTAATAAGAATAACTTATTACGTATAGTTGGTGAGTCTCGTCGTGCGTAAGGACACGGTGACGTGTTGTATTGGCGGAAAGCTATAAAATTTGCCAAGTAAACACAACGCGAAATGTAAAATTCACAACATTGCGGCCATCGAATTCTATTCTGACAAATGACAGCTACGTACGACAGCTACGTAGGTAGGCATGGCCGCGTGTCGATTGAATCGAAAATCATCGATAAGCTGTTCAAGGAGTTGCAGTATCGATTCACGAATGGTATAATAAAATTATGTTTGAACGAGAACGTTTTTTTTATGCTTTTAACGTTTAGTTTAGTGTAACTTAAATATGTATATGATAGCAGATGTTTAAATAATTTATCGAATCAGGCGTTACTTTGCGGAGGTCCTTATTAATGAACTGAAACAATTACTTTGCTCACCCGCGACGAAAGTCTTTCTCAGTTCATTAAATATGTTTGTCGAAGAATTCAAATCCATCGTCAAGAAACCAAGGTATTTTGACTTTGGTTTTGACATACTTAGATACAGAAAAAGTAAGTAGGTACTTAATGAGAAAGTTCTGGAAAGAATTGGAAAAAGAGAAATATGTTTAACAAAATGAAGCTTAGGAGAGATAGAATGGAGTGCCATTTGATATAACACGACAGGCCAATACATAAAATAAAGTAGGAAAGAGGTGATGACTAAGGATAGTTTAGGTAAAATCAAATAAAGAAGAAAATAGACGCTATGTAACGTATTAGAAGGTGAAAAAGCTCGCACTAATAAGGATGAACTGGAGGGAAATACACCGAGAGTAATCTTGTAATGCTGATGATGATACTAAGGTGTATTATATTACGAGTACATGTACTCTAACTTGTTAGATTTATAGAAAAAAACTAAACACTAACCAAGGTAATATTTAAGCGTCTATTTTGCAGTCTAGCAGTTTTCAATTGGAATAGAAAATATCAAGAGTACTTATTTTGGTGTAATTATTTTTTAAGTACAAGTCACATCAAAAACCACTGCCGAATTATTATTAACTATATTTAATAAAAGCAAAGCCCAGTGGTACTATTCGCCAACCTGTTTGTTAGTGTTCCAGTTATTCTGGGTAAGGGTATGCGCACACGAGCAACTTAATCGCAAGGCGATTTATTTGTGTTATGTGTATTTGTATCCCGGGAGTCGCGGTGCTACGTGTGCGCACTTCCATACTAACCCATAGACTTGATAAAATAGTCGCGGAGACAAGTTGCTCGTGCGTGCATACCCTTACTCGTCGTTTTTAAAACCTTGTGTAAGAGTTAATATTAGTTTTTATTGTTTTCGTTTGTCAGTAAATCTATTTCTTCCTCAGACTGGATATAGCTTTACGATTGCAACTTTATCGATTAAATGTTACAATCGAATTAATGTTTAGTATGAGTCACATCACTACACTTAATGTTGCCCTAAGAAATTTTTGATTATTATTGACAACAGCAACATTTTACTCATGAAGTGGGAAACAAACAAACAGGTTAGCTACGGAAAAAAAAACAATGCTTTTATGGCTTTCTTCCGTGAATACGTACGCATTGTGAGAATAAACAAAAACCCGGATTGGCGTGTTCACAAGAATACACGACAAAAAATATATAATTTATTTCTTTTGATAAAATGTAGATCACTTATAAATTACCAACTATAATTACAAAAACAAAACCTTTTTATCCCAGTCACACATATCCTATTAATTGAAAGGCGTTCAACATTTCGCCTCAGCAAACAAAGGGACCCAGTCCTTGGGTTCTTTCAGAACCTTCATGAGTTTGTCCTCAGGTGAATCCGGTTTTGGGGTGTGCATGTACTCCCATTTCTGTGAAATAAACATCGATATTTAGAGAATAAAAATACTCGTCTGCTCCGAGACATTTATATTTCGGTTTTTCTTTATAGTAATTGAAATGAATTAAACAACCTTGAAAGGTTTTTTTTTTATAGAAAATCGCTTTTCAACTTTTATTACTAGTGGGAACTTAAGAAACTACTAATACCTTTACACGTTCGACTCATACTCACCGCTTTAAGTGGCAGCGACATGAGAATGGACTCGTAGCGCGCGTTCGGCGTGTAGAGGCCGAACTTAGTCCCGCAGTGGTAGATGAGATTGAACTCATACTCACCGCGTTGAGTGGCAGCGACATGAGTATGTACTCGTAGCGCGCGTTCGACGTGTAGAGACCGAACTTGGTCCAGCGATCGTAGGTAGATGAGATTGAACTCATACTCACCGCGTTGAGTCGCAGAGATATGAGTACGGACTCGTAGCGAACGTTCAACGTATAGAGACCGAACTTAGTCCCGCAGTGGTAGATGAGATTGAACTCATACTCACCGCGTTGAGTGGCAGCGACATGAGTATGGACTCGTAGCGCGCGTTCGGCGTGTAGAGACCGAACCTGGTCCCGCGATCGTAGATGAGATTGAACTCATACTCACCGCGTTGAGTGGCAGCGACATGAGTATGGACTCGTAGCGCGCGTTCGGCGTGTAGAGACCGAACTTGATTCTGTGACCGTAGATGAGGTTGAACTCATACTCACCGCGTTGAGTGGCAGCGACATGAGTATGGACTCGTAACGCGCGTTCGGCGTGTAGAGACCGTACTTGGTCCCGCGATCGTAGATAAGATTGAACTCATACTCACCGCGTTGAGTGGCAGCGACATGAGTATGGACTCGTAACGCGCGTTCGGCGTGTAGAGACCGTACTTAGTCCCGCGATCGTTGATAAGATTGAACTCATACTCACCGCGTTGAGTGGCAGCGACATGAGTATGGACTCGTAGCGCGCGTTCGGCGTGTAGAGACCGAATTTGGTCCCGCGATCGTAGATGAGATTGAACTCTACGTAGCGCCCTCGTCGGAGCAGCTGCCATTGCCGCTCGTAGTAGCCGTACGCTGCGTCCTTATGTTTCTTCACTGTACAGAAAAAAAAGAAATGCATAAAATGTTAATTGAGAGTATTATAATCAATATCATCCGGGACTTCTCCGGGAATCTTGACTGTCTATACTTTGCGCTACGTTTCAGTTACAATGCAGCAACTGTGGTCGCGATATCAAGTAGAGAGAATCGTAAAAGTTTAAAACATTATAAAGTAATAAGATGTTGCTGATATTTAATCTCTGTTTTTTTTCTAAATCTACTCCTTGGTAGTACTTACATTACATTACAGTTCTATCGTATGTTTATCAAAGAAGCCATTTTGACAACTGGGAGTTTCTGAATTTCTATTGCTAAAACCTAACCTAAACCAACATACAAACATTTATTGCTTGTTAAACACAAGTATGTAAATCACTCACGAACGGTCGGTAACGGTACGACAAGTTTCAACCTTTCGAAAGACTTTCTTCAGTGAATAATAATAATAATAATAATCGTATATTTTCTCCTCACAAAAGTACATAGGTAACAGCAATAGTTATAAATAATACAACATTATGGTAGTACATTAGTTAGATACTAGTAACTTTTGCGAGGGACTGGAGTCTGAACTAGGTAAAATCTAATGCTTTCAAAACAAGACCACACCGACATACAGACTTACCTAGCGGTATGTAGCTGGGTATAACAGCTTCGGCGCATGACGTGACAAAGTTGAACGCCTTCTCCTGGCTGGGGTAGTCCACGTCGTCGAAGAATATGCCGCCGACGCCGCGCCGCTCGCCGCGGTGCGGGATCGAGAAATAGTCGTCGCACCATTTTTTGAATCTGTACAGAATTAAAATCATAATTTACTATTACTCCATTTAATTTAGAATTATAAGCCACAACAACATTATATTGCGGCTCGTGAACTGTAATCTCTTTACAATTGGCGTCACGCGCATAAAGTGACATTAAAACAATTTTATTTTGCGGCTCCCAGACTATTGTACTGTACTATTTGCTAGGTAAGAAATAGTTGATGAGCCGCAATATAATGATGTTGTGGTTTTCAATTCTAAATTAAATGAAGTATAACTTAGTTGGATCATATAACAGACAAGGCAACAGTGTTTTTTTGCACAGTCAATAAATCATTTCGAACATTTTCACGCATTTTTATTCATTAAAAAGTTTGACTTATTATTATTAATCTCAACTTGATACCGCCACGCGTTCCCGAGAAAAAGGGCATTCTTGACTGACAGACGGATAGACGAACTACAAAGTGATCCTATAAGGGTTCCGTTTTTCTTTTAGAAATACGGAACCCTAATAAAGGTGAGCTAACTAACTTGGCGTAGTATGAAGGGTCGTGTTCATCGCAAGCCTCCTTCAGAGTGCGATGGAAGTGCTTGGCGTCCTCTTCGTTCAAATAGTATGGCGTGAGGTCAGTGCCCCCTCCGAACCACCATTGCACTCCTGCGCAGATAGAAACACATTGCAATGCAAATAAACCTCAATAAAACTATGATCACACACACACAAAAAGGAAGATTTTTTTTTGTTTGTTGCCTCAGAATTCCGTTAATTCACATACTAATAAGTACTTGGAAAATTAAATTATTTTTGTTTTTTGTCACTTATTAACGCTCCAAAAATCCTACCTATAAAACCAGCACTTGATATGCCAACCTGTTGTTTTACAGGGTTATGTTTTCACAGTTTACTTTTTCTTTATTGTATTTATTTATTTACATATTATGCTACGCAATAATAAATCTAAATTATTTGTTAATTCATTATCATTTTATTAATTTATCTTTTTATTAAGTAGTTTATATAGTATATTTGTGTATCGTTCCGTGAGTCACAGACGGTTCTGGCAGAAAATCAGCGCTGCAGGCGTCTAACGCCTCAGCATAATGCTGAGTCAGCGACCGTTTCACTTTTGCATGGACACACATGCAGATCTGTGTATTTATTACTTCGTTGTTTTTAACCGACTTCAAAAAAAGGAGGAGGTTCTCAATTCGGTTGTATGTTCTTTTTTTTTTTTTTTTTTTTAACGTGTGTTACCTCAGAACTCCGTCATTTATGAACCGATTTGGAATTTTTTTTCGTTGTTTGAAAGCACATGCTTCAAGGTTGGTCCCGTTGTTACCAAAATCCAGTTCTGATGATGGGATCCATGAGGAATTGAAGACTCCTCAAAAATTCAAGAGAAACGTATAGCGATTTTAGTATTTTCGGTGACAAGTCGAGCATTTGCATTCAGAAAGTATCATGGAACTCTGTAATAAAACGACATAACCCTGTCGAGTTTTAAAAATAAAATTTTCAACATAAACTTATTTCGAAGTCAAACTGATGATTTTATCCTACGCATCTATTTTATACAGAAACAACTAAAAAGCAAAAAATAAAAAAATTTAAATAAAAAATAAAACCTCCTTCAAAAAACATCCAAAAAACTATGAAATAATAATTGAACCGAACCGACCACAATAAGCATGAAAATATCTTTCTTCTAATCTGTTTTAAGTCGGTGCCTCAGCACGAGCCAGCAGGAGTGTAGAAGCCCTATAGATAGTAGGTATGTAGGTAAGTTAGATTACTAGGTCCACTCCTGCTGACTCGAGCTGAGGCACCGACTTAAAACAGATTAGAAGAAAGATATTTTCATGCTTATTGTGGTCGGTTCGGTTCAATTATTATTTCATAGTTTTTTGGATGTTTTTTGAAGGAGGTTTTATTTTTTATTTAAATTTTGTGAACTTTGTTTATTTGTATGAATTTGTGTGTACTTTCTTGTATTTGTGTGTCTTGTAAAAGTGAATAAATGTCTTCTTTCTTTCTTTCTTTCTTTAAGTGTGTATTTTACGTTTGGTCCCATTTATTTTCCTCCCTGGATAATGGCTTTAGAGCCAAATTTTTTTACTGTGTAATCTGCATCTACCACAGCTATGCCCCTATGTTTCGTTTTTTCCATATTTCAATTAACATAAGAAATATGAGCTTTCAAAAACTGAAAAAATTGCCCAATTTCAACGTCAATTTTAAGACACTTATCAGAAAAGAATCCCTCATATAAACAAAAAAAGGAAAACATAGGGGCATAGCTAAATCTGCCCTCAATTATTTTTGAAAAAAAAAAAAATTTTATTGGTCCAGTTTTCGAGAAGAAAACAGGGGACTACGAAATGCTGTTTTGATCAATTTTACGCGCCTATTAACGGTCTGAGCTGCAGTTGTCCCGCTCTCGCTGTACTGACACGGAGGGGTTCGGGCGAGACAGCGACATTTCATTAAAATACCTATTTCTCAAAAGTCTCTCAGCCATCGTATCCTCTTAAAGGTATATAAGGGCGATTTTTCTTTTTTTTTTACTGAATTTTTGGTTGCAAAAAGAATTCTTTGAAATCAATTTAGATAGGTAACTAATTCAAAAGGTAAAACTTTCGAAGTGTAGTCTTTTTGGTATATGTATGGTACGACGTAGCTTTGATTCGCGATAAGTAGCGGAGAAGCAAGATAAGGATACACAGTTCATAACAAGTTACTAACAAAAAAAAATGTAATACCCACCGTTTTTGTCCTTGACTTCAAAATAGCGGTAGTTGAAATGTATCGTCGGCACCATAGGGTTGCGCGGGTGGATGACCGCGCTCACCCCGGCAGCGAAGAATGGAAGCTCAGAACTCTCCAGCTTCTTACCCCTGAAGAAAAGACTGATGTTACAACACTATGCGGTTTGAACTGTGTTTCTTGCTCCGTACGTGTCGGAATGAACTGGCGGCTGGGGTTTTCCAGTCTTGCTTCAACATCATAATCGTCATCCTATATCCGAAAAGGCAAAATCTCAAGGAACATTCGGAAAAGATTTATTAAGACCTATCTGGAGATTCTTATCTGGAGTAAGTATAGCATAGCATATATATGGGATTATATGGGAGCGAGACTTGGACATTGACTCAGCGCGACCGAGACAGATTGAATGCGTTTGAGATGTGGTGCTGGCGGAGAATGGAAGGGATTAGCTGGACTGAAAGGAGAACTGAAAGGAGACCTAAAAGGTTTTAGGGTTGGTGGAAGAGGAAAGGCGGCTGTTGAGGACGATTGAAAATAGGAGAGGGAATATGCTGGGGCATCTTATTCGACATGACAGTTACATAAAAACTATTTTGGAAGGGCGAATAGAAGGCAGGCGAGGCAGGGGAAGACCGAGACGGTCAATTATAGATCAAGCCAAGGAAAAAGTCAATGTCTTGTCGTATCAGGAGCTGAAAACGCTGCCAGAGAACCGAAAAGAGTGGCGATTACTCCACCGACAAGAGCTAAGCTCTTAAATTAATGATGATGATATCCGTCCCACTGCAGGGCACAGTCCCCATCTTAGAAAGAGAGGGCTTGGGCTCACGCGGATCAGTGTGGATTGTGACCTTCACACACACACACACACACACACCATTGAATTCCTTGGTAGGTGTGCGCAGGTTTCCTCACGATGTTATCCTTCACCGTAAAGCTCATGGTAAATTTCAACCCACGGCCCTCTGCTAGAGATGCTATATAGGTCAAACCACCAGGACCCAGGCTTTTTGCTCACTATTTGGAAATATTGCGACGAAAATCAATGGTGTGCGAGATGTTCCCAATCCGCACTGCTTGCATGGGAAGTACAGCCCAAGCTCTCTATTTCTGAAACGTATATAGACTGGGTTGATGTGGCTCTGAGAAGTCACCTGGTCCGCATTTGCTGCACAGCTTGCGGTGGCAGCACCCCCGACACCACCGATATGTTGACACCAGCCTTCTCGAACACGCGGCCATCCTGCAGGACACAGGTGATCCCTCCACCGCCTTCCTCGCGCTCCCAGCGGTCCACTTTGAATTTTGCTTCCTAGAAATATTCTTAAACATTGAAAAATTGTGTCAAGAACGCTAGATGTTTTCAGCGCCAACGACACATTATCAGCAGCGCAAGTTCTACGCCAACGACTGATATATCAGTCACGGTGTGCAAAGCGATATCTACCTACATACATGCATTTCAGTAGGGTTCAACTTCGCGGTTGACATACAGATATGTCATGGCGTATGAGTGAGGGGTGTACGCTATTTTATAGACAAATATTTCATAGATTTTCATTTTGTAGAAAATGTTTCTCATATTATCATTTCATAGAATAATCAATACGCAGAGTATTTATTTTAAAGAATTTTAGTTCCTTGATTTTTGTTTCAAATATAATTAATGTTGATAAAATCAAATCATAGAATTTTAATTCAAATATTATCTTTCCTGGTCTGGTACCGCTAACGCACATGTGCGTTCAATTGCCTGCAAAATTATGACTGCAGCACTGAACGAAAGTTAAAAAATGCATTTACCTATGTGTTGCCGGCACTGAATGTTTTAAACCTTTCATGTAGCGACATCTAGGCACTTTTGAGTGAGAATTGTTACGCTACCAGCGCGTGGTTGAAAACTTGGATTTGGAACCTTATTTCTCTTCAATCAGCGCCACCTAGTGTCTGTCTCACAAAACTAACTCAGCGTGGCGCCGTAGCCTCAAAGATAGGATGTCTTTATTTCGTTTTAACGATTTAATGTTTCAGAAATCGCATGACTAGATGGCGTTACATTTCGTACTACTCTAACTCATGAGTCATGACTTCATGAGAGTCAGTGATTAAACTTTAAGTACTAATACGAAGGTATAGAGTGCTGTGAGTTATGGGTGGAGACCAAAACGACTGACTGAAAAAGGTCAGGATAGTGGAAAAATTTTATACACATTTTAACTCGTTATGATGTCCAAGTTTTTGAACTCCACTTTTATGCAGTACCTATTCCAAATTTTGACCATACAGTATTTATTTTAATGACATCAGGGGTGTTGCCAAATTTTTGGTTCACCTAGATTTCAGGTAATTATCGGGTCATTTCTGAAAAGGTCTAACATAGATAATAAATGGGGTAATCAACTTTTTCTTGCCACCCTGTTGCTATGGTTACACAAATGTTGTCTCATGGAATACCTAAGCATTTTTATATGAAACAAGATGAAACAGTATGAAGATAAACAATACGAAAAAGTTAATTTACCCAAATAAATAAATGTGTTTGATTCATACCGGGGATATGATGAACATTTGCTTGTCAAAATCATAGTCTTCTTCCTCTTTTTCATCGTTCCAAGCCTACGACCAATAGACAGACACACCATGATTTGATAAAGCCTTAACAATACATTTTATAATGGGAACTTAAACACACACGGTCTAACCACAAAAAACTTAAGCACGTCTAAAGCTCACCAAAAAATTGGTGCAAGTTGCATTATATTGCGGCGCTAGATAGACCACTTTAAACTCGTTCCCTTCACGGACCCGCAATGTATGGCTGCGTATCCACCGGAGCTGTGCGAGGATGCGTTACGAGGGATGTGTTTGTCATGAACCAATAGAAACACTTCATTCACTTAGGACCATTTAAATGAAGTGTTTCTATTGGTTCATGACAAACACATCCCGCGCAACGCATCCTCACACATCTCTGGTGGAAACACAGCCTAAAGCAACTTGCACGATTTTTCTTGAAGGTCTAAACTGGGCTTTATTGTTTTCTTTGAACTGACACGTATTATATACATGTTCATTTGTCTAAGTTTTTAGGTAACACTGACTGTCATTCCTAGCTACGATTTCGCACAAACGGGAGCTCGAGGATTTTTCTAATACATTGGGTGTTATGCCAGCAAACCGTTGCGAATTGAGCATTTCGACCGCGCAATGAATAGGGAGTTAGCTCGTCGAGTCGCCGATCGTGCGAAGTCGTAGCCTAGCAGTTAGCTAGACGCCAGCGGGCAGGGGGCAGGTAGCGGCGCGGCAAGCGTTTTTTCTGTTCATTGCGTGTGTTACCAGTAGACCCCGGATCTTTGTGGCAATGACGTCACAATAGGGTAGTTTGGGGAGTAAATGGAACGGTGTTAATTAATACGAAAAACTAACTGGTTTTAACCGAAGACACGCAATAAGAGCGAAAAAGACGACGATCGGCTCGGCTACGCGGGCCGAATGGAGTCGAGCTGATCGACGTCTCATTGGGGTTTCTCAGCAAATATGACGTAATTTTTTTCTGGCAAAGAATAGTGAGAAAACGCGAGAAAATTAGGTAAAATTTAAAAGTTTGGAAAATCTAACTGTGCACGTCTCACACGTTTGTTATATTATAATAAAAAAAATGCAAAAACAAAAAGAATTGACGAAAGATTAAAAAAATACTAACCAAAATGTGGTCCCCGATTTTGGAAAATCTCACGTGAGATTAGGGCGAGAGGGGGTCGCGTCGAGGCGAAACTCACGATATCTCACCAGGAGAAGGGGTGGGGGGGGGTAAAACTCCTTAAAAAACGCCTCGCATAATTAATGGACGACCCCTGAGTTGCGAACAAATGGATGCAGGTCATGCAGGTGCAGGTGGCAAGTTACAAGTATTCTAAGGGGGAGACCTTTATTAACGACCGCTTTAGCCTAGTTGGTAGTGACCCTGCCTACGAAGCAAGAGGTCCTGGGTTCAAATCCCGGTAAGGGCATCTATTTGTGTGATGAGCACGAATATTTGTTCCTGAGTTATGGATGTTTTCTATGTATTTAAGTATTTATTTATCTATATAAGTATGTTTATCGTCGTCTAGTACCCATAGTACAAGCTTTGCTTAGTTTGGGACTAGGTCGATTTGTGTAAGATTGTCCCCTAATATTTATTATTTATTTATTTATTCAACAGTGGAGCAGAATGAAAGGAAAAAAAAGTTCTTGTGATATCACCAAACCAAAATAAATAAATAAACAAATCTTTGATCAATTATAACTGTAGATCCACAGTCGCGCGCCCGAAAATGTCCGAGCCAAATGAGCGGCACTTTGATAAAAGTGGCCTTCTTTTTCTCAGTACGTTGCGTGAAATTGTCAAGTTTAGCTGTCAAGTGTCAACCGAAATTCGACTGTAATGAAGTAATGACTAGGTTCAAATTTCTGTGTAGGTGATGATTTTAATTGTTATGCAAACAAATAAAAAAGTTCGGACATTCTTTGAAGGAGATTTTGTTCGGAAATGTGTATCTTCAGTTATAATTGATCAAAGAAACAAATCCCTGAAATTCCAACAAACTCACATCATCCTCTTCCCTCTCTAGAGCGCGACAGAACTCAGCCTGTATCCTCATGATCATCATCTCCATCTGGGCCTTCATGTCCTTAGCGTTCTTCTCCAAGTCCTTGAGGGGTGTGATTGGTTCTGCCATGTAGTTTTTCAGCTGGAGAATCTCTTTGGCATAGGCTTTGTTCTGCTTGTGCTGGTGGTATGCTATGTAGCCAGCACCAAGGATTGCTGCACAGTATACTCTGGAAATTGGGGGTCGGTTTGAAAGGGGTTCTTTTTTGTCAAATTGTAACATCAATCAGAAATTGTGGTTAAGGTTTATGTTAGTTATGTTATCCGTATAAAGGGCAGGCTTTGGTGATTTATCTTTATCACACAAACAACATATTAGCAATGTATGTAAATTTATTTTAGCCATCAATTTCAAATATCATGTCATAGCTTTTGAAAATTTTATTGCAATACATATTTGGGGTCTATATTGGGATCTATAATATCTTTTGTAATATTTGTATAATCCATAATAAGTTTGTTCATAATGATTGCTTGCCATAACATTGTTTGTCATAATTTTCATTAAGTAAAGTGCCATAACACTTTTGCCATGATTATTATTAATAATTGTTTTTAGCAAGTTTGGTATGAAGTATCTTTTTGTATTTTAATTTTTTCAACTCCATCTTTTACTTTTACGGTCATCCCACCAGTCAAGCCAAGTCAGCCAAGGACCTGGGTTTGATTCCCAGTGCTGGTCTTTTTTCTGTGCATCTATGTTTCAGTTTGTATTTTGTATGAAATTAATTGTTTTTAGGCCATAATACTTATACATAAGTGATAACATGAGATTACATTTTATAATGCTCTTGATACATAATTTGTCCAAGAACATAAAAATTTCAATAGAATAGACTTACCAGGTGGTCATAAAAATATGAACACCAAACCATTTTGAGTCTCTTCTGCTCTGACCCATCTTGCTTGTTTGCTTCACTTGCGCTCTCTTTGCTGGTTTTGGGAGGTTGGTTGGTGTTAAACTATACTATATATTTTGAGCATTATGAAATGTAATGTTATGACTTATGAGTATTATAAAATAAGAGCAATATGGATAATAATAATTATGACAAATTAATGATTATGGTAAGTGCTTATGGAAAAAAGTGTTATGGATCTTAGGACAAATGATGTTATGGATAGCGAAAGATACCCAGGGATTTAATTAAAAAAGTCAGACAAGGAATTGAGAATTGTTAAACCTTCTTGTACATTTTTAATATTAAACACCCTGGCCATTTTTGATACTGTGTATGATTTGAATTTTTGAATATTGTTTCCTATGTCTATTGTCACTTCACTCCATTCCTGTACCTACACTAATGAACATAATAAACTTTTTTATTTTATTTCACTTCCCAATGTCTAGTTTTCTACAAGAAGAATAATTGTAGTGGCATACTGGGTAAAATAAGAAAAATCAACAGGTGGAACATGCCCATTTTTCTTGTCCAGTACAAATTATCTGGCTCTTTTACAGTTAGGGAATTCAATACCGAGATAGCAAGTACTGTGTTCTCTGGATCCTAATTAGTTTTCAGTATTAACTAAACCCCAGAATGGAATCTAGTTATAATGTTCAAAATAAATGAAAGTCTTAATAGATAAGTGTACCAACTTGACAAGTTAAACGGTAAGTCACTCGTTTATCAGATAAATAATATGTGCTTATCATCACACATTTCAGACAGGCATGACGAACCGGTTTTGATACCACTGTTTCAGGCAAAAAATAGCTCAAACACTGTCGAAATTAGCAAATACTCCTTGTAGTATGTCAGGAAACGTGAATCATCACAAGTTGTTGGCAGAATACCAGGCTATTTCGTCGAGATGCAATAGAAAGTCGCAAGTGTTTACAAACATTACTAAGAATGCAAGCACGTGAATCACTCACCTGAACGGCCGGTCCCGCAGTTTCTTGTAGCTTCCCACATAGCTGAGCGTTCGAAAACTTCTCACTACAATTTTATAAGACATTTTGACCAAATTTAGCGTAAGTAAAATCAGCGGAGTATGTTGATTATGCACGTAGTCAGGTTTTGCTCCCGGTGACAGCTGACAGTTGACAGTGACGTCTGTCAGTGGTGTTTGCGTTGTGCGCGCCGCGCGGCGGTCACGGCCGGAACTAGTTATCAGTATCAGCTGTTAGACCGCCTCCGCAACACGGCCTCTATGCGCAATATGCGCTTATCTCTTTTCCACGTGCGGAAGGCGCATCGATTTGTCGCGCGCGCTCTCTCCGGCCGGCGCGAGCGGAGCGCGGCGGGCAGTGTGTGTGACGGCGCGTCAGGCAGTGCGCCTGTGCCAGCGAGCTATCGATCCGTCATCGGCGCCGCATTGCCGTACATTCCGGAGGCGGTGCCTCGCCTAGTTTTCGTCGATCGTCGTGGTCTTTGACGTGGCGGGCGCGTGTCGGCGTCGGCGGCGGCCCGGGCGGCCCTGCGCAGTAGCGGCGGCACGAGCGCGGGAGCGAGCGACCTTCCGCCAAAACCGGCTCGCGGTCCGCGGCGGAGGCACGGCTGTGATGTAGCCGCGGCCTGCGCGAGCGGCCTTCGGACAAAGGATCCGCGCCAGTCGAGGCACCACTCGCGATGAAGAAGTTCACGTTCAAGGGCGTGCTGGACGGGTTCCGCAGCAGCGTGCAGGCGGCGCCGCGCGGCACCGAGCAGGAGATCCAGGAGACGCTGCGGCCCGACCACTTCCAGATCAAAAAGGTGAGCGCGTGTTTGTTGTCGCGGAAATAGCGCCGCTCGCGACCGCGAGCTCCGACGCACTCGAGCGCCCGTATTTATAAAACGGGCTCGGCTGCATCGCATCGCGTGGCGAGCGCCCGTCTTGTTGTGTCAACTATCGAACGTTGACACACCGCGCCACCAAAACAAAGCCCGCAATCGACTAAACACTCGGTTTCCTGCCAAAAACATGCGAAACGATCGTTCTGTGGGGCTCGGCGGATCCGCCGCGAGCCGTGCCATGCAATCCAACCTCGATGCTTATTAAACGTGGGTACCGTTAGTTGATTACGTCGTCGCTGTAACCTTGACCATCTTTGTGAGCATAATATAAACATTATCTGTTTAGCGGGAGTACTCGCAGGCCTGCGGCCTTGCGGACTCGAATTTAAGTAGACTGTGGTTTAGTGGGGCGATCGTTTGGTTCGGTTTATCGGGTATCGCGTACCTACAGGCAGCAGAATAACTATCATATTGAACTGATAACTGATTAGATATACGCTGCATTCAATAATACCCCTGCCCTTTGTTTTGTATTGACGGAAAACCGTACAATTTTATCGGCAGGAAAATACTCGCTGTCGTGCGTGTAGTTCTGGTTTTCTCTAGTTATTTATTGGAATACAACACACGTTCCCATTTGATTTATATTTGAACGAAATCACATTAAATAAGTAACTATGTTTGTCCAATGCTATTACTTTAGCCGAAGGTCCCGGCGACACAATGATGGATGACCAATGGTGCGTTCATGAGCGCTTTCATACAGCTTTTCCTTATTAAAACTACCTCTATAGTTATTTTTTTCCAAGTCACGATATCTTTGTAAACTGAAATTTGGTTTATGTCAAGTAATAACCAGGAAAATCGGGATTTTTGCAGACGTGATACACATTTTTGTGTTATTTTGTTTGTGCAGGGAAAACCTTTTAAATCCGCATGGCAATTCCTTTTTCCAAATTTGGCTTTGAAGTAATTTTCGTAATATAGCTAGGTGACTGTCAGTATAAAGCTCAATGTATTTACAGCAAGATTCCTTCGAGAAACTTCGAGGAACGAGAGTTTATTTTCGCTGAAATAGATTCGAAACTAAGCCAATTTATTTGGATCCGGTCTACCCTTATTGGTCCAGTCCAGCAGACGTATTTCAATTTGGTCCAGATGTTTCTTAAGCCTTACCTATTTCGTTTTCATTTTAGGTATCGAAGAATTTATAGGTTTTCTAAATCTATTTCTTCCAAAATCTGACATTGAATTCTACTTAGAAAACAAAGTATTTAAAGCCGCCAGCAACGACTGACCTGTTATTAGCGAGTAAAAATTTACTACAAACAAATGTAAAAAATTCAGAGTAATTAGAAACGGGAACTAAAAAAGCAGCCGAAATTTCTATTAAAATTCATACTTCTTCAACAACTTGTCCAACTTTTACTGAATTTACGTCACTTTCCACAGTTAAGTTAAAATATGAATCAGCTTGAATTACAGTTCGCCATTCTAAGTAATTAAAACTATCGTCGTATTCGTTACAGTTACAGGTGTTGTTAATGGCAACTGAATTAATTCTAAGTCAACAAAACTATCTACAAATGTAATTTTCAAGTCATTTTCGTAATAAAATCTAACAATACCAGTAGTTGTTTTAAAACTTCTCCAAAAATGCTTTTAATTCGTTTAGTAGGGGACTAAATGACTTCTAAAAACCTTTTCCTGTTGGATTTTGTAATGCAACATTTGCATTTATAGTTTTCCTCGTTATCAAACTAAGTAAACTGTTCGTAAAATGGCATGGCGTGTAAACTGCAGTTTCGTTATTTCAGAAATTTTATCACTAACTAGGTACGCTTCGCTTAGGAAACACATCATCATTTTAATCATCATTTTAATATTACTTAGACCTTTCGTATAGAATTACCTTCACCGCGTTCTATAAAGTTTGCTAAATTGTAATCGTGTCATTGCCGACGGCTAAAGATGCCTAAATTAGCGCTTTGTATGTTCTTAGTATTCTGGTTTTAAAACAAACCTATATAGCTTTTAAAATTCATTTTGTTCATCATTACGTAATATCACCTTTAGTGAACGGATGGATTTGATCTTTAGTGTATTTACAGTAAAGTTGCCGTCGCTTTATTTTTGTACGAAGTATTAAGCAAACATGAGTTCGAAAAAGACTAACTTTAACTAACTGAGTAAGTATCTATTCTGTACATTTAACGCATTTAGAATACAAACAAATTGGTGGTAATAGTTTAGCTATCCAGCTTTCAGTTTCAATTGAAATAATGAAGCAGCTTTTAAACACTGTAATTTTATCGACTTTATCATTAAACAATTTCATAGGACAGTTAATGAAGACTAATTTTAACACAGGGAAATTATTTCCAATTATGATGGAACCAAAGTTAACGATTTATTTATTTATTTATTTATTATTTATCAATTAGAACTGCGGAAACAAAGATCGACTTGTTCTCTACAAACAGTCCAATTGGTTTTATAATTAAGACTAATACAGAGCATAATTACTATACTAAACGGGACTTATGAGTGATAATACAGAGCAAATGGGAGGAACACATCAGATAAATGTATAAGTATTGTGCATGAAAGCGTCAATGCCGCGTCGCTCTAGTAATCTCGCCATGTTCATGAAAAAGTTTCATTGTAGTATGCCAAACCATACTCCTATTAAATTGTTTTCTCCAAAGTTTTCTCTAAAACCCTATATTCCGTAACAGTATCTAATTCTAGAAGAATCTAAGACTAAACTAAGCATCAGGAGGTATCTTGCACACTGGACTAAACTTAATGATAGTGCAGCGTTGTGTCATTGATATGAAAGGTGATGACGTCATCCATGCCAATTTTGACTACAGCGATTGCTTTTGCGTCCTAAATAAAAGAGCTCTAATGAAATGCTGCAATTAGGGTTGCCACCTTTAAAAAAAACAGACACGCAGAACATCGCAAATTCTCAAATTTTCCGCCTTTACTATATTGATTGATAAGCAGTTTCGTTCGCAGGTCCATAAATTCTCCATCAATGACAAAAAATGTCCAACGAATGCATTACTCATAGGAATTGATAACATTTCGCCTATTGTTTTAGGCAATTCCGTAAAGGTTGTGACTTTAAACACCTCAACCCACTGTAAATCAACTGACGTTGATGAGTCGTTGCTTTTTACGAACTGAGGATACGGGGAACCTATCGATGTTTAGAAACTCCTTTACTCGAATTTCATTTATCCGAAAACGGTTCTCCGACTTTTTAAAATCCATATATTTTGTTTTTCCTCAACTCCACAATGCCACGGATTCATTTAATCACAGTTTTATTTGCCAACAAATTCAAAATCCCGAATTGCAATAATCCATTTTTTTATTTGCCAACCTAATCAGTTGCCATATTTTCATAATCTAAATGTAACGAAAAGCCGAAAGTTAGTTTTTATTATCTACCTAACCTAACATCAGAGTAAGACATTTTTAGCGAGCGAGCGAAGCGAGCGAGCAAGACGGTTCGGAGCGGAAGCGACTCGGATAGATTAGGTTCAAAGGCTAATGCGGGAGCGCAGCGGAGCGAAGCTCCCGCATTAGCCTTTGGTGTTAGTTATTTTTTTATAACCACCTACAAAACCTCCTACCCACATAGCAAACTCAATAAAATATTTGGGCAACATTAAACAACAAAATAAATATTACGCTCCACACCAATGATATTATATACAAAAAAGAGGGAGAGAGAAAATATCATTGCTCCACACATAATTGTATGGTCGCCTTTTGTACCCCTGACCTTTGCGGAATAATAATTTTGCGGAATAAAAATATATTTGGCAAATGATCCTACGGAATTTCGTGCAGTTGGATTTTGAATCATTTGGCAAATAAAAAAATGAATTTTAAAACATTTCGGTAAAGAAAATATGGTAAACTAGCTTTTGCCCGCGGCTTCGCTCGCGTGTATCATGAGAATTCCAAAGAACTAAGATATCAAGCAAGCATACAGGCAAGCAAGCAAGCATGCAAGCAAGATTGCTTGCGTAACAATAGGACCATCTAAGGAGTATATTATATTCTTTCGAATAAAAAAATAATTTTAAAATCGGTCCACAATTGACCGAGAAATCTACATAAAAAAATACATAAAATGGAATGCATAACCTCCTCCTTTTTTTGAAGTCAGTTTAAGAGCCCTTTGCGGCCTACTTACAGTATAAACTTATGAATTTTTTCAGCTTTCTACGACCAGTAAAACGAAAAATCCCGTTTTTTCCCGTTTCCGTGGGAATTTTGGAAAGTCCTCACTCAATGCTCCTCTACACTCTCCATGCAACCTCATGCCGAATTTCAGCTTTCTATGACCAGTAAAACGAAAAATCCCGTTTTTCCCGTTCCCGTGGGAATTTTAGATAGTCCTCTCTTAATGCTCTTTTACACTCCCCAAGGAACCTACTTGCCAAATTTCAGCTTTCTACGACCAGTAAAACGAAAAATCCCGTTCTTTCCCGTTCCCGTGGGAAATTTGGAAAGTCCTCTCTCAATGCTCCTCTACACTCCCCAAGCAACCTCATGCCGAATTTCAGCTTTCTACGACCAGTAAAACGAAAAATCCCGTTTTTTCACGTTCCCGTGGGAAATTTGAAAAATCCTCTCTCAATGCTCCTCTACACTCCCCCAGCAACCTATATGCCGAATTTCAGCTTTCTACGACCAGTAAAACGATAAATCCCGTTTTTTCTTTATCCCGTGGGAATTTCTGAAAATCCTTAAAACTGTTTTTCACTATTATAATTACCTACTTCTATGCCAAATTTGAAGAGTCTAGTAATTATAGTTCATAGGATTCCGTTGAACTGAATATATAAATCCCGTTTATTCCTTATCCCGTGGGAATTTTGAAAAATCCTGAAATAAATGTTTTAATTATTGTAATACCTACTTGTGTATCAAATTTGAAGAGTCTAGTTATTATAGTTACTGAGATACGGTCACTTGGAATCGAATCTATAAATCCCGTTTTTTCTCGTTCCCGTGGGAATTTTGGATAGTCCTCTCTTAATGCTCTTCTACACTTCTCTAGCAACCTACATGCCGAATTTCAGCTTTCTACGACCAGTAAAACGAAAAATCCCGTTTTTTCACGTTCCCGTGGGAAATTTGAAAAATCCTCTCTCAATGCTCCTCTACACTCCCCCAGCAACCTATATGCCGAATTTCAGCTTTCTACGACCAGTAAAACGATAAATCCCGTTTTTTCTTTATCCCGTGGGAATTTCTGAAAATCCTTAAAACTGTTTTTCACTATTATAATTACCTTTTTCTATGCCAAATTTGAAGAGTCTAGTAATTATAGTTCATAGGATTCCGTTGAACTGAATATATAAATCCCGTTTATTCCTTATCCCGTGGGAATTTTGAAAAATCCTGAAATTAATGTTTTAATTATTGTAATACCTACTTGTGTATCAAATTTGAAGAGTCTAGTTATTATAGTTACTGAGATACGGTCACTCGGAATCGAATCTATAAATCCCGTTTTTTCCCGTTCCCGTGGGAATTCCCTAAAATCCTTCCTTAGTGGATGCCTACATTGTATAAGGTATCTGTGTGCAAAATTTCAAGTCTCTAGGTCCAGTGGTTTGGGCTGTGCGTTGATATATCAACAGTCAGTCAGTCAGTCAGTTTAGAATTTTATATATATAGATAAAATTTCGGACAAACAATAATTTGGAAAATGAAAAAAAGGAGTTTAGTTTTCGGAATTTTAATATTCGGAAATGAGTTTTTCGAGAATATGATAGGTAACCGAGGATACGTTGTCCGATGAAAATTTGACTTTTACTCGCCGCCCAGACATAATTATCGATGTTAAACCCGTAGCCCGGATATGCACTATTCAGATTCGTAGACTCCGGGTCAAATCCGGAGAGGTGGCAGCTCTGGCTGCAATATGGTTAGTAAAACCAATTTTAGCTGTGAAAGCACACGCGTTGTGCTGTTCGCATAGTTACTGGATGTTAGCGAGTGGTCTGTTTTTGGTTAGTCCACGCTTTATATTCAGTTCTTTTCTTCTGTCTCCACCAAATGTGGACACATTGCACTCAACTTTTAAGCGCTGCTTTGAATCCCAGCCATTCAAGCCGATTCTTACCGCACACCGAAGCTACCGCATAACGGCCAACCGATAGTGTCTTTATCAACCTCGGGATTGGCAGAATCATCGATACTATCGATGGAGCTATATTTAAAAAAGTTAATTGGATTGAAGCTGATTCTTCTTCAGTAGTTCCCAAATGGCTCAGTCTTGCCTTTCTTTATAATGTCTTCAAGGTCCTCATCGTCTTTCACTTCTCAATCGGGGAATAGGCCTTAAGACAGCTCCATAAATATGCAATGGAAGTGTTTTATACTTCAATATTGAATGAATATCTAACGTCACACCATTTGATAAAACCCCAAATGCAATGACGAGCGTTACGTCCAATAATAATGATAACAGAATCGTAGGATATTGCTTCATCTGCTTCATTATAACCAACAAAAGGCGCTTCATTTTTATGATCATTGATTTTGGCGAAGCAATCTTCTACGTTCTTTCGGCTGATGATTGATTCTTGTCATTCATTTCTTTGTATGCCCTCAGTAAAGTTGTATTTCGTTTTCGCGTTTGCAATGGATGTATTCAAAAGCATTTTAATCCATTAAAGGTTTTAGTTTAATCCATTAGTAACTACTACACGTATATCAAATGTTTGAAATTTTTTAGGGGTCGTTTATGGCAAACGTATCGTTTTTAAGTCTGGATTAAATAAGCGTATATTTTATACTTAAAGCATTGTTATAAGTCGATTGTTACCTTGTATTATTTCGGAGTATTCTGTGCAGTAAGCTATATAAACATGTAACACTACACGAACATGTATCTGTATATCTGCGCATAAACCGGGGTGTTATATTAAATTCCATTCTTATCAATCAGCCTCGTCCGCCAATGTTATATTATTTTCCTACGACGGCTGAAGTATCGTGAATCAATATTTAGCATCACGCCATTGTGCACAAACTTTTGAATACCTTTTAGCTTATTGACGGTGCTAATTAAGCCAGTCTTACGCATTATTATTATGTGTAGGCTCATGTTTCTGATTAGATACGTTTACGATATAAATAATAGCTCTATTAAAACAAAAGCTGTTGTAATGTTCGCACAAGATTTCAAGTATAGAATTTCATAATTTTCTCGTACCTATACCTCGCTATACCTGTCTTTGGTATCGTCTCTCTGTATGTTACATTCAATTATGTAGTCTTACGTAGTCGACCAAGAAATTCCTTTACCACCCTAATTTTCTAGATACGCTACGGCTTAAAATATAAAAGGCTATTCAAAATAAAATGCTCAGAGCATCCATTCCTTGTTTGTGGACTTTGCGAAGGCCTACGACAGCATCGACCGGGAAGCCTTGTATTCCATTTTGACGAATTTTAATATCCCTCGAAAGCTGGTTGTCATGGTGACGACGGTAACAAAGGAGAGTAGGATGAGAGTCAGAGTGGGGGGTGAGCTGTCCGAGGAATTTGCGGTGATGACCGGCCTTAAGCAGGGTGATGCCTTGTCGCCTTTGCTTTTCAACTTGGCTCTAGAGCATGTCGTGAGGAAAGTGTTGTCATTGGACGTAGGTTTGGAGCTGGGTGGAAGGCATAGAGTGATAGGGTACGCAGATGACCTAGCTCTATTAGGGGAAAGCCGCGGGCAGGTGGTGGAGGCTGCGGGCGTGTTGGAGCACGAGGCGTCAAAGATTGGTCTCAGGATTAACCACGGAAAGACGGAGTATCTCCACATGAGGCGATACAGAGATACGCGTGTTCAGCGCGACTGTCTTCGGGTCGGGGGTTCAGTTTACCAGGGAGCCCAAAAGTTTAGGTATCTTGGCTGCACTATTACCGATACACACACAAGAGAGGAGGAAATAAAAGTACGCATACAAAATACTCTGCGGTGTAGTGCAGCCCTCCACAAGGTGCTGGTGTCCAAGCTTCTCAGCAAAGGTACAAAACTCCATATCTATAAGACCGTCATAAGACCTATTCTTATGTACGGGTGCGAGGCTTGGACTCTAACCCAGAAGGAGGAATACCAGCTTCTGGTGACGGAACGTAGGATTTTTCGGATGATCTTGGGACCCGTCAGAAGAGACGATGACACCTGGAGGATCCGCAAGAATGCCGAGATTGAGGAGCTAGTGGCTGAGCCTAATATTATCGGCGAATTTAAATCTCACAGACTTCGGTGGCTCGGCCACTTGCTGAGAATGGGGGAGGATCGAGGGGTCAAGAGGGCGTATTTGGGACGCCCAACTGGACGTCGTCCGGTTGGTCGGCCGAAGTATCGCTGGGCTGATGCTGTGGAGGCGGATCTGCGACAGCTTCAATCCAGTAATTGGCGTGAAACTGCGCAGGATCGGGCTAAGTGGCGTGCTCTCGTTTCGGAGGCCAAGACTCATTTTGGGTCACTGAGCCAAACTAGTTAGTTAGTTATTCAAAATAAAACTTTTTTGAGTTTTTTGTAAATAGCCCCAAAGGGCTCATTTACATGTCACTTTTTTATACTACCAGCGCCTACGGAAAGACCGTCATTGCTAAGAAATTTGTCATTTTTTTGGGTGTGTAATGATCGGTATAAAAATAAATAATATAATTTCTTTTCATATAAAAACATTTCATATAATTTCAAAGGGTATATAATCACTCATTTTATATAAATAACGTTTAGTATAATATTTAATTATATATTTTTATTTTGTATAATTATCGTTTGGTATAAGAGTCGTTTTCAAAAAAAGTGTACTCAATTAGGGGATTTAATAAAAACAAAACTTAATTGATTCCTTTGTGTGACGAAAGTTACCCATATACTTTGTATGACTAACTTTCGTAACGCAAAGGAAGCGATCGTGATTTTGTTTTGATTAAGCCCTTAACTACGTACAAATTTTTTGAAAACGACTCACAACACTTATTTCTGATAACCATCATATGGTATGGTATAATGTTCATTTTATATACAAATCATATAACTATCAACCTAACCTAACCTCCTTTTCTGGTAGCAATTCATTTTTTTTGGGGGATGCAGTTCTAACCTAACCTAACCTACTTTTCTGGTAGCAGTTCGTTTTTGTTTTGGGATGCAGTTCTAACCTAACCTAACCTACTTTTCTACCTAAATGAACCTTGGGTTTGGTTTTTTTAATGCGGGGGCTTCGCCCCCCGACCCCCCTTGGGGGGGGCTTCGCCCCCCGTCCCCCCTATTTCTCTATGCCCTAATAGCTTACCCATGCAGAGTCGTTTTATACGCTGTTATAAAAATGATCGTCTCGTTTTTGCAATAAATATAATATAGATATTTTTAGTATGTAGTAAATCTGAGATTATGTCTCTAATACATTAACATTATATATCAACAAAGGTTATGCCATTTGAACGTTATATAAAATAAACGTTATACCATAAGTTCATTATAAAAAATATGCATTATACTTAAAGAATGTTATATTAAATGTTATTCGATGAAATGATCAGTATATGAAACAATAATTATATCGAATGTTAATATATTAAGTGTTGTTATAACATTCAATAATTATATCAAATGAGCGTTATTGCGACTGAAATTATATCAAAAGTTTTTAGATCGATCGTTACGCACCCCATTTTTTTATCAAAGTTAATAATATCTTTCAATTCACTTAACTAATTTAATAATAAGCAAGACAAAGTAAATTAAAAATATATAACAGACCGAAAATAACATGGGCATGGAAACTTGGCAGGTTTTTTTGGTTGTGTCTATCAACCACAAATCTATCTTCATTACACCGCGTTACATATTACATGAGGCAATCGACCGATCCAATCGTAAAGGTCAAAATGCCATAGTTCAAGCTAGGGTGTAATCACAGCCAATCAATGAAGACAGTAGGCTAGTCACGAACTTCAAGAAACACTTTTTCACTTTAATACCATTGAAAATAAAAAATCATACAACTAATTATGAAAACACCGTAAAGCTCATGGTATTTTTTTTATTTGGTGGCTTTTATCCGGTTTGAAGGACCATTTCATGTTTAGAGCCAAATAAAAAGGCTCTTTTTTGCACATAAGAAATTAATTTAATATGCCTTAAAAAAATACACGTCCGCACATGTTAATGTTGAAATCACCGAGCTGTCTATTTATTTATTTATTTATTGATAATGGGAAACAAACAGCGAAAAATAACATTTGTGATTATTTGAAATTTAGGTTATACAAAAGACAAAGTAGTTTCCACTAGTGAATTATAAACATTATGGTTGCTCAGAAAGACTTATTTTTTACAATTGACTAATTACATTACTAAAATAATTTAAGGAAATATTCTATGTGTATATAATTAAAAGCAAAAGCAATAAAATACCATGCACAAATTCAACCAACAAAAGGCGAGTTGAAACGACTCAACTTCTGCTTCTTCTTCTTCTTTAGCCATTCTCAACCTCTAAGGTGTAGGCCTCCTTCAGTTTATGCCATCTGTTCCGGTCTTGAGCAGTTTCCAACCACTTTGTTCCCGCCAGTCTTTTGATATCGTCGTACCAACGCATCTGCGGTCTTCCTCTCGGGCGTTTCTCACCCCACGGTCTCCACTCTACCACTGCCCTGCACCACGAGCCATGCTTGCGGGCGACATGACCAGCCCACTCCCATTTCAATTTCGCAACCCGTTTAGTTACATCGCTCACTTTGCTTTGTTCTCTGACCCATTCATAACTCCTACCAGTTTTCTCTCAATCGCTCTTTGAGCCACTTGAAGTTTGTGGAGGATCTCCTTAGTAAAAACCCAAGTCTCAGCCCCATACGTAAGCACAGGCAAGATGCACTGGTCGTGAATACGAGCTTTTTGTTCGGCACTGAGCTTCATGTTGCATAGATTCATGTTCCTGTATCATAGATTGAAGGTCAGTCGAGTTGTCTGCGAACAACACTATATCATCTGCAAATCGTAGGTTACTCAGTCTCTTGCCCTCCACACTAATGCCACGCTCTTCCCAATCCAACTTCTTGAAAATATCCTCCAGTACTAGGGTGAACAGTTTTGGAGAGAGTGTATCTCCCTGTCGAACTCCTCTCCGACTCAACAACAACAACAACTCGACTCAACTTATCACAGTTCATATGTAATCATGCTCATGAATAAAATAAAATTAATTAAATTATAATTAGATAACAATGTTATTTTTTCACATTTTTTTTTTTAAATATACCTATAATTTATTATTATTTTTGTCAACTGTCAAATTAGCAATAAAATAGAAAGAAAGAAAAACATTTATTCGTGATATCAAACCTTCACAAATAACAAAGGAAAAAAAAAATGCGCATATCACAAAATGGTCCCAAATCAGCAAAATGCCGGTCTTGGGAACGGCGCTGATCTTCCTCTGGGACCATCACGCCATCCATCCATTGAAAAATAACAAACACAAAGTGAAACCGAACGCATCAATAGTACATTACAAATAAAAAATAAATAAGTAAAAAAATAATAATAACAAACAAGAAACCATAATTCATATCATTTAACCTATGAATAATATTATTCGCAGCATCTTACACAATTTTTAGCCAGATAGGCATAGGCCAGACTCCTTTACCCCTTAGGGTCATGTCATGACATGAAACAAAAAAACTTAAAAAATAAACAAAAATTAAAAAAACTAAACGTATGCAACAGTGACTAGAAACCTGGCTGTATGGCTTAAAATCTTTTGCTTTTTCAAGCGGTAAAAATTTAAAAAGAAAACAACAATACAATCAATCAAATTATTATAACCTAACTAATTACAATATACGCCAGGCCACACGATGACTCTAACTACTGCTACGATTCTGTTCTGATCATTCATTCATAGCTCACACAATAACTTATTTCATATTGTTGGTTTGGTTTTGATCAATCTACTTCAGTAATAAACAGAAAGATATTGACTGTTTATAAAATGTAAAAATAAAGTGCCAGTGCAACCACCATGAACATAAGCCGTGCGACCATGCGGTGAACATTGTGTCTAGGTTTTAAAAAGTGTAATTCATAGAAATAAGAATAAAATAAGGTGTATTGTACAAAATTCAAATGGAATTTCGCATTTAAATTCCGAAAAAGAGATGCGAGGGCTCGTTCCCACGACCCTCTGCTTGGGAGGCCATAGGTCAAACCACCAGGCCACCACGGCTTCAACGGTTTTACTTTAAATTATAGCACTAGGTTATTGCGTTTGGATTGCCAAGTAGTTCATCAGGTTAAGGTCCCGAGAGCGTATTGTTGAACGCGTGGGCGCTCGCAATCCTTTCACCATCTCTTTCTATTACCGTGTGGCAGAAATAAGTGAAACGATTGTAATTCCGCGTGCATTAGACGTATCCGGTCTAGTTAGAATAAGTCCTGTTTTTTGCGGAATCCTTCATCATCCCAGCCTATACAGGGTTATTTGTAATTCACTGACATCCTCTTAACCCTGAATTCCTATCACTCAAACAAATGTTTTTTGTTCTACGACTTTTTAAAATGAAGCACTTTTTTTCCCATACAAATACACAGAGTATCGTAAAAATAAGAGGAAATCTCAAATTTTCAAAACGTTATTACACCAAAAATATTAAGTTATGACAAAAGCCATAAAACAAAAAACGTTTGTTTAAGTGGTAGGAGTTTAGGGTTAAAAGGATGCTAGTGAATTACAAATAACCCTGTATACGTCCCACTGCAGGGCACAGGTGTTATATTTTTTTTTTTACACATTTCGACCTAGTCCCAAACTAAGCAAAGCTTGTACTATGGGTACTAGACGACGATAAACATACTTATATAGATAAATAAATACTTAAATACATAGAAAACATCCATAACTCAGGAACAAATATTCGTGCTCATCACACAAATAAATGCCCTTACCGGGATTCGAACCCAAGACCTCTTGCTTCGTAGGCAGGGTCACTACCAACTAGGCTAAAGCGGTCGTTAAGACATTTCAGTTTGTAGGTTTACTTAACGAATTCATTTATTTGTGCATATGTTCTAAGAATTAATCTCTGTACACCGGCGACGTACCGGAGGCGCCGCAGACGCTACTTACGTTGCGAATTTCTTTTGATAGCTCGCCTCGGGACAGCTCCGAAGCACAGTTCGTAGCGTAAAGCTAAAGTTAGTTATAAAAGATATTCCAGACAGTTCGGACTTGTAACTAATAAATATTGTTAAGTTAAATTAATTTGTGAAATCATAAACTGAAAGACTAAGTATACAGTCTATACTGTGCACTGTGAAGTGAACTATTTTCTATCCAGTGTGTGTCAATCTTAGATTATTTATAAACTAGATAGAGTGTCAGTAGCAAACACTGGCATACTAAACGTCCAAAAACCCATTTGACAGCTTCATATACGATCACGTTACGTCATTCAAACTGAAGGGGGACAACTGACATATAAGCCAACAGTTGGCTTCTATTTTTCGGGACGTTTTCATGCCGCCTAAGCTCTATCTAGTGTATAAATAATCTAAGGTGTTAATAAACGCTTTAGTGTCAAACAACGTTTTATTCCACAACTCCACGTCCGAATCGCATATTTCAGGCCTCCTCTCAGAATGAGAGGGCTTGGGCCGTAGTACCCACGCGGGCCCAGTGCGGATCGGGAACTTCACACACACCATTGAATTTCTTCGCAGGTGTATGAAGTTTCCCTCACGATGTTTTCCTTCACCGTAAAGCTCATGGTAAATTACAAATGTAATTTCGCACATAAATTCGGAAAGACTTGGAGGTGCGAGCCGGGATTTGAACCCACGACCCTCTGCTTGAGAGGCCATAGGTCAAACCACTAGGCCCACGGCTAATCGGCGGAATCATTAATTGTAAGCATTCATGGGAGGTTTGTAAGACGTCGATCGATCACTCGGTCTGATGGCGGACATTCTTTTCGGGTCCATCTTTTGATGAAAGGACTTTTTCTCCCTTACCTTTTTAATCGTGCATGAGTATTTACTCGATGTTGAATACATGCTCTACTGCGTGTGGCACGGTCACGGACTTAAATTGAAACGCCATTTGCCACTGCGTATTTTAGCCGTGTAATGCAAATCGCGTACCTATAACCGATTATACTCGTATATCCTGCAGGCTTGTTGTCTAACGCTTGAGACGTAAGTTATCCGTTGTTGTCACTATAAGTCCTTTCCTAGAAGGCGTGGTAGCTTAGTGGTTTGACCTATAGTAGTGGCCAAAATTCGCGAGACAACTTTGACAATTCATTTTGCTCAAATGTTGCCACAGACAGGGTAGTGCTGTTCGTGTCGATAATAAAAAAAAATTACGGCTTTGGCTACCTGTGGTATTTATTCAATTCATTACTTACGGTGATATGATTAAATTAATTTAACAATTTACATTTCAATGTAAGATATCATAAGAAACTCGTCTTATATCTAATCATATAGTCCAGTCGACACTGATTATCGATATCGGCCACATCACTATTTAATTTCGTCTAACCCTAGTAACCCTTTAATTGTCAAGCTTGTCTCTCGAATTATGGCCACTAGTATATTATGGCCTCTCCAGGAGAGGATCGTGGATCTAGCCCGCGCCCGCACTTTTGAGTTTTTCTGAATTTATTTGCGAAATTAACTTTGAAATGTATCGAATGAGCTTAACGGTGAAGGGAACCTACGAAGAATTTCAATGGTATATGTGAAGTTCCCAGTCTGAATTGATCTCTAATTCTGAGAGGAGGCGTGTGTCTGAGGGATATATAAGCCGAGATGAACTAGACTTTATGACGCATTTTTCTGCTTCATCAGCTTACCTCGAGCGCGTTTTTTTTTTGTAACAATTTCCAATGTTCACATCCGTGACGTGCCACGTGCATGCAATTTCACGGGGATCGGTTAAGCCGGTCAGCCGTGAAACGGGACAGTTGCACACTTGTACATATGTAATGTTGGTATACGAGTATGTGAATATGCTAGTGAACAGAGGAGACGGGTCAATGGCCTAACTGTTTAGTTGGATGCAAGAATCGACGAATACTGTCAGTAAATACTGATAAGTCATGGGACAATTCACACCAATTTACCTCCTAGTCCCAAACTAAGCAAAGCTTGTACTATGGGTACTAGACAACGGATAAATAAACATACTTATATAGATAAAAACATACTTAAATAAACAACAACGCCACCAACTGCCTTCCCACCAACTTTTGCCTGTCTGCCTGCGCGTCAACTGCCTTCTTCCTGCTTATTATTCCCCTAAATTCAAGTCTAGGGTGAATGAGCATACTAGGCAAGCGTGCTCCATCGTAGGCCTTATCTTCGCTTTCCATCAGGCGTGATTGTGGTCAAATTCAAGCATATACTGTATTAAAAAAATAATACACCTTCACAGTGCAGTATGCCGTAAATGGCTCAACAATAAATATTTTGACAAGTTCGTTGTGCTTACTTGTGCCACATATGGTACATCAAAAAATGTGTGACGTCCCTGAATTTCAAGCATGATATTTTAAGGTTTATTAATTTAAGTAAACTATATTAATAACAAAAGTTACTAGCGACTAGGCTGTTCTCTTTGTGTCTACTCATGCGTGATACTTATACGAGATAATTACTTCATTCATAGTCCACAACAATGACAGGATTATCTAAGTGGGGTAAACAGAGAATGATAAGTGGAGAAACTCGGGGTGGATAAATGGGCATGTAATTGTTAACTTGATGTGGTTCTAGCTAGATTGTTACCATTTGGAGGTGATTGGGGAGAAAATTGCGAAGTGAGATGTTTTGATACTTTTTAGGACAACGTTTATAAAAAAAAAACTAATTGTAAAGGCTGTCATAAAAGAAAACCTAATTTTATTAGCATAAAAACAAACAAAGTAGCTATATTCGATACACTAAACATTTAAATTACATTTAAAAATCTTTTTTTATGACTGGGCTGGGAGGCAAACGAGCAAGCGGGTCATCTGATGGGAAATGATCACCACCGCCCATAAATATCAACAACTCAAAGAGTCACTAATCTCTTGCCGGCCTTTAAAGAAAGTATAAGCCCCGATGTCATAGTTATCTGGAAACACTGCTGCCGGAAGTTGAGTCCATAGTTTCACTTCAAACCTTAATACTACTAAAAACCAATTGCAGCGAGAATTAAAATGCAGAATTTTCTAGAGACCAACATCTTTCGAGATATGTAATGTATATCGATTTTTCGACTAAAAAACATCAAATTGCTTTCTTAGCGAGATCGTGTGGCTCCTTACCTTTATCGCCTCGACTTGACACCTGTCAAAACAACCCTTAACTTTTGACATGTTGAAATCGGTTGGGCGAAACAAAGATGGCTGCCAACTAGGTCAGTTGCACGCTGGGATTACTCTCACTTAGGGCTGCCAAAGTCTCGTTTTGTCCTCATTCGGTCGAGGTAAGGCTGTGGTTCTTGATAATTGATCTGCCTTTTGTTTAGAGTTGTGGAAACTTGTAGCGTGAAATGGCGTTTTGTAGCAATTAAGTTGGGTTCAATTTGATACCCTAGAAATGCTTTTGCGGTAAGTAAGATAATTTTGAATTAATGGTGCGAAAAGTTCTAGAAACGGAAAAAATATCGGAAGTATCCATACTAATATTATCTTTTCACGCTTAAACTGCTGAGCTGATTTAGATGAAATTTTGTATGGAGAAAAACCCTGGAAGGCTTCGAGATACTTTTTGTCTCGAAATTACATAGTTCTCGCAGAATAGCGATAAACTAATTCTTCGCGGGCATGGTCGCGGACTACACCTAATATTATATAAACAGTTATGATCTTCGATCCCTAATCCTCTACACGAAGATAATTTTATAACATTAAACGAAGAGTATAATTTTTAAAACAAATAAACTTCATAAAGGCTTACTCATCGCGCTTAACAATTGTCAGCCCTAGTCTCAGTCCCTCTGCTTTTGTCTAAACTCAAGACCATAGAGAAACGAAATTACACCCGACACAATGTAGCTGACAGGTCATAAATTGCATTTAGGACAGGTGACCAGTGCGGCAGAGGGCTTAACCGATGAGTTCACAGTATCTGCCATGTGGGTTGTCCAGTCGTGTAGACTAATTGATGGAGCCACTGTCGCTTGCTTTGTAATGTAGTATATATAACATTTAGAGAAGCGTTTTGATACTTGCATTGTTAATAAAAGTTCTATCACTAAACAATTAAATAAAATTTCTAAATTTACCCTAGTTTGTGTCAGTAAAAAGATAATGAAACTATCAAGCACGATAGTGCATACGCACGAAAAAGTAGTTCAATGATATATGAATATAATATCCATGTAAATTCTAGTGTCATTAACGTACATATGTCCCATGATTGTTATTCCATCCATTGCTATATTTCATATACTCTAGTGCCTACACATTATCTCTATTAGCTGTTTTTGTTTAATTGCATTATTATTAAATAAACGGATCACTCACGTATTAAAACGAGTTTAACTCGACATGTTTCGGGCTAATCCGTAGCCCCAGTCACACGTCGCGATGCCGCCGTGACGTGTGACTCCGGGAAGGTATATATTTCTGATTACATTTCTGTTTATGTATTAATTATTCGGCAACCAGCAAAACCGAGAAAGTGTGTTACATACAAATACAAAGCCTGCTCACGAATTATCGTGAATGATTTGTGGCATATGTTGTGGTTTCTTAGATAGTACGGGAATTAGTCATAGTTTATTCAACTTCCGCCCCAACTGTAAGTGTCTACTACGTGAGACAACATCAAGAATAATTATTAGTTAGGTAATTGACGGTGGTTACGGCAATTTATATTTTGTTTCAGTAGGTTGGCTATTGCTTGCACGGTATTTGTGTCGTCAAGTATCAAAACGAGACAGTCCACTTCAAAAGATCTTGTGAGAGATAGAAGACTATGAGTAATAGGTACTCTTGTTAATTAAAGAGTTTACTGCAAAATGGTGTTAATTGGGATCAAATATGGAGGTACTGAACGCAATAAATAGGTCGCGTTCAATGACACTGCTGATCTGACATTTCGCCCAACCTAAAGTTTATGTACTCGCAGTAAAACCACTTATTCAAAGCCTCAAAGAATTCCAATATAAGCGCTTGGTATGCTAATCACTTTCCATATTATCATTGCACAGTCGTATTATTGTCTATGATATCAGTGACACAGACAATGCGCTCGAGACGACCTTACAGCACGTGACTACACTCCTAACGAACGATGATTTCCGTTTCCCATTCCGCACAACAGATAAAACAGTTGTATAATAAAGCGCGTCCTTTTGTATTACTGTGGTAGTAAAAAAATTGTGGATGCGTTCCAATTCGCGCAACGTAACCTAACCTTCTTACTATTCGGCGTTCGTGCCACAGATTATATTACTGCAAATGGAACGTAGCAGCGAGAATGCGTAATGGCCGCCTGTCAAAATGAGTCGTTAATTTCATAGTCGTCGGTGACGTCACTTGCGCTGGATTCTTAACGAGTTCGAATCAATTTGGTCGACGAATCACGGTATTTGGTTGTTAAAATGACGTTAAATCTTTATAAACGAGGGTTCGACGTGGCGCCTTTCATTTGGCCTGAAGGTTCTTCCCGTGTTTGGTCAACAAATTGGCCAATGCGAAGGACGTGCAAGCAGCTGTACCTACGTCAGAGTGAGAACGAAATGTTTGCCATTATAATGATGTCCCTCGTATTAGCTGACGTGCGCTGAATTCACATTATGCACAAGCAGTTATCTTTTATTTTGTCTCCTTTGCCAGGACTGTTTACGAGTCCCTTGGTCCAGATTTTTTTAAAAGTATTATTAAATAGGGACAAGAATTAAAGTCTACATATTTACTCGAACGTCGGCGTTCAATCGATTTTCCCGCAATTTCGTACAGTCCTTTTTCGGCAGTGGAAAAGTTTGTACAATCTATACATGCCGCATAATGTAAAAGAAGCACTTTCGTTTTACTTCGCCAAACGTATACTTAAAAAATTGTCTGCGTCCACAATACTTAACTACATAACCGTATCTTCTACTTCTTAACTTTACGTAGCATTTCTCAGTTTGTATTCCGATATGCATTGTATTTCTCAAAGAAATTTTTCAAAAATTACTTACACTGGATATTTCTAAAGATTGTTGGTTGACATGGACATTTGCGAATGCCAACTGGACTTGAGACTTTTGTTTGGTCGTTCCGTTTCAGTTGATCTTATTAACACTACGCGTACACTTTGTAATGGGGCTATTGCTGCAGTGTTCCATATACGGCACACTACGAAATGGCTCTATTTCTTCTATAACCACTACCCAAGATATACGAGAGAGCCAATATATGTATGCGATTAGTAACATTAAGAAGCCAGAACTCTCTCTAGAACAAGAATGGTGAATGAATGGCGCGCGACAATGTAGTGAAATTTTTCTACGTCGTCATGGCGACATGAATGTCATCTAAGGCGTAAGTATCGTTAGGTCATTTGATGTTACAGTTTCGCTTGAGATTGGGTCTTTAGGTTATAAATCAATCCCAGTTTTTCAATCAATTTGGGCACGTCCTTAGTCATCCATCCATGCAATCACAAGTCAATAAATTTTTACTGTACGTCATAGCCAGATTATCGTTGCTGTCATAACAAAATGACATGTTCAACAATAAAGTTTAAATAAAATATAATATAACCCTACTTTCTGTACATTTGGCTAAAATAAGGTTTTCTCGGGTCAAACAGGACGTAATTTTCTTTACGCTACGGACAGGCGGGCGTTATTCGTGATTATCCGCTAGTAAAAAGGAGGACGGAGGCCGGGCGCTTGTTTGGCGATTCACTCCGACGAATTGAAGTGCTCGGCTAACTCACGGTTAGGACGATTAGTTCACTGTGCCACAGTATAGTAGACCAGTATGTTATCTACGAGCGGCGTGCTTGTAGTTCACATTGTGCTTATACTGTGACCCAGTTGCAATTCTCCAGTGCTCGCACATGAGATTAGTTCTTGTTTCGCCAGATTTTAGATTCTTCGAAAATTTTTAGTCATACAGTATTTAGAAAAGAACATGGAAATATCGAATATATTCTAGTCTTAACTTCCTAACATCGTAGGAACATACAAATTTGGGTAACAATATATAAAATACAATTCATAAAATGCTGTCAGTCAAACAAACCATTCCGTATGGTACCTGGCGCAAAGGTATCCAATACACTAGCTGCATTGCTACGTTGAACCGCGATGGACAACCTTTGTACCAGAAATGACCCAGAGCGAGGGTCAAAACCCACTTCTTTAAAAAAAAGCTTTGCCTCAGAACCCCAACAACCAGTTGTCTCCAACGCAAGTAGAACAAAGAAATAATTTGTGAGAGCGCTTTTTAAGGGCTGCCATTTCATAACTTCCTAACTGATATTATAAATGCGAATTTGTGTACATGTTTGTTAACTTATCTCATTATATCAGCGAAAAGAAGTCCACTGCTAGACAAAAGCCTTTCCTAAAGTGTTCCACGACGATCGGTCCTGCGGTGCCCGCATCCAAGTGGTTCCTGCGACTTTTACCAGATCGTCGGTCCATCTTGTTGGGGGCCTTCCCACGCCACGTATACCGGTTCACGGTCGCCACTATAGAACTTTACTGGCTCATCGGCCGTCGGTTCTACGAGCAATGTGACCTGCCCTCTGCCACTTAAGTCTGGCAATTCTCCGAGTTATGTCTGTGTGTATATATTACATATGTATGTTGTACTTTATCTACTTAAATATAAATTCCATCTCTCTAATGAATGAGCTTTATCCGGTTCGATGTACGCCCACGAACACATATTTTATACGAAGTTTACGAATACGAAAGTTCCAGACATATTTTCCGATCCTGGCTTGGCTTTGTTCTAGATGTAAGCATTATGGCTGGGTAAATAAGGAATATTTGCCTCGCTCGTATATTGCAAGGAGCAGCCAAAGATTTCAATAAGCACTGTGAGAAAAATCTCTTATTTGGAGCAAATGTTTGTACGCGTACGTCGATTCTCGCATTTCTTTATTAGTTGCGATAGAAGTCGACTCTACTTGATAAGGGGAGAGGTTTCCACCAATCGTGATCGTGGAAATTGCTTCAAATGTGCCATATATGGAACACTACGAATTGGGTTTACTAGGCGATAGTGGATGTTGGTTGGGTTGAACCGGATCACGTCTCCACGATCATACTGTAGTTCTAAAGGGTGTAAGTATACACGTAACGCACATTCCCAATCAATCTGCGCAACCTGTCACCACGACACATGAATAAGACCTCGTGGAAACGAATGCGATTCGGTAGTGGCAGCCGCGACCTACATTAACCCCTCCCCCGCGTGGGGGTGACCTTTGGGGAAGGCCATGTAACACGCGATTTGGGATCGGCTTAGCACCGCTGTTGAGATTTGCAGTGGATTCGCTTTTCTTGTAGATTACTTTGTTGCCGCGATGAGTTAAGTCTGGGCTAGATTTAGAGTTGAAAATTGCTCGAAAAACGAGCTCGCTGCTATTTCAAAGATGCGGTAACGCACCCGTAATTCTAATAATGATATCGGTGTATGATGTATATGTAGGTGAAACTCTTTATTGAACATAAAACATGAAAATTACAAGTTAACAAGAGAGACAGATGTACAAAGGCGAACTTATCCCTTAAAGGGATCTCTTCTAGTTAACCTTAGAACGATTGACAGGCATTCAATGCAGAGTAAATAAAGTTTTGTTAAAAATTTCATTTTTAAAGCAAGCTTTTTAGCTGACTGTACTTTTTGTTGACTGTACTTGCATTGTCATCCAACCTACATAAGTATACCAAATTCTGAAATTTGGTGAACCTGAGTGAATCCAGCCACTGGAAGTGGGTCAAATTCGACTTCTAAGATTTGACCCAAGAATAAAACAGACGGGGTGAGCTAAATAAAAGCTTGTAAAAAGAGCCGAAATCAAAAATAAACCCAAACTAAGAAAACAAAAACAATACACATACATACAAAGAATACACACAAGTACACACATATATATTATATATGTGGTGTCCTTGGTTGGCGGGATTTCTTGGTGACCTGCCTGCTCGTTTACTCCCAAAATCCAAAATGACTGACAATTTCGCAATGATGAAATTCATTGATTATGTGTTGTAACTTTAAATTACTATTTTTCTGAGATTAATCTTGGCGCGTTAGGATCAGTTCAAGGTAACTTCGGATATGCTAAGGAATCATCGTTTAAATTTATTGCTTCACTTATGGGCGACACGCTGTATATTGAATTCAATGGGACCCTATCTTCGTAACTATTTCTTAAGGTGCAGTGAAAATGGATTATAGGAATTTCCCGCGGGAGATAGATTAGATCGGGAGTTGACTATAATACTTTTTGTACGCGGACGAAGTCGCGGGAAAAAGCTAGTTTACAATTAATTATAATTTTTTATTATTAATTGTTTTATACAGGGTAATTTTTTAAGTGCACAAATTTTAATACTTATGTCATTCAGTACAGTGGCGTAGCTAGTTAACCAAAGGCCCTGGGGCAAAAAATAAACTAGGGCACCAACCCGTGTTTGTTTACCTACATAATAAGACAAGTAAGGATGAATGCACTTTAAATTCACTAGACTCGTGCGCTTGTAAATTCACTAGTAGTTTTTTATAGCCGCGTTTCTCATAGGTCCGCGTTTATGGTTTGTAATTCAGAGTCCGAGGGGCCCCCTGAGCTTGGAGGCCCCGGTGCACTGCCCCGCTTGCCCTACGGTAACTACGCCACTGATTCAGTATCGTTAAAATAACAAATTTCAGAATTTTTTATTATAATATTTATTACTTATTTTTTTTTGTTTTTCATAGTATCTCGAACAATTATTGGATGAATTACTATACCAAACTAAATTTCAAAATGTAAAAAAAAAAATTCTCGAACAGATAATCGTGATCTATCAACGATACTGAATCAAATATCAAAATTTTTGCACTGACTAAAAATTACCCTGTATATTAATATTTCATGTGTTTTTTATAAAATAAAATAAATAAAATAAATATTAGGGGACAATCTTACACAAATCGACCTAGTCCCAAACTAAGCAAAGCTTGTACTATGGGTACTAGACGACGATAAACATACTTATATAGATAAATACATACTTAAATACATAGAAAACATCCATAACTCAGGAACAAATATTCGTGCTCATCACACAAATAAATGCCCCTACCGGGATTTAAACCCAGGACCTCTTGCTTCGTAGGCAGGGTCACTACCAACTAGGCTAAAGCGGTCGTTAATGTACCAAATCGTCGACTATACCAGCGTGAGACAGAATTGACAGTTATTTTGTTACACCAATATATTCCGGAGCTTACCAACATTCGTCGGGCGGGGTTACGTTTCTGATGACGTGGTGACGGTTCGACATATCGAGGAATTGTCGCGAATTTATCATAATCCTGGTTGAGGCTGTCAGGGAGTGATGTTTATGTCTTATTGTGGATTTGAAGCTTAATGTTGTATTCGAGATGTCGGTTTTTGATGAATGTTGTGATAGATGGCTTAGCAAATGGAGGGCGTAGGGAATTTCATAAAAATTCAGATGTGTAGATAAGACGCTTTATGAAGAACTAGCTGCTAGTGTTTATCGATATCCTTCGGGTACATATGCAATTTTTCGGGATAAAAAGTATCCTATGCACGCCAGGTTATAATGTGTGTGCCAAAATTCTCTAGAACCCATCAAACCGTTTCATTCAGTGTGAAAGGTAATGCTGGCACTTCACTTGGCGTACTTCACGAAATAGTTGCGTGTGCGAGAGAGGAGCACTATACCGATTCTAGCGTGAAAGACGGAGATGGCAATAGCGCAACGCGAACACGCAACGCCAAGTGAAGTGCCACCATTACAAACATCCATGCAAAATTTTGCGTTTAGAAACGCAAAATTAATTGCCTAATATTATAATATTAGTAAGATTAGGCAATTAATTAATTAACCCCGTATATACCTGCAAAAACTAGGTACAATAATATCGATACCGGAAATCTCAAATGGCGTAAAGGACAAAAATGCGAAAATCCAAAAATGAGTCTTAAATGCCATCGTATACAGCTTTTTTTTCCCTATCGCATTTTTGTCCTTTACGCCATTTGAGATTTCCGGTATCGATATAATGTCTTGTCGTGTATGGCTAGAATGAAAGTATAAAAAATAAGTTTATAGCATTGGACTGCTATACAATACAATACAATACAAATATTCTTTATTGAGCACCAAAAAAAAGTACAGAAATAATAATAACAATAAAAAATCAGGCAGACAATAGGCGGTCTTATCGCTCAAAAGCGAAAATGAATCTAACTACTAAGTGAAATTGAATCAAATGAATTTAGATAAAGCTATTTTACGTCTTTTGATTTTGTTGCAAATTATAAAGCTGGTCTTCGGCATAGAAAGAAATAAATATTTTATTTGTAACAAAATAGTTATTAACATAGATAAAAAAATAAATAAAAAAAACAATAAAAGTAAAATAAAACAATCTAATATATAAAAATCTCGTGTCACGGTGTTTGTTATCGAACTCCTCCGAAACGGCTCGACCGATTCTTATGAAACTTTTTTCTCCATATTCGGTAGGTCTGAGAATAGGTCGTAGGCTATTTTTTATACCCCTACTCTTCGCAGACGGAGTCGCGGGCAACAGCTAGTAATAACATAACATGCGTGTGTCACAAAATGGTCCAAAATCACCAAAAATTGCCAAGCTTGCGAACGGCGCTGATCTTTTGGGACCATGGGATAGCATAGCATTCTTAAACCCCTATTCTATTCGCAACTTAAAGCACCTAACAACGTAATCATAACATACATGGTGTCCCCAAAAGGAATGCGGCAAAGGGACTGCCTAACGAGCTCCAGCGGTCTCTAACGCCGCAATTACAAGAGCAAGTGTACGAGGATTTACTTTGACATCATGTTAATTAAATTATTCTTGTTAAAGGTCAGACTTGTGTAGCCCTGCGTCCCAGAAGGCAAGGAGCCCTGGAAATTACGTATTTAAGAGCTGTCTCGAGACTTTGTACGGAAGTTTTGTGTACGTAAGCATTTGCTGTAGCGTGGGGTGGGAAACTATTTGAATACGAAAATCCATATCTTAAGGTTTTTCTGTGTATCCATGTTTCAGTTTGTATTTAGTATGAAAATATGCCGTAGGAAACCTCCACACATTTGCGAAGAAATTCTATGGTGTGTGTGAAGTCCCCATTCTGCACTAGACCCGCGTGCGTGGGATATCTTACTAATATTATGAACACGTAAGTTTGTATGCATGGATGTATGGCTTATTACTCTTTCACGCTAAAACGGTTTGTCGGATACTGATGAAATTTGGCACACAGTTTGTTTATAAACCTGGATTAACAGAATAGGTACTTTTTATTCCGGAACGAATAAATTAATTCTTTGCAGACGGCGTAGTCGCGGGCAACAGCTATTGATCATAATTATATGTAATGGTGAAACAGGATTTTTGACTAAATTGTGAGTGTCACCTCACCTGCCACGTTTATACCTACAATACAATACAATATAAATATTCTTTATTGATCACCAAAAACAGTACAGTAACATTACAAAAATAAAAAAATCAGGTAGACAATAGGCGGTCTTATCGCTAAAAAGCGATCTCTTCCAGACAACCAATTATTCAGAAATTAATAAATATCAACAGACTAATGTAGGTGGCAGAAATAACAGACAAGAGAAACTTAGTATTTTTTATTACCTACATTACATATAATAAGAGCCTGGCTGCTCTCTCCACGTTCCGCACCTAAACCTTTCCAGAACTAATTTCAACTCGTCTAATTTACTTCTTTGAATTAATTCCGACCTTTATTAAGAGAGTGAAAAATTAAAATAGGCCCCAGGTTAAGCGTTAGTGTTTAATTCCAATGGAGCGTTCTTTATAATTTTGTGGAACAAGTAAAAAGATATTTAAGTGGAATTAATGTTAAACGTAGATTGAGGTAAGTGCTTGAAGCGTGGCGAACTTTTTTTGTTATGTATCTTGAGAGAGGGACATTAAATTAAAACATAAAAGGCGAAGGCTATATAGGCGTACAATAAATATCGTAGGTCCATCAATATTATGATAAAAACTGTTGGATTACATTATATTCCCGCAATACAGAGGCGAGGCAAAACGTTCAATGTTTAGTGTTATAGAATCATTTAGAAAAAAAAACGAAGAATATGATATCATGGTATACCTTTTTAGGTACGCATCGTGCAATATTGTGTATTGACGGATGTCAGAATGAAAAAAAAAAGAAAATATTTATTCGTGACAACATGGAGAAATATAAAAATTAAACAAAAATTTAATAAAAATGCGCATGTCACGAAATGGTTAGTTCCAAATGAGCAAACTGCCGTTGCGAACGGCGCTGGTTTACAGAATTAAGAAATCTAGATTTTCGTGATAAATCCTGACATCCGTCAATACATTACATTACACAATCATTGGATGTTTGTTAATCAATCACGCAGTAACGTCTGAATATTTCTTAATCAGTGGATTATATTATTTACTGAACGTCTGGCCTTCGCCTAACAATAAGATGTATAACTCAAGTTATGACCGGATCGAGCGCTATGTTATTATGTTATTACTCGTATCGGGTAATCATCTGACAACTTTGAATCTTTTCGACTTTGTCGATGTCTTCTAAGCAAGCAAAAACACAAATTTAAATTTTAATAATTTTACTGAAACACAGTTCAGTTCACTTAAGTATTTTACAATTTACAATTAATCCTCGGGTTAACCAAATAGAAAGAGTCCAAATCGTCTTAATTTACGAGTTCTCAGTTCTTTAATTGAACCTTTTATACCACTATTGAAAGAAGTGGGAATGATAAAAGGTTTCTCTCTCAGACAAAGGCACAAAAGCTGGTAATTAGCGAACATAAAAAACTAGTTTGCAATGAGTTACTTAATGAGCAATTCGGACGGTCTAGGGACTGATTTTTCAAATCATTCTCGAAAATACCATTCTCAACTGGTAATAATTTATGAATTATAACAAAATTACTTACAGGCCTTATAAAATTTTTGGTTGGTAAGATGAATTTAGTGCTGCAATTTTTGTTCTACTCGTATTTCAAATTCAGAGTAATTTTCACCCGACTGTCGAAGGAGGGCTATGTTTTTCGAGCGTATGTATTATGTATCATTCTTTGGCACGCTCTGCAGCTTAAACGGCTAAATGGATTTTGAAGTGTGAGGTGTCATTAGATTCGTCTCAGTTGCGCGAATGACATAGGGTATATTTGTTTCATCTAGTATTGATTCAGTAGCGTCGCTTGTTATTTTCGACTGATGTTTCAAAAATCGATGTCCTGTTGTGTGTGGTGTATAGGAAACCTCTATGGAACTATGCTTTCTGAAATTCGACATGTTGAGTTAGGTATTATCGAAAAATTTTCACCATCTTCATTTCAGCCAAAAGACGCCCAGTGCTGGACAAAGGCCTCCCCCCAGTTCCACTACGATCGGTGCTGCGCTACCTGCATCCAAGTGGGTCCTACCTTTACCAGAACGTCTCGGTCCATCTTGTTGAGGGTCTCTCACGCCACGTTTTTCGGTTCGTCGTCGCCACTTTAAAATCTTTCTGCTTCATCGGCCGTCAGTTCTACGAGGAATATGCCCTGCTCACTGCCAAGGAAAATATGGGATATCACGATATCCGTCATTTACGTTTTTGGTCAGATGCTGTTTGAGTCGCCAGTCAGTTTAGCTAATCGCCAGATCATTTATTTAACAGATACGTCCAATTGCTTGTTCATTTTGTGGCTTCTAAATAAATCTGGCAATAAACAGGGCGATCGTATAATCGTATGATAAGCGAATGTATCGAAAATCTTATCTGACCAATAACGTATCTGACGAATATCGTGATACCCAAAATATGTACATAAAAAAAAAAATACTGATTGACAGAATCATCAACGCCCAACCCAAACCCTTGGATCCGGAGTTTTCTTTCACAGTCGTTTCGCAGTCTCGTCTAGGTTGTCTAGGTGTCTTGTTTCGTAATTTTTTAAATGTAATCTTGCACATGAAAATTAGACGACCAGATGGCCTAGTGGTTACAGAACCTGACTACGAAGCTTGAGGTCCCGGGTTCGATTTCCGTGTCGGGGCAGGTATTTGTTTCATACAAAATACGAATGTTTGTTCTCAGGTCTTGGGTGTTTAATGTGTATTTAAGTATGTAAGTATGTTTATCTATATAAGTATGTTTTTCCGTTGCTTAGTACCCAAAACACAAGCTTTGCTTAGCTTACTTTGGGACTAGGTCAATTGGTGTGAATTGTCCCGTGATATTTATTTATGAATTCTGAAAACTCAAGATGTTTGAGTCCGAGTTTGAACCCTAGATTCTCTGTGAAGGTCTAAGGTCAAACCAACAGGCTTCCACGCAACACCAAGGTCCTCTCTCGAGCTTCAATTTACACACAATGTTTGTAATAACACACAAATTGACCACTTTCCTTTGGTTATCAGATTATTGCCCGAGCTTCGCGAAAGCTGGAGGGGGAGGGGGGTTAAAAGCTCGCGTGCATGAACACATTGGCCTAGTTCCCAACTTTATGCAAATTCGGAGATAGCACTTGCGGATAAAGACGACTCTATGTGCGTACCGTGCACTTGCAAATGGCTTTTAACTATCTTTAGCTGTTTAAATCTGCAAGAAATTGTGCATGTCGCATTACATGAGGCCGCAGAGAGAATGCGCGGCTGTTCGTCATAAAACTTAAATGAAGATAAGTGTAATTTGATTTACTCTCATTAAGTAAAAATAGAAAATCGGCCACTCTTAATTATACGTCAAATCAGAAAAATGACAATTTTAAATACTTACATCAAAGGACAATAGTGCATCCAGAATATTGTCGAAAATGGAAACATGTCCAATAGTAAAACTGTCAAAAAATTGGCCGAAAGTAATAAAGGCCAAGTCAATTAATAATTCATACAATTCAGGCTTATTTAATTTATGGCGACAATAAATTTGGTTATCATTAGTTTTCAGCACAATTACATTTTGACAAAATTCATTTTGAACGATATTAAACATGAAACTACCGTGAGACGCAATCATAGTGTAAAAATAAGGACTTCTCGCGTCTTTAAAGTAATCCGTATTTTTACGCTTTGATATTATTTTTGGTCAAAATTAAAAATGGTCAATTCAAGTTGATGATTTTCCATTTGTACCTACTTAATGACAGTAAATATATAATTTTTTGAATTCCTATGGTACTATACTCAAATTGCGGAACTTCAATTCGACTATCAGATCTAATAGTTAATAGTCTAGTGTCGCATCGTCGGTGCGGCGAGAGTTTTATCAGTTCATTGCGTGTGCCGCTAGGTATCCACTGTGCGGCGAGCGTCCCAACCGCGCAATGAACAGAGAAAACGCTCGCCGCTGCCGGTCGCGTAAAGTCGTGGCCGGGCGTCTAAGACGACACACGAATTCTTTGCAGCCGGAGTCGCGGGCAACAGCTAGTTATAATATAATATTAAAAGTAATACCTTATACTTTGCTCTATTCATACCGGCCAATTTCGTTACGATTCATTAACCCGAAATAGAAGCAAAAGCTTAGGCTATTCGTTATTCATACGGCACATTTAGCCTAGTCATGCAAAACCCTAGCCTGCCGGTATGAAGAAAATCAGGAATATCAGCATTCAAAATGTCTATGGAGCATAAAATTAGCAGAGAAACCTTATTTCGGCTTATTTCTTTATCGACATTCTTGGCGACCGAATGTCTGAGAATGCTCTTCAGCTCGAGACTCCAACTTGAGTCAGGCTTAAGGCTAAGAGTTCGTAGGATATTTTATCGATGTAGACGTAGTATAAAACTGGCTAAGATGGCATGACGTCATATATTTCTACTATGAATGTTTCTGCGGAAAGAACGCAAGAAGCGGAAAAAAGTGCCTAAGTAAAGCATTTTAGTATGAGAGACATTTTTCTGAATATCCTTTCTTCTTTTTAGGGTGCTCTAGTCCCACATAGATACAATAAAGTATTTACATACATACATACATACATTTTACACATGAATTTCAGAACTAAAGCATTGCTTGCTAGTAATGATAAAGCAAGGGATTGAATCTGGATTGAATGAATGAATCCGTTGCGCGCCTCGTTCGCTGCCCTTCTAATACGTTCGCAAATCACCAGTGTGATATGGCTCTTAGACCTTTGACTTTGTCAGCAACATTTTCGTCTATGCCTTGTCAAAATCTTACAGTCTTATTCAGTCATAATGTTTTATGATTATTTCTATGTTTACTAGATCAAAGACAAACTTACTTAGTCTTTGGTTACGAATAAATAGAGGTTTGCGTTGAAATAGGAGAGCTCATTAATGGCAGGACTTACATAAATATGTATGTGTTTCGTCCACCTTACCGTGTTATTATTAGTGTTATTATATTTATTATTAATGCCAAAGTAATTATGGGCTCCCCAAGTGACCAAATTATAGTGTGAAAGGCTTGGTTTCATTAATATGATGACAAATATAAAGCTATTTTTAAGAAGGATTTTTTCATGTATGAATTTTATATGAAGCTTTTGTAGTTAAAATGGTAAAAATGTCCTAATAGGCTACATTCCTAAAAATACAATTAGTCCATCTTTTGTCAATTAAATAAGAAATGATGAAGATATGGACCGTTTAAGTTTCGTGTGACTTGACGCCTTGGTAAAATTTACTTAGACGTGACGTCATGAACTCTCATCCCCGAACTTTGACACGCTGTATCTTGGTCATTTTTAACGGTTGTTATGAAGTAAATCCTGACACATTCAACTATGTAGTTTCTGAATTATTGACAGTGTGATTCATAGGAAAAAATCCTATACTTACTTTTCTGTCATACGCAACAAGTATGTATGGCATTTACTTTCCTATGTTTGACATTGTCAATGTTCTAGAACCTCATAGTTGTGTTGTCGGATTTACTTCATAGCAGCGGTTGACTGAAGACTTTATTTTCTACAAACTGGCGACGTTAAGTGAATTTCCTAGTGACTTCCAAAAAAAATATATGGCAACACTGGTGATAGTTGTGGACCCGTGGCACGGCACGGCACGGTGACCCGCTTCCCGGGCCGGTGGCCGGCTGCCAACGGGCCGCGACCCAGCCTTCGCCGCGATTTATCGCACTTTTAACTATGCGGTAAGATGCATCTTGCACCAAGGCCGATGTAGGTGCGTCCGTCTTCTATCAAATTTCCATATGTTCAGTATCGTTATTAGAACACTACAATCTACAGGCGGCCGTGGTGAGTGGTTTGACCTATGGCCAAAAACAGAGCGTCGTGGTTTTGAGCCCGGGCACACTTCCCAGTTTTTCGGAATTTATGTTAGCCGGTCGGAGAAATAAATGAAAGTGGTTTTAAGAGAAAAATATAATACAATAGAAAATATTTTCAGTCAGCACTGCTCTTGAATAATATATAAAAAAAAACACTGGCCTAGACTTGCTGGACAGGTGGGAAGGCAGGGTAGGTTATTCAGGTAGCCTCGGAGCGTCCAAAAGGGGTTCAGACTTCACCGGCGGTCTGCTCAGAGGCGGTAGAGCAGAACGATGGTAGGTCGAGAAGAGGAGCGCAAACTTGAAGCGGAAAAGGAAGAGCTGCAATAAAATACCCTGATTAACTGCTTGCTTGAATGAAGCACTCATCGAAGCCTTTAGTTTTATGTAAGTTTTAGTTGAGCACGGACTCGAACCCACGATTCTCTGATTGATAGGTCAAACGACTAGGCTACCACGATTTTAATGAACCTACACTATAAATAATGTAAATGCAATGTCTTGCTATTTTTAGCTGCAAATTCTACATGAAAAAATAGAAATCACATCGCCACATTTCAGTAGCTGGATTACTAATTATTATTATCGTTATAATCAATTAATTATCCAATTTATACATGGATGTTCCAATTAGTAAGTGTTTCGGTTTAATATTATCAAACATACTATAATACGTAACAACATAATATCGCTAATTAACAACTGTATAAATTTGTAATCATTAAATTTTCAGCAAACTTCTACATCATTTGATTTTATAAATATTCATTGTCGCTAATAGTTTATTAATGTATCGGCATTTTTTTCCCCTGGTATCACGTCACAAAGCATATGTCTCGTACTAGTCTTCAACCGTTGGTTCGCTCGCGTCAACCATGAGAATTGGCATTTGCATTGAAATATCGGGATTTCGTGAAATTCCTGTAGGGATTTCCGAATCTTATACAGTGGTCTTAATTTACTCTGTATGAAGAACACTCATGCGAAATGTCTTGTCTCGAGACTTATCGGATAAGGTTTCGGAATTTCAAATGGATCTCTGGAAATATCGGGATAAAAAGTAGGTAGCCCACAGGCTACAGGGCTACAGGGTTTTTGGCACACATGCCAGAGGTCCGCTTTTTGCATAAGTGCCAAATTTGACCCAAATTCGTCTAGGAGTTTTAGCGTATACTTCTTCAAACACACACGCTCACACCACACGTTTTAGATCTATAATTATAACGTTATGCCCTTGTTTTCTTTTGAGTTTTTCTCGTCTTTTTGTTTTTTTTTTGCTGCGTGACATGTGGATATCACTCGAGTACCTAACGTCAAGAAACAAAAATAAGTATGAGTGTTTCACGTGATTACGGCGGTAAACGACTTGGATACATTTAATGAGTTGTTGCGGTTATTTTTTATATTAGCTTGACATACTGCTTTGTATCTTAATTGCAATGCCACTTAAGTTTTAATTCGATGCATATTTGGACCGTAACGATTTGTAGTGTCGTCCTAGATTACTGCAAAGTTTCTGCGTACGTCTTGGACATTTTCCAAGTCCTGAAATTGCGTGCCGCTATCGCTGCCAACCGCTTTCCCCCGTTCACACAAGGTCATGGGAAACTATGTTGTTCAGTGTTCCAAGGGTGATGAAAGGGATAGTTGGGGAATGACTTGAAGGGTTGTTTAAATCTCATGACAGAGACATGGATGTTGGATGAGTTTGAACCAATCTCTTGAGGCTTCAAAGTGTTTTGTATTTTGAGACAGGTATGCTTCGGTGGTTTGGAGATGTTGAATGACCGAGAAAGATTTATTTCAATCAGTTATGCGAAGGATCGAAAAAGGCGTGGATATGCTCAATTTTCTGAGCTTGTATGAAAAGATGAGATGCTTGTATGAGTGTGAGTGACGCGAAGATGTGTAAGGATCGTAGAGTTTGGAATTCTTTAGTCTCGATACTTAATCCAATAGGATACAGGCGTGATAGTAATCACATAATGATCTGTGTATGTTGTCAAGTCAAGTAACAATTATTCTGTTTTGGAATCGTCGTTGTTAGGTAGCTAAAAGATGTTTCTCTTACGGCCTCACTCAAATACGTCAGTTAACTTTACGAATCCTAAAGTCAAAGTATTAGCTAAAAGTAAAAGTATTTAGTAATTTGTTATGTTCAGAAAGGCATCTTACTAATATTATAAATGCGATAGTTTATGTGCCGTACGCTTGTGCGTGCGTGCGTGAATGCGTGCGTGCGTGTTCATTGAAAGTAATCCCCGTCTACACCCCGTGTAAATATGTCTGATGGAATCATTCCGGTTTTATCTTTGACTTATTAACATTATTTAATAAACAAAACAAAAGCATTGAATTGTAATTCTGATCGATAAACTGAAATACATAAAACCGTCAATTAAATAACAGCGTCAGCTCAGAATTTAGGTAATTGGACAATTTGATTGACGCAGTTGTGGTTTTGTGGCGGCGAATTATGGAAGCGTCGATGTTATTGCCGTTATTGGTTAAATCATATTTTAAACTTAAACTATTATTTAACAGCGGCTCCAATCGCAAGAACCAATAGATCAGGGCCCAATTGCATAACAACTACTGAGGCACCAAACGTACAGACAGCAGGCGTGGCGGTGCTTTGGCGGTGATGGTTGTAATATTCTAACCTGTATGAACGAGTTCGCGGTACAGTGCCGCACAACCATGCATACAAGTTAGAATATTACAACCGTTACCGCCACCCTCCGCTGTCTGTGCGTTTGGAGTTTTAAACTTGTATTTTTTTTTTATTTATTTAAATAACAATTAACACAGCGTATAAATAATAATAATACTTAAATATAATAAATATCATGGGACAATTCACATCAATTGACCTAGTCCCAAAGTAAGCTTAGCAAAGCTTGTGTTATGGGTGGGTACCAGGCAACGGATAAACATACTTAAATATATAGATACATACTTAAATACATATTAAACACCCAAGACCCGAGAACAAACATTCGTATTTTCCATACAAATATCTGCCCCGACACGGGAATCGAACCCGGGACCTCAAGCTTCATAGTTAGGTTCTCTAACCGCTAGGCCATCTGGTCGTCAAACATAGACCATCACATAGGCCATCTGATCGTATACATGAACACATTTTTTCGCCAAACTGCATGACAGTTTGCTGGCGAAATGAGACACTCAAAACACTTCCATATACAAATACTGTGTAAAAATTATATAACTAACCTAGAAAATAAACTTAGCTTACATTTTATATATAGTTGTGCCATTTGTATGTATAGTTGTATTGTATTTAAGCCTAGTAGTTTGACCTATGGCCTCTAAAGCCATATGGTCGTGAGATCGAGATCAAACCTAGGCTCACGCTTGTGAGTCTTTTGAAATTCATGTGTGAAATTGTGCCTGGAAATTACTTCTGCACTGGGGTCACGTGGGAACTACAGCCGGGTACACATTCGAACCATTTGGACATTCAGTCATACGAACAGCCATGACCCGGAAGGATTAAAAAAAAACTAAGTCGCAGTTATTATGTTAATTAAGTTTTAATCAAGTTATCGTTTATGCGATAGTTAATTATATTGAAAGTTCTAATTTCATTTGGTTCATTTTAATGTGCAGTTTTTAACGAATTACTTGATAAGCTATCTCGATGCTGTTTCCTCGTGATACGAATTTATGATTTAAACATGTTAATACTTAATTGCTAAAAAGTTATTGTTTGCCGAAAACTGTTCGAGCACAGACGTTTGGGAAATCGGTGAGCAGTTTTAGATTTATAATTAAAAGTCTAAATAACTAGCTTTCATCTACAATCTACTATTTGAATTTAAATTCCACGTTATCAAAAATAACATTGTTGCTTTCATTAACATTGCAAAACAACATTGCTAACCGTGGCAGATGCCATTTCTCTAAACTTAGCAGTTGAGATTTCGGGATTTTCGTTACATCCCGATCTCGTGGAATATTCGGGTAAATATCTGTAACTGGCTAATTATACGAGCGTCTCAACCGCCATCGTTTCCGGTCCTAAATAGTGAAGAAATAAGTCGCACCGAACGGAAGGTACAATTAATTGTATTTGTAAAACGATACAGTGTGCTCGCTGTAAAATAAAAATTCATTGAAATCCCATGCAAACAATAGCTCATTTCTTTGATATATGGGTCCTGGTAATGATAGCGGTAGAAACGCTCGAATAATTAGCCAACTGTGTTAGAAAATAAATATTTGTGATTTCAGAAAATTTAGCCTATTTGTGTGATATCAGAGTTTCATCTACATAGTACTGAATTTCACCTGAATCCATCCTTTCGTCTGAGTGTATATGATTAAAAAACATACGGGTGAACTGAAATAATAGTTTGCTCACCCCCGGCCAAAGTCGTTCGTCGTTTCAGTTCATTGATAAGGACCTCCGCAAAGTAACGTCTGATTCAATAAACATACGGGTATCATAAGATTCATAAGGTACAGTCAAGTATTTTTCCAAGTCAAGTCAAGTTTGAATATCGTAGGTACAGCAAACTGTCACCATAAGAGCTAGCTACGATGTTGCTTTGACGTGTTGCATTTAAAATTTCGATCTTAATGCATTTGATGTTTAACGATATTCTATAATATAAAAATTAATCGCTAGATGTGTTGCTAAGCGCACAACTTCCGATCGACTGCACCAAATTGGATAATTCTTTTTTTATTGCGTTTGTTATTGTCAAGAAATTTAAAAAAAAATCCAACGGTGGCGAAGCCGCGGGCATCAGCCAGCTTTTAATAAATGGGTAGGGAATTAAATTACTTGACGGTATTCTAGAGCGGAAAACATTTTTTTTTATTGAATTTTGTGTTTAGTTTTTAAATGGGTCCCACTGAAAAAGAACGTTGCGGTTTGCCACAAAGTTGTGTTGAGTGTGGCTCAATCATAAATAACTATTCGATGTTTTTGTGTCAATTACCTCAAAGTATATTTTTCCTGTTGTGCGAATTATGTCTAAATAAATGTCTCCTTACTTCTTTATAAACAAAACAGTAGGTATTATAAGCAAAATTAACAATAATTTATTGAATCAGGCGTTACTTTGCGGAGGTCCATATTAATGAACTGAAATCAAGGTCTAAGGTCACGGGTGAGCAAAGTAATTGTTTCAGTTTATCAAAATGAACAAAACACCAGTGTGTGTATTTATATTTCGTTTATTTTAGCGTTAGACAGAAGAATAAAAAGACATGGCAGCTAAGAGATGTTGTTGTTGTTGTTGGTCATTTACATTCTTTTGCTTCCGCTGAAGTAGATTTAAACGAGTTTTCTCGTGTGAATGAGATATTTTTCAGTGGTTAAAAGTAGCCTATGTCACTCTCTAGCTCTTCAACTATGTCCATACAAAAAATCATGGCAATCCGTCGCTCAGTTTCGACGTGAAAGAAGGACAAACAAACAATCAAACGCAGTTTCACATTTATAATATTACATAGTCTTCCTCGATAAATGGGCTATCTACACTGAAAGAATTTTTCAAATCGGACCAGTAGTTCCTGAGATTAGCGCGTTCAAGCAAACGAACAAACTCTTCAGCTTTATGATCTATATTACCTACTAATAATATTATAAAGAGGAAAAATTTGATTGCTTGTTTGTTTGCATTGAATAGGCTCCGAAACTACTGGACCGATTTCAAAAATTCTTTTGCCGTTAGAAAGCTACATTGTCACTGAGTGACATAGGCTACTTTTTACCGCGGGAAAATACCTTTTCCTACGGGAAAAATAATTTATCGCGGGCGAAGCTGCGGACGGAAGGCTAGTATTAGTATAAATAGATAGATATGGATAGTTACCATTTTCTTTAAAGCGTTTTTCAATAAAAAGACTCGCAAGATTGTTAAGCCTTTTTCTAATGCTAAAATACACGAAGTGTAGAAGCGGCTGGCCGGGTTGGCAATCGGATGGCGACCATCACTGCACCGCGATCGATAGCCGCAATGCACGCGGTCCGGCCGTTTACCGGACCCCGTTTAACATACCGGTTAATAGCTCAAACGGTAATTGGTGTCTTGTGTCGCCTCTCGAACTGTGTAAATAATTGGAACCCTAGATTATCATTTGTCAGGTTATTTAGAAATCTTCAGGGGAACGTCCCGCGCGAAGTTATATAAAGACAGAAATTTAGAAATTTTGCAAAGGGACAATTTCAAAAAATGGTTTTTTCTTAATCATAATCACGAGTATAATTAATTTTTATGAAGAAAAAAGTATCCTTTTTTGGGTCAGTTTTGTGATGTTTTTATTTTCATACAGTTTATATGGGTCGCACAAAAATTTTATGGAAAATCAGGGTTTCAATCATCAAAATCAATAGCGCTCGTGATTAGGAGTAAAAAAAATTATGAGTAAGTTTAAAGTTTCAGAAAAAATAAACAGTTGGGAAATTAAACATGGTCCCTAAAATGGGCTTAACAATCGTGCGGGTGAAATAACTGAATTGTGTGGTAACAGTTTTCAGTTTAAGATACCATGTGAATCGTGACTACACAGTGAGCATTTTTCAACAAAGTAATTTTCAGGCTTCGGAATTTTAAGCGTGGACAGCTCAGCGGAATTTCACTACGTAAAATAAAATTAAGTAAATTTCTTTCATAACTTAACTTTTGACATTACCTACAAAATTCCTGAGCCCTCGTTGTGTGTGGGTCAGAAAAATACCCTCTCATAATCTATTGAATCAGGCGTTACTTTGCGGAGGTCCATATTAATGAATAGGTCGCGGGTGAGCAAAGTAATGGTTTCAGTTCCTCTCGTAATCGTCATAATAATTTTTTGTATTCCAAAATATTTAATTCAGACGAATAGACGGATAGACGGATCCAATATTTAATGTTCCGATGTAGAACCCGTCATTAAAAATGGTAGAGCACTTACTTGGTCGACTATAGTTTGGATGACAATAAAAGTCATCATCAGAATGGAATGGTAGAATGAGAGGGCTTGGTTCGTAGTTCCCACGCGGGCTCAGTGCGGATTGGGAACAACATCACACACCATTGAATTTCTTCGCAGGTGTATGAAGTTTCCCTCACGATGTTTTCCTTCACCGTAAAGCTCTTGGTAAATTTCAAATGTAATTACGCACATAAATTCCGAAAAACTGCGAGCCGGGATTTGAACCCGCCGACCTTCTGCTGGAAAGGCCATAGGTCAAACCGCTAGGCTAGGCCAACATGACTTTTTTTCATTGGATCTCGGATCTTATCGGATTTACATTTAAATTATTATTATTCATTTAAATTCAATTATTATTTTACAATTGGTTCCAACGACGTAAGTTATAAATACCGCATGGTTTCATCTATCTATATTATTCGTAGACAAACATACTTGTTGTTCGTAGGCTTGACTGTGGTCACTAACAATTATTTATGGATTTCATTATGTAAAAAAAAGATTTTTGATTTGAATTTTGTGATTAAAAAAGTTAAGTACAAAATGTCAAAGTGACAGATAAAGCCAAATGAACGTTATGCAACGTGAAAATAATGAAATTAACAATACTTTATGAAGGGGAGTTAGTAGTTTAAATAATGAAATAAGCTTATTACAATAATGAATTGAATCAATTACTTTGCTCACCCGCGACCTTATGTTATGTTATGATAGTTAGTTAGTCATAAGGTCGCGGGTGAGTATAGTAATTCTTTCAGTTTATTAATATGGACTTCCGCAAAGTAACGCCTGATTCAATAAATCTTATTACAACACTATTGATGTCTTGCTGGCAGTAATCAAATCTAGATTTCGTCGTCAAGTCTGGTTTAAGCTTGACGGCCTTGAGGGATCCTTAAATTTTGACGTAATAAAAACTGATTTTAATGCTAAAATTTTTTTTGTTAGCAAGTGGCAATAGACAAAGCAATTCAGGTTAATGTGCAACTCTACTGATGGTATCCACTTGAAGCTACATTTAATTAATCATTTCTTTGATGCTGAACATCACTCTCGACGTGGAAAGTAATTTGTCTGCGCTTTTTGACTGATTATCTTCGAACTAAATTTGAAAACGTTACTTCGCGAACTTTAATATTTAGCTAAAGTTCTTCGCTTGGAGTTCTTATGCCGTTTGTAATAATATTTTCTTTACGATCACAAAGCAATTCAAAAGGCTTGTTTGAAAGGATTTTTTTATTTAAGTTTTTTCAACAAATGCTTAGCAGCATAGTTATGTATCTTACATAGATGCCGTCTTGAGTACGGAAAGTATTTATTAATTTCATGTAAGTATTTACAACTGGTAAAATTTTAATAGGTGTAGTTTTTAACAATTAACTGAACGACGATTGCCTCCTATGATCCTATCTCACCTGATGGAAAGTACAAATGAGGATAAACATGTAATTCACTGGTTCAGTGACAGCCTATTCGCTTTAGCCTTTTTTTAAATAGTAAAGAACACTTTATTAAAACAAGAGGCCGTATGGTCTAAGAGCGCTTGCCTTCGCTTTCACCATCTCTTTCTATCACCATCTTATACCGTTTGACATAAAGGAGCATCAGCGCGTTAGACAACTGATTTGATAAGCGTACAGGTTAATTTTCAATTAACAGCAAAATTAGATTTTTAGTTGTTTAACACTACTGATAAATAAATACTACTATGAACATTATAAATATTGAGTTGACAAAGAAATTATGTCATACACTAGTCACACCTAATGCCATAAAAATTCTATGCAAGAATTCTGTTTTGACAGCTCATAAAAAGTACGTCAGTCAGATGATTGGAGGTGCCATCATCCCTATTAAACGTGATTATTGGCAATTGATTCAAGAGAAAATTTGAACTAATTTACCTTACACTTTATTTACAAAACACTAAGTTAATATCTCCTTAACAACTTTACCTTGTCCCCGGATCCGTCCGGTCCGACAAGTCCGATCTAATAACGAGTTTCCCGATAAAATAATTGGATTAGCAATTAAATTGATTCTCCTTTGAGACACCTAATTTAGAAATCAGGCCTTATTTTGAACTTCGTATCATGCCGTCCCTCTCACGCTTGTACTATTTCATAGGAGAGTGAGAGGTTCAGTATTATACGAACTTTGAATTTTGGAGTATACCCCCGAGGGGTTTTACCGAATTGGTAGTAATTTTTTTGACATTCAAAAGTACTTGTTATTTTGATTTTAAATCCTTGTTATTGTTTCAGGTAAGAGCCGAGAGATGGCGCTGACTTGAAGACTTTGGGGTTACTTAACCGTAAGTAAAATAAAATAGTTAAACGGTAGTTACAACCTGATTCAATAAATAACAGTTAGGACACTAGTGTCTCAAAGAAATGAACTTCGTTTGACCTGACCCCTAAGTCAAGTCCTGTGTGTTTCTCCTGTTTAAAGTTATCGGATATCCAAAAAACACGGGGTACAATTTGCTACGTGGTAACGGCTTATTATGTAATTTGGTTGTATACGGGGTGGAAGTGGGGCAAACAATGTTCATTTGCAAAATTTCAGCCGAAAGTAGGTCACCGAAACGATGAATTGTGCTAATCCCTGGGAAAGATGTTTATAAACAACAATCAATCATAATACACTTACCAATCAAATAGTAGGGGAGCCCAAGAGGGGATTTTTGAAGTTACTCGAGCGCGGCAGATTAAGCGCGGGGGATACCTTGTACCCTCTAGAGTACCCCCATTGAATATGAGCACTTCATGTGGGGGGTTAGCCTGGGGCACCCCGTCAAAAAACTTAGTAAAAAGAATAGATTCTTTGAAATATTCGAGCGCGTCAGATTTTGATAACTTGATATTCCAGAGTGCCACTGATAATAAATGTATGATAATCTGCCACTTTGCATGGTGGGGGTGGCCATACGGAAGGGCGCGCGTCAGGTTTTCCTATTTTCTGTTGGGGATATTAATTCCAAAGACTGACGATTTGGAAGTGAAATGTGCATTGTTCTGCTAATACCTGATTTACACTCTCACCTCGTCACCTCGCCTCGCGCCTCGCCTCGTCGTCTCGCTCCGGACGCGAGTCTCAAAATCAAGGCAAATCACGAGACGAGGCGCGAGGCGCGCCTGTTCACACTCTCGTCTCGTGGCTCGTCCCGCAGTTCGTCTCGCCACTCGTACGCGAGTGTAAACCAGGTATAATAATTAACCCACCTTATCTTAATCTGACGCGCTCGAGTATTTTAAAGAATCAATTTTTTTACTAAGTTTTTTACGGGGTGCCCCAGGCATGACCCTCCACACGAAGTGCTCATATTCAATGGGGGTACTTAGAGGGTATATGATATCCCCCCGTATATTAATCTGCCGCACTCGAGTAACTTCACAAATCCCCTCTTGGGCTCCTCGGCCATCATGGAACTATAATAAAGGTAAATAATTTTATTTATGTGTCAAATTGTTTACAATGCTTGTTACAACTAAGGATTATGTATGTCATTAATGGACCAGCATGTTTGGAAATATTTCCGGTACGCATTAGCAGTCCCTAGTTTAAAATACCGTATCTACTATATTAAATACTTTAGATATATGTAGTTAAAAGTACTTGCATTGTTATTGTTACCCAAACTACATAAATGTTGTCAGGTTAGAACAGGTGATACCCTAGGGGTTTAGATTGAGTGAAACAAAATGAAGGTTTAAGACGTATATTTGCTCCTAGGGCTTTACTGACAGAAAAATAGAACTCGAGGGTCGCGGATTCGAGAGTTGAGTGGGAAAGCGTTTCTTGGCAAGGCTTCCCTGGAAGAAATAGAAATAACGCAGAGGCAGATGTGCGGATGTTGGAGTGGTACCCAGATTCCAATCCGTACTGTGCCGCCCTGAAATTAGGTCTTGTTTAGACAAGGGGTTCAGGTGGCCTTTTTCTGCCATCCATCCAACCGGCCTGAAGAGAAGCTTCCTAACCAAGTCAGCCGTAATCGTTGGAGGTGGTAGAAGGAAAATCGTTCGAAGATTACAAATGAAAAATTAAGCTAAATAAATTTGGAAGAAAGTACGTTACAATTGGAAAAAGGTTCGTTATAAATTTGAATCTAAAAGGCCCAACGGTTAAAAAATAAAAATGTAGTACAATAGTAAGTTAACATAATTTTGATAAAAGATCTTAGGGCCAAAAGAAATTAATTAAAAAACAAAGACTGCTAGCAATTTTGGACGCAAATAATAACAGTTGAGAAAAACATGAAATCTAGCTATGTTACAAAATAAAACTCTGAAAGAAAACACAAGTTCAAAATACACAGTTAAAATTGATATTTGCCAATGACTTACCAAATTTTGGGCAGAGTGACACTAAATTTATTTTATTTAAAATATTAAAAAGTAAGTAGAAAGACTGGAGTCGTTTCCTTTTTTTATGAGCGTATGATGATTTGCAGAATACCGAATTTTTGACCGTGCGCAGCTTTTTATGCCAATTTTTTAGCGTATTATTAAATATCAACTGTTCAAGTAAAACACCGTCAAAATTCGACAAATCCACTCACATACCCTCTAGTAAAAAAATCACTCGTAAACAATGTAGAATTTGTCTATGGCAAAGTTATACGGATCAGATTTCTATTACAAATAATGAGCTATTCTCAAAATGCTCATTCAAAACGAAACAGTTATTATCAATTAATTAAATTTAGCAATATAAAATGTTTTTAATATAATGCACCACTAGCGCCATCTAGCAATCATTAGGGAAAATAATCTATTATTTAAAACAGCGCCATCTAGAGGCGTAAGGGAACACTGCATTGTGACAATGTATGTATACAAGATTTCAAGTCAATCCGACCACAGGAAGTGGGTCTGATTTAAAAGATTTAACCTTTACAAACATTGAAAGTTTTAACCACCTGGTGCCACCTCTTTGTCTGTCACAACCTTAACACCTCGAAATTCTAAGTAGACTTGCCGAAAATTACAACCATTTCAGCAAGTGTACTTTTTCAGAAGAATTTATGTTATGTGTTATCTTCTTCGTCTTATAACATGCTATTACAAGCCAATTCCCCGTGAGATGCCACATAAATAAAATGCGCTATACAATTCCAAAATAAATCTAATCTCGCCGTATAAAAATTGGCCTAAAATTCCACATCCGTCGTAAAGATAAACCCATAATAACGTCCTCGGAGATAACTTTTATAGAGAACGTCTTCCCTCACCCTCTAACTCGTTGGATCGGCCATGCGTGGGAATGGGAAGGTGCGCTTGTAAAATGTTTTGACTATAAACCTTGCGGGTTAGTTGGCTGTAAACATTGATGGCGAAGTGTAAAGGGCTTCTGGACGTGTCTTTTAACCCACAATAGAATAAGCTACGGCTTCACAAGCAGAGGGTTGTGGGTTCGAACCTGGACTTGTATAGTGGACCAAGAAATTCCTTTACCGCCGTAAGGTTCAATGTCAGTTGTACGTCTTAAAATATCAAAGGCTATTTTCACTTACAAATCCAAGCAGCGTGGGACGTCCACAAACGAGATGGACGGACGATTTGGCAAAGGCCGCAGATTTACGATGGACGCAAGGCGCTTCCAATCGTAATGATTGGGTATCAATGAGGAAGGTCTATGTCCAGCAGTGGACGTCCTACGGCTGAAATGATGATGAAGTCAATGTGACAAACAGCCTTTGGTAAAGTGCCATAGAAATTAGGGATGTTACGGAAGTGGTTATATCGGAACCGAAATCGGAATCGGAGTTTATAATTTAGGTTATAGGAACCGGAATCGGAGGCGGAGGCAGAAGAGAAATGGGTTAAGAGCAGAGGCCGTATTGTCTAACGCTTTTGGCGCTTGCCTTCGCTTTCACTATCTCTTTCTGTCAACGTTTTGTACCGTTTGACAGAAAGAGATAGCGATTGCGAAGGCAAGCGTCAAAAACGTTAGACAATAAGCCTACGGGTCTAAGAAAATAAAATTACACACTAGGGATGTGTTTTACGGTAGGCGAAATAAAATAAAAAATAAAAAGCTTTTTTTTTTGAATGAACGAACTCGAAGCATTTAAAGCCAAATTACGTGATTTCAAAACAAGCGTTTCAAATAAAAATAAGGTAATATAATAGTATATTAAAATTCTTAAAAATCCTGCCTTAAAATCGCCTTAACAAACACGAACACAAACTTCATGGAAGTAGTTCCAAATAACACTGGATTTGGGCTTCATTGTTTAATTAAACGCAATACAAGTTATTCACAGTCACAACACACACAGGTAACAAAACAAATCACGCGATCCCGATGCGAAATGACAAGGGAAAGGGTAACCGCCAGAAACTACGCGAAAGCCAAGACAAGGGGATTCTCCTCCCCGTCCCGCACGACAAGACAAGTATAACTACGCTTATTGTCTAACGCACTGACGCTTACATTCGCATTCACTATTTCTTTCTGACAAATGGTACAAGATGGTGACAAAAAGAAACGGTTAAAGCGAAAGCAAGCCTCAACGCGTTAGACAATACGGCCTCTGGTTTGTTTCGTTCGTAAGGAAGGATATCTACCTACATTACCACCGCGTGCCATGTTTCAACTTCTGATTAAACCTCCGGTATAAAAGTATCACAACCGAAACCGAAATCGGATGTGCAAGATCAATCGGAACTTACGACATCGGAATCGGAAACGGAGCTCCGCAACATCCCTGATAGAAATGAAGTTTGACAATAAATTCAAAACAGCCCGTTGCAGAAATAATATTACGTTCATGCTACAAAGACAACGCATATAACTTTAGCACGCGTAAAGGCAGGGGGGATGATCGCCCCTTCCGTAAGAAAGGTCTTTTATGAGATGCTTTAAGAAGCTCGAGGCCGAGTACTCTACTAACCATTAGCTGTCTTTCTAGAGATCGTCGCGCAAAGTAGATGATCGTTTAGAATGTAAAATGCGTGCACAATGCTTTTGACATTTATTGGTCCTTTTGCTTTTATAAAGGACATTGCTGTCTGTTTTGAGAATTATATGGTCGAGAAGATAGTAATGTTGTCGAAGGTCTGGATTAAAATATTCAAAAATGCAATATCGGTTGCCTTACAGTTGTTAAATAACATTTTAATTAGATCTGCTTGAAAAAATATACCTTAATTTATTGAATCAGGCGTTACTTTGCGGAGGGGGGTCCCTATTAATGAACTGAAACAATATACCTTGATGAGTGTCTCGCCACGTTCTTCTCAACAAGGTTTTTCCGAACCAGTGGTAGATTCTTCCACTTTCATAAGTGCTTGTTATAGCCTAAATTAAAAAATGATATCTTGATGTTGACTTTGACACCGTCACGCAATGAAAGGGTTAGTTGACAATACAATGTGACACGTTCCCTTCAGAGAAATAAGCCAAATGATTACTTGTTGACGAATTGTCTCTCTCACTCTCTGTCGTGCGCAACCTTCACAGTGTAAAGGAGGGTGGGCAAATTGCCCTATGTGACCAAATTGACCAATTAAAACATGCGATATGCCGCTGGATAGCTTATTCTAAGTTCTAAAACTCTTGCTACGGCAGATAGTCCTGCAAAGATTTATCTTTGTGTGATAAAAGTTATCGCTGCAAAAAATTAGTTTGAGTTGAAACTGTTATGTAGCTTTTTTCTATTTTATCTTCCTGTATCGCTTTACAGATTATGAAGGTTTTGTAACGGTCCATTATTTTGTTTTTTGTGCGTTTTCATATGTTTTTTTTTTATCTTGTCGTACTTTTTTTACACGACTACGGCAAAGCCAAAAAGAAGTGTAATGATTTACACAGCGATTCGTGATTTCCCGCCATAAAAAAAGTTGTAGAATATAAAAAAAACCTTTCCAATGATATACTTTTATGGCTTGTCGTTATTGGTATTATGATTGTATTTGCATTACCATCCAAAGTACATATACATACCAAAATACCTCTAAAACAATGCATAAAGCGCTTTTGGTCCATTAATGAGGTGAATCTGCGGACGAATTCACGGGCAAAAGCTAATAAGAGGAGGAAATTAGACTTGCTATATTTGAAGACAACTTAACTAGTAACTACACGAACATTTCAAGTTAAACAGAAAACTAATATTAACTCATAATTCCTGGGAGCCACCGCTTAGCGGAATTGATAAATCTCTTTCAGTATTCATCGGCCACAAGTGGGGGACACGATTTAGAGGTGGAGGCGGCGGGAGGCGTGGGGAGGCCTCGGATCTGGGACATTGACATTGATAGCCGGCATGCTTTATGTTTACTACGGCTTGCAAGACATGCCAGTTATATATTTGGAATTCGGGTTGTAGTGTCAAATATTATGAGAACAGTGTGTTGTCGATACGCGGCACTAGAGGCGCGGCCACTTTCCGAAAATGAATGTCAATGTAAAGCGTTCGCTTTGTGTGTCGAAAACTAGAGGCTCTGAAAAACATCATCATTTAGAGTTGCCCTTTTGTCGGAGTGTAATTGCTGCTTTACCCTTTCTCACGCCATGCTTTTGACTTCTTATGATTAGGCTTTGGTGTTCTCCTTAATTTGTTTTAAATAATTTAATCCTTCCTCTTCTCGAGCCTCCCTACAAATTTTCCCTCTAAAATGTTTTTAAAAACTATCGTGCCACATTAGGTGTTCTATCATGTTTATGATTCCAATACTTCTTGTCAAGTATCTTCTCCCAACCAATTTCAGAATTTCTTTGCCGTCCTACTTATCCTCTCCATTCTCTTCCAGAACCACATCTCAAAAGCGGTCAGTTGATTTGTATCTGTTTGTGTCAGTATCCAACACTAAGTTCCTTATAATGCTTTGCTCCAGATGTACGTCTTAGCTAACCGTTTTTTAGCTTTCTCTCTGTCTTTCTTTTCTTTAAGTAAATGCTTCTTGGTGTTATAGACCGCTTTACCTACTTTGTATACCGCATTTCTTTGTATACCTATCCTCTGTACAATATCTACAAAGCTTTTGGAGATTACAGACACTGATATCCATCCATATTTATCCCACGAGTTAAGCTCTATTTAGACGGTGTAAGAAGCGGCTATAAATTTATAAGTGATCGATATTCGATGGCAATGTACCGCAACTGGCACGTTTTTTCTCGCATCATTTTAATCAGGGTTTTCTAAAAGGATACATTGCTCCTCCCGGCGTCTAGTGTTTACTTTCGAAGGCGTCTTGTCTAGAGAGTCCTTGCGTCTTTCACGCATCTGTGTGTATGGAAATAAACGCCTTGGACTCCCAATAAATCATGCAAATATCCCCCCCATCTGCCGCCATATTGCCGCCATGGCGTCGTCCGAGAATGTCATTCCGTGCGGTGATGTCATCTCGGTTGCGGTGATGTCATGGGTGTGAGGTGTCAGGTTGGAAAATGAACAAGTTAGTTATTTTTTATTGGAATCCATTGTATGCTTCGAAATTGTTTAACCCATATTTAAGTAATTCTTTGATAGTGATCCAGGTGATACTAACTATATTAAACGATTTACGGTCAAAGAAGAGAGCTTTACAACTGCTACTGCTGCTATACAACTTTAACTTCCCCTTTTTCTACCTATGATTATGAGGTATTTACGGTCTATAACCTGTAGAAAATATTAGGATAAGATACGTGTGAAATGAAAGGCTTGATCAAGTGGCACAAGTTCGTCCGTGTAAAAGTGGCTAATGAGACCCTTTTATTAGGTTCCGCTGTTTGTCTATTGTCTATATCACAGAATGGTTCGTTTTGAACCATGTAAAATTTTCATAGTCCTTTTACAAAGAACGTGTTCTTTTAGGCATTCTTTGTTCCATCTTAGCCACAGAAATTGGGTGGTACGTATTACTTCAGTGCAAGTCGATGTCACACTTGATCGGTTGTTTCAATGATGTTGCTATCTTTATGAACAATTAACATGTTAGTTACATGAGAAACTACTCACACATTATAACCAAAGCATAATTTTTAGTTTCACGACCTTTTTCACTATTCTCTGTTAAGTTCCTCTTATTTTGCGTGACAGATATTCATGGCACGTCTCTGTTCATTGATCATAATAAACTAAGACGTTATAGATAATAATATATCTATCACATATGATAACAGATAATTGAAGCAGAAGGTACTACAGGTTAAAAGACTACCCCATTGCTTCAGTGACGTCGCACACGCAAACTGTTAACGCGCTAATCCGCGTGGCGTCCACATCGATCGCTGATAGCGTGACGGTGACCCCATTCCGCGGGGACTCGTGCAATCTGCCCAATCAGCGCTCAAAAATGGGTAAAGGTCGATAGCCCTTTTAATGGCTGTTTGAAAGCCGTTAATGTTCGCCGATGGAGAGTGTAATGATAGTCTTCGTACGGCATTTAAGTTGAGGGCCGTTTCGCTGTTCGGAAGTTTTAAAACCTAGAGTTTTTGATTGTGTAGGAGTTCCTATGTTTATTTGTCCCCGCCGGTTGACGTCATTACAGACATACTGCATCTCGTAACTGCGCCTGGTTAGAAGATTTGTCCAAAAAAGCGTTTTTTACTAGTTTTTTTTCCTTCCGCGTCTTCGCTCGTTCCTAATTTACACCAGACGATTATTCCTGACATAATTTTTCATTAACTCATTTCCTCGGTTCTCAATTTAGTCAATTTTAATTATTTATTAATGCCTGACCTAATTTCGAAGTTTATTTAAGTGCTCCAGATAAAATGACTTGCTGACTGACTGAATGTTATTTTCCCAGAATCGTCACTTGTCCGAGAGTTAACTTCGCAGAATTTTTTTATTCCAAAGTGACCTAACCCAATCAGCGTCATGTCAAGCAACGGACGTTTCACTTATAAAATTTAATAGCTTCTATGAAAATATTTTTACAGTAAAAATTGTAATTACGTGAAACATCGTGTTTTTTTATCTATGGCACTCATTTTGTCAGCAGAATTACCCCGTTTGTAGGCGTCGACTGGTACAGGTCGTCGGCACGTGAACCTGCAATATTTCTTTGCTTTTATACCAAAGCATTATTAATTTTAAAAGCACCACCATTTCAAAGCACACTTTTGTGCAGTTTGAATTAATTTTATAGCTCGAATAATGCTTGACAAGTATAAAACACCTTTAATAACAGTCGAAGGACATTCTATCCTGACTGTTACCTCTTCACGGTCAAACCGTTCAACTTATTTGGTTTAAATTTGATATAGATATAGTTTGAGACTTTGGGTAGGATATGAGATAGTTTTTATCTCAAAAACTTACATAGTTCCCGCGAGATAGCGATAAAACCATTATTCGCAGAAAGAGTAACAGCAATTTAAGCACGAAGATATAACAGACGGACGGAGTTACTTTCATATTTGTGATATTACTAAGGATTTTAAGTGATTTATGGATATAGTTTCTATCCATGTGAAGAAAGGTTAATTGGAATATTCTGTTGTTATTTGAGCGAATTGAATGAGTGGCTATAAATCGTTGAATTAACCTACGGCGTGCCTGAGTGCATATATGGCATAGTTAAGCACTAACACGGCATCTAGGTAATTAAAGTTTATGCTAACAGTCCAATAGCGTGTGAAGGCACCGATTATTATTATTACCTGGGCGACTGAGCTTCGCTAGGAGTTCGTGAAATTCAGTGTTTTAATTGAAACATAAAAACTAAATAAATACAAAAATAAAAATAAACTTTGCTGTCTGACGCTTATAAAATCAGGCTACCGGATTCACGTTAATGGGAGTCAAATCGCCGATCTTATTCGTACGAAGGAAAAACAAGTGAAAACTCGTAAACACGCAATTTCCCAGCCGTAAGACGAAGCTAAAGTCGTGTTCGTGTATACATATTTTTGCGACTTTGACAATATCGGTATCTTTGTAGTCGACTGTACTGTATAGTCGACCAAGTAAGTGCTTTACAATTCTTTGTGACAGTTCTTACATTAGAATAAAAACAATATGGCTGACTGTCACAGTGACTTGGAAGTTAAAATAGCCTTTGACGTTTTAAGCAATACAACTTACATTGAACCTTGGGTGGTAAATAATTTCTTTATTGGTACTGGGAGTACGTATTACTGTGACAAGTGGTGCTACATAATTAGTTTTAAGTGCAAATATTCAGCCCTAAAATGTAGTATGATGTTTTCGACCACTGCCTAAGCACAATTTGATTAATCACTTAGCATAATGCCGCGTCTAATATTTTAATCAAGCCGCAAAACTTCGTGGCAGTTTGACGGGGCAGGTGCAAACAATGGTGTTGCCAGCTGAACCGCAGATAAATTATTTTTACTACTGGCAACCGGGCCCTTACTTAAGCCTTAAGAGTACCTAAAAAGTAAAAAATGAATAAAAGAGCATCTAATTTTTAGAGATTTGTATAGTCGGGGTAAGAAAAGGTTGGTCACTTTTCGACTCTATGTGAACGAGTTAAGTTCGAAAAGTGACGAACCTTTTCTTACCCCGACTATACCTAAGAAAGGAAAAGGAAGCTTATGTAGGGTCACCTCGTCTCGTCGTCTTTGTAAGCTTAATGAATGAGACTCAAAATTACTAATTAATTAAGAGGCTGACAACACCTAATTTTGTTGAAATTGATGTCATTTAAACAGTTTTTTAAGAAAAACTGTTTGTTCTAGCACACCAAAAAATTATATGTTAATAATTCATCATATTTCAAAGACCGTGGACGGACTCGATACATAATTGGACGAAATCGGCTCGATAGAAAATAATTGCAAAGATAGGTCTTAAAATCATCATTAAACGGTTCTATGTCTTTATTTTTTTGGCGTATGCGTCTGCAATTAAAAACATGAAGTGAACATATTCATACCTAAACCGCTAACGAGTCATATTTCGCAAATAATCCACAGTTTTTTTTTTAATTCAATATTTGCCCGATAAATTTCAATATACCCGGCTGCCCAGTAATAGCGGCATCTCGTTTACTCCGATACAAATAGACAGTGTGCGCCGACGTTGGTGTTGACAGCGTCTTAATCATTCATATTACGTTAAAATATTGTGTATTCATGGTTACCCAATGGACCAAGGTTGTTCCTCGATTTGTATGAGAAATATAAATATCCCCTGGACCACCGCATTTAACCTAAAATATTATTCTGATTTGAATGATTTTTTTGATCTTGAAACAGCAATTTATCGAGAGAAAAGAAATGATACTTTAAAAATTGATCGACTCTTTCAATCACGCTAAATATTACATAAGCTCTCTCGGGGCAATATTTCTAGAACTAGAAAATTAAACGGCCCAGCTTACGTTTAAAAGCCAGGAATGGTTAGACGGTCCATAGACGGACTGCTTAGAACAGTCGAGAACAACGGCACGAGAGCAGTCGTGTTACTCGTGTTGCGGTTCACCCTGAAAGAGTCGACTTCAACTCCAATGCTCTGAATTTTGTATTGAAACTGCAGATCACCCAACAGCGACCGCTTGAAGCCGTTGGCACTGACTGCTATAAGCAGTCCATCTATAGACCCTTAGTCAGACTAGTTTTGTCTTTTTCGGTTTTATTTTTTAAGTTTTTTTAAATATGCTAACAACGTTTTGAAAGGTTTTATTCCAGTACTTTTTTGTAATAAAGCGATGATTTATATTTTTTTGGTGGCTTTAACACAGGTTAAGAGTAATAAAACGACTTCGGCTCTTTTTTAGTGTTGAAATAAACTGCTTTATGGTTTAATTATGAGTAGTTCGCGAAATAAAAGATAATTGAAGTAAGGAGTTGGTGCTTTATTTCTAAAGTACTTTAAAGTTGAGGATGAAATTCTCTGTTTTCCAGGATACAGGTATCATGTTCATCACTATTGTGTACTATCATGGAAACAAAACTAAACTCCTCAGTGGTTTTATGTGGAAGTAGTCGGTGGGTACGAGTTTGCATGAAGACGTACGTGGGTCACACAGACGTAGATATCTTGAATGGGAGTTCGTACTCGGAGTAAGAAGGCAACTGTTTTTAGTTTATTCGTAGTAGGTACTTGTTTCATTCGCTAAAGCTTCCTAATGCTCTAAATTTCCCTTCCCTTTTCTAGTTAACTTTTAAGAGATCCCGTGGCTGCGCGTAACGGAACGCAAACCCTTCTGCGGGCACTTAATACCGCTGTAAACAGCCGGCGACGCCTTTCCCGCCATTTCCTGTTTATTGTTCGGCTTACGCGGCCGCCATTCACCCGGTGTTGGTAGCGCACAAAAAGTAATACGTTTCGTTTCACTCTCGTTATTAAACATAATTTTGCTAGTGCTGTAATGCGTTATTTTTACTTATAAAAGTTCATTATGTAAAATGAAATCGAGCCCAAGCCTGGGAGCAAAGTTTTTGCAATAAAAATGCTCGAGTGTTTCACGAAGTTTTCTTTGCTTGACTTTTTAACCAACTTTTTGTGTTGGTTGAGTATTATTGTGTATCAGAGAATAAGAGTTATTATGGAGGAAAACTCCGTTTTTGTATTATTGCCATAATAATAATTGTTTTTGTAGTGGTAGAGCCATGTTGTAGCTAGCCGCTGCATCACGAATGGGCCGGCTCATCCGACGCAGTACCACCCTCTCACAGAACACCGGCGTGAAGCAGCAGTAATTCTGCTTGCGTTTCGTACGGTCAGTGAGAGTGCCGGGGGCCCAATACCTCACCCCTTCCCTCTCCCCCTTCCCCTATTTCCTCTCCTTTAGGGCCGACAACGCACTGGCATCGTGTAAAGCGCTGCGGGTGTCTATGGACAGTGGTGTTCATTTAACATCAGGTGACCCACTAGTTCGTTTGTCTGGCCTATCTAACATAAAAAAAAAAAAAAAAAAAGTTTTGATTGACCATGAAAATTCCAACTTATGTTAACCGGATCGTTTACATCTGTCGTTAAACTACTGTATCAAGTATTTTTATAATAAACATTTCTTACGAATATCTCTTACACAAATTTCACAGAATTTTCTAGTAAACCGGCTCTCTTGGCTGTATGTCCCCATTGTCAATGTGCAAGACAAAATTAAAAACATATTTATCACTGCAGCACACTCGATCGACCCCGTCAGAGACAAGAGGCCTATTTCGTACTCGTTCGATATGTGTCGTGTAGCAAATCACGCGCGATACGTCTCCGCGGGGGTGCCGCAGACAAATATGATTTGTGCGTGCTCTAGGGTTGTCTATGGGAGCTAATGGAAAGGGTGCGTAAGCTCTGCAGATTAAAGTACGGGTCACTAATATTTGGCTTTGAAGAAGTATTGACTTAAGTCTTTGAGATACACATTTGTGACTCGTATTCAAGAAACCAATTTGGGTATTTTCTGCTGTGGTTATATGAGTAATTTTGTTTGTTTTTTTTTTAACTGTATTGACATCCTTGTGCAACCGAATGTTATACACACAATATTAAAGGTAATAAAATAGGATAAAACGAGAATTACCGTGGTAGTTTTATAAAATCCACGTCATCGAAAAAAAAACTCTCAGAACCACATTTTCGGTTGAATGGCCACGTATTGGGAACTCCGCAAGATCATGTGACCAGATAAGCCTTAAACTAAGAGCGCTTGCAGACAGAGCGCGGTCTGGCGTTCCGCGTTCAGAGTTCTGCGTTCTTTCGAATGTACTGAGTCCCTTACTATAACGCACACAGCAGGTAGGCGGTCGGAACTCTCGAGCGGTCAATACACAGAACTCTGAACGCGGAACGCGGAACACCAGACCGCGCTCTGTCTGCAAGCGCTCTAAGATAGCGGTACGAGAAAGCGAGGAAGACCATCTCAACTTGGTTAATGGTTAATAATGACCTGTAGAAAGCCCAAAACGACTCGACTCTATGTAGATGTAACTAGCGAAAAATGACGAAGAGAGCCGAAAGAGACCAAAGCGAAAAGTAATATATCAGATAAACGTGCAAGTCCAAATAATTCTGCACTGGAAAATGAGGGGACTGTCCATGTATAGTGTGAATTTTATTGGAGACGTTGCCTGCCCAAAATACCGCCAAACTTGAATTAGATAGTGCGATAAGGCAACCCAGGCCCGGTATTGCCACTCGGGGAGACAACCCACATAACTTAGGCCGCTGTTGCGTATTGCGCGATATCGCCCTGCAGGAATAGTTCGAGATAGCCCCCGGGATATTCGCTTTCGTATTGTGATTTGACACGGCCTTGAGAAGCGGTCCTCTACCGGAGGAATCACGACATAACGGGTTAGGTAAAAGCTGTTCTAAAGGTGGAAACTTATTTATTAACTTACAATGAAAGGAATAGAATAAATATTTAGGGTCATCACCAAAAGAAGTCCACTGCTGAACATATGCCTCCCCCAAGGTTCATCCAACAGATCTGTCCTGCGCCTCCATGTAACGATATTTAGGGTGCGGTTTTATATTTAGTTAAAAATTAAATTTTTAATACAAGCTTTTTTGCTCGCTGCTTTTTGTTGATTGCACGTACAGTGCATATAACTTACTTTTTACACCGAAAGGGGGTAAATTAAACTTTCAAGATTTGACTCGTATTACCTATTGTGTTAAAATCACTAAACATTCAACAAACAACGCAAAAATTTAGTCTAATAAACGGGATCCCTTGGTTTTCCATAACTAACATTACTCATAATTATCATTTTTTTTTTTTGAATGAGTCGCTAGAGGGGCCAAAGACGCGAAGTCTTTGCTGTTTTTTACTTTAAGGATTGGAAGGGTGACTTGTGCTCGGGAAAAATCCCTTCGGACGAACTGGGAATGGAGGGCCCAGACAGTGTCCGACTTGCACGGACTAAAAAACCCCGGTCACAAGTCCCCTTCTCTATTGGCATAATTATCATTAGTTATAAAGTGCTTTATTTCTGAAACAGTATTTTCTTTAGAATTTTTTGAAATGCCATCTAATAGAATGCAATGCAATAGGTTAGGCTAGTTTAATAACAATTCTGAAGAAAATACTTTTTCAGAAATAAATCACTTTATAACTAATGATAATTATGCAAAATTACACATTATAACTTATCAAATTACGGGAAACCATAGAGACCCCTAATAAACAAACCCAGTTATTAAACAAGTACGTACTAAATAAGATTTGTTCCAAAAATACACGCTACGTAGGTAAAATGCAATTTCCTTAACGACTGTACCTTCCGTTCGTGGTTGCGGTTTTTGAATTTCCTTACGTTATAATTTACTCGTTATTACAATGTCGACACGGAACTAGGTGTGTGCTTTCATTAATAATAGAGCTTTGAAGGCATGCGTTTTAAATAATCATGTGATAGAATTTTATGTTATTATCAAGCCTTCACATTCCCATTTTTCTTTTTAACCACGTGAATCCCAAAAAATATATCACGGTCTTCGTATACGCTACATGACAAGAACTCCTGCACAATTTTATCTTTCAATTCAAAGTTACTGTTGTCCCACTGAAAATCAGCGTCGTGGCACCGCGTGCCATGATACATGCTGAGGGGTGTCCTTTTTTGTAGCCAACGACATTCATGGTTTTGTTGTGTATTCTTTTTTAGCTGTATTATTGAAGTTGTTCAAAAATTAATATTTTCTGTTCTATTCTCTAGACTTTTATTTTAGCAAGATCCAGCGGCATACCCATCCAAAGCCGTCTAACTGTTTTAGCGTGAAAGACCTTCCAGGCTGTTTGGAACTAATCTCGAAATACCCATTACTCAATACGACCTAAGATCTAAAAGACCTTTTCTCATAAGGGATGAAACCCGAATGAACTTACTACCAAAAAGAGCGGTTCTCAATATACACTATTTGTCAATAAGACTCAATTTCAAATGAACCGATTCTCATTTAAACTTATTCCCAAAACGTCTCATTCCCAAAATACACTAAAATATATACACATGGAAATATCATAACACACGATTCTCATAATGACTAATCTTCAAAACGTCCTAAGCCCATAATACACTAAATGTTTGATTGAGCAGTTTTTAGTTTTTAACCCCCGACGCAAAAAGAGGGGTGTTATAAGTTTGAAGCCTATGTTGCGTCAGTGTCTGTCTGTGACACCATAGCTTCCAGACGGATGGACCGATTTGAATGTACTATTGTATTGTTATAAATGATTGTATTGTATTATTCTAATTCTGATTTGAATGCACTACTGCCAAAAAGCTAAATATCCTGGAGACTGCTTCATTTATTTCCGTCAAATATATCTAAGAACCGGCACCAGGTATCGTCTATTAAGAGGCATAACTCATTAAGATTATTTTTTTGCTACATGAAACTTAATCTTTATTACCTTTTTGATAGTGTTGAATTTTTACTGCGTCAAAAATTTGCTTAATGATTTTGTCTCTCTAAGAGAGTATAAATGACGAAATTGAGTGTGGTTTGGGAATAGAACGTTTTGAAAATCAGTTTTTATGATAATGGGGTACTTTGATACTAAAATTTAGTGTATTTTGGGAATGAGACGTTTTGGGAATAAGTTTAAATAAGACTCAGACCATTTGAAATTGAGTCTTATTGACAATAGTGTACATTAAGAACCGCTCTTTTTGGTAGTAAGTCCATTCGGGTTTCATCCCTTATGAGAAAAGGTCTTTTAGATCTTAGGTCGTATTGAGTAATGGGTATTTCGAGATTAGTTCCAAACAGCCTGAAAGGGTGAAAGAGTATGAAACATAAACTTAAGTGTTAATAATATTAGTAGTATCATTAAGTAATACCCCAATCAACAATACCTACTTACTCGTTTGTCTGAAAGGAAAGGACAAATGCTCTTAAGCCTGCAAATCTCTCCTTCCGCCACGATGAACAGATAACCTTCATTTCCCGTCGTTTATCTCATTTGACCCAATTCCAAATCTCATTATTCACATGCTATATTCATATAATAACCCCCCTTATTCTAGGGGGTGGTGTAACGCGTGATGATCTCGCTTCTGAAACGTATATAATGCTATAATGTTCCCTTGTTATAATGAGACTGCGTAAAAGGTGCATTAGCCGCCGCGTTATACACTTTTTGGCGGTATATGGGAATCTGCCGTGAAGTGATGCAATCTATTATTATGATATGGATATTATTATTATGTTGCTCTAGAGTTTTGTATGTTTAGGAGATACAGTGGTGGTCATACAATTAAGAACGATTTGAAGTTTCCGATTTTTTTTTATCTAAATCATGTCATATGTCTAGTTGTGTTCCTTCTTAGAAGTAACAAGTTATGTTATAAAATAGCCACATGGATAGAGCAAACGGGATTAAGAATAATAGTGTATAATTGCTAACATTTTTTTTACAAATTTTATTTGTTCTCTATACTAATAAATTCAAATAGTCATGAAGCTGGACAAATAATTAAGAACGATTTGTTAAACTGCTCGAGAGTTGTTTTATATGAAACTTAGATTAAATAAATCATATTAATGTGAAGTTGGTATAGAAAAAAAAGCAATTTAATACATTTGAATTAAAATTAATAGTTAGTAGCATGTCCACGGCTTTTAATTACGGCTTTACACCGGCGAGGCATTGAATCTATCAATTTTTGACATTTCGCAAGAGAAATAGAGTTCCATTCTTCTAAGAAAACGTCGTACAGCTCTCTCAAATTGCCACACTGTCGATATGAAACCTTTTTCTTGACTTCGCACCAAAGATGCTCTATTGGGTTAAGATCTGGGCTGTTGGCTGGCCAATCTAAGACAGAAACTGATTGTGATGTGAGGAATTCCTTAACGGTGCGTGCAGTATGCTTTGGATCATTGTCGTGCTGGAATGTCCAAATAACCGGAAGCACGTCTTCGGCATATGGTAACATTGTTTCTTGCAGTATATTTTTGTATTGGAATTGATCCATGTTTCCTTCTATCAGCCTAACAGGTCCAACGCCATGTCCAGAAAAGCACCCCCAAATTTTCACATTTCCCCCGCCATGCTTTAATGTCACTTTTGTGTACTTTGGGTCGAATGCTTTATTCGGAGGGCGTCGTACATATCGTTTTCCATCAGAACATACCCTATTTATTTTTGTCTCGTCAGAGAAAAGAACGTTTTTCCACTGTCTGACTGTCCAGTTTTCATACCTTCTTGCAAATGCAAGTCGGGCTTGCCTATGACATCGTTTCAACATAGGCACCTTCCTTGCTATCCTTCCGTTCAACTTATTTTCTACCAAACGCCTTCGAATAGTGCGTGCAGAGATTGCTGAAGGGTTGTTTTCGCCAAAATATTCTTTTCTCAACTCATTAGACCCTTTAAAAGGATTTTGTTTTGCCAAACGAACGATATTTCGATCATCTCGACGAGATGACTTTCTCTGTCTAGGTCCACGTGGAACGTTTGAAGTAGTTTGATACGTGGAAAAATGCTTTACGGCATGGAAAACCATTGTTTTTGAACATTGCAGATGGTCGGCTATCTTTTTATACGACCAATTCTTCTCGCGAAGTTTTATTATTACTTCTCTTGTAGATTTATCACAACTTTTATTTTTCCCCTTTGTTTTTATACGAAGTAATCACTTTTAAGACTTTAACAGCACGAAATGGCGCCAAAATTATACGAATAATAATCTACAACCACAGAGCCACACAGTGTTCTCTATTTAAATTTGAAAAAATAATAAACTATTCAGCGTTCTTAATTACGTGACCAGCCAGTAAGTACTAATACTAGGTTCAGATCGAATGTATAAAGTTTCTCTATTAATTTTTTAACCAACTATGTTGCATAAATGAATGTACCGGTAGTACGGAAAAGTATCGCAATACCGAGAGAAATAAAAAAAATACGGGCAATTAGTTATACTTGTTACTTTGAAAAAATCATCTCAATAAATAATCGTTCTTAATTATATGGCCACAACTGTATGAGACTTTATTATACTCGTTGATCTCAATTTTGCCGCTTAGATTATATTTTTTGTAGACTTTCACGGTTAGGTGTACTTGGTGCCTTGGTACAACTGTGTCATAGAGGTCTATCTCGATTCCGATTCCGAGATTTGATACGTTTGTTTTAAGACAGAATAATATCATCAAAGAGATCGGTCTCATGATACCGATAACGAGCCCTGTTCTTGTAAGTAGCGTAGGTTGACTTCAACTTTTATTTGACTTGCAATGTTTGTTTGTTGGTTTATTCGCGCACCTTCCATTGCAAGCGGAGTGGACTTCGCAAGGACTCTGTTGAACTATCAACGATCAATTACATGGAAGCGCTTCCACTGAACTTCTATGAAGTTTATCGTTGAGAGTTAAGCAGAATAAGCAGAGCGGAGGAGTTGCAATGGTAGGTGGGTACTAGGATGGTTTAGGCTAAATCTTGCAAGTCAAATTTCACCTCCTTCCAGTTGTCGAATAGACTTGAAATTTTGCCGCATATAGAATGAATGACAATGCAAATAAGATCTTTAAATAGTATAGTCAGAAAATAAACGTTTTGAACTAAGTAGACACTTTCATTGTTTTTAAACGAACAACATTGAATATAAAGAGAGCTAAATGAAAACTAAAAGAGTGCAACAAAAAGCAGCTTATTTGCGAGTTGCGACAGCACAAAGGAAGTTATGAAAACAAAAACAAAAGCCAATCGTACTGCGAGATAGAGAAGGCGAGGCGCCAGTGGGCGCGGACGTCACTTTGAATTACTATACATATATATTAGTACATTATGATGTAAAGAGATCGCAGGTATCGTTCGCGCCAAAAGACGCCGTCTACCGGGGTAGAGGGAGGGGGGGGGCTTAGACGGGGCTAAGGTTGGCAAATTATATAGTAAAAATTCTTTTAGGTATTTATTTATTTATCATAACATTTACACGGCATTGCAGATATACTTCCAATTCACCGTAAAACTAAAAAAACTTACAAATCTAAAGCAAAGAGAGTTCTCTCTTGCGACTTCTATTACCCAAAGAAGAAAATTAACCTTCAAAATTAAGACTCATTTTCAAGTTACTTTAAGCCACAATAGAGAAATATTTCTCAAGGCAGAAGTTATGCCTGGGACCGAGGTCCAGCAAATTATATTTTTAATAAAGAATGTGACAGACTGTTTCGTAATTGTAGGAAAAATCAAAGCGTTTCAAAAGAGTACAACAACTATTTATTACTACAAATCAGATAGTTCATATCCGTATCCATTTATTCGTTCGAACTCATATACATTAGTGTGTTTTCTCAAGATGGTAGATACAGCTCGGCAGCGACAGTGACACGGTGTCTTGACGTTGGTTTGTGTTGACGTTGACATTCACCATTATCGAGGCATATAGTCAGATGCCTCATAATAGATACGTGCGAACAAATCAAGTTTTGATTGTCTACCGAACGCATAGGATGTGCTTTTATAGAATCAAACTCCAAAATCAAAGAGTTCGATTGTGTACCAAAATGATGCTACGTAAAACATTAGCTGTAGCATACGTCTGTTATATCGTCGTGAAAGACGGCAACCTAAGTCAGTTTATTACTCTTTCGGGTCTGAAACTAAAACCGCGTATGATACGCAAAGGTCCGGATTCTAAGATAGCTAACTGTGACCCTTCCAGTCGCTTTGTTCTGGAAATCAAATCGTCGGCCGCAAATAGGAGGCCTAGATTACATATATCCGTTATCCCACGGATGAGTTGTGATCGTAACGGTTTTTGTTATGCTTGTTTTTCTCAGGTTTTTCTGGAGCGTTAAGCGGGTTATTGGGAAATGGCAACAATTTTTATTTTGGTTTTCTGCGACGATATAAAATTTGAATTCCCAGGTTGAAAAGAGTTATTGAAAGGCGACACTTGCCCATATTTCTGACTCGTAGAATCATCGAAGGCACCAAGGTATTACAAACAGCAGTGGCCGAAGCTAGGCGTGTGCTAGTGAATTTAAAATACTTATAGAGCGTAGTCCAATCGGATTGTCTGTACAGTCAAGTGTAAAAATATGGGTGCACACAACTTGCTCATAAATATATCCCTTAGCTCTTATGTCGTCGAATTAAGGTATAGGTATATAACGATGGGAGTATTAAATCGATACTTATTTTTGCACTTGACCGTACATCGGTTAATACCGGAATTCTAGATGCAAGGGATTGGCACATGGCGAATCCTATTAAGGAAAAGTTGCTTCCGCAAGGGAGGAATCACGACAATGGTGAAATGTGGCGTACGTAGAAGGAGAAGGAATTAAAAATGACTTGTTCTCAACTTAACTTGTCATAGGTTAATAACAAGCAATGTCTCACTCTCTCTCAATGTAGCCATTTAGCTCCCTGGGAACGACTAGCCTAAGAGTAAAGCCCCAATTTATCTTCCTTTCATACTTGTGTCTGCATGTTTTAGTCAAAGTGGCTTGGTTTTCGCGGGCGATTTAACCCGCTCGAGCCATTTAACATTTTATTCTTTTATCGGTAATGTAACGCTTTTTGCCCTCCGCTTGAATTGCGGTTAGACAGTTACCACGCTAGTGTATGTCGGTCAAGTTGTTTGTTCAAAATACAGACCAGACCCCTTTTAGGGTGTGCTTCGAAAAAAGGGGAACTGAGACGTGCAGAATCCGATCAATCACGTTAGTTAAAAAAGCCGTTGTGGCCTATACAGTGGTGGTCATACAATTAAGAACGATTTGAAGTTTCCGATTTTTTTTTATCTAAATCATGTCATATGTCTAGTTGTGTTCCTTCTTAGAAGTAACAAGTTATGTTATAAAATAGCCACATGGATAGAGCAAACGGGATTAAGAATAATAGTGTATAATTGCTAACATTTTTTTTTACAAATTTTATTTGTTCTCTATACTAATAAATTCAAATAGTAATGAAGCTGGACAAATAATTAAGAACGATTTATTAAACTGCTCGAGAGTTGTTTTATATGAAACTTAGATTAAATAAATCATATTAATGTGAAGTTGGTATAGAAAAAAAAAGCAATTTAATACATTTGAATTAAAATTAATAGTTAGTAGCATGTCCACGGCTTTTAATTACGGCTTTACACCGGCGAGGCATTGAATCTATCAATTTTTGACATTTCGCAAGAGAAATAGAGTTCCATTCTTCTAAGAAAACGTCGTACAGCTCTCTCAAATTGCCACACTGTCGATATGAAACCTTTTTCTTGACTTCGCACCAAAGATGCTCTATTGGGTTAAGATCTGGGCTGTTGGCTGGCCAATCTAAGACAGAAACTGATTATGATGTGAGGAATTCCTTAACGGTGCGTGCAGTATGCTTTGGATCATTGTCGTGCTGGAATGTCCAAATAACCGGAAGCACGTCTTCGGCATATGGTAACATTGTTTCTTGCAGTATATTTTTGTATTGGAATTGATCCATGTTTCCTTCTATCAGCCTAACAGGTCCAACGCCATGTCCAGAAAAGCACCCCCAAATTTTCACATTTCCCCCGCCATGCTTTAATGTCACTTTTGTGTACTTTGGGTCGAATGCTTTATTCGGAGGGCGTCGTACATATCGTTTTCCATCAGAACATACCCTATTTATTTTTGTCTCGTCAGAAAAAAGAACGTTTTTCCACTGTCTGACTGTCCAGTTTTCATACCTTCTTGCAAATGCAAGTCGGGCTTGCCTATGACATCGTTTCAACATAGGCACCTTCCTTGCTATCCTTCCGTTCAACTTATTTTCTACCAAACGCCTTCGAATAGTGCGTGCAGAGATTGCTGAAGGGTTTTTTTCGCCAAAATATTCTTTTCTCAACTCATTAGACCCTTTAAAAGGATTTTGTTTTGCCAAACGAACGATATTTCGATCATCTCGACGAGATGACTTTCTCTGTCTAGGTCCACGTGGAACGTTTGAAGTAGTTTGATACGTGGAAAAATGCTTTACGGCATGGAAAACCATTGTTTTTGGACATTGCAGATAGTCGGCTATCTTTTTATACGACCAATTCTTCTCGCGAAGTTTTATTATTACTTCTCTTGTAGATTTATCACAACTTTTATTTTTCCCCATTGTTTTTATACGAAGTAATCACTTTTAAGACTTTAACAGCACGAAATGGCGCCAAAATTATACGAATAATAATCTACAACCACAGAGCCACACAGTGTTCTCTATTTAAATTTGAAAAAATAATAAACTATTCAGCGTTCTTAATTACGTGACCAGCCAGTAAGTACTAATACTAGGTTCAGATCGAATGTATTAAGTTTGTCTATTAATTTTTTAACCAACTATGTTGCATAAATGAATGTACCGGTAGTACGGAAAAGTTTCGCAATACCGAGAGAAATAAAAAAAATACGGGCAATTAGTTATACTTGTTACTTTGAAAAAATCATCTCAATAAATAATCGTTCTTAATTATATGGCCAGCACAACTGTACTTCATTTAATTCTAAATTAAATGGAGTATAGTAAGTTTGACCTATGCCCTCTAAAGCTGATGATCATGTATCCAAATCCGAGCTCGCATCTGAGTTTATAGGAATTCATATGTGTGTAATTATTTTTGAAAATTGCCATGAGTTTTGCGAAGCTGCATTCCCAGAAGTCAATTGTCTAAACTCATCGATGACTGGCTTTATCCCAGTGCTTCGCCTTTATTAGGGTTTCATAAAAAAGGTTATGATAACATTATTGAAGTACAGCGTTCGCTCAGACAATGCCATCTATGGAATGCGTGATTGACGAACAAACATTCAAACATCCAAACATGTCATTTATAGCGAAACCGTTTAAATGCGTCTTCGCCCGCGGGATACAGAGGCGCGGGGGTTGACGACAAAGGGGGCCGAGAGAGGTGCGGGCGGCAGGCACACGAGGCATTCATTTAAGGGTACGTATCAAAATATATAAAGTTACAAATAATGGACGAAATACATAATGGTCATTTGATATAATGCAATTTTCTTGGAAATTCTCAACTTTACAGGATTTTCATAAAATAAACCTAACGTAAACCAATCTGTAGATTACATGATTAAAAAAATTCGTTTAATCAATAGTTTCATAGAAAATTTTAGTATGTATTATGACCATTATGTATTTCGTCCATTATTTGTTTTAAACTTTATATATTTTGATACGTACCCTTCATTTAAACGGTTTAGCTATGGTATTAGTAGGATTTATTTTTAATGACGCGGTTTGTATGGATTTACCTAGCATCAACTAGGGCTTGCACTATCCGGTAACTTTTTACTATCCGGATATTTCGGATATTTCAAATCTCTGTATCCGGATATCCGGTTTTTTCGGATAATTTGAATAATTTTCCAAATATTAAAAAAAAACGCTAATAATAATTTATAAATTGTTTAATCAACTTAACGATGAGTGTTTTTAATCAATTTAACCAAAATTGTCTGATAAGGACTTAAAAATAATTATTTGTCACTTTAATGAGTGAAGTTAATTTAAAAAATATGTATACAATGATCAACATCAATGGATGAACATAGGCCTCTCCCACGGCACGCCACTGAGCACGATCCTCGGCCACTCTCATCCAGCTCTTGCCAGCCGCGTTGCGAAGATCATCGCTCCACCGAGTCTGAGGACGTCCTACGCTATGTTTGCCGATCCGTGGTCTCCACTCAAGAACTCGTCTACCCCAACGGTTATCAGTTCTTCGGGTTATATGGCCGGCCCATTGCCACTTCAGCGTGGTAATGCGGTGGGCTATGTCGACAACTTTGGTTCTCTGTCGGATCACTTCGTAACGAATTCGATCTTTCAGAGAAACTCCGAGCATAGCCCTTTCCATAGCACGTTGAGCAACTTTAAATTTGTAGACCAGCCCTAAAGTGAGTGCCCATTTTTCGGCACCGTATCGTATGTCATGACGGGTAGGTAGGACGCACTGATTGAAGACTTTCGTCTTTAGACTCTGTGGAATTGGCGATGTGAAGACTTGACGCAATTTCCCATACGCTGCCCATCCCAGCTGTATTCTTCTGTTGGCTTCTTTCTTGAAGTTGTTTTTACCTAACTGCATAGTTTGCCCGAGGTAAACATACTTCTTAACCACCTCGAGAATATTGCCTTGAACTGATTTTCGTTCCGGATGTACGGTTGGCGACAAAAGTGCATGGACAAAGCAAAGCAAAAATCCTATGAAGGGAAAACGAGTGCCAGTAGCTACCATATAAGCCGTACTAGTTCAATCGAATCTTACGAGATGGCGTTGTATTACCATATTATATGAAAAAAATACGTTCGCTCGGAATCTTCCTTCTTCACAATTCATATTAATTTATAAATATTGTAATAATTCGTCATGTCAATGTTTAACAAATATTTGAATAATTTGCTTAACGCTGCAAATAACCGAACTCTCGTATGCCGAACGCGGATTGCTCAGGCTTATCTTTTTGTATTTTTTTGGAATCTGTAACATTGGTAATCTAACAAAAACATTTTTCTTAAACCTCACACAAGCCGGGGATCGATCCCGATTCACTCTGGGCCAATTGCATCCGTTAGCATCTTCGCCTGCTCTGTTAGCCACTCGGCTATCGAGACATTATGATAACTAGTGAAACTAACAATCGTATATTTTACTTAATCTTTGCATCCTTGTCTAGCTAATGCGTAGATACAGCTAGATAGATTATGTTTGTTGCCGATTGTTGGACTACCGTAATTTAACTTCAGAGATTTTTTGAAGGCAGCTGTATAGAACTGCGACATTAGGTTGAATGTTGAATAATATACTTACTTGGATGTGCCTCATTAATTAAACTGAGGGTAATCTTTATACTAACTTTTCGAAACTATTCGTTACGTGCTGATCTTCTTGTATAAATATCTCAACCGTAATATTATCTGATTAACTAAGTTCTCAAAAAGTTTTTATTTAGGTTCGATTAACGAATTTTTGTAAACTAAACTAAACTATTACTATAAACATGTGGGGATGGATGAGTGCAGCTGGGCCGGGAGAACTGGTGCGGTTGCCCAATCGAGCAAATGGTGCTGATTATGCGCAAATGCTCGAAGAAACCATGTTGCCCACTGTTCGAACTGTGTATCCGGAGGAAGAATTACCATCCGTAACGTTTGTGGAAGATAATTGTCCCATTCACCGTTCACGTGTTGTGCGGAACTGGTTTGCCCAGCACAACAATATTAGTGCAATTCCTTGGCCCGCTAGGTCACCAGATTTGAACCCCATCGAAAACTTATGGGGAATTATAGTCCAACGTTGGGATAGTCACAATGAGCGAACGCCAGAGGCGTTAATGGCTCATTGTGTTAACATATGGGATAATATTCGAGGTTCAAATTTGTGTGAAAATCTCGTGAATTCCATGCGTTCCCGCATGCAAGCTGTTATTGAACAGGGAGGAGGTTACACTAAGTATTAAGTGAACTGTTATTTGACCAGACCGGGTTAATATCTAGCCATTATGTTAAGTAGGTATAAGTGTATAAAATTGAATGAAATTTAGTTTTCAATTCTTTATGAGTTACTTATTTGTTTCCCATTTTTTTAAATGTAAATTGTTTTTTTTGCTATTTTTGAAACACAACACACTATGCTTTGAAGTTACTCGAACTTAAATTATCGCCAAGTTACAAGTTACTTCATACAGAACATAAATTACATAATTAATATTATGCATTCATTAATTATGTTAACCCGGTCTCCAATTTAAAGATCTAGTTGCTAATAATTTTATTTATTTTTATTGTGGTGAAGCTTCAATCTTCTTTCCAATTTTGGAAACGAATACTTAAGCTAATAATACCTCAATAATTATTTAGATGGCTGTAGGGAACGTGCACATAGACGGTGCTGCCAACTGGTGCCATCAATTTTGACTTGATAAGTTTTTTTTACTGTCCGCATAGTTTTTCTGTCGCATTAGTGCTGCCGCCTATAGTTTCTGCACGTTCCCTTACATCGGTGAAAACGAAATAATATTATTGAGAAATTGCTTTTTTATGGATTTAAATAAAATTTTTGATATCAAAAGATTGTATTATTTTATTTTCTGATCAAAGATATTTTTTAATTACACAGATAATAAAATACATATTTGATATATATTTAAAAAAAAAAACAAGTAAATGAAAAACAAAAATAGCACTCTGATCTGGGATTCGAACCATAAACCAATTCCATATACCAGTTACTTGGCTAATGCGTGTAACCGTTTAGCCACAGCTGCTATTAAAAGATGGTTCGAAATAGCGGTTTTGTTTGCTACATAAACTAGATGCAGAAAACGGCCACTTCGCTGCATCAATTCACAACGCCATCTAGTTAATTCTCATCGAAACATGAACACAAACGATCAAACACTGCTCACGCGATTATCGCCCCGAGATGTCCATGCACTTTTGAAGCCCACTGTACATGTTCATTGAACTTAACCTTGGTTTTATCCAGGTTCATCCGAAGTCCTACGCGTTGAGAAGAATCAGATAGGCCATTCAACATATGTAGCAAATCTTGCAGCGTTTCCGCCACGATGACGATATTATCATCTGCAAATCGCAAGTGTGAGAGGTACTCGCCATTTATGTTAACGCCGCTCCCCTTCCAGTCCACCGTCTTGAACATATCCTCCAATGCATTTGTGAACAATTTGGGGGATATAACGTCCCCTTGTCTCACACCACGATGCAAGGGGATAGGTTCAGACTGCCGGTCCTGGACTTAGACGGCCATAGTAGCGGCGTTGGAAAGACCTCTCAACACTTGGATGTATCGCCAATCGACTTGGCATCGCGGCAAAGATTCCAGAACAGACCAGATTTCGATCGAGTCAAACAAAAGCCTTTTCATAGTCCACAAACGCTAAGCATAGGGGCCGATTATACTCTTCGATCTTCTGTATAATCTGCCGCGATGTATGGATGTGGTCTATATGGTGCCGTAACCCGATCGAAACCCGGCCAGTTCGCGGCTGGAACTCGTCGAGCCTTCGCGCAAGACGGTTCGTGATGAATTTCGAAAACAACTTATAGACGTGGCTTACGAGTGAAATCGGTCGGTAGTTCTTCAAAAGAGTTTTATCACCCTTTTTGGAAAACAACACGACAACACTCTTACTCCACGCCTCTGGAGTTCTCCCATCAAAAAGAACAGTATTAAAAATGTTCTGGAGCTCCTTCATTATAGGTTTACCACCAGATTTCAGGAGCTCAGTCGTAAACCGTCTTCTCCAGGGGCTTTTCAATGTAAATGTGTATAGTTTTTTAAAATATTAACCAGAATGAGATCCTTATTAGTTTACATACAAATCAAATAATCGACAACAAATGCATGAATCGAAAACAATAAAAATACGTTAGGTACTTAAAAGCTATTATAAACCTTGTTCTTCACAGTTATGAGATTTTCCTTACATGCAATCATTGACTCTAAATTTAACACATTTACCAAAAATTCATCACCACCACTAAATCAAACAGTATAGTAAGAATGAACTTTAGTATTGTTGTATGTAAACCCACCTAATACAGATAAAAAATGTTTAAATATGCATACTCCACATCACACGTGTGCATTATTAACTGATATTCGAATTATCCAAATTATCCGGATAATGAAGTGCCTCCTATCCGGATTTGAAAATGTCCGGATAACCGGATAATATGGATATCCGGTTATCCGGATTGCAAGCCCTAGCATCAACCCCGCCCGCGCACAGTGGCACCTCGCATATAGCCATTAGATTTACTCAGAGCGGAAATAGTGAACTGAGGACCCAATTATCGCCCTCCCGAGATCGTTTATTGTTCGCCTCTTTGCCAACGCGTTTTTGCTGCAAAAATAACAGCGTTATTAAACAAAGCTTTTGAACGCATAATAATTGGTTGATGATGATGAGACACAGAAAATTGGGATAGAGTTTGCATCGTGTTTTCTTGCATATGTAGATACTTTTAGCTGTGGCTTCGCGCTTCGTATAAATCATTAAAGGCCGCTTGCACGGGCTAAATATATAAACAACGTAACCTTTAACCCTGGGTTATAAAATAATGTCAGTTTCACAAATTTTGACACTAACTGTTGGTTAGCACTTAACTTGGAGTTATATTTCTGGTACGCGAAAGTCCGCCTAAATGTAACATTTCTATTGAAATCCCAAGATTTTGCTAAATTCCCATCGCGACCTTCGTTTGCGATGTATGAAGAACTCGCACGTAAACCTTTATGTCTCTAGATTCAGCGGTTGATATTTCGGTATTTCACATGGTTACATCCCGATCCCGTGGGAATATCGCAATAAAAATTGGGCCTCCGACTTGGTATAAAAATAAGAACGTAAATTCTTCGACTCTATTTCTTTAGTATCTGTCAACACTTCTACTACATTCAGATCAAGATCAACTGATCTTCAATGGGACTGAATGATCTTAAAGAACGAATGAATTAATTTGAATGAATGAGCAAGATTGGAGCGATCCCTTTCGTATTTGAACAAGCAGAACTAATCCCATTGAACCATGCGCCACTGACACCGCAGTAATAAAATCTGTTTTAAATACCTACCAAAGCTCTACATTTATTTAGTAACAAAAAGAATAAACAAATTAAAAACTGGGGACTCTAGGTAAATAATAAATTAAGCTTTGACCAATCTGAAGAAATAATCAAATAATCTAGTTAAGAGCACAAAGATACAGCATATCTTTGCAATAAAGATGCTTGAATCGAGGCCGCGGCTGCCAACGAAAATTTGGAAGAAATTGAAGAAGCCTTTAGATCGATGTGATTTTGGGCATGGAGGTAGTTCGGAAGCCGGACTCCTGTGTTCTTTTTCACCCCGAAATAAAAAAGTTTCCGAAAAAATTGTGTGCGGATATGGAACTTGGGTAAAATGGTAAAATAATAAACATATTGCTTGTAATATAGGTCAACAATGTAATAACTACACCCCATATTGCGCGGCTATAGTGCAGCATGCCCATATATAAGACAAATTCCAATATCACAGCCAATGTGTCATATAGTGGCAATAACTGTGTAGGTATTAAGCTCACGGCCTAGTACTCATTTTTCTTGTTTTGGCACTAGCTTTGGCTTAGTTGATGTTGAATTAATATAATAGGTACCTTATGTTCCTGAGGAATAAACTTGGCATTTGGGTTTTTTTTACTTAATTCTCTTTACGATTGATTTGAATTTATCTTTAATACGAATATAATAATTAATAATTGATTTTGAAACACCTCAACGCTGCGTGTTGCTCAGGGCACAATTCTAGGCTCTCTTTTCAATTTTACATACTAGTTTAACCTGTCACTGCCGCGACCTTCGTCAAAGAAGCCCTGTGCCGGTATAGTACTATACTATAGCTATATGTACCTAGGTTCTGTCTGCGTTCTTAGCTAGGTCATGCAGTCTTCGCAAAGTCATTGCCAATGCCACGTCGGGAGTTAATTGCGCTAGTAGCTATATCACAGTTAGTGTTTAGTAATTAAGTACTTACCTAGTATTTCAGCCAAAGCATGCTACTTATTGAATGATTAATGTAAAGTTTACATGTGTGTGTATTTATTTAACATCTATAGAATTAGAAATAAATTTACTTTTTATTCTTCAACGGTTTGGCATCATTCAAAAAGCTCCACTGAACTTTTAAACTCCTGTCTCCTAAAACCATTTTCGCGTACATTAGCAAATGAGTTAGGAATGTCCCACCCTGATTAATTCGAATTTCTACCTTGTAAACTGTGGATTGCGTGAAAAAACAATCCATGTTTTACTCACAAAATGTTAATAGTTGCCCAAAGTATACCACGCGTTGTGCTAATTATTTATACAAACGACTATGAAAACGAAATCAATTTAACGTTCTTGTTACAGGTAAGCCGAAGGAAAAGCGATTAATCATTTCGCCTTGACGAGTCATTTAGGGTAAGTCAACAGCCAAACGAACCACAGATTAATTACGCTCCCCAAGAAAAAAGTGCCGCGAGCTTCAGTCTAACAAACGATAGCAATGCGAACGATTTGTCTGTGGCTATTGAGCGATAAAAAATACAAATGGCTGACGCCCTTCGCATTCAGTCAACGAAGTTGGTTCATTTGTTTTGGAAATGTGACTTTTGGTTTTCGATTTTATACTTTCTGTTTGATGTATTTAATGCAAGAAACAGTATTTACACTGTATTAATAAAACCTGTATTTCTATTTTACCCATAACGCTCAAGTGGCTTCTATTTTCTTTGGAGTACTAGACTGATATTTTTATCTATTTTCGAGTGTCAAAGTCAAATTCAAATATCTTTATTTAAGTTAGGCTAAAAATCATATACACAAGAATATCAAAGAATCTACCACCGATTTGAAAAATCCTGTTGAGAAAAATCCGACAGTAAAGTCATCAAGGTATATATTTTTTTCAAACAAATCTACTATAATGTCACATGTAAAATATTTAACATACTTAACTAAATTTTTTAACACAGTTTATACGCTATTTGAAACTAGGGATCGCGAATGCCGATAGGATTTATTTCAAAAAAGCCCTGTCCATGATATAATCATTAATGCTTTAGATATTAGAGTTTTCTTGACGATGTATTTGGATTTTGTATTTGCCTGGTGGTGGTGGTTTTGGCCTAACAACGGACAGAACCTTAAAATGGTAAAGGAGTTATTTGGAAATAAAAAATATATACAGAAGAAAATCGAACCTCCTCCATTTAACAAGCTTATGTAAGTTTGTTTGTAACTAAGTCTTGGTTTCAAAACTTGCAAATGATTTTTCGACCACTTCCTGGTATCCGATTTCGCTAAAATTTGGCATATGTACTTGTCAGTTCGGTTACAATGTTAAGTATTATCTGGTAGTGAAATTCTAGTGGTCCAGCCAGGATCGTCTCCCCAGGAGGAAACTCTTTGTTAATGACTTGACACTTGATACGGAATACGTTTTTTAGGATAAATACATTACAGTCAACAAAATATATCTACGATCTATCGATGATACCTCAAAAATAAACGCTGAAAAAAGCTTTTGATTGAATTGAATTGAATATTAAAGATAAAAAGATATGCCGTGTTCGACAAATAGCGTTTTAATTCTGAATGGCTCGATACAAGTCTTTGAATACAGGTGAATCACAGCACCTGTAAATAAACGATTTTCCCGGTGAACTCGCTGAAAGCTAGTGCGGCCTGAGCCGATTACGATGGAAATAAAAATAAAAATGTACGGCCCACGGGTGAACGCCTCCGGAATTATGAAAGGGGGAAAAATTGTATTTTCTCCCCTCTAAGCCTTCCATACGGATCGCGCGCTTCCCGTGAACGAATGAATTTGTAATGTTTGGTGTTTTTCTAGGAATTTCATTGTATGCGGCTTCGTATCTCATAGGATTTATTGAGCAGAATGTGCCGATAGATATTCGTTTTTTCGCTCCCATTTGGGAGCTTACCGTGTGCGTATTTTGTATATATCGCTACATTTTTTATATGACAAGTCCTGAGTCCTTTATGATCTTTTTTCGGGAATTCTATGGATCCGTGCAATACAATACAATACAGTGTGTTCAAAATTAACCATCTCAGGTGCCTTGCCCCCCGCCCCGTCACCCGCTCACCCCACTTCTTTTCTCTATTAATGCACTGACTTGACCGACAAATGATACGTGCTCGCGTGTGGTTGTGTGTGCTATCAATGTATTTCCCGTGACCCTAAATGTGACTTTATCCCATGGGAACAACCTCGCCGCAGCAGTAGTTTACCCAGGTACCGTGCACGTTGACGAAAGTCACTGATTGTAACTTTCTCCCTTTCGTAATTTCTCCCTTAAACACAGTACAATGAATCTTTATTGTATACATACCCCATAGAAAACAATACTGAAAAACAATGACATGGATAAAATATACACGGTGATTTTAATCGGTAACCAGGAGTTGAAAAATATTAAGACCTAGCCAATGGAATTACTCTGTTTATGTTAAAAAAAAAGTATTCGTTAATACTTCCTCCTCCTTCCTCCTTCGCGTGCCAAAGCCAATTTCACGATAGCGTCGACCAGCCTACTTGAATAGCTTAATCGCTTGCGTATGTCAATAGTGGCGCGTGTGATTGATTGGTCTATTTCTTAATTTGGCGACCGGATAGCTAGTGTTAGAAAACCTTACTACGAAGTTTGAGGTCTCGGATTCGATTCCTGAGGTCGTATTGTCTGGGTACGTATCAAAATATATAAAGTTTAAAACAAATAATGGATGAAATACATAATGGTCATAATACATACTGTTTACATCAAACACCGTTGCTATGCCAATCCGTTTAATAACAAGTACGTACAATTCTTATAGACTCCCTAACAGTCAAACGTTATCTAGTTTTTCATAGAGACAGCGACATCTCTCGGTCAATAAAGTAAAAAGCGTCCAAAACATACTCCCGCCTAAAATGACTGAAGGTCATTTTACTATAAATTTGTGAGAATTGTACTCAATGCTATTCAACTCCTTCACTTTCGCTGCTTGCTGTTTAATGCACATACTTTTCTCAACATAGCTCGATTTTTCTATCAGTGGACTGTATTTTTGTTTATATTCTTTTTGTGTTGTACTCAAATTGTTTTTTGTTCATTCTCCAAATCTATATCATTCTCATCTGGTTTATTTAGAATTATGTTACTATGTTCTCTCTTTATTTTGATGCTTTGTCTATTTTTTCATTGCTTAAAAGTAAATTTTGTTTCTTTCGGTTTTTCCGGATTTTTTCCGCCAAGTATCCATTCGTAAATCTTTTGATAAATCGTCCCTCTTGTTTCTCAATATTATCATATGCTCTCCTTTTCGTAAACCAGTTCCTCTCGAATTTAGATTTTGTGTGAATTGTTTCTGAATTTCTGCATCTTTGTTGTCTTTCGTTGTTATCTTCTCTTTATACTGTTCATCTGAATCTGTTGTTACTCTTTTTCCGTATCTATCTTCTCCTTTCTGTTCTTCTGTCTGATTGTTTGCTCTTTTCTCTGTTAGTTCTTGTTTTGTTTCTCGTTGCTGTTTCTCCTCGTCTTGTATCTCTTGGTTTGTGTCTCTGTTCTGTCTCTGTTGGTTTGTCTCTCTGTTTTGTCTCTCTTGTTTTATTTCTTTGTTTTGTCTCTCAAGTTTTGCCTCTCTGATTTGTCTCTCATGGGAATGGCTGGATGTGTAACTTCTATGCAACAGTGAATGGTGTCTTTTTCCACAGGTGTGACAGGATGATTTGTTTTTGCAATACCTTGCTGGATGACCAGGTATAAGGCAGTTGAAGCACAGTCTCTCATTCTGTACAACATCTATCTTATTTTCATGTGTTAATCGTTGAAATTCTCTACATTGAAAGATGTGATGATTGTCCTTGCAAAATGTACATTTAATATTTATGGCTACTAAGAATGATTTCAACTCCATGGCATCGTAAGGTACTCTCTGGACGTTTCTGTTAACGTTTGCGTTCGTACTCTGTGTTGGTTGTATCATCTCTAATACACGGAACCGTTTCTCAAGGAATTTCTCAAATTTTGACAGCGATGGTAACTCATCAATGTTCATGTCACCAACTTCTTCTTCCCACTCCTTGTGAGTTTCGGCGTCGAGTTTAGAAACGGTCATGTGAATAACAATTGCGTCCCAAGAAGTAATATCGACACCTTGTGCTTTAAGCTTGTTCAAGCATTCCATTGTGATATCAAGTATCTCACGAATCGATTTGGCAGTTCCTGTATTAATTTTTTTCTGGTTGATCAATCTGTTCAATATAGAATTTACAATAATATGCTTATTATTGTATCTTCCTTGTAGCATGTTCCACGCTAGGTCATAGTTACTGTCAGTTACTGGTAGATGTTTCAGAAGATGCTCTGGTTCCCCTGACAGACAACTCTTCAGGTAATGCAGTTTCTGAACATTTCCTAGACTTGACTTCTTGTGGATGAGTGATACAAATAGATCATGAAATGATGGCCAGTCTTGGTAATTGCCGGTAAATTGTGGAATGTTAATTTCTGGTAGTTTTATCTCTTCACTCTGAATCCTCCCGCTCGAAATTTGTGCAGTGTCGTCTAACATGTCTGTCATCTCCGCTTTTAGGTTAATGTAAAATTCCTCGTATGCAGAATAATAATCATTCGTAAAATACGCCAGGTTTTCCATATCATCTTTATTGACAGTTTTGATTATGGTTCGGTTGGTCTCTACAAAATTCTTCCAATATTGTTCTAAAATTTCTTTTCTCGTTTTGACGTATCCACTTGTCAACCTAGCTTTTCCCGTTTTCTTGAAATTTATTTTCATTTTTTGAATAATCCCCATTGCCTGTTCTTGTTCTGCTATAAGTCCCAATAGTTCTTTCGTCATCTTGAAGCCTTGAACACGTTAGTTTCGAAAATTATCACAAGTCCATATATTTAATAAATCTCGAAAAAATTACAAGTCCATAGAAATAATGTTGAAAATTTTACAAGTGTTTGAATTTTGTGCTCTGAATTTGGCTAAGTCCATAGAATAAGATTTTGAAATTTTACAAGTCTTTGACAGCTACGATTTTCCCGCTAAGTTTGTTTCACTGACACTGACACCTCACTTCACAGTACTTACGGTTTTAAGGTCCATTTTTGCACTTACACTTCACTCACTACTCACTGTCACTGTCACTGTTACTGATCCGCTCGTAAGGACCACTTTGTTTACATCAAACACCGTTGCTATGCCAATCCGTTTAATAACAAGTACGTACAATTCTTATAGACTCCCTAACAGTCAAACGTTATCTAGTTTTTCATAGAGACAGCGACATCTCTCGGTCAATAAAGTAAAAAGCGTCCAAAACACATACTAAAATTTTCTATGAAACTATTGATTAAACGAATTTTTTTAATCGTGTAATCTACAGTTTGGTTAAGGTTAGGTTAGGTTTATTTTATGAAAATCCTGTAAAGTTGAGAATCTCCAAGAAAATTGCATTATATCAAATGACCATTATGTATTTCGTCCATTATTTGTTTTAAACTTTATATATTTTGATACGTACCCGCAATTATTGTCTATTGCACGGGCGTATGTCGCTTTCACCATCTCTTTCTGTCACCATGTTATACCGTTTGACAGAAAGGAATAGTGATCGCGCGCGACAGCAGCGTTAGCGCATTAGACAATAAGCCTGCCGGTCTAATATGAATATTTACGCTCGAGTCTTGGATTGGATGTTTAATATTGCATTTAAGTATGTATTTATAAATAAATAAATAATAAATATTAGTGGACAATCTTACACAAATCGACCTAGTCCCAAACTAAGCTAAGCTTGTACTATGGGTACTAGACGACGATAAACATACTTATATAGATAAATAAATACTTAAATACATAGAAAACATCCATAACTCAGGAACAAATATTCGTGCTCATCACACAAATAAATGCCCTTACCGGGATTTGAACCCAGGACCTCTTGCTTCGTAGGCAGGGTCACTACCAACTAGGCTAAAGCGGTCGTTAAACTATACATATAAGTACATTATGTTTATCCGTTGTCTAGTACCTATAGTACAAGCTTTTCTTAGTTTGGGACTAGCTCAATTGGTGTCCATCATCGCATGATGATTTATTTATTTAATTACAATCAAAAATCGAAATATCACACCAAACTTAAGCCCTCATAAATTGTAGCTGTTTCGTTTCTCATCAAATTTGCCCTGAGTTAAAAAAGGGGGTGCGAGGAGCTGATAATGTTGAGTTCGGTCTACTTATACTTAAGCCGCTCGTTATTTCCCGATTTTCCCCCCTTATCGCCAGCGCCCTTATTACCTAACAAATTTAATAGAAAAACCTTGTATCACGCGTTACACCAGTATTTTATATAAATTACATTACTCGAAGGTAAAGCGAGAAAATGTGAGCGGCGGATAAAATATTGCAGGAATAATAGACGACTACAGTTCTTGGGATCGTCTCAAACAACTTCATGTAAATACATAGTACCTGGGCGACCGAGCTCTGCTCGGGCAGAAACTCGGTACCAAGCGTTTTCCCAGAGATAAGACCAAGCTAGATCAATTTTTCATCCCCGAAAACCCCCAAATACCAAATTTCATCGAAATCGTTGGAACCGTTTCCGAGATCCTGATTATATACACCGGGGGGTGGGGGGGGGGGGGGGGGGGGTGTGAGAGGGGGGGAGGGTATGCGGGGGAGGGAGCGCGGGGGTATTAAAGGGGGGATGAAAATTTCATTGATTTTGCCGTAGGATGCACCGTTTTCAAGATATTTGACAAAATCACCGGAGGTTTGAGTCACGTTAAACTATCGTCCGTAAACCGACTTTACAGACAACCGGCTTTTCCTGTTCTGTGCTCCCAATAGGGAACGTGCACATAGACGGTGCTGCCAACTGGTGCCATAAGGGTGCCATCAATTTGAATGTTTTACCTTGATAAGTTTGTTTTACTGTCCGCACAGTGTCTCTTCTGTCGCATTAGTGCTGCCGCCTATAGTTACTGCACGTTCCCTATAATACTTTTTCTAACAAAAAAGTAACTTTTTCTCACAAAAAAGTAACTTTTTCTCACAAAAGAAGAAACTTGACGTTTTCTCATAAAAAATAAACTTAAAAAAAAAAACAAAAATCTTGAAAAAAACGTGGAATCGAACCGAGGTCGGCTGGATCCGCGACCACCCGATTTCTAATGTGCCATTATGATCTGCTCGGAGATGGCGAAATTTAGCTTTATATTCTAATGCAAACAAAAATAGCCGGAAAACACGAGTAAAAGCGATTTTCTGAAAATGAAACATAGCTAGATCAGTTTTTCATCCCCGAAAACCCCCACATACCAAATTTCATCGAAATCGTTGGAGCCGTTTCCGAGATCCTGATTATATATATATATACATATATACAAGAATTGCTCGTTTAAAGGTATTAGATAGTTGTCTAGAATAAAAACTAAGCTCTATGCTTAAACTTCATCTATAGTCGCCAAAGTGCTTTAACACTTTATATGACATTTCCTACATCAGAATAAAATTAATGAAGCTGATTGTCACATTGACTTTAGTGAAAATAGCCTTTGATATTTACAAGCTTTTGTTTAGTTTCACCTGTCCCGATGTCTGTAATCAAATCTTGCAAGTTAAATTTGACCCACTTCCCGATTACCTGAGCTGAAATTTTGCATGTATGCGTAAATTAGGTGACAATGCAATATTATTGTGACATGGAGCTGATCTGATGATGGAGGTGAGGAAGGTGGCCATAGGAACTCTGTAATTAAACGACACAACCCCGTGGAGTTTGGGCTCGTTAAATTCGTCTTGACGAGTACTTTGATTCCAGATGGCACACAGGGTCTGATGATGGAGCTGGAAGGTGGCCAAAGGCACTCCATAATGAAACGGTACTACCCCATCGAGTTGGTCCTAGATAGTAACCAGGGACAAAAGGTACAGTCAGCATAAAAAGCTTGTATTAAAAATGTAATTTTTACTGAAACTTATTTATACCTACAATACTACAACTAGTCGTGGTAACCCTCTGGTTTCACCTATGGCCTATAAAACAGAGGGTCGAGGGTTTGAACCCGGGTTCATTCCTTTGACTTTTTTCGGAATTTATGTATGAAATTGCGTTTGAAATTTACCATGAGCTTTACGGTTTCCGCATTGAGCCCGCGTGGGGACTATAACCCAGACTCTCTAATTCTGAGAGGAGGCTTGTGTCCAGCAGTGGGATGTCTAAAGACCGAGAGGATGAATCCAACCACCAAACATATAATACACTTCGTATATTTACTCGTAAAACTTTTAAAAGCAACTTTCTTCGACTTGCACGGGTTGTGATCAAGAGATAGGCACAAAAACCTATTTGACAATGTTTTGTTTACATAAAAGAGAATGCTCAATAAAACTAACAATAACACAATCACTAACTCATTCGATAACTATGCATCCAGAATAAACTACTGAAACAAACAACTGGATAATGTTAATATTTATGTTTCCAACTGCATTGCCAACCGACCATAGTTTTGCTTACATTATCTATATGCTACTCGTATGTATACGTTGAAGATTAATGGTATAATATGAAAACGCTAGGTTTAATCGGATTTTGTATTGAGTTCGCCTGGTATTTTTCTTTCATGTTATTGAAGAAAGCTACGAACATGTTTGTTGAAGAAAATAAGATAATAAACCCGCTACGTGAAATTACAATCGGTAGAGAGTATAATGTCTAAGATGTTTTGAATTTGATCAACCCCATTCATCTCTGTAAGTGGAAAAGCCGTGGTGGTCTAGTGGTTTGACCTATGGTCTTTCAAGCAGAGGGTCGTGGATTACTAGGAAATTACATTTGAAATTTAGCTTAGCTTTACGGTGAAGAAATTCAGTGGTGTTTGTGGAGTACCCAATCCGCACTGGGCCCGCGTGGGAACTACGGCCCAACCCGTCTCATTGTGAGAGGAGGCCGGGGCCCTGCAGCGGGACGTAGGCTGGGATGATCCCTGTAAGATCTTGAATAACTTGAACTGGACAATAAATGAATATAGTTTTTCTCTATAAGTGAATGAATTCAATTGAACTACACAAAACATACGACTAAAGTATTGAGTGCAACTCTATTGGTTTATGTTACTGTATCAACTTACTTTCCATTCCAGCTCCAGCTTGGAGCGTTTTCATTATGGTAATATTGTGCTGGAGCTTTATTCTGTTATTCTGTAACTTCATTTATTTGCATAAGAAACGGGGAGTAGTATTTCGTTTTTGAAACAATATGTACATGAATTATGGATGGTATTCGTGCCAACCTTTTAGGATTTTTCTACTTAATAATTACAAGAAATGGTCATCCACAATTATTACAATCTACATGACGAACTACTACTAAACAAGTAATGCAGCTCCACGTGCTTTGGTTATCTTGTCTTGATGATCTGGCACTATTACTATTTGATCGCCGTAATAAATCAACACTGTCGCACGCGCAATATCTACCATCCAATTATTTTTTAACTCAAACACTCCCCCTTGATCCGAGCTCCGTGCAACAGGTGGACCATTTGCAGCCATCACTCAACTTCAAGCATTCTCAAATCGACGGTCATAATTCACTTTTTTCAGCACCTAGACACGTACGACTCTATTATTTAGCACTAGGTTAATCAATTAGTTACTATTTGGTCAAGCTACTGGATTATTTTTTATAAAGGAAAGTGGGTTTTCAGTTATTAGCTTGGGTTCGGGTTACTGTACGACCGGTAATTGTCGACCTGGGATGGACGACATTAATGTACGACCTGATAATGTGTGCCCTTGCCAAACTAGCGGCTTTGTAAGTTTCGTTTTCTATTTATTTAATGTGTTCTAGTCGTTTAGATTCACTTCGTCCATATTCCCATTTTGTCAATTTCCTAGCTCGTCAACAATCCCATTTCGTCCACATTCAATTCCCAAATCGTCCACGTCCCATCTCGTCTACATTTCCAACTCGTCCGCATTCCCATGTCGTCCACATTCCCAACTTGTCCACATTCCCATGTCGTCCAAATTCCCAAGTCGTCCTCATTTCCAATTCGTCCTCATACTCAGGTCATAAACAATCCCAACTCGTTCACATTCTCAAGTTATCCACCAGAAAATAAAAAAAGGAAGAAAAATAGAAGAAGTAAGTTATTCCCATAGAGGTAAAAAACATTTAAGAAAACTTACTACGGAATTGAGGACCAACTCCTTTTATTCAGTCGGTTATAGAAAACACATTACATTTCCTACAGTGAACGAGTACGGATATATATGGACGATTTGGGAATGTGGACGAGATAGGGATGTTGACAAAATGGGAATGTAAAATAATAAATAAAATAAAATAAATAATATTAGGGGACAATCTCACACAAATCGACCTAGTCCCAAACTAAGCAAAGCTTGTACTATGGGTACTAGACGACGATAGACATACTTATATAGATAAATAAATACTTAAATACATAGAAAACTCAGGAACAAATATTCGTGCTCATCACACAAATAAATGCCCTTACCGGGATTTGAACCCAGGATCTCTTGCTTCGGAGGCAGGGTCACTACCAACTAGGCTAAAGCGGCGGTTGCGGTCGTATATGAACGAAGTGAACCTAAACGGTTCTAGCTAGGGTAGATATATTATATTATATTAATTAGCCTGGAGAAGTGTCCCACTGCTGGGCAAAGGCCTCCCCCCATTTTCGCCATTCATCCCGATATTGAGCGGTGTCCTTCCAGTCTTTGAGGTACACGTCTAGGTCGTCCCGCCAACGCCTCCTGGGCCTACCTCGTCGCCGCCATCCATCCTGTGGTATCCAGTCCGTGGCCAACCTAGCCCACCGATTTGGATCCATGCGGCTGGCGTGGCCTGCCCAGTCCCACTTAAGCTTGGCAGCCTTGGCACCCACATCGGTAATGCGTGTTTGGGAGCGCAGTGTGGTGTGTGGTGTGGATCCGATCAATCCGCTTCACCCCGAGCATACTGCGCTCCATTGCTCTTTGGCAAACCTTCAGTTTGGTCTTCCGTAACTCCGTCAATGACCATGTTTGAGCTAGAGCTAGGTAGATATATTAAAGAAAAATAATTTATCTAAATCGAGGTGTAACGCATTTACGTACGGAACCCAGAGTATTTCATAAAAATATAGAGCAATTTTTTAACTCGAAAATTCTCGGCATACGTTCCAATTCCCCATTCTTGCAATTACTCTCTCAGTAATGGAGACCAGCGAACCATGCGTTGTTGTTGTTGGTTATTGATTTCGCCTCTCTCTGATACTAAATATATAAAAGAAAAATAATTTATCTAAATCGAGGTGTAACGCATGTACGTACGGGACCCACAGTATTCCATAAAAATATAGAGCAATTTTTCTACTCGAAAATTCTCGGCATACGATCCAATTCCCCATTCTTGCAATTACTCTCTCAGTAATGGAGACCAGCGAACCATGCGTTGTTGGTTATTGATTTCGCCTCTCTTTGATACTAAATTACGTTGGCAATCTTTGTTATAAGAATGCTTTAAGATGAAAGCTTTTATTTTAGAAGAATATACGCAGAGATGAAAAGTTAATGAGGTTATTTTCGTAGGTAACAATGTTTTCAAACTTTTATTAAGTTAAAAGTCTTTGACCAGTGTGTGTTGCTAGTGATGACTTTATGGCACTGAGACGTGGCTGCTAACGATGGGCCTCATAAGAAAGCTCAGAGGGCGATAGAGAGGGATATGCTCGGAGTTTATCTGCTGGATCACATTAGAAATTATGAAATCCGCCCAAGAACTAAGGCACTGATACAGCTCGAAGAATCGCCAGACTCAAGTGGCAGTGGATACGGCACATATCGCTCGTAGGACTGATGGCCGATGGGGTCAAAAGGTTCGCGAATGGCGTCCACGGACCGGAAGACGCAGCGTGGGCCTGTAACAAGATGGAGCGACCACCTAAGGTTGCGGGAAAACGTTGGACGCGGATGACGCAGGGCCGGTCTGTTTGGCGAACCTGAAGGGAGGCTTATGTTCAGCAGTGGACATCTTTCAGCTGAAATGATGAGAAGAATGATTATCATGACTTATGAAATTTACGATACGGGTCGACGATCATCGCAGTATTAAGTTTTGAGTGACGTTATCTAGAAGATAATCTTTTACTAAACGGTGTCTTGAATAAATTGTAGCGATCGAGTAACATTTTTTATTTAAAAAATAAAAAGCAGGCAAATATCCATTACAACCTCGAAGGAGTAATTAATGGTGGGGATTATTCATGGCTTAGGAACGGTTTTTATAATAATTTATTTTCGCTCTTAGTCTAACGAGCTTTATTCAAGACGTTTTGCTTATAAATCTGATTAATATGTTTAATTAGAATCTCCTAGGTAACCTAATTGTGTAAAAGGGTTTTTTGTGATAAATAGTATGCATACACAATTATTCGCTTTCATTGCAACACAAGCCGTGGTAGCTTAGTGTTTTGACCCATGCCTCCTCAAGCAGAGGGTCGTGGGTTCTAGCTCGGCCTCGCACCACTTGAGTTTTTCGTAAGGTGCGAAAATTCATTTGAAAGTTCCCAATCCGCACTGGGCCCGCGTGGGTACTGTGACATACAATGCGTTGATTCGTTGCGATGATGCGACGCAACACACCAGTGGAGCTTCACCATAAGGGTGCCTTTCCACCAGAGATGTGCTACGCTACGTTGCTATGGATGTGTCTGATATCCACCAATCATGTTTATTGGTCCACATAGCATAGCACTGGTGGAGACGGGTTCAACTAAGCTATGATTTTTATATGGAAAGATGCGTGTCCTGGATGCGCGCTATGGATGGTCTCCCCCCTCACCGCGCTGCCGCTCCGCGCGCCCCTGTCGATACATCGCATAGCTCGAGCTGCGCATCTTCTTCGCACAGCTGCCTCGCGGCTGCTCATCTACATAGCGCATCTTCCTCGCACAGCTACATAGCTTAGCATTGGTGGAAACGGCCACACAGTTTCGTAGCTTAGCTTTCACATCTTCGCAGCATAGCTGCATAGCACATCTCTGGAAAAGTACCCTAAAAGTTCCGTGGGTTTCAAAATTATTACATCGTCATCAGCCTATGTTCGTCCACTGCTGGACATAGGCCTCTCCCATGGCACGCCACTGAGCACAATCCTCGGCCACTCTCATCCAGCTCTTGCCAGTCGCCTTGCGAAGATCATCGCTCCACCGAGTCTGAGGACGTCCCACGCTACGTTTGCCGATCTGTGGTCTCCACTCAAGAACTCGTCTACTCCAACGGTTATCGGTTCTTTGGGTTATATAGCCTGCCCATTGCCACTTCAGGGTGCTAATGCGGTGGGCTATGTCGATAACTTTGGTTCTCTGTCGGATCACTTCGTTACGAATTCGATCTTTTAGAGAAACTCCGAGCATAGGCTTTTCCATAGCACGTTGAGCAACTTTAAATTTGTCAACCAGCCCTACAGTGAGTGTCCATGTTTCGGCACCGTATGTCATGACGGGTAGGACGCACTGATTGAAGACTTTAGTCTTTAGACTCTGTGGAATTGGCGACGTGAAGACTCGATGCAGTTTCCCATATGCTGCCCATCCCAGCTGTATTCTTCTGTTGGCCTCTTTCTCGAAGTTGTTTTTACCCAATTGCATAGTTTGCCCGAGGTAAACATACATATTTTCATAATTATTACATATTTATTCATAATCTGAAAATGATTCGATTATTTGTGAGAGCAAGTCCTTTCGGCTTTGTAAAAGGATAGGAATGAGTGCTTTGAAAGCTCAAAGGCTATCTTATTTCAATAAGATAAAAGAAACATACAAAAGGTTTCGTCAGATCTGTTGTGTAGCCCTTAGATTTTTACCGAACGACTCTGTAGTAAAAATCCATTCCTTCCACTCTTTGATTGTGTTTGTTGAATGTTTTTGTTGGTAAATAAATTAACTAAAAGAAATATGTCTGCGGTTATGCTAACTTATTATTTTAATTATTAAATAACAAATTTAATTCTTCGTTTTATTATTAAATTATATCTTAAAACGGGGCTAAACGTTGGAAATACCTCTACAAGAAATATATAGTTGTTCCTGAAAAATGTAACGGCAACTTTTTTAAAGCACAGCTTTGCTCGGACTACACCATCGATTCTTGTTTAATTAAATTACTGGGATATTAGGTATCCTATATATTAATTCAGATCTTTGTCTATTATGTCCGCCAAGTTACTTACATCTGAATCCGACCGGTGTGAAGTTAGCAGCCTAAAGTTGTCTGACTTTGGTAATCCAACCAAATTAAGAAGTACCGATTTTAAAACTCTTAAAAATTAAAAAAAAATCGTTTAACTAAGAGAATGGTACACAAAATGTACATGACATAAAGTAAAGGCCTTGATAAAGTACAACAGAGAAATGAGTAAAAGAAAAACGGGGAGAACAATATTTTTTCTTCATTTCTTGGAATGATGCCCTTTATTTGCAAAACAGGAGTAATGTCAGGAGTAGAGGTTATATATGTTGTTTAGCTACATTACGACAGATAAAGATACAGGCATGTCTAGAGTGATACCTAACTTAGTTTGGGATAGAGGCATCGGTAAAAGTTAGCAGCCAAAATGCGTCGAAAAAATGATGTCCTATATCTGTCAAACAGAGGTAGGCTCAGAAGCGACTGCTATATGTGTCATTTAGCTAAGGTACATGTCTTTCAAAATTTCTAATGTTTAGAGTGATACCTAACTATGATAAAAAAAATCAGAGGAGGACACTCGTAAAAATATTTTTTCTTCATTTCTTGGAATGATGCCCTTTTTTTGCAAAACAGAAGTAATGTCAGGCGTAGGGGTCATATACGTCGTTTAGCTAAATTACCACAGATAAAGAAACAGGCAAGTCCAGAGTGATACCTAACTTAGTTTGGGATAGAGGCATCAGTAAAAGTTAGCAGCCAAAATGCGTCGAAAAAATGAAGCTTGCAATGATGCCCTTTTTTTGGAAAACAGAAGTAATGTCAGTAGCAGTGGTTATATGTGTCGTTTAGCCAAATTTCCACAGATAAAGAAACAGGCAAGTCCAGAGTGATACCTAACTTAGTTTGGGATAGAGGCATCAGTAAATGTTAGCAGCCAAATTGGAATGATGCCTTTTTTTGGAAAACAGAAGTAATGTCAGTAGTAGAGGTTATATGTGTCGTTTAGCCACATTTCTACAGATAAAGAAACAGGCAAGTCCAGAGTGATACCCAACTTAGTTTGGGATAGAGGCATCAGTAAAAGTTAGCAGCCAAAATGCGTCGAAAAAATGAAGCTTGCAATGATGCCCTTTTTTTGGAAAACAGAAGAAATGTCAGTAGCAGTGGTTATATGTGTCGTTTAGCCACATTTCCACAGATAAAGAAACAGGCAAGTCCTGAGTGATACCTAACTTAGTTTGGGATAGAGGCATCAGTAAATGTTAGCAGCCAAATTGGAATGATGCCTTTTTTTGGAAAACAGAAGTAATGTCAGTAGTAGAGGTTATATACGTCGTTTAGCTACATTACCACAGATAAAGAAACAGGCAAGTCCAGAGTGATACCCAACTTAGTTTGGGATAGAGGCATCAGTAAAAGTTAGCAGCCAAAATGCGTCGAAAAAATGAAGCTTGCAATGATGCCCTTTTTTTGGAAAACAGAAGTAATGTCAGTAGCAGTGGCTATATGTGTCGTTTAGCCACATTTCCACAGATAAAGAAACAGGCAAGTCCAGAGTGATACCTAACTTAGTTTCGGATAGAGGCATCAGTAAATGTTAGCAGCCAAATTGGAATGATGCCTTTTTTTGGAAAACAGAAGTAATGTCAGTAGTAGAGGTTATATACGTCGTTTAGCTACATTACCACAGATAAATAAACAGGCAAGTCCAGAGTGATACCTAACTTAGTTTGGGATAGAGGCATCAGTAAAAGTTAGCAGCCAAAATGCGTCAAAAAAATTAAGCTTGCAATGATGCCCTTTTTTGGAAAACAGAAGTAATGTCAGTAGTAGAGGTTATATGTGTCGTTTAGCCACATATCCACAGATAAAAAAACAGGCAAGTCCAGAGTGATACCTAACTTAGTTTGGGATAGAGGCATCAGTAAATGTTAGCAGCCAAATTGGAATGATGCCTTTTTTTGGAAAACAGAAGTAATGTCAGGCGTAGGGGTCATATACGTCGTTTAGCTAAATTACCACAGATAAAGAAACAGGCAAGTCCAGAGTGATACCTAACTTAGTTTGGGATAGAGGCATCAGTAAAAGTTAGCAGCCAAAATGCGTCGAAAAAATGAAGCTTGCAATTATGCCCTTTTTTGGAAAACAGAAGTAATGTCAGTAGTAGAGGTTATATGTGTCGTTTAGCCACATTTCCACAGATAAAGAAACAGGCAAGTCCAGAGTGATACCTAACTTAGTTTGGAATAGAGGCATCAGTAAATGTTAGCAGCCAAATTGGAATGATGCCATTTCTTGGGAAACAGAAGTAATGTCAGAAGTAGGGGTCATATACGTCGTTTAGCTACATTACCACAGATAAAGAAACAGGCAAGTCCAGAGTGATACCTAACTTAGTTTGGGATAGAGGCATCAGTAAAAGTTAGCAGCCAAAATGCGTCAAAAAAATTAAGCTTGCAATGATGCCCTTTTTTGGAAAACAGAAGTAATGTCAGTAGTAGAGGTTATATGTGTCGTTTAGCCACATTTCCACAGATAAAGAAACAGGCAAGTCCAGAGTGATACCTAACTTAGTTTGGGATAGAGGCATCAGTAAATGTTAGCAGCCAAATTGGAATGATGCCTTTTTTTGCAAAACAGAAGTAACGTCAGGCGTAGGGGTCATAAACGTCGTTTAGCTAAATTACCACAGATAAAGAAACAGGCAAGTCCAGAGTGATACCTAACTTAGTTTGGGATAGAGGCATCAGTAAAAGTTAGCAGCCAAAATGCGTCGAAAAAATTAAGCTTGCAATGATGCCCTTTTTTTGGAAAACAGAAGTAATGTCAGTAGTAGAGGTTATATGTGTCGTTTAGCCACATTTCTACAGATAAAGAAACAGGCAAGTCCGGAGTGATACCCAACTTAGTTTGGGATAGAGGCATCAGTAAAAGTTAGCAGCCAAAATGCGTCGAAAAAATGAAGCTTGCAATGATGCCCTTTTTTTGGAAAACAGAAGTAATGTCAGTAGCAGTGGTTATATGTGTCGTTTAGCCACATTTCCACAGATAAAGAAACAGGCAAGTCCAGAGTGATACCTAACTTAGTTTGGGATAGAGGCATCAGTAAAAGTTAGCAGCCAAAATGCGTCAAAAAAATTAAGCTTGCAATGATGCCCTTTTTTGGAAAACAGAAGTAATGTCAGTAGTAGAGGTTATATGTGTCGTTTAGCCACATTTCCACAGATAAAGAAACAGGCAAGTCCAGAGTGATACCTAACTTAGTTTGGGATAGAGGCATCAGTAAAAGTTAGCAGCCAAAATGCGTCGAAAAAATGAAGCTTGCAATGATGCCCTTTTTTTGGAAAACTGAAGTAATGTCAGTAGTAGAGGTTATATGTGTCGTTTAGCCACATTTCTACAGATAAAGAAACAGGCAAGTCCAGAGTGATACCCAACTTAGTTTGGGATAGAGGCATCAGTAAAAGTTAGCACCCAAAATGCGTCGAAAAAATGAAGCTTGCAATGATTCCCTTTTTTTGGAAAACAGAAGTAATGTCAGTAGTAGAGGTTATATGTGTCGTTTAGCCACATTTCCACAGATAAAGAAACAGGCAAGTCCAGAGTGATACCCAACTTAGTATGGGATAGAGGCATCAGTAAATGTTAGCAGCCAAATTGGAATGATGCCTTTTTTTGGAAAACAGAAGTAATGTCAGTAGTAGAGGTTATATACGTCGTTTAGCTACATTACCACAGATAAAGAAACAGGCAAGTCCAGAGTGATACCTAACTTAGTTTGGGATAGAGGCATCAGTAAAAGTTAGCAGCCAAAATGCGTCGAAAAAATGAAGCTTGCAATGATGCCCTTTTTTTGGAAAACAGAAGTAATGTCAGTAGCAGTGGTTATATGTGTCGTTTAGCCACATTTCCACAGATAAGGAAACAGGCAAGTCCAGAGTGATACAAACTACAGTCATAGGCGGCGAAGAAACCTGGCATTTACGAGAAATTACAAGTTGACAGTCTTCTGGTTCCTTATATACTGGACTTTTAGCTATATTCGCTGAGACAGCAGAGTGTATTTTGTATATTTTTGACCAGATTTTATAAATAGTTAAGCGATTTTGCAAGTTATTATTTTTATTTAGCTTCTTACACAGTAACGAATAATATCGATCTGTCTTTCTGTAAGATGTCGGTTTCGAAGGATAAAAACCGCCACCTAAAATTTCTTGTACCTTTGTTGGAATATTACGTTCTGACAAAAATGTTTGGAACTTTTTTGATGCTATAATTTTTTCTATGGTGCTTTTATAAGCCCGCTTAGAGGGTTTAAGCGCGGTTATGATAGCGTCAATGTCGTATTCGCCGCATTTGTTATAATTCAATATCAAGTCATAAAGTTTACTTTTATTTCCCATTTTAGAAAATTTAGGTACTTATCTACCTAGCCTAAACTAAACTAGCGTGAACTTATTATTATAAACTAATTAAAAAATATACAGCTGATTAACGAATAACCTTTGTGTTTGTTGACTACCTATTTACCTAATAACATGAATTTATAAAAAAACCCTCCCATTAAATTTAGAATGAAAAATACTTACTTAACTTGGTTTTAACTGCCTTCTGGATAATACGAACGCATTTATAAATGAAACCTACCTAAGTGTAACAAGGACAAAAAAATTACTAGAAAATACCTTAACTTAGTTAAAAAAGTTAGTCACTGCTGCCTGGATTAGTAACACTATAGCTGAACTAAAATAATAAAACCTAACTAAGTAAAATAAGAATAGAAAACCCTAAATCAAGTCTTATAAAAGTCTTTACTGCCTCGTGACCTACTAAAACTAGGAGTTAACTAAAATAACAAGAACTCGCTTTATGAAGAACGAACAATTAAATAAATATTCGATGACAAGAAATTAATTACTGCTGGCTCTTGCAATTGCAGCAATACTAAAGTATAATGCGCACAAAACTATTTGGACCCTACGCGAATAAAGAACGGAGCCTAACCTTACACCCCGTAGTTCTCGCAGAAAAATATCCTTAAAAGGTTAAATCAGTAGTAATAATTATGTTAGTTGAATTACATGGGACCAAGAGGTCTAAACGGTTCAGGTCAAATGCAGTTAAGAATTTAAGGTGTAGTGATAATTATATAATTAAACTAAAGAGCAAATATTTTGTGTTTACTTAAAACGCATAAAATCAAAAGAAATCTAAATACTGCAAGGCACGATGATATTTATATTCAACTTGTTGCCTCTAAATAAAGGGAAACTTCAACTCTCAAAGCTAAGATTAAATTTGATAACAAACTCCGCGGAATTGAAAGAAAGAAAAATGAAGGTTTTGTCGCTAGGGCAAAACTAGATTTAGCTGAAACTACACGTCCTTTGTAGTATAGAGCCTTCGACCGCTATACTCCAAGAATGCGCCTACTGCAAACTCCGTGGCTGCGTCCCGAGAAGCACTCACTGCACACACTATGAACTCTGCGATTGCTTCTCGAGAAAATTATGCTACGCGCGCACTCGTCAGCTCTCTGCTTCCAATCGCACGAAGACTCAGAAGTTTTGTTCGCCATCTAGTGACTGACCCCCTCTGCTCTCCAAGTCAGAGCTATCCGACAGGGATGAAACTATTCCCATGCTGTCTTTGTCTAATTTCTAAAAATCTCATTGATAATGATTTTGGCGCAAACAATGAACCATAAACTTAAGACACGCCGCCGCCCTGGACATAAACTACCACGCTTTAAACCACATCTGGTCTTCGGAACACAGACAGTTCCGGCAAAAGTTCACGTTTATTGTTTACAGTTTCTCGCGTAAAGTAATTTGTTCTATTATGATATTATCTAAAAACACGTTCTATGAGTAAGTTAATTGAGGGTTTCTTGCAACGAAGAAACTCCAAATAAAGGCTTAATGTTGTTTGTTTACAAAAGATGGTGTGAACCATGCACATCTGGCAACAGATACGGTTCCCTAACAGACTAAAATTATTTTACTGGCTCGCTTTGAGACTTTTTTTGTATTCTCTGTTGAAAATAAAAAATATACGTGAAAGAATTATTTCGATATAATATCAATTAGTTTCGAAGATATGGAATTTTAAAGTGAGCGCGCGATGACCGGCCCGCGCTCGACGCGCGTGTCTGTCGTCATAGTACAAACACTCGCTCAGTTCTTTCGCCTTCTTTCGTACCGCCTGTCTTAGATTTCTCTAGAAATTATAAATATTTTTCTTAAATGCCCTATCCAAATACTAGAAAATCATGTGTTGTGTCAAAATGTACAAACACAACCACCAGTGCACCAGAAAAGTTGTTCTTTCTAGTTACAATGGATGTCAAACTGCGAAAGAAATAGTTACAAGCTTTGATTATTTATGTGTATAAATAATCAAAGCTTACGCTTGTAAGCTTACGATAAGCTTATGATAAGGTTCTAACCTTATGAACCCCTTATGTGTTTTGCATTCATTTGGTAGATAAACATAAAATCAGGTCAGAGGTGTAAAATCTTTTGTGTTAAAACTTTGTTTTTCGTTATCTTTATAAGTGTAAACTTTTTATAACGGAACTCAGGATCGAGCATTAGGTACAATAGGTAATTAAGACATCTAACGTCATTTTTAGGGTTCCGTACCAAATATAAAAACTTTGGCGCATCCGTAATTTTATTATACACCTGTTCAAGGCAATTAACAATACCAAAAGCAAGATGCTTGTTTACGACTCAGAAGCTTTGGGGCCTCAAAAACATAGTCGGCATCTTTTGTAGCCTGATAAGGAAATAACAAAAACTATAATACCTACAGGTAACAAATATTTATTCTGCCTAAATATGAACACCTTTCTTCGTAATAGAGAATGGCTGTTACGCTATCAAGTGTGTGAGTTTTAAGGTAAACTAACCAAGTCGTGTTCACTTCTACGTTATAAGCCCTATATAAAAAAAAAATCCAGAAAACATTGATAACTTTAAACAATTATAAATTAGAATAAACAAAATATAAATCTTTAAAAAACTTTTTTCATAAAAATCTTGTTGAGTAAATAATTATATGAGAAGGGCTTCATGAGGCAAAAAAAAAATTAGGTTAATTATTCAAATTAAACGTTTATGTCACTTTTAAAGTTAATAGAGACTCGAGAAAAAATTGTTGATTAACCATTTATATAACTTTTTTAAAAATCAACATAAACTAAAAATTTCAACGGAACGTAAATAATAGAGCTACAATTTCAGGAGAAACAATATTTTTATGAGTGTCCTCCTCTGATTCACACTATCTGTGGAAATGTGGCTAAACGACACATATAACCACTGTTACTGACATTACTTCTGTTTTCCAAAAAAAGGGCATCATTCCAATTTGGCTGCTAACATTTACTTCAAGCTAAACATCTATTTTAAGCTTCATTTTTTGACGCATTTTGGCTGCTAACTTTTACTGATGCCTCTATCCCAAACTAAGTTCGGTATCACTCTGGACTTGCCTGATTCTTCATCTGTAGAAATGTGGCTAAACGACACATATAACCTCTACTACTGACATTACTTCTGTTTTCTAAAAAAAGGGCATCATTGCAAGCTTCATTTTTTCGACGCATTTTGGCTGCTAACTTTTACTGATGCCTCAATCTCAAACTAAGTTAGGTATCACTCTGGACTTGCCTGTTTCTTTATCTGTGTTAATGTAGCTAAACGACGTATATAACCTCTACTACTGACATTACTTCTGTTTTCCAAAAAAAGGGCATCATTCCAAGCTTCATTTTTTCGACGCATTTTAGCTGCTAACTTTTACCGATGCCTCTATCCCAAACTAAGTTAGGTATCACTCTGGACTTGCCTGCTTCTTTATCTGTGGAAATGTGGCTAAACGACACATATAACCACTACTACTGACATTACTTCTGTTTTCTAAAAAAAGGGCATCATTGCAAGCTTCATTTTTTCGACGCATTTTGGCTGCTAACTTTTACTGATGCCTCAATCTCAAACTAAGTTAGGTATCACTCTGGACTTGCCTGTTTCTTTATCTGTGTTAATGTAGCTAAACGACGTATATAACCTCTACTACTGACATTACTTCTGTTTTCCAAAAAAAGGGCATCATTCCAAGCTTCATTTTTTCGACGCATTTTAGCTGCTAACTTTTACCGATGCCTCTATCCCAAACTAAGTTAGGTATCACTCTGGACTTGCCTGTTTCTTTATCTGTGGTAATGTAGCTAAACGACGTATATAACCTATACTACTGACATTACTTCTGTTTTCCAAAAAAAGGCGTCATTCCCATTTGGCTGCTAACATTTACTGATGCCTCTATCCCAAACTAAGTTAGGTATCACTCTGGACTTGCCTGTTTCTTTATCTGTGGAAATGTGGCTAAACGACACATATAACCACTGCTACTGACATTACTTCTGTTTTCCAAAAAAAGGGCATCATTGCAAGCTTCATTTTTTCGACGCATTTTGGCTGCTAACTTTTACTGATGCCTCTATCCCAAACTAAGTTCGGTATCACTCTGGACTTGCCTGATTTTTCATCTGTAGAAATGTGGCTAAACGACACATATAACCTCTACTACTGACATTACTTCTGTTTTCTAAAAAAAGGGCATCATTGCAAGCTTCATTTTTTCGACGCATTTTGGCTGCTAACTTTTACTGATGCCTCAGTCTCAAACTAAGTTAGGTATCACTCTGGACTTGCCTGTTTCTTTATCTGTGTTAATGTAGCTAAACGACGTATATAACCTCTACTACTGACATTACTTCTGTTTTCCAAAAAAAGGGCATCATTCCAAGCTTCATTTTTTCGACGCATTTTAGCTGCTAACTTTTACCGATGCCTCTATCCCAAACTAAGTTAGGTATCACTCTGGACTTGCCTGTTTCTTTATCTGTGGTAATGTAGCTAAACGACGTATATAACCTATACTACTGACATTACTTCTGTTTTCCAAAAAAAGGCATCATTCCCATTTGGCTGCTAACATTTACTGATGCCTCTATCCCAAACTAAGTTAGGTATCACTCTGGACTTGCCTGTTTCTTTATCTGTGGAAATGTGGCTAAACGACACATATAACCACTGCTACTGACATTACTTCTGTTTTCCAAAAAAAGGGCATCATTGCAAGCTTCATTTTTTCGACGCATTTTTGCTGCTAACTTTTACTGATGCCTCTATTCCAAACTAAGTTAGGTATCACTCTGGACTTGCCTGTTTCTTTATCTGTGGAAATGTGGCTAAACGACACATATAAACTCTACTACTGACATTACTTCTGTTTTCCAAAAAAGGGCATCATTGCAAGCTTCATTTTTTCGACGCATTTTGGCTGCTAACTTTTACTGATGCCTCTATCCCAAACTAAGTTGGGTATCACTCTGGACTTGCCTGTTTCTTTATCTGTAGAAATGTGGCTAAACGACACATATAACCTCTACTACTGACATTACTTCTGTTTTCCAAAAAAAGGCATCATTCCAATTTGGCTGCTAACATTTACTGATGCCTCTATCCCAAACTAAGTTAGGTATCACTCTGGACTTGCCTGTTTCTTTATCTGTGGAAATGTGGCTAAACGACACATATAACCACTGCTACTGACATTACTTCTGTTTTCCAAAAAAAGGGCATCATTGCAAGCTTCATTTTTTCGACGCATTTTGGCTGCTAACTTTTACTGATGCCTCTATCCCAAACTAAGTTGGGTATCACTCTGGACTTGCCTGTTTCTTTATCTGTAGAAATGTGGCTAAACGACACATATAACCTCTACTACTGACATTACTTCTGTTTTCTAAAAAAAGGGCATCATTGCAAGCTTCATTTTTTCGACGCATTTTGGCTGCTAACTTTTACTGATGCCTCAATCTCAAACTAAGTTAGGTATCACTCTGGACTTGCCTGTTTCTTTATCTGTGTTAATGTAGCTAAACGACGTATATAACCTCTACTACTGACATTACTTCTGTTTTCCAAAAAAAGGGCATCATTCCAAGCTTCATTTTTTGACGCATTTTAGCTGCTAACTTTTACCGATGCCTCTATCCCAAACTAAGTTAGGTATCACTCTGGACTTGCCTGCTTCTTTATCTGTGGAAATGTGGCTAAACGACACATATAACCACTACTACTGACATTACTTCTGTTTTCTAAAAAAAGGGCATCATTGCAAGCTTCATTTTTTCGACGCATTTTGGCTGCTAACTTTTACTGATGCCTCAATCTCAAACTAAGTTAGGTATCACTCTGGACTTGCCTGTTTCTTTATCTGTGTTAATGTAGCTAAACGACGTATATAACCTCTACTACTGACATTACTTCTGTTTTCCAAAAAAAGGGCATCATTCCAAGCTTCATTTTTTCGACGCATTTTAGCTGCTAACTTTTACCGATGCCTCTATCCCAAACTAAGTTAGGTATCACTCTGGACTTGCCTGCTTCTTTATCTGTGGAAATGTGGCTAAACGACACATATAACCACTGCTACTGACATTACTTCTGTTTTCCAAAAAAAGGGCATCATTGCAAGCTTCATTTTTTCGACGCATTTTTGCTGCTAACTTTTACTGATGCCTCTATTCCAAACTAAGTTAGGTATCACTCTGGACTTGCCTGTTTCTTTATCTGTGGAAATGTGGCTAAACGACACATATAAACTCTACTACTGACATTACTTCTGTTTTCCAAAAAAGGGCATCATTGCAAGCTTCATTTTTTCGACGCATTTTGGCTGCTAACTTTTACTGATGCCTCAATCTCAAACTAAGTTAGGTATCACTCTGGACTTGCCTGTTTCTTTATCTGTGTTAATGTAGCTAAACGACGTATATAACCTCTACTACTGACATTACTTCTGTTTTTCAAAAAAAGGGCATCATTCCAAGCTTCATTTTTTCGACGCATTTTAGCTGCTAACTTTTACCGATGCCTCTATCCCAAGCTAAGTTAGGTATCACTCTGGACTTGCCTGTTTCTTTATCTGTGGTAATGTAGCTAAACGACGTATATAACCTATACTACTGACATTACTTCTGTTTTCCAAAAAAAGGCATCATTCCCATTTGGCTGCTAACATTTACTGATGCCTCTATCCCAAACTAAGTTAGGTATCACTCTGGACTTGCCTGTTTCTTTATCTGTGGAAATGTGGCTAAACGACACATATAACCACTGCTACTGACATTACTTCTGTTTTCCAAAAAAAGGGCATCATTGCAAGCTTCATTTTTTCGACGCATTTTTGCTGCTAACTTTTACTGATGCCTCTATTCCAAACTAAGTTAGGTATCACTCTGGACTTGCCTGTTTCTTTATCTGTGGAAATGTGGCTAAACGACACATATAAACTCTACTACTGACATTACTTCTGTTTTCCAAAAAAGGGCATCATTGCAAGCTTCATTTTTTCGACGCATTTTGGCTGCTAACTTTTACTGATGCCTCTATCCCAAACTAAGTTGGGTATCATTCTGGACTTGCCTGTTTCTTTATCTGTAGAAATGTGGCTAAACGACACATATAACCTCTACTACTGACATTACTTCTGTTTTCCAAAAAAAGGCATCATTCCAATTTGGCTGCTAACATTTACTGATGCCTCTATCCCAAACTAAGTTAGGTATCACTCTGGACTTGCCTGTTTCTTTATCTGTGGAAATGTGGCTAAACGACACATATAACCACTGCTACTGACATTACTTCTGTTTTCCAAAAAAAGGGCATCATTGCAAGCTTCATTTTTTCGACGCATTTTGGCTGCTAACTTTTACTGATGCCTCTATCCCAAACTAAGTTGGGTATCACTCTGGACTTGCCTGTTTCTTTATCTGTAGAAATGTGGCTAAACGACACATATAACCTCTACTACTGACATTACTTCTGTTTTCCAAAAAAAGGCATCATTCCAATTTGGCTGCTAACATTTACTGATGCCTCTATCCCAAACTAAGTTAGGTATCACTCTGGCATTGCCTGTTTCTTTATCTGTGGTAATGTAGCTAAACGACGTATATAACCTCTACTACTGACATTACTTCTGTTTTCCAAAAAAAGGCATCATTCCAATTTGGCTGCTAACATTTACTGATGCCTCTATCCCAAACTAAGTTAGGTATCACTCTGGACTTGCCTGTTTCTTTATCTGTGGAAATGTGGCTAAACGACACATATAACCACTGCTACTGACATTACTTCTGTTTTCCAAAAAAAGGGCATCATTGCAAGCTTCATTTTTTCGACGCATTTTGGCTGCTAACTTTTACTGATGCCTCTATCCCAAACTAAGTTGGGTATCACTCTGGACTTGCCTGTTTCTTTATCTGTAGAAATGTGGCTAAACGACACATATAACCTCTACTACTGACATTACTTCTGTTTTCCAAAAAAAGGCATCATTCCAATTTGGCTGCTAACATTTACTGATGCCTCTATCCCAAACTAAGTTAGGTATCACTCTGGCATTGCCTGTTTCTTTATCTGTGATAATGTAGCTAAACGACGTATATAACCTCTACTACTGACATTACTTCTGTTTTCCAAAAAAAGGCATCATTCCAATTTGGCTGCTAACATTTACTGATGCCTCTATCCCAAACTAAGTTAGGTATCACTCTGGACTTGCCTGTTTCTTTATCTGTGGAAATGTGGCTAAACGACACATATAACCACTGCTACTGACATTACTTCTGTTTTCCAAAAAAAGGGCATCATTGCAAGCTTCATTTTTTCGACGCATTTTGGCTGCTAACTTTTACTGATGCCTCTATCCCAAACTAAGTTGGGTATCACTCTGGACTTGCCTGTTTCTTTATCTGTAGAAATGTGGCTAAACGACACATATAACCTCTACTACTGACATTACTTCTGTTTTCCAAAAAAAGGGCATCATTGCAAGCTTCATTTTTCGACGCATTTTGGCTGCTAACTTTTACTGATGCCTCTATCCCAAACTAAGTTAGGTATCACTCTGGACTTGCCTGTTTCTTTATCTGTGGAAATGTGGCTAAACGACACATATAAACTCTACTACTGACATTACTTCTGTTTTCCAAAAAAGGGCATCATTGCAAGCTTAATTTTTTTGACGCATTTTGGCTGCTAACTTTTACTGATGCCTCTATCCCAAACTAAGTTAGGTATCACTCTGGACTTGCCTGTTTCTTTATCTGTGGAAATGTGGCTAAACGACACATATAAACTCTACTACTGACATTACTTCTGTTTTCCAAAAAAAGGCATCATTCCAATTTGGCTGCTAACTTTTACTGATGCCTCTATCCCAAACTAAGTTGGGTATCACTCTGGACTTGCCTGTTTCTTTATCTGTAGAAATGTGGCTAAACGACACATATAACCTCTACTACTGACATTACTTCTGTTTTCCAAAAAAAGGGCATCATTGCAAGCTTCATTTTTTCGACGCATTTTGGCTGCTAACTTTTACTGATGCCTCTATCCCAAACTAAGTTAGGTATCACTCTGGACTTGCCTGTTTCTTTATCTGTGGAAATGTGGCTAAACGACACATATAACCTCTACTACTGACATTACTTCTGTTTTTCAAAAAAGGGCATCATTGCAAGCTTCATTTTTTTGACGCATTTCGGCTGCTAACTTTTACTGATGCCTCTATCCCAAACAAAGTTAGGTATCACTCTGAACTTGCCTGTTTCTATATCTGTGGTAATGTAGCTTAACGACGTATATAACCTCTACTACTGACATTACTTGTGTTTTCCAAAAAAGGGCATCATTCCAATTTGGCTGCTAACATTTACTGATGCCTCTATCCCACACTAAGTAAGGTATCACTCTAGACTTGCCTGTTTCTTCATCTGTAGAAATGTGGCTAAACGACACATATAACCTCTACTACTGACATTACTTCTGTTTTCTAAAAAAAGGGCATCATTGCAAGCTTCATTTTTTCGACGCATTTTGGCTGCTAACTTTTACTGATGCCTCTATCTCAAACTAAGTTAGGTATCACTCTGGACTTGCCTGTTTCTTTATCTGTGGTAATGTAGCTAAACGACGTATATAACCTCTACTCCTGACATTACTCCTGTTTTGCAAAAAAAGGGCATCATTCCAAGAAATGAAGAAAAAATATTGTTCTCCCCGTTTTTCTTTTACTCATTTCTCTGTTGTACTTTATCAAGGCCTTTACTTTATGTCATGTACATTTTGTGTACCATTCTCTTTGTTAAACGATTTTTTTTTAATTTTTAAGAGTTTTAAAATCGGTACTTCTTAATTTGGTTGGATTACCAAAGTCAGACAACTTTAGGCTGCTAACTTCACACCGGTCTGAATCCGTTCAATCGTTATTGCGTGATTGGTTAACATACATTCAAACGTCTTTACAATCTTTCTCATTTATAATATTGGTGGGAATGCAAGATGGGATGGGATTTGTTCCTCTTTTACATAAACTTCGACACATTGGCGGTCTTCCACTGTAAGTTTTCTTCGGCACCCTGCCACGTACAATTTCCGCCATCAGTGTTTCCATACAACTGTGACATCGGGGCTTCTTTTAAAGGCGGGCAACCGATTAGTGACTCTCTTTGAGATGTTGATATTCATGGAGGGTAGTGATCATTTCCCATCAGATGACCCGCTTGCTAGTTTGCCTTTGCCTCCCTTTCATAATAAAAAGAAATATATAAATTCTTCTCACTTGGCATTTTTGTAATTCAACTAAAGTAGGATTTAGACTCTATACCAGATAACATTTAATCCAAAATACGCAACGTTTTTGTTTCTAAACACAATTCGATCTATTTCTAAATTGATTCCTTCCGCTGCCAAAAATATTCTACTTACGAAGGCCGACAGCGTATATGTACGTAAGTATTTTGAATATTTATTCCCCTACCCTTTTATCCCTGATAGGCTCTAGATTTCGCCCCCTGATAGATACCGCCAAGTCTTGAAAATGGCGGTCGATGGAACGTTGCTACGTGCTTGGAAAAGCTGCCCAGGTCTTGCTCGGTCATCAGAAATATCCTCAACCTACTCCCTTAGAAGTAATAAAAACCCTTACCTTGTCTTAAATTGAGATATCTTTCGAATACGATCTCTACGGTCCGTCCCTTTTCAACATAAAACATTAGTTGAATCAGTAGACGAGAAACATTGTTTCAGAAAATTACTGTTTAGTCCCATTAGTTTATCAGTGGCTTGGTTATAATAGTTGTAAACACATTACCTGGGGCTGTTACTTTTATCGTGGGTATTTACTATCTGTCCCTTTCTAACGTGTTTGTCCAAAGGTAGGATGTTTTAGCTACAGTTAGACTTATCTGATGTGTAAAAATAGGGTTTTTGACTGCGTCTGGTCCACATTTCTCAAACATGCTTATTTTATTTTAAAATCTTTCTTCATCACCTCTCCTAAAGAGTTGCACAACGATAGGTAATGCGCTGCCCGTATGCAAGTGCGTTTAGGTTCACTTCGTCCACATTCCCGTTTCGTCAACTTCCTAGTTCGTCAGCAATCCCATTTCGTCCACAATCAATTCCCAATTCGTCCACTTCCTATTTTGTCAACATTCCCATTTCGTCCATACTCCCATTTTGTCCATATTTCCATTTCGTTCACATTCTCATTTCGTAACAAAATAGTAACGAAATTGGTAGTGTATCTGAATAGTATTTTTATTGATAGAGGGAGGCAAATGAGCAAGTGGGTCACCTGTTGGTAAGCGATCACCACCACCCATGAGAACTAGTAACCCCAGAAGGGTCACTAGTCCGTTGCCGGCCTTTAAGGGAACAATACACTCTTTTCTTGAATTCCCACGAATTGACCTAGTCCCAAACTAAGCAAAGCTTGTACTATGGGTACTAGACAACGGATAAACATACTTATATAGATAAATACACACTTATATACATATTAAACATCCAAGACTCGAGTACAAACATTCGTATTTTTCATACAAATATCATGCCCCGACGCGGGATTCGAACTCGGAACGGAACCTCAAGCTTCGAAGTCAGGTTCTCTAATCACTAGGCCACTTGATCGTCAAAAAATCATCGTCGAATGTGGACGAAGTGGGAAAAGAACGAAATGAGAATATGGATGAAATGGGAATGTTGACGAAGTGGGATTGTGGACGAAGTAGGAATGTGAACGAAATGGGAATGTGGACGAAGTGAACCTAAACGCACTTGGTTCCTAAGATCTTTTAAAGTTCGTCGGTTTATTTTGTAGGGAAACTTCCCACGCCGCGTATTCGTTAACGGTCGCCACTTTAGAACCTTATCGCCTTATTGGCCAAAGGCTTTCTTAGGGGCCATCCATAAATTACGTCACACCAATTTCGATCAATTTGGACCCCTCCCCCCCCTTGTCACACTTATTACTATGAAAATCGCCATTATTTTGTTCTAGTGTCACAGATCGCTTGACCCCCCTCCCCCCTAAATGTGTGACGTAATTTATGGATGGCCCCTTAGGTACCTACTCGTTACTAAAGGGTGCCGATGGGACATTGCTAAGATTATCCGTTCATCTGTAATGTTACAGAGCTGTATCTTTGGAATAATTTATTGAATCAGGCGTTATGAGGTCCATATTATCGAACTGAAAGAATTACTTTGCTCACCCGCGACCTAAGGAGGAAAGGAAGGAAAGTTGCGGGTGAGCAAAGTAATTTTTCAGTTCATTTGTATTTTTTGAATGGCCAAAATAAATAAACACAAAATAATTAAAAAATTAAAGGGGATATTAAGAAACGTGTTTTCATTGGTGTTTTTTTCTTGTTCTTGGCAGTTGTACGGTGCAAGTGTTAAGGCGAAGCCGTGGGTAGCCTAGTGCTTGGACCTATGGTCTCTCATGCAGTGTCGTGGATTCAAAACCCGCCTCGAATTCTTACGTTTTTCGGAATTTATGTGCGAAATTATACGTGAAATTTAACTTGAGCTTTACGGTCAAGAAAAACATCGTAATAAAACCTAACAGCGGGCGGGTATGAAGTTCTCAATCCGCACTAGGCCTGCGTAGGAACTACAGCCCACGCCTTTTCATTCTGGGATGCTGTGCTCTGCAGTGGGACGTTTAAAGGCTAAGATGATGAAGTGCTAATGTGTTGTTTCAGATGACTCTGTTCTGTTGTTATGTTATCATTAGCTTACGACTCATTATGAAAAAAAGCGAGACAAGACCCATTTATTTCTGTTATTTCAATACGCAGCAGCCGGAGCGTTCACAATCACCCTTTATTAGCATCGTCATATTTCATGATTCTTAATGAAAGTTTAGCTGTCGCCGGCGCCACGCGAAATGAAGACGTTTCCAGATTCACATTATGAGCAGAAAACGGCTCAATGTAAGTTATGACTTATGACAGTAATGATTGTGTTTAATACGTTTCACGAGACCCTAGCTGGCTCGCTTTTGTCTAAATAGAATCGATTTATTCAATGCTAAATGGCAGGGTCTCCACCCTTACGTTGTCAGTATTCCCAAAGTCCGCACAAAGCGTTTTCGCTCTTCCTTCATCAACCGCACAGCTAAGGAGTGGAATTCCCTGCCTGCGACTGTGTTCCCTGAACACTACAATTTGGCCGCTTTCAAGTCTAGGGTGAATGAGCATTTACTAGGTAAGCGTGGTCCATCGTAGGCCTCATCTTCGCTTTCCATCAGGCGTGATTGTGGTCAAACGTAAGCCTAGGTATATTGTATAAAAAAAGGATATTTCTGCTGGCGTTTTTTAACCGCTATTAGTTTCGTGTTGCATAAATTGAAGAAATGGGTACCAGTTACCATAATACTTAGTTGACTATGCATCGTTTTGTATAAACCTTCCGCTCGTTTCTCAAACCTTCAATATATACGACAAGATACTTATAGCGGTATACCCAAATAGAACGACTCTAAATTCAAAACTGCAATCCTCATGAAAGTTAAGAATTAATAACAAAAATGCATTATAGTTTCATTATTTCGGTGGGAGCAAGTAACAATGTTTTTATTGTATTTTCAGCATGATCCGACAGTTAGTGTTGTAAGCAACAAGTGCCTCCTGTACGTCTTCCCAATCAGGCAGGAATAATTTTGTCCAAAATGCTTTAGTATAACAGATTTGGCATAATCAGTTTATTTGGTAAACACAATTTACTTTTCCGAAACTAATTTAGCATTTGACATGAGCTCTAGCCCAGATTAGGTTCTAACGGCGACCCCAATAGAAACGAAGGGATAATTCTGCATTGAGATAATATATTCGGACTAATAAAATACGCGAATTTTGATTATGCCGTATTATAAATTACTAGCTGTTGCCCGCGACTCCGTCAGGGAAGAATTCGTTTATCGTTATTCAATTCAATTCTTTATTTCGGACAAACAGATTATCCATACATTGTAAGTAAACAAACAGACAAATAACATTTTAATCTTAATCTAGTGTTATTATTTCAGAACATAAAATAGAATTATATACAAAATTGACAAATAAACAGGTAAAAGCTAATTTGCAATACGTATACACACGCTAATAGTACAGTCGGCCAAAAATATGGTCTACCCCCCTACGGTCGAAGTTCATGATACAACGAGGTCGATTTTCCCTTGCAATAACATGATGACAGTGACTTAGGGATATTTAGATGTCACAGAAACTTTTGTCAAAAGCGGTAGACCACTTTCTTGGTCGACCGTACCTATCTATGCTACAAATTACCCACACTCTTTATTTGCTCGGTCCAATGTTTTAGGATCGGACAGTCAAATCTATCAGCAATTTCCCTATATTTTTCCTCATTATAGGTACATTTAGTCTGAAAACTATACGTGCGAGCTGCCATGAACATGCCCGATGCCGAGCAAGAGCAGGTGCTACTGCTGCTTCGGGCATTATAAGCTATCTGCTTGCCAAATTTCATTAGAATCCCTCGAACCGTTTTAGCGTGAAAGAGTATCAAACGTCCGCATCCTTCCAAACAAACTTTCACCTTTATAATTTAATGGGTGGGTAGGTTAGATAGGCAATTAAATTGCCTGGCGAACCATTCTGGTGAAGCAATATCACGATGAAATTTGTTATCTCTATCAAGATCATCAGTTCAGTTTTCTCTCATGAGTTCTATTTCTATGCCTACATGAGGCATTCTCTCTTTATTTGTAAAAACAAGCAGCGAAAGTAACTGAAACTCTTTTACAAGTTATGAATTGCGTCGGACACGCCCCAAGGGTCACCTCAGCCCTTCATATTTAATTATCCTCAGAATCCTAACAAATGAAGGGAATAAGGGAACACGGGACTGATAATGTCTCGTAATAAGTGACATTACAGTAATATATCGCCTTATTATGCCGCGGACTGTTAAGGCCCACTTAAACGTGTCTTTACGACTCCATACCCCTGCGAATGGTGAAGAATTATGGTTTTATTGCTCAGAATTTGAATAATTGTAAATTTGATATCTGGGGACCTATTTTTTGTCGCTCAAACACGGTTTTTGCGGAGAAAATTGTTGGAGAATACGGCATCTTTTACGTAGTGGTAGGTAAGCGTTACTTGGACATTGTTACTTTAAGATATCGTCTCAAAGTAACAATCCCCATAATGTTTCTTTATTTACTGTCTTCAGTAAGAGCGAAAGAAGTTACTAGAACGCGATGTGTCCGAGATTGGAACCTACAATGATTGTCATTACGTAAAGATGTATGTGAAAAGATAGATCTATATAACAGATAATAGGAAACATATTATGTAGGTTCTAGTTTTTGAATTTATTGTCCTCTCTACAAAGACAACGCTTGACTCTACTTTGTTGTTATTTAGAGCACGTTGAATTAATGAGTTCGAAAGAACCAGAAATTACTTTGGACCCGAGGCAGGAGACGTGTTGATTAGTATGCTAATGAGCTGATGGTTTTCTGACAGGACTGTCAGACCAATGGAAAATCGCTAAACGGCTTTAGTATCGTGAAGTCCGGTTGACGTTACAGCCTTGTTGCACGTCGCTCATAGAACTGATGGCTGATGGGTTCAAAAGGTTCTAAAGTGGCGTCCACAGCCCGGAAGACGCAGTGTAGGTAGGCTTCCAACAAGATTGGTTAAGGTTGCGGGCGTTAAATGCAGATGGCGCATGACCGGTCTCTTTCACGAACCTTAGGGAGGCCTATGCTCAGTAGTCGACGTCTTTCAGCTGAAATGATGATAATGATGATAAAGTATCGGTCGTAATCGTAACAATAGTATGCCAAATAAGGTTTCTGTAACATTAACATTATAAAACCGATTATGCCAAGTTTTGTGCTAGAAGTGTTCAGGATGTTAAAAGTTATGCCAAGTAGGTTGATACGTGTTGATCTCTGATGGCTCAGCAACGGCACATTTCAAAACAACGAAGCACGTCCTAAAACTTGGTCATAATCCTCCACCTCTGGAGCAAGTACAATGGTCTCGTTAACTGGAGGACATCAAATGTTACGACGAGTTACGATACGAGCTTCAACCTGGGTCCCAGAGTGTTTCTAATTGCGAGTAAACGAGCTCAACTCATGTATTGGTTAAGGCAGCAATTAAAATAAAGTGGATAAACTTGATTTGCTCTTCCGTGAAGTAGATACAAAGCTAAACTGTCCCTGCTGCATAATAAGAGCAAAGATTTTACGGGTCACGTACTTGTAGTAGAGTTACGCTCGCTACATCATAAATCAATCATAGACATAAGTTTAGCCTTTGATGTACAAAGGTGCATGTGCATCTCAACGTTTATCATTTGTGTTTGTTTTTTTATTTTTATACAATAAAGACATTTACATACATAAACGCATAAAAAGAATCGTACAATGTTTTATACAAACAATCTCACTCGCATTGAACCAATGTAAAGCAACGCTGATATTTTATGCGATTCACGCGGTTATTTTCAATGTAAAAATGGCGAGCATCTCTTTAAAAATATGAACTGTAATATTGTTGCTTATTGCTCATTCGAGATTGTATCAAGCTCTAGCCCATCTAGGGTGTTAATGTCTGTCGGTTAACTGGGGCATGTTTTAATGCTTTAAAAAGTAATAAACTGCGTTCGGAACGCTCGCGATATCCCTCGTTATGGCGTCCGTAATGCCGCGTAAAGGTTAGTACGAGCTGCGCGGGTGCAGCGTGAAGTGCAGACTTTATTACTCAACTACAAAGTCTCCCTGAAGTTTCATCGTCAATATCATCGTCATGATCGTCCACTCCGCATCCGGCGACGGCGACTTCTATTATGTTTTAATCCGGGCTATTTTATGGGTTCCAATATAGCTTTGCGATCCTGACTTAGTTTTTAAATTTATTCTTCCTATGTCTGTTACTTATATAGACTTGGAAACAATCTAACCGATGTGCCCCAAACCGGTTTCATTTAAAAGGCAATAATGCGAAAATAGGGTTCTTGAAGGTTATCAGAGTGACCAGTGAGATGAGAACCAGTGAGACCCTTGCCCTCATCTACACCTTTCATCAGGTGAGACCACTAGGTCAATCACGCACGGGGCAGTTATACTTAAAAAAAAAGTTTTAGACCACTAAAATCGTGCATTAATTAGGCACATTCCGTTCATTTAGTTGACTACGCGGCCGAAGTCATGGGCAAAAGCTTGTTTGTTATAATCAATGTAGGTGGAAACCCTATGCAAATGCTATGTAGGAGGAAATCCGACGAATATGAACACCGAGTTATTAGATGTGAGCTTGTCGCGTCGCAAGGCCGCTCTAATTGACTTTCAATTAGCGATACGTTGCTTATTTTACCGCCATACATTGTAACCGTGAAATTAAAAGAAAATAGAGTTTCAGAAGCGGTACGGGCAAGGACGTGCAAAGTTAATCGCATTAGTTAATTCTCTGATGATGGTCATGCATGATGTGATAATGTGATGTGGTTTTCGGCAAATGTGATTTATTTTATCGATTCTGCAAGTTTCGACTTCATGCCCTTTTATGAAAATGCATATGCTGCACATCTCGGCATCATGTTTGTTTCAATTTTTTTTGTTAGTTTTGCCGTTCTAGGTATCATGCTAACATAATAATGTATGGGAATCCCGTCATCGTTTAATACGACCACAAATTGAAATGAAATAAAAAAAATGAAATGAAATGAAATATATTTATTTGAAGTAAATGATTTAGATGTGTAGCTTTTATTATATTCCCTTCTTCATACAGCTTTGTCTCGTTTGTGATCAGGGTTGGCTGATAATGTAATTGCGTGCACTATTCGATTTTGGTACTGCACTTTTTAGATATAGGATGAAGCTTATTCGTTGTTTGTTTTGTAAGCATTTAAATAACAACAAAGCAATAACACGTTGTTGAGGTAAAACAAAAACGTGCGAAATACAAATCAGGGAAATTTCGGAAGAGAAATATTTTTTCATTCATTGTATAGACGTGGAAAAAGTAATCAAAACGCACTCGGACGAATTGAAAGGTAACAAGGTAAGAGGACATTCGTTCCGAAATCAATCTTGTTCCGACCCAATTAAGTTCATAATGAAAACATTTGATATTCTCTTAGGCCGTTGAGGCTCGAGAGGATAGAATTGGGATCAAGCGAGGTGACCCGGTGTGATTGTGTTACGTACCTTTGATGACATACCTAAATGGTTGTATAACTAGGGATATAAAATTTATCAAATCATTTTGCGGAACAGGAAGATACTGTGTTGCTTGGCTAATCTAATCACTTTTAAGTTATTATTACTTCGGGATACAAGCGATACTGGAACCATCAACGCTCACCCCAACTAAGTTAATTAGGGGCTTGAGTTTCCAAGCAGCAGTTAGTGAGATTAGTGTTCTTTTGTTTTAGGTTTTTCTTCGTGTGAGATGGGGTGGGTTCTTTAACTTATTACAGGGTTAGTAATGCATATTAAAAAATAAAAATGTCAACGATTTGTATAGGTACATTTACAGAGCTGTGTAGAATTTGTGTATAAAGGCCACGAATAGTTTTTTAGTCTATTGGAAATAAGTATGTCTATTAATAATGACTTGGTTAAACTTCCTTAAGGTTGGCAGTGTTGATGATGATGAAAAATCTTGCGCATTGTTTTCGTTTAGTCGCTATTGAACAATGAAATCAATAAAACACGCATTAGATGAAATGAAATGTGTTAGTGCATAAATTTTGTGAAACGAAATGAATGAAAATAGTTTATTAGATTAGAGTTTTTGAATGAACATTTTAGTTAAAGTTCTACTAAGTTGACCTTGAACTTACGCTAGTGAAAATGATTAAATTTTCCTATTGCTAAAAATTATCGCGTGAATTAAAATTATGACTAACTTTTTCTTCATTTTCGAATGATTTCACATAATACGAACAAGATATTTAAAAATGTGTATAACATTTATAAAACCTTTCCCTTACTCCGGTATTTAGCTTTATGTAGTTACAAAGATACGCTGCGCAATATGTTATCCCTCAGATAATCTAGATGCGATAATAAATCGGCCAATAAAGAAACATGACCAGCGATAATACCGACACTGTCTGCATGAGAAGCAAAATATTCGCAATAGAACTAGATTTTTATGAACTGGACGCATTCGATCCCGCGGGATAAATGTGGACTTAGCATACAAATTGAGCTTGTTACCCTGTTTGGAGACCAGTGATTTATGATGTCGATTTCAAGGAGAGTAAGGCCGTGGACTGGATGCCAGCTGGCAGTGGAGAGGCGAGCGTGTTCTTTGTTCATTCATTGCGCCGTCGACACGCTCGCTGCACAGTGGTTACCTGGCAGCACGCAATGAGATCGAAAACGCTTGGAGCTGCCCGCCGGCAATCCTAATATTTTAAGTGACAGATATCTGTATTTTTTTTGACAAATAAAATCAAGACCTCAAAATACACGGCCTCGCCCTCGCGCTTTAGCTCGCGTCACATTTTGACATCTCTACTCATCTTTAGTTCTGTGCAAACTTTTTTACATTTCAACTTGCAGCTTAATATTTTGGTAATTTAGTTGAAACTTTATTGTGAATACGAAACGTTCCTACGCCTACGGCGTTAGGAGTGTTCAAATATCAAAAATATCCGGTGCCAAGAGGACACTGTTTACACCTTCAGGCAGTCAAAGTGGATGGCATTTGGCAAGCCGCCGGCAAACCGAGATCGAGACATGATCGAGGCACTGCTTAAATTGGTGCTTATTAAACTTGCACGGATAATGTTTGCACAGTTTTGCCATGGTTTGTGTATTTATCTAAGCGAAACAGTTTAACAGACCCAAAAGAAAGAAAGTTGTCCAGTGACTGCCATGAATAAAATTTGGAAAACGCAGCGTTGCCGGGCCTCCCACTCATTCATGATGGCAAGTGGTCGTTCATTGAGGCCTTCTGAGGGGACGCTCTTGTGGTTGTCTTCCGATTGATGAAAATCATGATGAATACGAGAAATACAGGTGTGAAACCGTAGAAAGATTTGATATTAAGTATCTTAGTTACCCGTAAAAGTGATTAGGTTCTGTCTTCACAGCTTAATAGAATAGCACACTATGCAGATGTACGGGAACGAGTAGATAGCGCTGTCGTCAAGTAAACATCAACTCCGTACAAATTGACCCTACAATTTGTATGCCTTACGGCTCAACATAGTGATATAAAATATTCACAAGGCCTTATGTACTTACCAGTGTTGAACAAATAAACATTTGAATTTGAATGTACGACGGGAGAATAGAAAGACGAAAGAAACAAAGGAATCAAATAGCTTTCAGAGTTTATAGACAATGTCCAACAGCAATGGATACTAAAATGGAAATCAATTTGGTATTAAAGTAGCGGCCATCGAGCGGCCATAAAGAAGAACGTGACGCGTCTCATAATATTTATGGGCAACCGTATTTATCGGTGCTTTGGCGCTGAAGAGGGTATATACCGGATGAGAGACATGAATTACCAAATAATCAGTACAAGTGCATGTGGTTCTGAGAAAACATCTATCAAAAACATTTTCACGTAAAATTTTGCCAAGACGAGATCATATGATTCGCATTGTCAAAAAATTAGCAGATCTCGTGTAGAGCAAGCTGCTAACTCTACACGGCTTTTGTACAAGCTCTAACTTCACAAACTCTATACCTTAGTCACAATATATCGCTTGGCAGTTTCGCTACTGTCACATGAGCTAAGGCCCTGTTCACATTATTCCAGTAAAATCATTCCACTGCGGCGCTCTTTTGATCTCTGTAACTCGTTAGCATCGCGGCTCCGCAATGTCATGCTACTGGAATGATTTTACTGGAATAATGTGAACAGAACCTTAGGTGAAAAATAAATAATCTGGTATTGAAATTCTGATGGTCCGGCCAGGATCGTCAGATCGTCTCCGCAAGATGGAGGGCATAATACTTAACGGCATGAAACTTTGCATTTAAATTTAGTTTTGATGACAATACATTTATATGATTCATGTTTCCTTAATGCTGCTAGGCTCGTCTACTCATTTAATGTCTTTTGATGTGTAATGTTTAATGTTACATCAGGCACATTTAAAACTAACTTTCAGAAAAAAAAAATTTTGTTATTCACTATTTTAGCTGCACTTTTGACATGAAAACTAAAAAGTTTTGACGTCACTTTGTAAAGTGCTTTCGGTCATAAGTTGGATCCCTTCGGTCCTCGATTCAGACAGTCCCTCAACTGCGCAAACTTTGTCAGGACGTAAGGACTGCACGAAGTTTTTTTATTATTTGTTCCAACACTGATTCGCACTTAGTGGAAAAGGCGGTTTAAAAACTTTCACAAACAGTTCAACTGGTGGGAGCCTTTTCACAACGGGTTTTAGGTATAATTCTTGTAAAATGGCTGCTGCTGCTTCTAACGTCTAGTGTTTGTATGAACATTGCATCGCTTGAATGAATCTGTTTTTGTGTTTTTTGTATAATTTTGGTTTTTAGTGGTGCACTTAAAGCGATAAAGCTGTATATTGCCTGATTTAATACTAGACTAGCTTAGCTGTTGCCCGAGAATTTGTTTATTAACAAAAAAAACATTTATTTCGGACAACTTACGACGTGATCCATATCGAGTTATTGCCATCTCGAGGGAACTAAAACTATCCCATGTTCTTCTCGGCGTCTAAACTATTTCCATCCCTTATTTCATCTTATCCTATGCAGATTAGTGTTTTGTGCAATGCTTATCGGTATTTGATTCAAAACCTTCAAGTCAATAACATTACAACCTGCAAGTCCTCACGTATTCCCATTTAATTTGCTCTTTCACCAATCACAAGCATTAAATTAATCTTTGGTAAAATAAAAGCGATTAAGATAAGCTCCCCCGCTATGGGAAAGGAATATTAGGTTAAAAACTAATCAGTGAGTTCCGGGAAGTTGTCAAATTTATTAACCGAATCCTCCCCGGGGCCAGGGGATGTTGATGTCTCATTCATTCTCATAGATTCAATTTGTTTTACTAATCTCGTTACTTTCGTTCATTTTATTTACCTAGTGCAGTGTTGAAATAATAATGAAACTCAATTCAGTTAAATCCGATTAGGTTTGCATATTTTTTGTGTTTTTGTTTGCATGTTACTTGAGTGTTGTAATAATTTTAAAGCTTTTGCTTGCGACTTCGCCTGCGAAGAATTCATTTATCGCTATCCTGCATTACCTACGCTATTTTCCGTGATAAAAAGTATCCTTTATGTTAATCTAAGTTATAAACTACCTGTGCGGTAAATTTCATCAAAATCCAACAAACCGTTTGAGCGTGAAAGTGTAAAGGCAGGTTTAGACAGGGTCAGTAACTGACTTCGAGTTCGAGACATGTCTGCGCTGACCCGAGAAATACCCAATGTAAATTGAAAGTCGGCGCTGACCCCCACCGCTGTACTGACTTCAAATCAATTTACATTGGGTATTTCTTGGGTCAGCGCTGATTTGTCTCGAATTCGAAGTCAGTTACTGATCCTGTCTAAACCTGCCTTTACAAACTTCCGTATGGATTCGTCCATATAAACTTTCGCGTTTATAATGTTAGTAAGATTACATTCTCTCTTTTATATTCTGAACTTGTTCTTTATAAGCTTTTATTTAACTTGCACTGTTCGTATGTAAGTATATAAAAAACTTGTTCGATTCAAATCTTGCAGTCGCATTTCTCGCCTTGAAATGTGATACGGTTATGAAAATTGCAGGACGATGTAGGTGGAGTCAACAAAAAGTAAAGTCGGAAAATGTAACAAAAACTTGTACTTACAGGTCCTAGTATTGGTAATGATGTAAAAGAGATGACATGTGTGTACCTGTGACGTCTCGTAATTGTCTCAAGTGTATTTAACCTATCAAAAAGCTTCCTGGACTTTTCTTTGCCTGTAGCAAGTAAGTGAGAATTGCTCGACAACTTGTGCGGTCTCGCATATCGTACTACAGGCAACAATCATTTTCAAATACCGATGGTCCTAGATTGCTTTCTATTCCGGACAAAGCTCGTTATTTTAAGCCAAGCAATTTTTCCCTATTGTGTCTATGTTATCAGGTATATTTCAATAAAACATGTAATCAAGCTGGCCAACCGTTCAAATATTCACAAATAAATATGGGCACTGAAATTAAATAACAGCATGAAGGCACGATACCGTCGTTTCATTTGATATGAACGTTAAATCAAATTGCGTTATTCGACCACACGATGCGATGTTCAAAGGGTTACCCGTTAACGAATCGGAATTTCAATTTAAATGCCAAATTGGACCCCTTTTAATATCTTCGGAACATGAAACATATTTGATGGCGGCTCGCTCGCGGGCTGACGCGCATTTGGCATTGATCCTAAACAAAATAGCAGTAGGAATTGTAGCGAAATTGCAGTGACAGATTTATCTATCGTATGGTTACAAACTGGATTACATATAACAATTAAACAACAACTAAAGCTAGCAATTAAAATCAAAAAATATTTGTATATTCGCATCATTTGTCAGATGTTTTAAAGTCCTCAGCTGATCCGTTTTATTTGGATGAATGCAAATGATTTAATTTTCATATCCATTTTACCAACGGACAACCAGGCGGAGGGAACGTCTTCACCCTGTGGTTAGTATTCCATTGGCCCACACGAAGCTGTTGGCTTCATCTTTCCTAATACGAACTGCTAAGGATTGGAATTAGCTGCCATCGTTTATATTGTACGTGTATAAATCGATTGCTCTGTGTCGAGATCACAACGCTATCAGTTGGCTAATAAATTTAACAAATAAGATTCTTAAAAATGATCACAATGTGTGCTAAAGTATTAAACATTAACCCCTGCCCATTTAATATTAGCACTCATGTAACTCGTGTTTTAACTTTAAAATTCCACGTAACCTCTTCCAATTTTAGAAGGAATTTTGCCTCTAATTTGGTATGCTCGGAGTAACCCGAATAAATTCTATTAAATGCTCAGCCAAGTATGAAACATGCCGTGGGTAAGGAACGATATACGCCGCCATGGAGGGTGACTAGCGCCTTTTAGTTTTATTTCTAACTTTAGTGTACGAAATTTCTACTCCCATCCATGCATTTGAAAATGATGTTTTTGTGTTGGTTTTTAGCAGTACTCTATTTGGATTTACGAAAAGATTTTCGGATTCTCGTGTTTTTCAATTTGGTTATTGTCAGCATCAAAAGTTTTTTCTCCCGGCGTGCGTCTGTGTTCCCTGAATGCTACAATCAGGCAGTCTTCAAACTTGGCTGTATGAACATCTACTACGCTAGCGTGCTCCATTTTAGGCCACATTTTCGGATTAGCCTCGTGAAATCCGCTTTCCCGCACTCTCTCCAAAGTGCGGAAAGTGCACTAGCTACTATCTCAAAATTATACTTCCCAGTGGGTACAGTTTTCTAAAAGGTGCATTTTCTCAGATGGTACAGGTTTCCAGAAAGTTAAATATTTCAAGGAGTCGTATTTGTTTAGTCGACCAAGAATTTCCTTTACTACCGTAAGGTTCAATGTCAGTTGTACGACTTAAAACATTAATAGCTGTTTTTATTTACGAATCAATGTGATAATTAGCCTTAGTTTTTTTCTGCTGTAGGAATTGTCATGAAAAATGATGCAGCGCTTACATGGTCGACTGTACATAAATAAACAAACGGCGCTGTGTCAAAGACGTGTACATTTCAAGAAAATATGCGCTTTGGGCACTTTTGAGGATTTTTTCTAATATGACAGGAGGAAAACCAACAAGTGGGTCATCTGATGAGTAATGATCACCGCCCATAAATATCAACAACTCAAAGAGAGTTACTAATCTGTTAGAAATGCACTTATTGGGCGAGTGCACGTGTGGTAAAGCGTACATTTCAAGATGTCATGTCGTGTCGAATCGGGAAATTATTGGCCACATTTACGCTTACCGTCAAGCATGATTGCGGGCAAACGTCTGTCTATTGCATAAAAATAATAACACGGGTAGCTCAGAATTGGGCAAAGGATTATTCTCGATTTTTGAATGTCCATAAGTCGTATCTTAAATTATACAGCTAAGCTCTCGAAGGTTCCACACTTAATACGCCTTATTAAAGTATATTACTCATACTTTAAGCCCCTTATGTGTCCAGTGGGACCAGTCTGGGGTCAAACTGCCGCTTCATAAGTGTGTACCTCACTTAGTTCTGCTCTGGCAACTGTATCCTTGCCTGTAAGATTTATGTCGTTATACCCTTATTCGTAACCTAAAAGCCGAATTTCGGTAACAGGTAATTTTGGTACTAATGACAAAATGCATAACTAAAACGTGGAGATGTAACATGTTTTTTTTTGTAAGAGATCTGTCGTAGTGCCATATTTTTTTTTTAGATTGTTCAATTTATTCATATAATGTAAATTAATTAACTGCATCAATAAATTTATTCTTATTCTTCTTATTCTTATTGTCAAAAAGTACAAAATGTTTGTGCCACCAAGTCATTTTGTCTGAATATTTTAGGGGCAAAATATGCTTTAGCCAACATGTTCTGATAGTCAGAATGTTTCCAAGGCAGCACTTTGACCTAAATGTCCTTGTGTCTGGAAGTTTTCAGGACAGAATACTCGATCTGGGATCAAAATGTACAAAGTGCGATTATTAAATCAATCAAAGTGCTCATTAACAATAATATTACTTTTTGACTTTTGTACAAATTGACAAAGGGATTTTCAAACCCATTGAGCATTTTGGAATCTTGACCATTTATCTTCTGTTAGTTTTTTCCATCATACAAGTTAGGTTCTTGGGTTTTACCTAATTCTGTTGTCTTTTGTTCATTATAGAATCAGAATGAGGAAAACGCCACATAACTTTTGTTAAAAGATACGACATTTTTAGGTACGTATTAAATAAAAGAGTGAAATTTCAGGCTATTATTTTTATTTTTCGTGATAAAACTATGCGTGCCAAAAATATTACGTCAAACAGGCCGACGCGGAGCTAGTGAGACGATCTGGACGCGGAATTGAGCAAATGCCCAAATGTGGCACTGGATAGGGGTTGTGGAGGACAAGAGGAGATGCTTTTGGCCAGCTGTGGGTTACAGATATAAGCGTAATAATTAAAAGCACAATTCCCCTGAAAGACACACACACATCAAGGCGGTGGTGTATATACAATATCAGAATAACCTCATAAAGAATTAAAACATTGGCAAGAGCGCTTTGTCCTTCAAATATGACTACAATACAAATAAATACGACAAGAATGTTCCCTGCTTACACCTTTTGTGAAAAGGAACAAACGACAAAGTCGTTCCAAAGTTTTGATGTCTGTTCCACTTTTTTTATCGATTTCCCGGAACTCGGCTCGTTCTTTATATCTCTTGTAGCTTTAGCTCAAGTTCCCGCATTACGCTGAATTAAAACTATGTTACCTGGTACAAGTTTCCGTAGGGGATATGTTATAAATGTTGTATTAAAACCCGTACGGACACCTGCGACTGAACAAGAGGGTGCTAAAGAATTTATGAAATGTTTTACGCTACGCCGCGTATAGATGCTCACGAAACGACGAACACGAATGAATACAAATCTTAAACATGTCTGGAGTGATATCGCATAAGTCGCATAACTGATAATCTAATACGAGTCGAATTCAACCCACTTCCAGTGCACGGGTGTCTTTGACTAACAAACATTCACAAACTTTGTCATTTATAATATTTGTAGGATTCTCAACATACAAAAACAAAACTTCAGTGTGAATTAGAAGAAATAATTTCCAGTTTTATTTCGTCTAGACGTATAACAGGTCTGAGCGTTCCTTTAATTTAAAGCCAGTCAAACAAAATACAAACAAAGCAAACTAATTTAACCTGGATGACAGTAAACGCGGTTTTCTAGTTTGTTGCGTTTCTGTTGATTGAAATATAATTGTTGCTATTTTAGTGCCAAGTAAAACCACGAATAGTGAAATAAAAGACTCACCTTTATTTTATCTTTTACTTTTTACTTGTATTATTTGAAAAGGTTAGGTATCGGTTCGGACAAGAGATACACGTTATCTGTTTAACAATGTGATTCGTATGGTCTAGGAAACAAATCGTATGCGTAGCGTATTTTGAGTGCAGATGATTGAGTACATACATACACACCATCGGACTTACATTAGAATAGAATAGAATAGAATAGAATAGAATAAAATAAAATTTATTTCACGCAATTTTGGGTACAATAATAGTTTGGAACATACAGAGGGTTTCACTAAAGTCTACCTTGCAAGGCATGTGAAATTGACAGTAAGATCAAAATCAAAATCAAAAAAAATCAAAACGTTTATTCTGCAAGTAGGCCGCAAAGGGCTCTTTTACATGTCATTTTTTTAAACTACCAGCGCTTTCGTAAGGACCATCATTGCCAAGAAGAATGCGCCGCAAGAAACTTGGCAGAAAGTCATCTTTTCAAATCAAAATATAATAAATTACAAATTAAAAAAAATCATACAAATATAGAATTAAGTAAATAAAAAAAATAATTATATAAAAAAACAATACAGGGATGTATTGGGTCCCTTAGTTAAAAAACTAAAACAATACCTACATCTTAACTAAATCTACGTTAAGTGGAAGTGTAGAATGCTTCCACCGTCAAAAAAAAAAAAAAAAATTAAAAAGGAAAAAATAAAAATATTGGAGATGTCTTCCAATGTCACAATAATTAAAAATGATTGTGTTAAAAACACATTTCAGGTCAAAACCTAACCCGAGTAAGAAAAACTTAACCCGAGTGTAATCTAAATATTCCTGTAAACTATAAAACATTTTTCGGCAAGCCATTATTAAGACTTCTTTTGAATTTCGCAAATGTGAGATGTTTAATTACATCTGGCAGTTTATTAAATATTTTAGATCTTGCGCACAATTAATAAATAACTAAATCGACGTCACGGGAGACCCAAGAGCTGGCAGCTACCTCGGACAAAGAATTATTTTACCTGTCAAAGGGGAACGCTGCCAGTTTCTTTGAAACCTTGCCTAAGGGGATTCCTTTTCATTTTTTTATTATCTATTCTTCGTTTAGAATAGTTGTATATACATATGTATATAATGGAATACAAACTATATTTAAAAACAAACTTACCTAATTGGCCTTGTACACACACGCACCTAAAAAATAACTTTAAAATATTTAGAATGAGTGTCCATAGGCCTTTGTTCAACCGAACGATACAAAAAGTAGAAGACGCGCTAAAAGAACTTCGCTTTCGTTATTTCTTCCCGGATTTTGTATATTTCTCGTGAATTTTTAAACCAACAACCATATGGTTGGTATATATGGTTGTTGGTTTTTACAAAAAGTATAGAACGTTATGTTTGTTTGTTTTGAAACGTTGCGAGTTGGCGTTTTCCGCAGTCTCGGACGGTAAACATTTGCGCTTATGATGAGCTTTTTTTTTATTTCTCCCTTAAATATATCGCGGAAATACGCTGGTCTTTCCCTCCGAAGTTAGAAATTCGAACTTCGTATCGTGCTATCCTGCTCAAGCTAATAAGTACTTAATAGGAGAGTGAAAGGGACGAAATACTAATTCCGAACTTGGGAGTAGATCCCCTAAAAATTTGAATTGTTTTTGCGTTTGTTTGCACATTAGGTAACTGTTATTACGCATCTAACTTTTTGAACAAAGCGGGTGCAAAAAAGAAAAAAAAAAAACAAAATATATCATGGGACATTTCACACCAATCGACCTAGTCCCAAACTAAGCAAAGCTTGTACTATGGGTACTAGACGACGATAAACATACTTATATAGATAAATAAATACTTAAATACATAGAAAACATCCATAACTCAGGAACAAATATTCGTGCTCATCACACAAATAAATGCCCTTACCGGGATTCGAACCCAGGACCTCTTGCTTCGTAGGCAGGGTCACTACCAACTAAGCTAAAGCGGTCGTTAAAAAATAGCCAAATTGAGTGTTTTGCATTTAAGTGACCATAATTTTTATGTTGCTTTGCGCAGCAGTTTCAGAGGCTGAAAAAGCAAAAGGCCGTAAATATAAATCTTGCTGAAATTATAATTATTTTTCTTTTGGTTTTAATGGCTTTCTTTTTATAATTTTGACTCTTATTCATTGGAAATCATATTAAATCGGTTATTGTCAAATTCACGAGACTTCGGATAATGTACAACCGGAGAAACTGAATCACACCGTATCTTTTCGCTCCAAATGTCGTGTTGACATTCCGTACAGCTGGCAAAGAAATGATTGTAAAATCCACTATGAAAAGGTTTCACCCTGACACGTTATTTAGTTTCCTCGGCGGTAAATGCACAATGTAATGTACAAGTCTTGCTCTTTCCATTACTTAAGTTTAAAGGTGAACAAAGTACACAAGAAATCATAAATTCTTCCCAGAGTTAATGCTAGATTTTAATATTCCACATTTTAACCGTCACGTCGCTTGTTGCAGGTAAGGAGTCCATCAAATATGCACGAGCGGTGCGGAACATCACAGTTCATCACCCGAGGGAGGCCAGCCTGCGCTCTGGTTGATAGACGCACGTTTCTGAGAACATTTTGCACTTAGTAAGTGTTTAGATAATTCAAAATAATAAGAAACAAAATCCAAACCAACAGTATTGACTTCTGCAAACCATCGCGAAAAACGAAAGATCAGGAGACGGAAAATGTCATAGCTCCGTAACATAAGAGACCCGCATAAAAACTGTTCAAACAGGATAAACAGGTCTAGATTTGAGGAGCTGACTACCAACCTTCAGTTTGTGACGTCTATAGATTTACCGCCTATTTCACCACTCTTATGTTTCTGTTTTCTTATGTGGCATGTATCCATGATGCGGTCTCTGTTTATTTTTTGACCAACCAAGCCAAGACTACACCACAGATACGCGTTATATAAAATAACAGGCCTTTAAATAGGAGGAAAGTTCTTGAAAAATTCTCAACCCAGTCAGTTTATTTACATACTCAGAATTCTACATGAGTTCTGTACTTTCGCGCAGTTTATTTGTTGTGCGTCGGTTCTCCTCTCCATTTCAAGTGCGCTCGCGTCGGATGATCTCGCCGGTGCTCAGTTTTTACATTTTTAACTCCATCACTAATGAGCGGAGTTTTAGACTTAATAACTGAGGGCTTTCGCCGTGAGATGCTTTGCCTTTGGAAAGCGTGAGTTTCTGCTAAAATGTGGTTACATTTGTATAAGTTGTGGATTTATTTATAGCCATGTGAGATATGAGGAATTTTATGGTGATATGTTTTTCTGAGTGAGCTTTTTAGTGAGGCTTTTAGGGTGAGTGAGTGGGAAACCGTTCGGGCTGGCAGTTGAATTGACATTATGCAATTTTAAGTTTACCATGATCTTCATTTAAGTTGCTACGTCAGTTTAGCGATCGACACGTTTTTAAGTTACAGAGTTTAGTAGCCAATGTAATGTATGTTTTTCACTCTTCTACAAAGGGTACGAATACTTTGGAAGATTTGATTTTCTAATAGGTGGCGACTGACGTGAGCATTTGCTCGATGTGACTATTCGTATCGAGCATAGTTCTGCTCCATTTATTCTGGAGCAGCTGCACCTTAAGGATAAAACACATAGAAGTCAATGGAATGAAAAAGTTCATCATCTTAAAATTGACTTTTCCTTGTACACAAGTTGTAAATGTCAAGGAGTCACATGAGATTGCATTGATGATATTGACAGAAACAGTTTGCATTTAGTTTTAATCATCGAAAGCGAATAGGTTGTATCACTTTCTTTATCAGTGTACAGTGCAGATGATACCTACTAATAAATTTGAGTAAATTTTAACCCTGTTGTCAATCAGTTAATTTTCTGTGTCCTATCCATATCATCCTAAGGCCCAACGAAAAATTCGGCATGTAGTCACTGCAGCCCGTAGTTCTACCAGTAGTACAATTGTTTTATACTCATTCAGACCAAAGTACTTAGAAGACTATTTTTATGTAATTGTACTTATACAGGACCAGAACTTTGAAACCAAAATGGCGGATTTCTATTAAGTCTTACTGATAGGACCTTGGTACGCTATGACTACACAACTGTTGAAGGAGCTGGGTCTGAATAACAAAGTTAATAAGTACTATGGGTAGGACCTTGGGCCTTAGGAGGGTATAATTTTGAATGGTAGCATGTGCTTGCAAAGTATTACATTATAGTACATTGTGCATCTAGGGCCGTAAGTAGGGGATTACTAACGAGGGTCTATTAGAAGCCCGACGCCGAAGGCGGAGGGCTTTTAATGACTCGAGTTTGTAATCCCCTTACTGCCCGTGATACACACAATGATTTTCATCACATTGCGAGAAAAAAAAATCCAAAAATAAAATTATTTTGTCTCCAAACACTTAAATTGAATAAAATAATGGCTACCCGCCAATACAGATTGTCACTTTTTCGAGTCATCTACCATAGATAATGTAAACTGTGTTTAGTTTAGAATTCGAAAGGTCATACGGCCAGATTCTACCAACATTTTAAAAAAATATTACTAAAATTATTGCAAAACTATTTGTTATAAATTTAAAATATAAAGATAACGAATTTTCATGAAGCGTAGATAAGTTTTGTGTTGTAAAATTTGGGTTATAGCTAAGTTTTAAAGATAATAAATAAAACGTTGGCTGACATGAAACCTCCTTAGTCTGAAATTACTTGTTTGCAAATTTTAAAACTAAAGTTAGAACTCCCTTGGGTAGAAAAATTGTAAGTAAATCCATAACTCCCTTAAGAACAATTTAGGCCATTGACATTTAGTATACAGACATGGAATAACACCATTGACGAGCAAGTGTGATGAAAAAGTATTTAAAAACTGAATAACCTTTTCATTCTGCGACTGCACAAAATATGCCACACGTATCGACATAAATCACTTTGAAATTGCATCTCACAAAAGACACGAAAGTAACTGTCATACAGCTGAAATTCAAAATATATTTTGAACATAAATAAAAACATGATCGTTTGCACACAAGCCGTCTCGGTAATATATCTCAACCACCTTCACTTCACAAACTTTAAAATAAATCCGATATGAGATTGTCGATCAGCTTTGCATTTTCCAATTTCCCACAAGCCGGTGAAATATGGCCTTGGTTGCGAGTATTTTCCAAACACAATTCGTTAGTTTATCGTGTGGTTAGTCCGGCAATATTATGGCCATATATACCTCAAGTTGTCACTTGGCTCTTTGCTGTATCCTAGGCTTGGTCTTTCGTTTTGCATTCGCTGTTTATTTTATTTACGAGTTCAGAACTTTTATGGTTGCTTGAGAAAGTGCTATGAATTATTGAGTATCGTGACACGTCAGCGCTTTTGGCACTTCACTGCAGCTTTTACGGTAATATTTCAATGGATTCTAGGTTTTAAAATAAAGTCTGAATATTTCAGCAGGTGGTTGGTTAGTTTGACTGAGCACCACTGTTTCATTCAAAGCAATTTTTTTTAATTCAAATTTTTACTAATTCAAGTTGCAAGACTCATTTTACTACGTAACTGTCTAAACCTATGTTAGTAAAAATTCGCTACCAAGGGTTTTTTTTTCGATATTGTGCGCAGAATGCTGTTACTCCCGCCCCTCATCCTGTCCACAGCTGATGAGATTCGGTGGCGTGTCACGGCTTCCAAAGTATCCGCTACCGCTAACATGCCAGACGCACTGCAAAACGCGGGCAGCCGCAACACCATTCTGAAGATGTTGTTGTACTGAACCTTCAAAGCATTGAAAGACTTCTCCGTAAAGCAAACCCATAAGCTACAGCAGTATAATGTCTGGCAGCAGTGAGTAGTTATTGCATATCACGTTGTATGTAAGTTCTTAAAATAGTTAAGTGTAGAGTCAAACTTGAACCTTGTAAGAGCACGGCAATTAGCACAGCAATGGTAGTGCATGTACAATTTTGGAATTTATGTTTTCATACATTATCGATGTTTAAAGTGAACCGCTTCAAAGGCGCGCCTTTATTTTGTAGCTAGGATTCAGCAAACCTTAGCAAGTATGATATATGTTTTGACAAGGTAAGATTTATTACAAGCAAAATCTCTACTAACAACACTTTTGTCCGTTAACCCGGCGACTAGCGACGCGGCGAACGTCTTCTCAGTCCATTGCGCGGTCGAGGCGCTTACCATACAGCGGTTAAAGGGTAACAAACGAAATGTTTTATAATATCATTCATCGCGTCGCCGGTCACGCCGGGCCGTGGCTGGGCTGTAACGTAAGATAAAGCTATCGGCCGCCATAACTGCGTATCGACGGACCTCATCGTTTTTGTCGACCGAGACAAGTTTATCGGTGATGGATACATTTGCTTTTTGCTGTGATATTCGTTTGTCTTCAGAATTCCATCGGCCGCCCGCAGGCTTTGGATATTTCATAACTGATTGTGGTTGATATTGATATAAAATACAGAGGTATCAGTTTTGTTTCAACAGAAAATGCTAGCTTTGTGCAGCTTTTTTTTAAGATGATTTTGCGTATGTTTTAAATATGAGAGGTAGCGTAGATGAAGTGTAACGTAAAGTCTGGGCCTTACTATTGAATGTTTGTTTTTTCTAAGCCTTATTGTTGAAACCCTATATTAATAACCCCTTGGCACCACCTTTCTGCGATGACGGTGATTTTATATCTTCAATTGATATCTGTCCGCAACAAATTAATAAAATTTTATTACAATTAGACCCAAATGGTGGAGCAGGCAGTGACGGCATTCCTGCGTTTTTTATTAGAGAGTGTGCACCAAGTTTAACTACTCCACTTACAGTATTGTTTAAACGTTCTTTAAAAGATGGTATATTTCCCCAAATGTGGAAGGAAGCTTTAATTGTACCTATCTACAAAAAAGGATCTAAAACTATAATTAGTAATTATAGACCTATTTCAATTTTGAATCAGTTTGGCAAAGTACTAGAAAAATATATTCTAAGTAACATTTATAACGTACTCAATAAAGGTATTCCACCTCAACAGCATGGTTTTTTGCGAGGCCGTTCCACAGTATCGAATCTAACTGAATTTTTAAACTTTACCCTCCGGAGTTTGGAGAGGGGTAAGCAAGTTGATGTAGTATATACGGATTTTGAGAAGGCATTTGATCGCGTTGACCACGTAATTTTACTTCGTAAACTTCACTGGCTTGGTCTTCGTGGCGATGTGTTTCGATGGGTTTCCTCATACGTTGTCAACAGGCGTCAGGCTGTTGTCCTTGGTGGTTGCAGGTCCGATTTTGTAGGCATACCATCAGGCGTGCCACAGGGATCGCATCTGGGTCCATTATTTTACAATGCTTATTTGTATGATATTTATGCTGTATTTAATAGTTCTCAATTTTTAATGTACGCAGATGACAAAAAAATTTATATGGATGTGACTAGCTCTGATGATTGCGAGAAAATGCAGGGTGATCTGAATCGTTTATCTGATTATTATACTGTCAACCGAATTAATGTTAATGCAAGTAAATGCGTCCAAATAACTTTCGCACGTAGTTCTCACCCGATCGTGCATCAATATTACATTTCTGGAGAGCCCATGCAACGTGTGAATTTGATGCGCGACTTAGGAGTCACCCTAGATTCTAAGTTGACGTTCGAAAATCACATTGATGATATTACAAGCCGAGTTTATAAAAACTTGGGCTTTGTATTTCGTGTTTGCCGGGACTTCAATGACATCAAGTCCATCAAGGTTGTATACTACGCTTACGTTCGAAGTTTATTGGAGTACGCCAGCATCGTCTGGTCTCCCCATTTCGCGAAATACAAGGATCAAATAGAAAAAATACAGAGGCGTTTTTTGCGGTATTTGAATTACCGCACTCGAGGAGGTGATGCGTCCTACGATTTATCGTGTACTCGGCACTCTATGTTAAGTCTTGAGGATCGGCGTTTGCTACTAGATGTTTCTGTGCTGCACGACATTTTGTCGGGACGTATTGATAGTCCTGCGCTGCTCTCTGAAGTGAAGTTCTTCACACCCACGTATAGAACCCGTCACACGTATCGTACTCTGTTCAGTGTTCCTCTAGTACACACAAGGTACGCCCAAAATGCGCCTCTTATACGTATCCTTAGAGATTACAACAAACGTTTTAACAGTATTGACCTCTTTGATTGTAGTAAAGCGACACTAAAAAATCGTATACGCTTATTCCTAACAAAAAAAAGTTAGTTTACTTAATATGATGTTATTGTTGACAGGACAAACAGTGGTTACGTAAATAAGTAATAAGGAAAAATAAAATAATTATTTTATTATAATTTCTGGAGTAAAATAAATTTACACGTACACTCTCTACCTCTCTTTCACACACACAAACTCACACACACACACACACACACACACACACACACATGCGTGCGGACGAGCGCACTCACACTCTAACACACTTGCCTTACACATGTCCATACCATTCTCATACTCATTAACTCATTTATGTGGATTCAAAAAAAAAAAATATATATATATATATCTATGTACTTATATATATTTTAGCTTGATAGCTTGATTTGTAAACTTGTTGTATCTGTGTTAGTATAAAGTATGTTTCGCTTAACTGTATGCCTGTGGACATCTGTTATTGGCTTTTTGTCTAGTACTTAAGTCTCATTATAATGTATTGTATTGCTGTTGATGCCCCAAATAAATAAAATAAATAAATAAACCCTTGTCGCAGGCTGCTAGATTTTTACACGGATTTTTAGATAAGCGTGTAGAAAAGCTTGTGGTGCGTCAAACTTACAAGAATCTCAAAAAGTTACTCAATGTGTGAAAGAGGCCTTTGAAGTCCTAATTATTCCAATTGTTTTTGGTTATCAATTACGTGAAATCATTCTTTACAATCTATCAGAACTACACTAAAAAGGAAATTTTAAATTGAAACTGTAACTAAACGGAGTAAAAATATTGACCCAGATATTGTGATACCCGCTGAATAAAAGCTTGTAAAACCATAAAGAACGAGCTAAAACATAATTCATGTTAAAAACGCCCGCGGGAGAACTGACGTAAGTGCTTCCGAGTAAAAACAGGGATTCTATAAAATACTTTTAAATGTCGGGCGGGACGCGGCAACATGATGTTCCTTTGACGATTATTAGTCGGCGGGAGTCGTATTAATCTCGGGAGGCTGACTGAGATTTAATATAGACGCCATGTGCTGCTCCACGATGCGACGACACGACTCGACGATGCGATCCAACGATCGCTGCGGTCCGGTGACGACCGGGACGATCCGACGACTGGTCGACTGTTCAACTAAAATGATCGGATCGCGTGGATTGTGCATTTATGTGCGCTTTGACTTCGTGAATAATCACTAATCAGTTGTGAATCGATTAGTGCGTTATTGTAATAAAAAAATATACGCGTCGACTTGAGTACCTACCTCGTTTTTTCGTTGGTTGATGAACATGAACTATAGTTGGAACGAAGATGGGAATACTAAGTTCATTCTAAAAATGTAATAGTAATTTTTGATCTTTTACGGTGAAGGTTTTTTTTACGGTGAAGGAAAACATCGTGAGGAAACCTGCACACACCTGAGTGAAATTCAATGGTGTATGTGAAGTTCCAAATCCGCACTGGGCCCGCGTGGGAACTACGGCCCAAACCCTTTCATTCTCAAGGGCCTGTGCCCTGCAGCGGGACGTATATAGGCTGGGATGATGATGATGAATAGTAATTTCACATTGGAATTGTATTGTGCAAGTAAGCACCCAAAATCTCAGACGTGCCACGAGAAGCTCCGTTCCGAGTCAGTATTGCCAGTACTTTGTGTGACAGTTTAGGTCAGGGTAATTAGTAAACGTGACGTAACTGGGTCACGTTCAAAATATGTTATGTTAAATACGAATTAATTGCTGGTCTACCGCACGCCATCCTACAAGTAATTAAGTACTTTATCGTCACCGTTTTGTAAAAATAATGGGACTTTGACAGTTGTTTCCGTAGAACAAAAAGTTGCTCTCAACATAATATATTTCCAGATATTATTAAAATTAAAATGGTCCATTTGTTCTGGGAGTAACGTGCGATATTATACGACATGTGTTGCCATAAATTCACTCGCGACAACGCTCCGCATCCCCGTGACAAATACCAGTTCCGTCAGTGAAAAATACCGGGTAGGAATACTCGATGCAAATACTTGATGTAAATTACAGAAGGGGATTAGTGTTCTCGTGTTTTAATGGCACCGTTTTATCATGATGCTTTTTCTAGGAAAGAGCTTGCATTCTGTTTATTTATTATTTTTGTTAGGTACTTTATTAGTATAGCTCGAGCCAGCTCGGGTCGGAAAGTAGGTCGTTTAATAAGAAGTTTGTTGAGTATTTGCGCTACCAAGTTTTTCGATTTTTCATTTTTCGCTGTCACAGTTCTTGCAGGCCAAAAAGACGAGCAGGCTTTACTTGTGGTAAGCACGTATCTGTATAATATGTGTCAAAGTGTGCGTTAGAGCGAAATCGGGGCTAGTATAAAAATAAAGAGAAATGTTTTTAAATGATCGTACAACACAATCATCTATGGCAAGATTTCAAGAAAAGGGTTTATACTTCCTTTAAAAGCCGGCAACAATTAGTGAGTCTCTTTGAGTTGTTGATATTTATGGGCGGGGGTGATCATTTTCCATCAGATGAGCCATTTGCTCAACAAAAAAAAATCACAAGGCTTACACACATTCAATCATTAATAAAACCCGCACACCTTCGTAACTTACAAGAACTGCACGACACTAAATATGTAAGTTTGTCTATTTGTAAGTGTTTCTGTAGATGGAAACGGCTTGCTCTCTCTCTCTCTCTTATCTTAAATTTGTCAAGAGTTATTATATTATATTAAAACGTATTTCTTTATTTAGGTTTGCTTTCGTCGCCGGTCCGTTACTTCGAATAATGCGGTTCGTTAGACTACACACATAAATTATTCTCCAGGAGCTTCAATTATGCTAACAAGAAAACTCCCGTCGGATCGAAATATTAATGAAAAAAATTAACCAATTTTAAGGTTACTTACTGTTATCGACATGCTATTAATATACGAATATCGTCACGGTCTAGCTAAAACACAGATGCAACATAGTATTTGATGCTCGCGTTTGACAGCCACTAATGCCGCTATAATATTCCCTACCAGCCGGCTCACCTCCAGCGGTGTTAATTTAATACATTGCCACAGAGTACATTTTCGAGTGACAACTGCCAAAGAGCATAGAATCATTACGAGTCAACGGTAGTAGTGGGGTAGTACTATAAGGGCCCCCGCGCATTATGAGCACAAGTAGCGCTCCGAACGCGGTCGACTCCCGCAGCTTGTGGCTCGGACGCGGCCACTCAAACGCTCGGTGTGCGCCGATACTATACAAAATGTATGGAAAAAGCGTCCGCAACTTGTGGCGGCCACTATTCGTCCTAATGTGGTCGCCACTAGAGGCCAATGTGCGGCGGCCGCTCTAAGTCTCGAAGCACTGGCTGAAATACATGCTCTCTTAGTAGTTTACATGATAATATTCCAGTCAAAGTTGTCCATGCATTTATCTACGCATCATCAATTAACTCCAAAATAGTCTCAAATGTTTAATAGATACAATTCATTACAAAAACTTGTTAGTTGCTATTTTCGCAGCTACCATGCCTTAGAGCTAGCAATTTCAACGAATTCCCGCCCCCAAAATTACCTGTTTTCCAGAAGCCCATTCGTAAGAGTCTGGAATTGCCTGTCGGGAGCCAGCATTTGCCAATTTTCGCCGTCGCCGAATTACAAGATGCAGGCTTTGACACTATTTCTGGGGTAGATTTTTAAATTGCTTTTTCGCTCATCATATGAGAAAGTGTCAACCGTTTCAACATATTTTTTTAACACTGTTAAAGACGTATCTTTAAGCCGTGAGAAGCCGTTGCAGTGGTTTCACCTCTGACCTCTGAAGCAGAGAAATTACATTTGAAATTATACCATGAGCTTTTCGTTGCTGGAAATAGCCGTAATGAACCAATTTGCGTGCGAAACAATTCTATGGTGTGTGTGAGTGAAGTCTCCATGGGGCTGCATGGGAACTATACCCCAAGACCACCCTCTCTTACAATACCGGAAGGAGGTCTGTAGTCTCTTGGTCAGCTTTGGGTCGTATATATGGCCAGACATGATGATAGATGACAGATGACACGTAAAAACAGAAAAATCGTGCGTGCAGTACCTCCGCGCGGAAGAAGTGAAACTTCGTAATGTGGAAATGAAAATGGCACACTTATACATCAATATGAACCTTATTGCAATAACTTTCACTTATGCATCTATGTGTTTAGATGGCGCTTTTATCAAGTCTCATACATTTGCGCAGACAGTATGAGTTCTGCATCGCACTATTGAAGTTTTTAACATCCGTTAGTATATATACAATGCGAGATTACTAGCTTCGGCAGTACATATACCAATGCTTTCATACCCTCTCCATGGTAGCGTTAAACGTTTAACGCGACCTTGTTGGAAGTCGCATTAGAAGTTTCACTTCAAAAAAAGATTAGTGGCCAATGGTTCGGCATCAGCAAATCCTGACAGTGACATACATAAGCCGCATTATACCGCTGTTTTCCAGCCGAAATGCATTCTATTTCCGACAGAATGTTATCACAACAAACCAAATGAAGAGTCATACACATTTTTTTTTCGAGTCCCTCCTGTGACATAGCAAAAGGTAAGGGTCTGTAGCCAATATTTTTTGGTCAATTCTAACATCGGCGTGTGGGAAGCCTGGCAAAATTTCGGCTCGTTCAAATAAATCTTACGTTTGCAGACTCGGGGTAGCTAATTATGTCCACAGAAGAAAACTATTTTGTTTCTTGCGCTGTGTATGACCCTAATGCAATCATTTGTTAAGCTAATTGTTACAAAAATACCAAAGTTAATCGAGCAGTAGTGATGTGGATATCGAAAATTGTTTCATTTCCATTATTGTATGAATTTTCATTATTGTGAATCGGATGCGCGGAAAGCTTCTGTTTTCACGGAATTAAATCGGATCAAATTTTACTGCATTATACTGCGATTTAGGTATAATCGCGTGTAAATCAAGTCTGTGGAAACAACTTGTATTGATGTGACAATTTACATACTAACTAATAAGTACAGCAAGCTAGCTCTAAAAAAAAATACTTGAACAGCCTTCTTTTATGTTTTGCAAACTGCCAGTGATTTCACATGTAATCTTTGCTTGTTTAAAAGAAATAAAATGTTTAAACAATGCATAAACTGTTAGTGCACTTTAGTAGAAAAGTAATAAAGTGTACATGATTTAAGAAAAATCTGCGGTATTTTGAAATTGTTTTCCTATCATTTCGAAGTGATATCTAAGCCTAATTAATTAACAGATGATTAAATTTCTATTACATTAAATTCACAATTTTTTTTTATATCCAACGACAACGATATCTTTTCGAGTAAACAAAATCAACGATTTTCGTACAGAAATCCGATCTTTCTAATTGGAATCAAATAACGCTAACAATCAGCGACCGAGGAAAGAATTCGTTAACTGTTGAAAGGGAAGTTTTTTGCCGTTTCGCTACGTACTTCTTGATCATATAACAAATGTTTTATAAGGATGATCCCTTCCATTGATACGGATCCGTATGTTACTTACATAATGAGTGATACGAAATGATTAAATTCCTAAAAAATACCCGCCCGCCTTTTATGTCATGTTTTTCCAAGATACCCAACATTAAAGAAAAACCTAAAAGCATTACCTTACCTACTCGACATTATTTTCTTGCTCTATGTAATCGAAAAATAACTTCCATTGCCCTAAGACGTTGATATTAAACTCTCTTTTTTGTCGCGAAATGCAGACCCGTGTGACCGCAGGCGCAGCACTGCATTTCACGGACAGGCTGTGAAACGTGCTCTTATAAAGCTGTAGTTCGGAAGTTAGTTTTTACACGACCAATAAAACGCTCCCCTCGCTTTTTGCTATGGAATCGCGGCCAACAGCAGTTTTGTTGTGCCGCCATATTGTCGCAGCGTTCCACTTTTGAAATTCAATTCCAAAGTCAATTATTTGAAGTGTTAGTTTTTTCATTAGTTGTATCGTTACTGAAAACTGTAAATGAGTTAAGTGAAACTAATTGTTCAAGATTTCATTTTAGTTTGGTATGTTTGTAGATTTTAAAATCAAATCATGCAAGTTGAATTTGCATACTTATATCATCTGTATTGCACATTATCTGTGCCAAATTTCATGTTAATTAGAAGTGGGTAAAATATAAATTGCAAGATTTGATCCGAGCTAATAAATTACAAGCTGAATAAAAGCTTGTAAAGGAATCAAATATGTGGTCGTAAGTAACGTGCTATAAAAAAACACCTTCAACTAGTCTGCAACATCTTTGCTTACACGGAAAATTTCACATGTAGCGATCAATCTCTCAAACTCAACAACCTGGACATAATGAACTAACTTTCGAACGTATCATGCATGTGGGATCTGAAACCGAGCGCCTCCGAAGTTTTCCGAACGCCCCCGAACTTTTGCGAAGTTTTCATCGGAACGCACATTGTTGCTCTTTTGAGACTTGGCAATAACGTGCGTGACCTTCGGAAGCTCGTTCAGAACTTTTAAGTTGAAGGTATGGAATAACTGCTATAAGTTGTCGCTTGATTTGGCTAGTTTGCTTGATGCATAGAACTAATAAGAGAAATAGAGGCTTTAGAGACGTTATCATGTGTATCTTGTAGAGGTGCTGTATTTAAGAATTTAGAGCACTCTCGTATAACAAAGACAATGACATAACATACCAGCTATTATCCGCGACTTTATCTGCGGAGAATTTGTTTATCCCTATCCCACGAGAAATATGCAATTTTCCAAGATAAAAAACATCCTTTGCCTTACCTGGGACTTAAAATATTGCATGATTGACTGTTATACATCCAAATATCTACATAATTTTTTTCATTCGTAATTTTATTAGGATTTCAAAGGTTCAGGTCAATAACAAAAGTAAGTTCTTCTCGTAGATCCATATTTTTTAACAATTTTCAGCAAAGCTTTTCGCGATTCAATAAAATAAACTTTCGAACTATTACCTTCCTCTGTAGACTCTCATTTAAAAATATCACATCAGAACCTTCTATTCCAAGAATAAAAGGCGGATTGTTATCAGAAAAGTGTTTCAGGGCTCTCAGAGATAGCAGAAAGATAATATCACGTTAAATGTGAAACCTGATCGCTTTAAGAACTTCTTCGGATCAGGATTCAGGAGGAAGGAATTAACATAATTCCGTACTGTCAGGGGAGCGCTTGTAAAACCGATTTCCGACATTTTTAAACCTTTCAAAGATTTATAGACGCTTGCGAGTTGAAAAGAGTCGAAATTATTGCATTTTAAACTCGTTTCGTCGAGAAAAATACGTTTCGTTCTATAAATAAATAAATCAGAACAAAATTTATGGATGTGATTTCTAAATAAATATTTAGCAAGATATACCAAATATTTGCATGTCTGCCGTTCAAGAACTATGTGCATTCTGTTCTGCCTGGTTTCTTTTTAAATCACTACTTTGTCCCTGCGTAAAAACATCAATCATTATTACAGACTACATTTAACAAAAAACAACATTTCATGCTTACCTATGAAATATAGTAGCTTCGCCTTGTTACTTCCCAGATGAATTCGCTTTGATTTCAAAAACATCTGAAATATTATAAAGCATTGTCAGTTATAAATAACGATTCGTGCGCCCTTAAAACTCGGCACGAAATACTTCAACCGAGAAAAATACTCTGAAAACGAGAGTGCGGCTAATATTTCAAGTCCCCAATGAGAGATTTCTTTTCAGAGAGCCTGTAGCCGTGTAGAAGCCATTCAGCCTTTGATTCAGGGCCGAAAAAATCTACTATCTCCCAATGATCTCTTACGAGAAAAAGTAAAAAGGCGAAGGTAAAGCCCGCCCCGCCGCTCTCTGTCACTGTCATCTTTCCCGCCGCTCAGCCATCTTGTTTTCTTTTTTCCCCCGCGTTTCGTTTCACCTGGCGTTTCGCATTGCGGACTCCGCGTTTCGTTCCTAATTCGTGCGACGATAACAATCGGATGGTAATTTAAAACGCGGAACGTAATTATGAGGAAAATGTGCGAATTCTTTCTGATTTAATGCTATACTTCATGCAATTTGTAGTTATTAAAGGAATTTACCCGCTTTATTCATGGTTTGAGGGTGACAGTTGGTCGTTTAACATAGAGAATACTTAATGCGTGTATATACCAGACGCTAAGTTGCGGGAGTCGAGTAATATTGTAATTTATTAAATGTTAGACTTGATATGACCTAAACTCTTAATTAAGTGGCAGTAAAGTTGGCGGGCGTTGTTAATCCTTTCCTAAGATTAATACGAGAGCCTAGTTGATAACCCGTTTTATGTGTTGGGACATTAATACATAATTTAGAGTTAAATATTATGTGTTATGTTTCGCACTTAGCGAATTACACATACAACACAGATTTATATCGTGCTGTTTTATTAAACATTATTGCGCTTTTTCATATTTCTCGTAAGCTAATTATATTTCTTTTGAGAAGACGTGTTTAAGAGTTTGGGAAGACTCTTAACGCTCCAATAAATGCAATGGCTAAGGGGCAAAATTTATTTATTTATTCATTTATTCGGGACGCCGACAGGGCACACACATATCGTTATTACATTCATATCATAATATACATCTATTAGTTTCGTATGGGCCCCAATTATAGGCGAACACGTCATTTTCAACAAATTGTCATTGATAATAATATTGATTACGTACAGTACTTTTGTTTAAAATATTTAATTACCTAAAGAAGCAAAGTGGCTCATCAATAGCAAAGACAAAATCAAATGAAGTCTAATCAAGCACCCCGAGTAAAATTAAATAACGAACCACTTTATTGCCAGCAGGGTTCAGTCCAAACAAAACTAGTTAGCTGTGCGCAGAGCAGAGATGTCTATTAATTTAGCGTAGGTGGGGGCGGGCTTGCAGCGTCGGGTGCAATTTGGACCGGGCGTGTTTGAGCCTGTTGTTTATGGTTGTTGTGTTTGACGTGTGTTGCCAGAGTTATAGGGGACTGTTTAACGTTTAAATATAACGATTTTGCAGTAAATAGATTTTGTTCCAAAGTTTTGACAGGACCGAGTCGTTGCAAAGTGTATATTAGTTGACTGTTTTAATTCTTTAACTTTTTAGTTTTCAAACTGTTATGAATTCCATAAGATAAAGAATTAGATAATAACTGTGTCCGCTGGGTGCGGAACACATTCGACGATGAGCTGGGGTTTGAGGTTAGGAGAAAATGAAGGAACGACTTACAGTTGAGCTGATGATGGCGTCGTACGGCGTAGATGAGCTGAGGGTGATGGTTCCTTTCCCCAAGGATTGAGCTGGATGATTTTAACTGCACCACATATGTATCACGAGACACTTTAAGTACCGGCCGGTATACGTGAGTAAGCGAGAGGCGCGAATCGAGAGCAAACAATGATACGTGTTCACTGTACGGCGCTAATTTTTCGAGTGATTCATGATCGAGTGAGCGATGCCCGCGCGGTCACGTGACTAGTGATGAGTGAATGAGGTGAATCTTGGATGTAACTGTCATACGTCACGCTTGGCGGGAACATCAACTTAAAAAAAAAGTCAGGATGATTATTATCATCGAACAAAAAGATATCAACCTGTGCAATTAAAAAAAAATACCAAAGTGCCATGTTGTGTTGCTTAAACAATTTGTTTCCCATTTTTTGCCCGAACTGATTTTTCCGTTCCAACATGTATTTTATTGCTTTTCCACACCTAACAAACACACGGAACGACGAGTCCGCAATTTTCGCTCCAGTTTTCTTGTTGATTTTCCTCAATTCAATATGGCCGACGTTGCACCTGCGCAAATAAGCAATGCCAGTATTTTTTATTTTTTTATAGTACACCGAGCAGCGAGTGACCACTACCTCACCTGATAGAAAGTACAGAAGAGGCCAAACCGCTTTGTTAATAGTTGTCTATGGTCCAGCCAGAACAATACATTAGTGTAGTGCTGGCAACCATAATTCCGCTCTCGTAGTGATGGCGCTTGCAGCGCAAGATTAATGCGTATAACTGCGTATAACCTATAACACGTGTTCATTGCTTGTGGGCAGCGAACGGGTTAATAATTATCCATTATTAATCATTGAGAAAGAAGAGAAATAACTTATGAGAATTGTATTACAGTAGACGTATTACCGCATTCGGTGAAGGAAAACATCTTGAGAAAACCTGGATACATTTGGGAAGCCATTCAAGGGTGTTTGTGTGAAGTTGCTAATATGGGAACTATAGCCCAAGCTCTTCCATTATGAGAAAATATCCCCAATAGCGAGAGTTATCTGGCCAGAGATAGGATAAGACGTATTATTATATTACGGACGAAACATCAAAAGCTGTAAGAACATTGTGATTTGACCTATGGTATCTCAAACAGAGTGCCGTATGTTCGAAACCAGGCAGAAGCTCTGAATTTTTCGCTACTTGTGTGTGATATCACATTTACAATTTACTTGCACTTTTTTGATGAAGGGAAACACCACGAAGAAGGCACACCTGCTGAACAGTTCAATGGTGAATGTGAAGCTTACAATCCGCACTGAGCCCGCATGGGAAATACAGTTAAATACGAGGGGGCCTGTCCCCAGCTGTTGGATGTACCATCGCCCCAGACGTCAGATACCCATTTTCAAACCAAATTTGCTTGCAGCCGTTGATGTTTATTGCTATGGATTGTTATGGACAGATGTCTAGCCACTGCACGCAAACTGGGCCTTTAAGGTGGTTATCTGGCGCTTGGGGCGATAGTACGTATAGGTTGCAGGTTGCAGCAACTATCATGTCGCCGGTCCATGAAGCGTGGAAACCACCTAAAGTTATCTCAATCTACTACCTGTATTCAAGTGTGTAAATAAATGGAGAGCTTTTAAGATGGTCCGTAATTAACGAAAGCCGCGAATAAAACAGCGGACCATAAACTTAACGGACTCTTAACTCAACTTTTTAAGTTAATTAACCGCCATGAAGAACAGACCTTTCTCGTCATAAAGTTAAACGCGAGCTTTAAATACCGTCCTTGGAATACAATAAATAAATTATAACTGTACCTACTTCGTTGTATCTGCCAGAGTAATGTCAATAATTGTTTTAAAATTATATTTAAAATACAGTAGGTATAGATCGGTAATGTAGGTGAGAGAGCGAAATACTCCCTATTTTAAGGCGAGATAGATCGTCGAGACAATGTTTAATGGCATTTTTTCTAATTTGCAATGTTTGTTTGTTTGTATTTATGCTAATATCAAATCTTGTAAGTCCAATATTTTATTAGTAACCAGTTTGACTTGAAATTGGGTACCGATATGTCAATAAAATGACAGTGCAAATATAAAACTTCTGACTGATTGACTCTGACTGAATAACGCCCAGCCTAAACCATTGTCCCTAGAAGACTAAAATTTTGCATAGAGTTTTATGGTATGTATAATCAAAGAATATTGTATTGTTAAAATTCCCATGGGATACTACATGAACGGGATTTATTAGTATGTTCGATTCAGAGTCTTAATATGTAACTATGATTACTATACTCTTAAAATTTGACATATACATGTAAGTGATCCTAACAATAAAAAACTGAATCCGGGATTTTATGAAATTCCCACGCGCTAAGAAAAGTCGGGACTTATCCGATGATGATGATGATGATGATGATAAATTATTGGATATTGTTTTGGCGGATTTTTGCTGTATCCAATGAAAGAGATGTAGAAGCCTTACTAATTTAAATTTAATTATATGGCGATAATAATTGACATTTAGATGAACAGAAGACCGATTAACTCTTTTCAACGTCGCCCGTTCAATGTCACTCTGGTGTATGGTACCTCACTTTACGCTTCTGAAACTAACTAATTGATACGGCAAAGTTTTCCATTATCTATTAATCACCTTACCGATCGCCTTGGGCTTCGAAGAAAAACAGTTAATATAGAACTCAACCTCGACCCGGCCTTCGCGTTATCTGACAGATATCTCGCCAGATATCTGGTTGTTGGTGGGGGGCGTAATCGCGTTAAACTCCTAAGTTATTAGCTGCTTTGTGCCGAGAAGTGTTGAAGTTATCAGATTACGAAGGGTCGTAGTATAACTTGACAATCTCATAGCATAGCTTCATGGATTGCACTGAAACATATTCTATTATTTGTGCAGGAACTGAAATTATTACCACTTCAAAATCAAAGTCAAAGTTGTGTTGTTTATTCAATTTAGACAACAAGCACTTATAAATGTCGAAGAATCTACCGCCCGTTCAAAAACCCTGTTAAAAGGAATCGGGCAAGAAAGTCAACAAAGTACATATTTTTCCAACAGATCTAAAAGTTTTTGGTTGACGACAGATTCCGTACATTGTCGGTGTTATGACGTAAATTCACTTTCTATCAAAAAAAAGTGATGGAAAAGCTTTGGATTAATTTTAAGATATCCATACTTCCATACTTTAGTATTATGAATGTGCAAGTGTGTTTGTTTGTTACTCCTTCTCTCACGTCGAAACTGAACACTGTTGAAAGGCTGGAGAGTGACATAGGTACTTTTTACCACGGGAAAATATCTCATTCCTACGGGAAAACACGTTTTAATCTACTTCAGTGGAGGCGAAGCCGCGGGCATCAGCTAGTCTTGTATAATTGATAAAATTACCTCGACGTTTCGGCCATTACTGCAACTAATTTTTCGGTAACGACACAGTGTGTGTCGTTGCTAGAGTAATAAAGCCTTGGCTACCTCGCACAACTTTAGTGGATGCGTAGCCATAAGAAGTATGTAAACGTATTAGATCAATAGATCTAAGTATGATCTTAACGCAAATGTAACATTGTAACAAGGTTCACGAATGGTCGTAAGAGTGTTTCTTGCGCATTGTTACCTACATTTTCTGGTTGGTAAAAACTTATTCCCTGGACAAATTGTTTCTCTTAGCGTAAGAGGTAAATGCGGCTGTTTGTGTAGCGTGGAGCCGGGGAGGCGAGTATTCGAACTAATTATCCTGGTGTACTTACCTAAAGTATTTTTACAAGGCAGGCGAAAAAGCGGACAATGACACAAACTATTACGTTAGCCTCGAAACAAAACGATGCGTATCGCTCTCTATCCACTTCTGTATCGTTTCCGCGTAGCGCTGCGTTGGTACAGGATGGGGTGAGCGATGCTGACAGTTAGAGGTAATCAACCTGTTCGTACATGTTTAAAATGACATCATATTTATGTGGAACATTCACACTTTTGTTGTTAAATAAAGAATACTGGAGGGTTAACCCAAACGCCACAATTACGAGAAAATTACAAACAAAAGAACACTAATCCCATGAATCATGAATGAATTTCTAGCTTATAATTAAGTTGGTTCACGTGTCCAGAAACGCCCTCCATTATTAAACATAAAGAATGATATTTTTATCCAACTGAAACTTACAATTTAAGCATGAAGAATGAGAGAATGACTCACCGTCGAGATGGCTACGGCTTCATAACTTTCGAACATTGAATTAAAGTCGATTGAAATTGACTCTTTTGTAGTCATTGTTGAGGCTTTCCCTATTATCTGAGGTAGTGCTACCTGAGAACCTTTCCGAAGTAAACCGTAGCACTTACCGCTTTGATCTAGATGCCTTTTGTGGGCTAGACAGAACAAAGGACTGTCGAAGGTTCTTCCAAAAATGTTCTTACAGAGTCGTCTAGGGCTTCTGCTTCAAATAGCGGGGAATAAATTATCTTTTTATTCAATTTAAACACAGACAATACAATACAATTATTCTTTATTGAACACCAAAAACAGTACAGTGACATAACAAAATAAAAAACATCTAACATCTAATTTATTGAATCAGGCGTTACTTTGCGGAAGTTCGAAACGGCTCAGTGTAGTTTGGTGGTGGTGATAGTTGGGTTTGTGTGTCATACAGTGTGGAGGTGGAGTTCATCTAACATCTAATATAATTTTATAGTCGCCAACTATTTTGCCTCAAAGTTGCCGTTAGCACCCGGCCTTCTACTACGAAATTCGATTTTCGAACTTCGTATCGTGCTGTTTTGTTGACGCTTATGGTTTTAAACAGGAGAGTAAACGTTATTTCGTGATAGCCCGCCTGGCCTAATATGCCGAAGTTACAAATTAGAACTTTTATCATGTTGTCTCGCTCATAGGAATAGTAACAAATAGGAGAGAAAGAGAGGGACAATACGACAAGAAACTTCGAACTTGGTATTTGAGGCCCTGTTTTCATCTGTGTGCGTCTACTAGTTACCACGGCTGCGGCGATATGACCGTAATGTCGAGATAATTTTAATAACATTTTTCGTTATTAAGGCTCCAGAGTGGTAGTACTTGTTATGAGTGAAAATTGCGAAAGTTAAAACGGTTTAAATGTGTGGTACAGACCGAAAACGAAGCGGAACGACTAGAGCGCATGTAAAAATACAAATATTAGTATACAATATACAATATTATTATTAATACAATAGTATTTTGGGCGTATGTCAAATGTCAGGAGCGTGCGTTTCATAGTCTACTTGCGGAAAGACGGGGTAGTCTTTGCCCATAGGATTTTATCCCACTAATATTATTATTATTTATCCCAAGAGGAGATGGCGCGACGACCTGAGCGCTTATCAGCCCGATTGGCAGGTGCATGCCCAGGATAGGGAAAAATGGCTGAGGAAAGGGGAGGCCTTTGCCCAGCAGTAGGAAGGACATATTACAGGCTATATATAAAAAATAAAAATATTATAAATGCGAAAGTGTTTGTGTGTCCGTGAGTGTGTGTCTGTTACTCTTTCACGCTAAAGCGGCTGGACGGATTTATATGAAATTTAAAAATAACACACAGGCTACTTTTTATCCTGATAATCCCTAAATCCGTGTAAAATCTCAAAATCTTAACCTTTACTTGTACTATTAATTATTCTGTGCTCTAAGGGCCGATACAAACGGACTGCATTCCAACTGCAACGTAACTGCAGCTGCCGACTGCCCATGCATTTCAGTCGCAGCTAGCGTGCAGTTTTGCCGACTGCAATGCAACTGCAATGGAAAATTTAAGGGCAGGCGGTTCGAATGAAGTGCAAGCAAGACTAACGTCAATCGGACCTTGCGATAGGTACTAACGCCATTTAGCAATATTCCACTTGTCAAAAAACCCTCATTATTAATTTAAATTTTATCTCGGAGCATTTTTTCTTCGCCAGAATTTTCCCATGTATACTAACTCTTTAGAAAAGCAGCGGCTTCAGATATATAAGGCCCAGGTTCGGCCAAGGATGGAGTATTGCTCTCATCTCTGGGCTGGCGCACCCCAATATCAGCTGCTTTCACTTGATCGCATACAGCGCAGGGCGTGTCGAGTTGTCGGCAACCCCTCACTCTCCGTTAAACTCGATCCTCTTGCTCTCCGCAGAGACGTTAGCTCCCTTTGCGTGTTCTATAAGATCTACAACGGGGAATGCTCTGAGGAACTCTTTGACCTCATTCCGGCTGCGGGGTTCCATTACAGATCCTCCCGTCGTAAGCGTTCATTTCATCGACATCATGTTGATGAATGGCAGTCTTCGACGGTGCGTTTTAAGCGGTCTTTTTTGCCACGAACTTGCAAAATCTGGAACGAGCTTCCCGCTGGGGTCTTCCCATTGAGTTACGACCTGGGTGCCTTTAAGAGGCGAGTGTACAATTTTCTGCAGGGCCGACAACGCACTGGTATCGCGTAAAGCGCTGCGAGTGTCTATGGACAGTGGTGTTCATTTAACATCAGGTGACCCACTAGTTCGTTTGTCTGGCTTCACTAAAATAAAAAAATAAAAAAAATAAAAAACTCTTTAGAAAGATTATCTTCATTGCTTTCATAATAACTTTTCATCTGTTTTATTCGAACAATAAATGTCCTCTCAACTTTTCCCCAACAGCCACATCCTTGAACAATTCTTTTTTTCTCTTTTCAGGTAACAGAACGTTTTGCTGCGTCCGAAGTTTCTACAACTCGGGAGCTTTAAGCCAAGCCATTTTTAACGTTAACCCGTCGCGATAAAGGCCATGTGAGACGCTGCGGCAGGGGAACTTTAATCTGGCTTCTGGTTTCCGAAGAATGGCTTTCAACTTTATCGGTAAGCTGTTTTAAACTTTCGTAACACTCTTACAAAGATGTATGGAACTTTACGGCGCCAATAATTTTCTATGAAAAGATACGTCATATGCTCACAAAACCACCGCAAAACGTGCTCCAAACACAGCAGCAGCACAGGCACACACACACGTACACACTTTATGTCCTTTTTGCTACTGTACGACGACGACTGACTGACGTACGGTTGTCCTTTTCTTCGACGTCACTGTGTGGCCAGAAACTACAATAATCGCCTTTTTACGCTGCATTTTCGGCGAGCTAATAAAATGTCTACCTCTTTTAATATATAAAAACCGGCCAAGAGCGTGTCGGACACGCCCAAGGTAGGGTTCCGTAGCCATTACGAAAAAATCAAGTAATATTTTTCTAAGGATTTCGTATGTGTACGGAATCATCCATGTTTAGGTATGTTTTATACCTTAGGCTAATATTTACTCTTAAACTACAAATAATTTCCAAGCAATCTTAGCCGCTATAATTTTTCTAGTAAATTTGATATTACCATTCTGAATTTTTTCAATTTTTTCCACCCTACAGTTTAGATTTTAGAGGGGGGGGGGGGAAGGTCGATTTTAATGAAAATTTTCACTTTAAAGTTGAATATTTCGCAAACAGATCACTTAATAGAAAAACCATGTTAGCAACCCCGCATTGGGTTTAAAAGACCTATCCAACGATACCCCACACTATTACGTCTATGGGAGGTACCCTAAAAAAAAATTATTTTTTATTTTACCACTTTGTTGGCGTGACTGATATGTATATTCATACCAAATTACAGCTTTCTGGTACTAACGATCTCCGAGCTTAGCCGCGGACGGACAGACAGACAGACAGACATGGCGAAACTATAAGGGTTCCAAAATTACTGTTTTTTTAGCTCAGCTAATGCTCAACAATTACTCAATTTACTCAATTGTTCAAATTAAACCGATAAAATTTTGGATGTGAATATTGTTTTAAAATTAAATCACAAACTCACCTAAATTAAATGAGACTAATTAAAACTATCGAATTAATGCATTATGAATTGTCCAGCATTATTTGAGTTAGAAATATTACGTATCACGTCTATAATTTCACCTTGTATTATTCTAGTGTAGATTGTTAGAATTACATTCAAGTATTTAGGTATTTTCGTCTCTGTAAACTTTACCACTCCTCCAGTTAATTAAACCCTTCTAACTACGCTAACGAGCTGTAACAAACCTGTCCCAGCACTTTTTGGTCATATATTTTCTCGGTAAAATTGGACAAATATTCGCGCAAAGCTTTTTAACTACTTTTTAAACAAACAACACGCGGTCGTTTTATTTTTATGATACACATACGAAAACTGCTGGTGCAGGGTCCCACTTTAAATCTTATCTAGTAGTTTTTACAACTTTTTAACGTGCGATACGTGGTTCATTTTAATGCTGCCGTCACTCTTGGGTATCCAAGTTTTTGAGCATTTTTGTCCATAATTTTTATAGTGCGGCCCTATGTTAACTTAAACTGGGGACATAGTAGGTTTTTGACAGATAAAAATTTAATACACTTTGTTTTGCTGACGACACTTTTACGTCTACGGCAAGACAGCGAATTCATATACAATGAAAAAAAAGGAATAAATAAATCTAATCAAAAGTTTTAATACGCTAGAAAGTTCAAATTTGATCATATTTGACTTCTAAGATTTGTTTACATTGTTAGTTATTACAAGTGAAGGTTATAAAAGCATGCGTGCAATGCTCTTACTTTAGTGCCGATAACGCGTATATGCGTTTTCGTGACTTTCGCTCAGTGCCGCTCTCATAATTGTGCATTTAAACGCACATGAGCGTTTGCAATCCACAATTTTTTTTTTGAGTAAACTAATTATACTGCTTATAGGTTTGTAATCTCAATGAGATCTCAGCAAAATTTATGATGGACTACTTCAGGATAATGTTACTATGTTATCTCTTTTTCTAATTACAATAACAGTCACTAACTCTCTAACTGTTTGACTTGAATCTTATCTTAACAATGTGCGCTATTGCTTACCTTGTAACTTTCTCTCTGTGTACCTGTTATCTGTATCGCTTACTATTTCTGGTGTACAATAAAGAGTCACTGTATTGTATTGTATCGTGCGCTAATAGTAAGTAAGCAATCGTAAATAAAACCAATAATGACATCTACAAATAATCTGTTGACTGATAAAAGTACAAATTTCAGCCACAAAAGCAGTGTTCATTGAGGGGTCTGTTTTTACATTGTTCATTTTAAAACACTTCAGTTACGTAAAATACATATAGTGATTTTCATAAGCGTTATCGTAAATTCTCTCTCAGAACAAGCATAGCAATGAAAAGTAAACTATAAACTTACTCTGATATCCAATTATCCCGAGTAGTAAATGGGTGAAGTTTGTAAAAGCAAAGTAGCGCACGAGCTTGATGCTCGCGGCGATGAGTATAGAATAGTTGAGTGTTGACAGAATATAAAAGTTGCTAGTTTTTCAGTCGTATTTTGCAATCGAATTGAGATTTTAGAGTTTCGTTATATTCCCATGGAAATTTCCAAATATTAGGCCGTGGTCTTTGTTACGTTGTATAACGAACAGCCGTGTGTAAAATTTCATGTCCGGACTTAGCGGTTAAGATTTTCGGATTCTTAATTCTTTTTAATTCATGAACTAAAACAATTACTTTGCTCACCCGCGACCTTACAATAGTTACGTTTATGCAAGAAATGTGCGTTCATGCAGTTCCTCCACCTCCACACTGTACGAACACACACAAATCACATAAACACAACCATCACCACCACCAAGCTACACTGACGCGTTTCGAACTCAAGCAAAGTGAGCAAAGTAATTGTTTTAGTTCATTAATATGGACCTCCGCAAAGTAACGCCTGATTCAATAAATTCTTTTTAATTCATTCGTATTTCGAGATAAGTTTGAAATCGTTTGAAAAAAAAACAAGTTATCACGGAGTTTATAAAAAACAAAGTTGTCGCGGAGTTTATATGGGTCTTCTTTTATTTTAAATTAACACTTTCACAGTCCCATACAAGTTTCAAATTCCTGGTAAGTCCAGCAAACTGGTTTAATAATTGTACTGTCCTGCTCAGTGTGTAAACAACATATTGTAGAAATATGAATGCAAGTCTGGTTGTTTCTAAGTGCCCCATATGTGGGCACAGACTTGTGGAGCTAAGTCGCAGTGACCCTTATATGGGGCACTGGAGTGTGAAAGTGTTAAGATATATTAGTGACGATTTGTATCGTAATTGACAGAATTTTTTACTTGTATTTTTCACTGTGTGATCGTTTATTTATTTAAAGATTTATCATTTTTATAACAGTTCCTACGTCAGAATAAAAACAATGAGGCTGATTTTCACATTAAGTTATCTTATCAGTGAAAATAGTCTTCGATATTGACATTGATCTTTAGGATGGTAAAGGAATTACTTGGTCGACTATACTATTTACCTCCATCGACTTTCAGGTCAACTTGTATTTTAGATGACCTACTTTCACTGGGTTAATGTTGAACCAATACGAAGTAAGTACATTGAACGAAACTAAGTAAACTGTGTGGGCGAGCCACTGCCCGTCACAGTTACCTTCTTAAGGTAATTGAAATTACATTTATTCCGTATTTTCACTGAAAAAGAGTCGTTAATGCGATGTTCATACCTGTTTTACTTTCAAAGTGCTTTCCTTGAGATTCTTTGTGACTTCGTTTCATCCTTATCTCAAGAGAATCTGGTCTGATTATATGAATAGGCTTTTTTTATACCGCAATAATTTTACAAACGTTTTCTTTACTTGTTGGACAGAATTTGATGATTTTTATAAAAATTTAGGTATTTAGTCTTACGTATGGAAAACCGTGGTAACCTAGTGTTTTACCTATGGCCTCTCAAGTAGAGAGTCGTGGGTTCGATCCTGAGTCGCACCACTGAATTTTCGAAATTTATGTGGAAACTTACTTACATTTGAAATTACCAGGAGCTGTACGATATTAATTTGTAAAGTGACTTTATTGAATTGCCAAAGCAGATTTTGTTTTTAAATTGAATTTTATGCTAGGTAATTTTTGGGTGAATATTCAGCGTTTTTACGGCGTTTTTTTTTCGCATTAGGTACAGTCAGGGGCATAAATATATGAACGTTATCAAGGCCTCAAAAATATCTATACAACTCTATGCCACTAAACATAAGATTAGTGTTTGAATATATTTAAAGCGATGGCTGTATACAGGGTGTTAATAAGTCCCCGTACGATCCGAAACCCAGTGACAGTACTCATGAAACTGAACAACTTTCCCCAAGGAATATGAAATAAAATTTTGGTCTCTTCATACTAACTCTGTCACCTGATCGGATGTTTTGTATGGACAGTCCAATTATTTTTTGTATTTCGACCCCTGTTCTTCGGGGAAAGTTGTTGTTTCATTAGTACTGTCACTGGTTTTCGGATCGTACGGGATTTTTTTAACACCCTGTAGATATTTATGTCTTCAACTGTACCATTTGAGCAAATATTACTAACGAGGATGATGCTTAGGGTTAAATTATTATGAAAACTTAAGACAGTACCGATGCTGAATCTAGTTAGATCGAAGTTCGTGCGATTTATCCCTCGGTTGTGGTAATAATCGTCGAATGGTAGGTTTAACCGAGCGGTCAAAACGCTCGAATTCCTTTCCTTCACCAATAATTAAAAGAAGATATTTTTGTCAAATTAAACCTTGCAAATATATCTTCCGCGGGCGCCTTGCTAATCCCGCTCCCGCTAATCCGACAGCCGACAGCGACGTATCGAACCCGATAAATCTTATCGACGGGCTTGAACAGGGGCTTAGCCCACTTTTCACCCAAACGCTACCCTAATGCGAAGAAAAGTCTCACCAGACCCAGGACTTGTTTTCAATTCAATTTCAAGATTTTCTTTCTGAATCCCTTTCATTTTCCCTTTTGAAAACGGTAATCAATCTTATTTTCAAGTAACTCAGTATTCCACAATTTATTTCTTTACAACCTTTTTTTTTCAAGTTTTACTTAGCTTTAAATAAAATTTATTGGATGCGCCTGACGGGATTCGAACCCACATCTCGTGGCTAGAAGCGCCATCATCATTCATTTCAGCCGAAAGACGTCTACTGCTAAACAAAGCCCTCCCCTAAGGTTCGCAAAAAGACCGGTAATGCGCTGTCCTCATCCAGCACGTTCCCGCAACTTTAACCAGGTCGTCACTCCATCTTATAGAGCCCTACCTACATTACGTCTTTCGGTCCTTGAACGCCACTTATTTTGGCCCATTCTTTATTAGGATCCCATTATATTACCATCATTTATTAAATTACTAATCATACCATTCGTGAACGAACGCGATGCATTGTTTTTTGTTTCATTAAGGGCCGAGCCACACGAGTTAACTCCATTCGTTCGTTCATTCAGTCGCTAATTGAAAAAGTTGGTTCGACCTCACCTTCGGCCGTCGGGCAGTGGCGATCCTTACATAGAAGCCCAAAAGCCGGGCTTGCCTTATAAATCTCAAATCAAGATTAAAAATAAAAGCCAAACCTCGTCCAAACGAAAAAAGTTCTAATAAAATCACTTTCATAATAACGCGCTTTATTTTACGTAAAATACCAAGAATTGCATAACAAATCCGCTGCGCGGCCCAGCGGCGCTGTACGGCGGCCGACGCGGCGATAGGCGATAGTAGCGACGTTATAAATAGCATGACATCTCGCTCGCTCTTGTGGGCTTTTACGGGGCTTCGAAACGCTCTCTTCATACTTAGGAAAACGTTAGTTTTGCAAATATCTGTGTATAGCTGCATATATAGCGCTTTCTTTGCAATTTTGAATCTGGCTTACGGTGTGAAGTTTGCTGCGTTTGGTTTAGAACGCGAGTGCGCGGGCGAGGTGAATAACTTCACGATTGTTTAAATCGAATCGTGGGCCATACCATGCAAGGCGTTGTAAAATGCGTGAATTTATGTAATTACAAAATAAATAGGTATTCTTGTTTTAGTGCGTTGCTGCGTGTGAGAATGAGTCTGTAAAATTTAAAATTCTGTCTAGTAATAGAATGAAGTGTGCTTTGGTAAGCTTGCCCAAACTGAGTAAAGCGGCAACAAGATGGATTTACCTACATTAAATTATAAAAAAATACTAAAACATATCTCTCGGCTTGCCATAGCCTGATACCCTAGGCACGCCACTGCCGTCGGGGCTGTTGAAAGGTCGGACGTTGTTTTGATTACTTCATTACACGTCTGATCAGGTTATTTAAAGTAAGGAGAAGTTTAAAACATCATGTTGACAGTAAAAATGTAAAGCGTGAACTCAGAGCCCATATAACTGCATGGTAATAAGCTTAATTATAATTATTTATGTTACATTACGTAGTATATTTTATGGATTCTTTGCCATTCATGTATACATACACGGATATTACAGACTAAGCCGGAAAAATAAATATATATAGGCGTTTCGCGATTTTAGCTGGCGTACTTGTCTATTCCTCTCATTCTAGTTCTGTCGTTAAACGCATTTTTTAGGGTTGGGGAAAATGGACTCATAAAATCAAAGTAAACTCTGAACGACAGCCTTTAATGTGCCAAATGAGTCTAATAATTACTTGAAGTAGGTTCTGTATAGAAAACTGGTCTTGTTTTAAACCCACCGGGGCGAATTTAAACTGAATAATTAAATAAATTGTAGACTGAATTCTTCAAAAGCGACGCTCACCCGCAGAGATGAGAGCTACTTTGTAAGCATTCAACCGTGGAAATGCCTAATAAGTCGACTAATTACAGACTAATCAAAGGTAACGAGATTAAAACCTCGATTCCTCGCTCAAAAGACTCGGAAATTATGTTAAAGCCGTTACAAAATTAGATACGTGCAACACAAGACTGCTAAATCATGGCATTCCCATTCTGTGATCAAAGAAAACCGCGTCCTTATAAACCCTTTTTGAACAATCTGTACACGCCATCTTGAAAAGGACCCGTCGTGGAAATATCCATTGAAACACAGGTTAAAATTTAATTAATCAAAAAGATTGAAATCCGATGCGCAAACAAAACAAAACAGATCGCTTTTTTGCTCAGAGAAAACAGGCTAGTCGAGTGTTGCCATTGTCACTCGCCGCCATTCCGCGCGCTCTTCAGAATTTGAATATTCATAAAACGGCCGCGATATGGCTCCGGTGTTTTTCGCGTTGGCAACACCATGCAAATATTTGCCGTTTCGCTTCTGCTTACCTTATGGTAATGCTGGCTCGTTTATAGATTTATTTTATCTGTGGCCCGCGGTGTTTTTCTGCTTGTAAATGAATGACGTAAACACGGATTACGGCGCGTCGAAGACATTTTTTTAGAAAGAAAATACAGATGATATTTTTATAAGGTTTACCTTGTTCTTTGAGCATGTATGTAAATAACTTAAAGGAAACCAGAGTTTGGCAGTGGAAAATGGTTAAATATAATATATGTTCAACGGTAAAAGTTTAGGAGAAGACAGAGGTGACAGCAGACAGTAGGTAAAGAATGGAAAAACAATATTCAAAAATACAAATCATACACATGGCCAGGGTGTTTGATATTATTAAAATAAACAAGAAGGTTTAACACCCCCCCGTAATATAAACACCCTGTATATATATATATATATATACAAGTAGACAATCATATCAAAAAGCTAAACTATTCACTAACTTAACACTAACACAAACATAAAGAAAACAAAAAATGACATCCTGTATATACACCTACTTAAGGCTAACTGTACACACCTAAAACAATAAACCTGCTATAAAAGCCCAATCTAACTTAAACCTAAAAGATTGACGCATTTGCAGTGCTTGAGCTTTGCCAAAGGTTTAGTAAGAATGTCAGCGATCATATCATTCGTGTGAATGTATGTGAGGTGTAGGTCGTGGTGTGTCAGTGTGTCTCGTATGAAGTGGTGTTTGATGTCGATATGTTTTGTGCGTGCGTGATAAGTGTTGTTGTGTGCAAGTTTGATAGAGCTTTGATTGTCTGTGTGTATGATTATGGGATGAGAGATGGCAAATACCTCCCATATGAGCGTTTTGAGGTAAATGGCTTCTTTGCAGGCTTCTGCGAGAGCCATGTACTCTGCCTCAGTGGTAGATAGCGCGACAGTACGCTGTTTGCGCGCTTCCCAGGAGACAGGTGCTCCACTCATGAGAAATGCGTAACCAGTGAAGGATCGCCGATCAATCATGTTACTCCCATAGTCTGCGTCTACGTAACCTACTGGGTAATTCTGGCCTTTGGTGAAGTGAAGTTTAAGATCCTTGGTACCTTTGAGGTATCGTAGGACTCTCTTAGCGGCTTTCCAGTGTACCCCCCCGTAATGTGCGTTGAATTGAGATAGATACGACACCGTGTGGGCAATGTCGGGTCTAGTACCAATCGAAACGTACATTAACGAGCCGATAAGTTCGCGATAAGGCACTTCCACTTCATCTTCCTTCTCTGGTAAGGTAAGTTTAAGTCCAGGCTCCATAGGTGTAGTTACGGATATAGCGTCGTTCATGCTATATTTATCGATTAGTTTATCGATATAAGTCGTTTGGTCGAGAGTAAGCGACCCATTCTTTTGGATAACTCTCATACCGAGACAGTCCTTTAGAGGACCTAGGTCTTTTACCTTAAAAAGGGTTTTAAGACCATTTTTAAATTTGGATTTTAGCCGGTCATTGTTACATAAGACGTAAAAATCGTCCACAAATACTGCAACGACTAGCAAGTCCTTTTCGTCTCGTTTGTAGTACAGACAGTGTTCCGATGTGGCTTGTGTCAGTGATAAGGCTGACATTGCGTCACATACCTTTTTGTTCCACTGACGCGGTGCTTGTTTCAAACCATAGAGAGACTTCTTAAGTAGACAAACTTTGTTTTTAGGGTCAGTTGAGAAGCCTTCAGGTTGCTCCATGTAAATTTCTTCTTCTAAATCACCATACAAAAATGCCGTTTCCACGTCCAGGTGGTCAATTTGACAATTTAAGTCTACTGCGAATGCCATTAAAATTCTCACAGAGGACAGTCTTGCAACTGGCGAGAAGGTTTCGCCGTAATCAACTCCTTCAACTTGTGTGAAGCCTTTGGCTACAAGTCGCGCTTTGTATTTCACAACTTGCCCGCTTGTGTCCTTCTTGAGTTTAAAGACCCACTTACATTTTGTGGTCTTACGATCCTTTGGTCTGTCCACTAATATCCACGTCTTATGATTCATTAATGAATCATATTCAGCCTTCATAGCTTCGAACCATTCATCCTTTTGCGGATGCTCTATGACCTCTTTGTACGTTTCAGGTTCCTCTGAAGACATCTGCACTGTACAAACATACCGCGCAGGAGGATGCCTGTCTCTTGACGGGTATCTCCGTTCCGGTACTGGATCTAGATGGGTGGCTTCAGGTTCAGGAACTGGTTGAGGTTCTGCTTGCTGGGGTTCAGATTCAAGCTGCGCCGACACAGGTGTCTGGGTGTTCGGCTGGAGTGGAGGAACTGACTGTTCAAATATCGGAATTTGGACTTGAGTTGATTTTGGCTGGGAATCTGGCATGTCGATTTGAGGTGAATTCTGAGTGGACTGCTGCTGCGTTTTGTCTTCTATGAAGACAACATCTCTCGCGACAATTATCGCTCGAGGATTTTGGGGATTGATGAGTCGATAGCCTTTGCTTTCGGTCGCGTAGCCAACAAAGATGCACGTTTGCGTCTTCGAGTCAAGTTTCGTACGTTTTTCTTTAGGTACGAGAACGTGAGCTTGGCAGCCGAAGACTCTCAGATGAGACAGGTTGACTTTCGTACCAGTCCATATCTCTTCTGGGATCCGATTTTGAAGAGACTGAGTTGGCGTTCGATTCTTCAAATAGATAGCTGTGTTGACAGCTTCTGCCCAATACGCTTTTGATAACTGCGAGTCTTGAAGCATAGATCTTGCTTTCTCAATTATGGATCTGTTCGCCCGTTCTGAAATCCCATTCTGTTCAGGAGTGTACGGGATTGTGGTCTGATGAATAATCCCGTTCTCCTTTAAGAAGGTTGACAGTCCGTGGTTAACGTATTCACGGCCGTTGTCCGAACGTAAAATCTTAATCCTATGACCTGTTTGATTTTCTACTAAATGTTTAAACTCTACAAATTTACTAAAAACTTCGTCTTTTGTTTTTAAAAGATATCCAAAAGTTTTGCGACTAAAGTCGTCTGTAAATGTTAGCAAGTAAAGGGCTCCGCCCCACGAGTGCATACTCATAGGACCACACAAGTCCGAATGAATCAACTGCAATACGCAACTCGACTTACTGGTAGAGTTCGGGAAAGGTCTCTTTGAAAGTTTACCTTGTAAACAGGGAACACAATTTTTTATTTAAACTACCTGCGTAGTCTATGCCAACGTGTCTGTTTTTTAAAATGCTTAAACATTTGGCATGTATATGGCCGAGGCGTCTATGCCACAACATAGCAGACTCTTTGCTTTTAATAAGAAAGGCGGTACTCGAACTCACGTCTAGTTTGTACATGCCTTTATGGTTTGAGCCTGTGGCAATGACATTATTTGTCACTTGACATCCCCCGCTAGGAAAGATGCTCGCGCCTTTGGATGTAAACAAAACATCGTAACCATTTTGATTTAATTTACTAACTGATAATAAATTAGCAGCTAGGCCAGGGATATATAAAACGTCGCTTATTTTACTTACACTAGGAGATATGTTCATATTTACAGTACCTTTACCATGACTTAGTAATTGTTCCTTGTTCGCAACAGTAATAGGAATCGTATGGGATGACAGATTTGTAAACCAATCGCTCCTGTTACTCATATGAGAAGTTGCGCCAGAATCAATGAACCAGTCTTGATGACCTGTGGAAGGAACGTTAGAAAAACAAGATGAAAGTGTATGTTCGGATGTATTGAAGGATTTGATCGCCGAAACATTCTTGTTTTTGTTAGTTTTGATGCTCTTACACTGCGAAACAACGTGCCCTAACTTTTTACAATAATTACAAAACAGTTTCTTCGATCGGTTCACGTGTAGCGCGGTGTTGACAGGTCGTTGTAGGGTACTCGGTGTGGTGGGTACAGCTCTAAGGTCTTCCTTGAGGAGAGCTGTCACCACATTCTCCGACGTAAGCTTGACGTTGGCGTGCTCCAGTGTGACAACGAGTGGCTTGAAGGACTCTGGTAGTCCCGCCAGCATGATGACTGCAAGGAACTCGTCTTCAACTGCTGCTCCAATGCCCTGTAGCTCTTGCTGTGTAGTCAGCATATTATTGACATATTCTTGCATACTCCCGTTGAACTTGCATGCTAATAATTTCTTGATAAGGCCAAGACGCCTTGTCAGCCCGCTGTCAGCGTAGGCCTTCTTCAGACATTCTAGCGTTTCAAAAGCTGATTTAGCTGACCTTATTATCGGGTACACCGATTCGTCGCAGGCTAGGCAGATCTTCGCTCGAGCTTTTGCATCCTTCCTCTTCTCGACGGGGTCTGACGGTTCGATGGGTCTTGAGGAAACGTCCCAAAGATCGAGGTCGGTGAGCAAGCACTCTAGGCTAAATACCCACGTGCTGAAGTTATTGCCGTTGAGCTTGGTAAAGCTCACAGAGCCTGACACTGACGTTGATGCCGATGGTGCCGACGATGAGGGCATCGCCGATGAATTATTAGAATTCATAGCACTTTTTCTTATTAGCACTGTTTCTTCTATATTCCGTTAGCGGCTCTGGGCCCATAACCACTTAAAGGAAACCAGAGTTTGGCAGTGGAAAATGGTTAAATATAATATATGTTCAACGGTAAAAGTTTAGGAGAAGACAGAGGTGACAGCAGACAGTAAAGAATGGAAAAACAATATTCAAAAATACAAATCATACACATGGCCAGGGTGTTTGATATTATTAAAATAAACAAGAAGGTTTAACAAAATACGTTAAACTTCTACGAATTATTTCTGTACTTCAACTTGATGCCTTCTTTATTTGACATAAATTACCCAACACTGGGTACATTTTACCAAGGATGATATAGACTGGATTAGCAATCGCGATAGTACAGATCGGCCGCGGAAAAATAGTTCGATTATTAAATCTAGATGGCGCTGACATATAGCCCGAGGGTTTGAAAGCAAAACAATAAGACTACAGATATTTCGTATTAAGTACTGCAAATCTATTATTATGCAATATTTTTCAAAAATAATACATTTGTAGTAATATGAGACATCTGTAGTCTTATTGTTTTGCTTTCAAAACCTCGGGCTATATTTCAGCGCCATCTAGATTTAATAACCGAACTATTTTTCTGCGGTTGATCTGTACTATGGCGATTGCTAATCTAGTCTATATCATCCTTGATTTTACTAAGAACCACCGATTCGTTACACTAGACTTTTACAAATATGACCGACAGTTTATAGCGTATATTTTAACATACATAGTTACTCACAAATTAGCTTGGATACCGCACGCGCGCGCGTACGTCGAATGTGGATGGCGCAGGGCCGATCTGTTTGGCGAGCCTTGGGGGAGGCCTATGTTCAGCAGTGGACGTCTTTCGGCTGAAATGATGATGATGATGATGATCGTCGGCTTGCGAGTCCGTCTCGCACTTGGCCGGTTTTTTATTTATACAGCAATGCACAGCTGCGCTTCTAAACATTGCACGTTTGATCCATAGTGTTACCAGCATTAAAATACCGCGCGGCTCTTTAATAATGTTGCCAGTAACACAGTGCTGAAACACCGTCTGTCGCGCCCGCGGCATTGAGTGGAAAGCTCTGTTTTTTGCGACGCCATTTTTACTATATCGCTATGTTCAGCGTGACGAGGGATTTTATTAGACTAATCTATTCATCGTTTGTTAGGTACTGATATGAAAGGTACATAAAAAAGTTTTCTCAAACATGCTCGGGAATGTATGCGTTAATATCACGAAATGAAGATATGAAGTTTCTTGTTTATGACTCCTTACATTACTTCTTCGTACTCGTAGCTGCTACGGACCGTAGCGCCATGGGCGGTGCTACGAGCTACGAACGCTCGTAGCACAGCCGTACTGAATAACTGTTTCCAATTTATTCAGTTTTAATTGTGAACTGCACAACCGTTATAAATAAAAGTATTCTGTATATGCAATAAAACCTCTGTGGTGTCGTTCAGGGAAGGCTTGAAGAATACGTCTAAATTTCGAGAACACTTCTCTGTTTATTATGTAGAGTGTCTCAAACTTCACCAATAACGTTGTACTGGGGTAGAGGCCTAGTTTAGTTACATCAATTCTAGAAAAAAAAAACCGGCCAAGTGCAAGTCGGACTCGCGCACGAAGGGTTCCGTACCATAATCTATAAAAACGGCAAAAAAATACGTTTATTGCATGGGAGCCCCCTTAAATATGTGTATTATTTTAATTTAATTTTTTTTTAAAGTGAATAAATAACTAAATATTCTGTGAATATTTCAAGCATCTACCTGTTGCCGTTATCAATATCGAGCAAAAACGAGCAAAAAAATCACGTTTGTTGTTTGGGAGCCCCCTTAAATATTTATTTTATTCTGTTTTTAGTATTTGTTGTTATAGCGGCAACCGAAATATATCATCTGTGAAAATTTCAACTGTCTAGCTATCATGGTTCATAAGATACAGCCTGGTGACAGACGGACGGGCAGCGGAGCCTCAGTTTTTACCCTTTGGGTGCGGAATCCTAAAAACCATGACACTTTAAGCGATAGTAGACATTTTTCCTCGGACAGGAAGACGCAGTAACGGTAGGCCTCCAACAAGATAGAGCGACGTCTTGATTGAGTAAGGTTGCGGGAACGCTTTGGATGTGGATGGTGCGGGATCTGCTTGGCGAGCCTTGGGGGAGGCCTATGTTCATCACTAGGCGTCTTTAGGCTTAAATGATGATGATGATGATGAGACATTTTTTCAAAAATATACTAAAAGTAAAGTGATATGTTATGTGGTTCTATTACTAAGTATCTATATTTGACGCTGACTGTACATAAATCTATATGTACATAATTTACATATACAACAAAGTTATAATCACCATCTCCCATCTTCATAGCAACAGTCTAGTTAACAAACTCAAACATATTGCCGTTTGTAGCAAAACTTGCTAACTTCAACCCTAACTATCAGGTAATAAGAAATAACGAACACGCTTTGACGTTACTCGCTGGTGTGTTCCACTTCGCGCCCGCAACTTTGCTCCAACTACCGCTTTCAATGGAATACTCGTCAAAGACCCAAGTTCGAGGAGTTGCAGGCTGTAATGGAATACTTACTGAGACGGGCTTTTATACTGTCTGCTTTGACACGTTCCTATTTTCAGTCGATTCCAAAAAAGATTTTACAACGTATTTCAAAAATACCCAAGAAAACATCTTCATAAAAAAAACATAGAGTCAACCCTAGTAGAAAACTACGTCAGTCAATTAAATCTGGGGGCACGGTAGTACCCCCCGCCAAGCGAAGCGCAAGGCCATTACTATATTTTCACGAAGCGCTTTGTAATGTGTATTACTCGGGATGATAATAGAAATAAAAAAACTGCATATCAACAAATAATAAAAAAGATCAAGTGTGAGTCAGTAAAAAAAAAATTAATACTTTATAATTTGTCTGTCAACGGCTGTACTTTACGAACCTAGTCAGTTTGATGTTTAGAGATTACTGAAGCCTCGGTGCGCGAGTCCGACTCACACTTGGCTGGTTTTTTCAATGTTTTTTCGGCATATCATACAATTATATTACGTTTTTCATTTCACAATGGATTCTTTTAAAGGATTCCCTTTGCCCTTTCCGCTTATACTATCATTTTATCTATAAGCATTTTTACAATTTTATATTTACTAAGCTAAATAAATCAAGTTAATTAACCCAAAGTTATTAACTTAAATTGAAAGACGTAGTTGCCCAACTCATTTATTGGTAAAGTCAGTTCCTTTGATGTTTGACGGTCTCTTCTACACGGCGCTCGTAACTTTGCCCCAACTAATTGAAAAGTCGTTGATTATCGCAGGTTGAAATGAAATAGTTTGAAGCGTATGTGCGCATGAGTGCCAAGTGCATTGCAAACTTGCTTTGGAATCTGTAAGTACAGTTCTATCAGTTGCATGCAAATTAAACGCTAGCTGTGATTGAAATGAATTGCAGTCGCCCTTTGTAGTTTATTTATGGTTCGAATTTAGTTCGTCTGTATCGGCCCATTTATACATTGTAAAGTTAAATAGTCGTGCAATCATATACATTCACTACGGGCCCGCCAAGTTCCGCTGTCACAATTTGGCAGGAATTTAAAAAACATTGAATACCAGCTGTTTTTTGCTGATTGTATATTTTGTTGACTTTACTTAGATTGTCGTGGTGGTCAAAACCTATGGCCTCTCAAGCAGAGGGTCGTGGGTTCAAATCCCGGCTCGCACCTCTGAGTTTTTCGGAATTTATATGCGAAATTACATTTGAAATTTACCATGAGCTTTACGGTGAAGGAAAACATCGCGAGGAAACCTGCATACACCTGTGAAGAAATTCAATGGTGTGTGTGAAGTTCCCAATCCATACTGGGCCCGCGTGGGAACTACGGCCCACGCCCTCTAATTCTGAGAGGAGGCCTGTGCCATGTAGTGGGACGTATATAGGCTGGGATGATGATGACTTTTATTGTCATCCAAACTATAGTCGACCAAGTAAGTGCTCTACCATTTTTAATGACGGGTTCAGAATAAAATCAATAAGTTAGTAAGGCTGATTGTTGCATTGACTTGTGATTGAAAATAGACTTTGATGTTTTAAGTCATAAAACTGACATTGAACCTTAGAGAACTTTTTTGTCGCCCGCATTTCAAGTCAATCCAATCGCTAGAAGTGATCAAAAAGTTTGTAAGTTTTCAATACAACTTACTTATTTAGAAATCATATTTTATAACAGTACAAATTGTCTTCTTTCCCCCTTCACTCCTTTGAAATCATGCCCAAATTGTACGCGGCAAAAGAGCATCTGTCCATCGATACGTCGGTTTGGTCGAGTGGCGAGTCGAGTGGCCCGAGTGGCGAGTCGGGTAGTGGAGTGGGCGCAAGTGGAGTGCACTCCCCGCTCACCTGCCACCTGTGACGGCGGGGAGCAAACGTATTTACTGGGAATGGACTTTTGGTCTGTTTCGGTCTGCTTGTAAATTTTGATGCTTGCGATGTTTGTTCGGCAATGTTAAATCTTGCAAGTTTCCACCGCCCGTAAATCAACAACTCAAAGAGTCTCTGGTCTGTTGCCGGCCTTTAAAAAAACCGGCGAAGTGCAAGTTAAACTCGCGCATGAATGGTTCCGTACCATCTACTATATAAAAATGAATCGCTGAATGTGTTGCTAAGCACATAACTTCCGATCGACTGCACCAAATTGGATAATTCTTTTTTATTGCGTTTGTTATCGTCAGGAGAAGGTTCTTAAGAAAGAAATTTAAAAAAAAAATACAACGGGGGCGAAGCCGCGGGCATCAGCTAGTTATCTACAGGGTTATTTGTAATTCACTAGCATCCTTTTAACCCTAAACTCCAACCACTTAAACAAACGTTTTTTGTTTTACGGCTTTTGTCATAACTTAATATTTTTGGTGTAATAACGTTTTGAAAATTTGAGATTTCCTCTTATTTTTACGATACTCTGTGTATTTGTATGGGAAAAAAGTACTTCATTTTAAAAAGTCGTAAAACAAAAAACGTTTGTTTGAGTGATAGGAATTCAGGGTTAAGAGGATGTCAGTGAATTACAAATAACCCTGTATAAAAACGGCAAAAAATCCGTTTGTTGTATGGGAGCCCCTTAAATATTTATTTTATTCTGTTTTTTTTTGTATTTTGTTGTTATAGCGGCAACCGAAACACATCATCTGTGAAATTTCAACTGTCTATCTATCACGGATCATGAGATACAGCCTGGTGGAAGTCGGACAGACATACAGATGGACGGACGGACAGCGAAGTCTCAGTAATAGGGTCCCGTTTTTGCCCTCTGGATACGCAACCCTAAAAAAGAGATGAAATAGGGGAGGGGGAGGAGAGAGGTACCTATTGGGCTTTCGGTGCTCTCATTGACCGTACGAAACGCAGCAGAGGTACTGCTGCTTCACGCCGGTGTTCTGTGAGAGGACGGTATGCCCCAGACGAGTCGGCCCATTCGTGATGCAGCCTAGCTACAACATGGCTCTACCACTGTAATATACCTACTACGAAATACCTTCGAATTTCGTGCCGTCCCGTTCTCGCTAATAGTATTAAACAGTAGAGTGAAAGGGACACACAGGACAGGGACAGGACAGGACAGGACAGGACAGGACAGGGACGAGACGAACCTCAAATTTTGTAGTAGCCCAAAGTTTTTTATTCCAAAGTTGCAAATTCGAACGTCGTACCGTGCCGTCCTGCTCATGTTAATGGTATTTAATATAAGAGTGAGAGAGACAGTGCGGTAGTGGGTCTGCAAAGCAGGAACTTTCTCGAACATCTGGCACCTGGGTTATTACAGTTACCCGGAACACTAGTGCCGGTTAAAAACATTGCCGCAACTTCAGAGTTTTAAATTTAGTTAGTTGCAAATTTGCGCGGTGTTGGCAGTGTTTTAAAATAATTTTAAGTTGATTGTGTCGGCGAGAATGCTGGTTAGCTCTCGACGGCCGTTTATTAGTAGCCCCAACAATATCCAGCGTTCTATAGTGGACAGGCTTGACTGTCCGTATATGAGACACTGTTGCGAGATGTATGTCTCGAACAGTCCTTATTTTGTTTAGTATTCTAACATTAGTAAAAATTTTTTATTGTACATAATATAAAACACATGATATTAAAAGACAACAACAATAATAAATTAATACTATTCTTATGGACCAGAAGTAAAACAAAGATCACGAACTGAAATCAACGCTTTAATTTTAAAATAATCTAACAATCAAAATAGAATTAATGTATAGCTGCCTATGACGAAATACACGGAGTCTTGTTAGTGTCCGAGCCCTAGCTAAGCCGCCGCCAAAGTGAGGCTCTGCTTGTTGAAGCTGCTCGCTCCTCCCTCCACACGATGCCCGGTGACAGGTTATGACGTAGGCTGTGACGTAACGCGGCCAGCAGAACAGGTCATCATGCCGTCCCTCTCTCTCTTCACTCTTTCGGTAATACGGCCGTTCCTGACTGCGAGACGTCCTCGTCCGCTAGATTCTCAGAGGAACTGTTGTCGTCACCAGGGTGCTCGTCAGCTGCAACATGCAAAACACAACCTTTATGGGCAATCAATACTTGCCAACCTAAATCATTCAAAGCAAACAAAGTTCTTGCATGATAAAGTCTGTACGTACTAAAACTGTATGATGCAAGAAACTCCTTCCACCAACAGATATACATCAGTAGCTAAATGATATCACTCATACTTCAACACATATTTACACCACTCACACTTTTATATGTTCACTACAAATGATGGCCAAAAGGAGAAAAAATCGCAAGTACCATGGTTTTTTACTATCAAACATGTCACGTGAAAAAAAAATGCCACAGAGAATGTTAAGTCGCCATGGCCTGCCACAATCACGCATTGCACTGTCACCTATAATGATGCAGTCTGCCGACTAAAAGTCGTGTCACGAGTCTTCGTAACCTGCCGCAAATGCGCATTGTACTGACACCAACAACCGATTATGGTGCAGCCTGCCGGCCAAGAGCCGTATACTACGAAAGACGTAGTCTGCCGGCAACTATGCCATACTGCAATCATCGCAGTCTGCCGGCACCATGCCGTACTACGAACACCGTAGTCTGCCGGCACCAAGCCGTACTACGATCACAGTAGTCTGCCGGCACAAAGCCGTACAACGAACACCATAGTCTGCCGGCACCAAGCCGTACTACGAACACCGTAGTCTGCCGGCACAAAGCCGTACTACAAACACCGTAGTCTGCCGGCACCAAGCCGTACTACGAACACCGTAGTCTGCCGGCACAAAGCCGTACTACAAACACCGTAGTCTGCCGGCACAAAGCCGTACTACAAACACCGTAGTCTGCCGGCACCAAGCCGTACTACGAACACCGTAGTCTGCCGGCACAAAGCCGTACTACAAACACCGTAGTCTGCCGCGACCGAAGTCGCGAGGGGTCGCTATGATATCGTCGTTAAGCATTTAATAACGAACGATACTCACTTAAAAAAACGTAAAAAACATTGCATTCTCCGCGCAGCACCACGGCACCATGTATTCCCCGGGGCGGCTCCGTACGCTTCCCGTACGAACCAGACCGTAACCGCTCGTACTTGCATTGGTGTGCAGTTCCGGCTTGAGTCCAAGATGGCAAGGACTGGCCCGTTAGTAAGGCATTTAATAATATACGAGCGTGCCCCCTCCTGCTCAGGCCCCCATAAGAAAGCTACTCCCCATAGAGTGAGCCTAGCAATGCACATCGTCTTTTGAGAATAATCGGCTAAGTAAGTATGTGACGGCTAAAGTAGCTCGCAAGGCCCAAGAACTGGCGTATTTGCTTGACGTTTGTCGGATGAGGTGAATAACTTAAAGCTTGGACTTTTAGAGTGCTCGGCCGTACCTGACCACAATTAATGAGACGCGTGACCCACTATCAAAAAGAACGTCTATTGAAATACCTTTAATTACAGCAGTCATTAAGTCATTGTTACATGTTTGCGACATAAATTGAAATTATTAGGGCGTTTACTGTTTGTTTTCAACACGTTGCTTAGTGAAACAAGTCTCCGCACTATGACCTGTCTTATGGCAATACGAGCAAGTAATTACCGACCTATCATTCACAGTTGATGTACGCGGAAGGGTTTGCGTGGTCGCACTCATACTGTTTCCGCTCGAGGTCTCCGTGCGTGCCATACCGTTAGTACTAATATCTAAGTGCAGCTTCTTGTGGCAGTTATGACGTTTGTGACCTACGCCACCACAATTAAAGCAATTCATCAACCTATTGTCTGGCCTATCAAATTCTCTCTTACGCGAATTTGAAGTTGAGGGTATGTTGTAACGGGTAGAATCGTGGAATACGACACGCATTTCATTTTTCGGCTTAACAAATACCGACAAGAAATCAACTATTTGTCGTGGTTTAAGCTTAGCATTAGTAGCAGCAGCTTTAATCTGCGAATCTGTAATGCCTCTGAGAACTATTGCCGTTCGGAGATCATCCGATAACCCGGTCACAATATTTAAGCGCAATAATGTACGACGCGCATACTCGGCATATGTAGCAAAACTTCTAGAGTCAGTACGCATAACGTCATAAAGCACAGTTGCTACATCTACATTTCGCGGACAGAGGGAACGAAATTCAATTTTAAAATTACTCCAGGTGCGATCATTCGTCACCCAATCACTAAGCCACGATTTGGCGTCACCTTTTAGGCAATTAGCAACACGCGACAGGCACTCGTTATCTTCCCATCGATTTGTGATACGCGCGCGGTCGACCTCTGTACACCAAACATCAAAATCATGTAATTGAGGATCGAAAGGCGAAACATACTAATGCGTCGGTCTTACTTGAATCAACGATGTAAGCGCTCCCACGATCCTGTCCGTTACCTCGCTGGCGGTTGTGTCGTCGCGTGGGGTTGCATCGGAGGCCCGGGGCCTCTCAGTCGCCGCCAGACTGCCGTTGGTAACCGAGGCGTCACTAAGTACAGGGCTTAGCACGAAAGTCGGCGGTAAAGGAGGTGTCGTCGAACGCTCTGTAACGGAAACAGAATGAGTACGATGATCTGATGATGGTAGTAAACGAGGCGGCGGCATTGCGAACGAAGGCCCTATTCTGTCTTCGATTGCTTTCAATTTGTTTAAAATCGTACTCAATACTGCGTCAGATTCTAGGTTTTCATTCCTATCCTTATTACTAGAAATTCCTTCAGACATTTTAAATAAAAGAACAACGAGCTATAGAGAACAAAATTATTTACACCCTCACTGTAAAACAACGAACTACAGAAAACAAAATTATTTACTCCCTCACTATTTATGAATTTGAAACCAACAGCAAAATTTATCAAAGCGCAATCAATTATGCAAGCGAGAAGTGGGTAGGTATATAAGCAATAAGCAAAACCAACGAAGCACGTCGCGGCGCGTTATAAAACACTAAGGCGCAAGCTAACGGTTTTCACTTTTAAATTTATAACAACTAAAACGAAATAATACGAAACACTTAAACTGTCTGGATGCCACAAGCGTAAATTCACTATCCCACTACTGATCTTATGGACCAGAAGTAAAACAAAGATCACGAACTGAAATCAACGCTTTAATTTTAAAATAATCTAACAATCAAAATAGAATTAATGTATAGCTGCCTATGACGAAATACACGGAGTCTTGTTAGTGTCCGAGCCCTAGCTAAGCCGCCGCCAAAGTGAGGCTCTGCTTGTTGAAGCTGCTCGCTCCTCCCTCCACACGATGCCCGGTGACAGGTTATGACGTAGGCTGTGACGTAACGCGGCCAGCAGAACAGGTCATCATGCCGTCCCTCTCTCTCTTCACTCTTTCGGTAATACTATAACTATAAATAAAATAAAACTAACTTAAACTAAAACTAAATAAAATTAACAAAAGGTTCCCCCCAATGCTGATACGTTGTGCGAGGTAGCTGCCAGCTCTTTGGTCTCCTGTAGTGTCACAAAGCTGTTTACAAATATCTTTGTAAAGACTTTTTGCGCTGGAGCCCCACGGATCAAAGGTCTCAACTCCGAATGGAACAAAGTTGTATTCAGAGCCAAGACCTTTGTATTTATTTTTCTTAAGCTTTTCTGCCGCTTCTGCTGCTGCACCAGCTTAATTTGCTGTTCCGCGGACGTGGGACGGAGCCAGTGTGTCTACACAAGTAGCGTCCCACACTAGCACACGACCCAATTTCCACGGAATCAATGACATTCCGTCTGGTCTCTTGCCATCATCTCTGGCGATGCCCGATGGCTCCAGTAACGCAGGCACATTGACGGTGGCAAGAGAGCGACGGATAATGTCATTGAGAGCAGAGTGTCTAGTCTGGAGAAGCGGCCCGCGCTGTTCTGGCACGAAAGGCCGTGGTGTCCCAGCGCGTCTACCTCAAAGCCGCAGGGGCATTTATGTGGTGCGCAAACTGCTACTCCAAGTCGCAGGCAGATGGAAATTCTGAGAGTGTCGGGCTCTAGAAAAGTACCAGTGTTGGCTGATGGAAAGGCGTGCAACCAGCAGCCGGCTTCCTTCGTACCTGCAGCCAATAGTCTGGCACGATGAGAGCCCGTGCTGCGGCTCAGAAGGAATAATTAGTAATAAGTAATAATAATAATAATTAACTAACAATTTATATCATATTGTATGAGTTGTGTTACTTGAAATAAATGTTTCTATTAGTGGATACCTACATTTTAAAATATTACACACTAACATTTGCTAGCGGTTTGGCGTGAACTATTAGGTCCAACAGCTGAATTAAAACTCCGGAATTTTATAAAATTGACATGAATTCTTTGTCTTCTTTTACGTTGCATGAAGAACATTTGTGCCGAATTTCATGTCTTGAAATTTTTTTTTTACGCAATTTAAAACATATTTATTTATACAGGGTTATTTGTAATTCACTAGCATCCTTTTATTAACCCTAAACTCCTACCACTTAAACAAATGTTTTTTGTTTTACGGCTTTTGTCATAACTTAATATTTTTGGTGTAATAACGTTTTGAAAATTTGAGATTTCCTCTTATTTTTACGATACTCTGTGTATTTGTATGGGAAAAAAAGTGTTTCATTTTAAAAAGTCGTAAAACAAAAAACATTTGTTTGAGTGATAGGAATTCAGGGTTAAGAGGATGTCAGTGAATTAAAAATAACCCTGTAATATCACAGAATAATTCATTTAGCTATGCAGCTAAGCTATGCTTCAGCTATGTTTATATAAAGCGAGTTACCTGCAGTCAAACTGCGTAAGCAGTTTTGCGGGGCATGGTTTAAATGAAAGTGTAACTTTTTATGAATAAATATATTACATACATACATACATACATTTTCCAAAAACAAAATGGAACTCAAATCTACTGAGTGATGAGACTAAATTATGGTTTTCCATTAATGTATGCTTGAAAAATGTCTCTAAATTAAGTTAAAGACGATTGAGATTTTTACATGTTACATCCCGTTTCAAATCCATTATCAAGAAGACATTACATCAAAATAAACAGGTGTACGGCAGAAAATTGTCAAATATCACGTTATTTTTAGAACTGTCTCATTCCGGGCGGGACCCAACTTCCGATACGGCGTTGATTAAATCTTCCCCCTAATCTGAAGCGTCGCTTATATTCCCCGAGTCTTGGGGGATATTCCGTAATGAAGGGCGACCTAATGGGAATCGAACCCAACACCGTGGCAACACAGAGCTATACGCTTACAAAGGAGTTTTGAAGATGAGTTTATTTAAAAAAAGTAAAATTTACGTGGTTTTTTTTATAACCGTCTTGTTATCTTGGCAAACATTTTTAAAATACGATGTGTTATTTTACCTTTTTTTGTCGATTTCACTAAAGTATGTTTGGATAAATTCTTGCAAGTGATTTTGACTTTGTTCCAGTGTTTGGATTAACTTGAAAGTTATTGTCTATGATTTTGTCAAGATCTCCGATGACAAATCAATTTAATTTTTTTTTATGACGTACCTTACGCAAATTTTAGTTGTTAGTATTAAAAATTGTTTTTCCGAGCGGCATTCGTCTGGGAACATTTCATTTATCACTAGTTTGCGGGAAATGTGCATTTTTTTCAAATCTTTCTTGTCATAAAAACCTTCAAGAATATTTGAAAAAGAAAAGAAAAAAATTGGTGGATTGGTATAGGAAGAGCAGGAGTTCTTCACGAGTTTGCACTTGCCAACACGTTTAGTCTTGTCATTTATATTTATAAAATATTGTAATAAATATAAACTTATTTATTTATTACTTAACTACTAACCTATTACTTATTATTATCCGATTTGCTACTGTTTTTGTTCAAAAGCCATTAAAACTTACTGTTCATACGCTTTAAATAGTGGTTTTGTCTCGCATTTATAAAGTACGGCGAGCTTTTATCGCGCAAAAACATGATTTATTCACCTCGACATTTCGTAACCGCGGTCTGCAATATGAACATGAAAATAAATCATTTATTAAAGTTTTCCCTTACTACTAAAAATAGTTATACCTAGTGGTCATTCATAAACTAAGACATATTTTGTATGAGATGTAGAAATACCTACATCGATGCACGTACTTGCGTCTTGACCACGATTCAAAGTCAAAAGTCAAAGTCAAAATTCTTTATTCAATTTAGGCATCAAATTGATGCTCCTATGAACGTCGAAAAATCTACCACCGGTTCGGAAAAAACCCTGTTGAGAAGAAACCGGCAAGAAACTCAACAAGGTATATTTTTTTCAATCAGTTCTACATTGTTATTAAATGACATACATCTAAAGTATTTAATACAATTAAATTTTTTAACACAGTAGATACGCTATTTGAGACTAGAGATCGCCAATGCGGATCGGAATTATTTCCAAACATCCCTGTCCATGATATAGTCATTAATTTTATAGTACGCCTTAGATATTAATGTCTTCTTCACAATGGATTTGAATTTTGTATCAGTTTGTTCGGTTATTGTTTTCGGAATTTTATTATAAAAACGTATGCATCTTCCCAGAAACGACTTTTTAGTTTTAGCCAGTCTGTAAGATGGAACTTTAAGCTTCCCTGTGTTTCTAGTAACCTTTGGCTTATCGACGTTAGTGGGAAAATCACATATGTTTTTTCTTACATACATGATTATTTCAAATATATACAACGACGGCAGGGTTAGGATACCTATTTCTTTAAAAAATGATCTTAAAGAATCGCGTGTCCTTAAGTTATATATCGCTCTGATAGCCCTCTTTTGCAAAATAAAAATTGATTCCAAGTCTGCAGCAGATCCCCATAAAATAAGGCCGTATGAAATGATGCTATTGAAGTAGGAAAAATACACCAACCGTGCCGTCGCCACATCGGTTAGCTGCCGTATCTTTCTAACTGCAAACGCAGCAGAGCTCAACCTATTCGCAATTGCTGTGGTGTGCGATCCCCACTGCAATTTAGAGTCCAGTGTTATTCCTAAGAATACCGTAGATTTTACAAATTCAATACTTTGACCGTTAAGTTTAATATTTGAGACCGAATTTGAATGAGGCGGATTTAACAATGAAAATTTAATACATTTTGTTTTCTTAGGGTTTAGTAACAAGTTATTGGCAGCAAACCATGCGGATATCATGGACAGAGTTTCAATGGGTTCAGTGAAATCGGTGTCTTTTCTACTAACTTTGAACAGTAAAGAGGTGTCGTCAGCAAACATAACTATCCCTGATTTCTGACTCATATTACAGGTAACATTATGCGAAACACTTCGTTTCGCATAGGCCGAACTCCAATCATCTCCGTAGACCGACCGACTGACTGCCCCGATTCTTTCCCCTAAATGGTGGTTTCCTAACAGAAGGCTTCTCTTTGCTACCCAACTATACTTCACCATTATTAACCACCAACTTGGCACACTGCCTGTTTGGTTCTCAGGGCCGTATTACACATTGGCCGCATAAATTCCTCGCGTATTAAGTTTTATTGTGTTCATAAGTCATCTGTTGCGGGCTGCTGGCGGCGCGCCAGTATCGGCATGTGAACGACCTGATTACGTCGCCTGATCCCGCTCAAGGGCAATTCTGTTTACGTTTTAAATTGTTATTACGACGAATGCCGAATTTGTCTGCCACTATTCCGTACGTAAGCCTGTCTCTTTGTCCCCACGTAAACGCGACAGTTGCTATCTGAGCTCGCGTGTTTATATGCATTTGTAATCTAGCGAGAACTCGGGTAAACTGGGTGAGAGCAGTAGGGTCTGCGGAAGTGTCTCTTGACAGGGGTACAAAGTTTTTTGGTCACGGTTCCTTCGGTCAATTTTTTCTAACGTACGAGCGCTTCTTAACCGAACGGGGAACAGGGGAGGCTTCTCGTTTTTATTTGAATGGAATTTATTTGCTGTCAAACTACATATATATGCATTTACGTAATATTGTGAGCTCTGCCCTTCCCGTATTATTGCTGTGTTTAACGCGCCGCGGGAGGGCGCAGGCTGACAATCAGCGCCGCCGGCTTCCTAACCGGCAGCATTTATGCTGAGCCTGAGCCTATTGCCACGAAGTTTTTTTTTTTTTTGTGTTTCTGTTGTTCTTCTTTTTTTTTGTGTTCTTTGTGTTTCTTTTTATTTTGTATGGTTGTGGCAATAAATGGATTTTTTTATTTTTTTTTTATTTTTATTTACGATTCAAGTCCCCTATATCTTGTTGAGTTTGTTGCCGGATTCTTCTCATCTGGGTTTTCCGAACCGGTGGTAGATTCTACAACATTCATAGATGCGTGTTTAGCCTTAATTGGCTAAGTAAAGTTTTTTGAAGAGGTGCTAATTATATTTTTTTTCGACAGTAGTCGTCTTCAAGACCGAGAAACTGCAGCTGTTTTTTTTTTATCTCTTACTATTTATTGGAAATATTTTTTTAAGTGTTCGAGATGACATTTGTGAGGTTTAATGGCTGACAAGCGATTCGTGCTCAGTACTTAGTAGAAATAGAAAAAAAAAACGAAGTCAATTGTCAATGTCAAATGAAATCTAACCATTTGCGTTTCGTTTACTTTGTGTTGTCCAAGAAGCAGTTCCAAAATAGTGATCGAAAATATTCAATCGTGATTCAATTATCGTGCGTATAGGTCGTGGAGAAATGCGGTAAAATTGAAAATCCGGATTTTGTGCGGATGTCGTTAAAAATAGTCCAAAAATCACACTGATCACACCAAAACGCAAAGCAAACTAAACGCAAAAGGTTTGACATGGACAAAAGTGACAGATGGCTTCGTTTTTTTTCTGTTTCTACTAAGTACTGAGCACGAACGGCTTGTCAGCCATTTAATCTCACAAATTTCATCTCGAACACTTAAAAAAATATTTCCAGTAAACAATAGGAGATAAAAATAAAACAGCTGCAGTTTCTCGATCTTCAGAACGCCAACTGTCGAAAAAAAATATAATTAGCACCTCTTAAAAAAACTTTACTTAGCCAATTGAATAAAGATATTTTGACTTGACGCTTGGCGCTTGATTAATTTGGTAGTAGCTGTTATAAAACAGTCTCGGTGATCATAAGAATAAGAATAAGAATAAGAATAAGAATAAGAATAAGAATAAGAATAGTTTATTGTTCAAAACTGTGTACATTTGTGGTAGTATTTATAGCTTAAATCGTCTCAACAGCTTGTCCTTTTCGGACGTACAATGTCATTCGTTGGACTCAAATAACTTTAATATTTTTCACAGAAGTATTCATTTAAATCATAAAAACACAAATCATGATCACAAATACCAATCAGAACCGTATTGTCAATCACATAATTAGACATCTCGATATATTTGAGCGCTCAGCTCCGATGTTTATGACAGCGACTGTACCCATAAAAACAGGGATTCAGGATGTTAATAGATCAATTTAATCATAGCCATGAAAGATTCTTAACTTCTGTGAAAGTAATTAATCTCGTTCCATCTTCCGTTTTAATCGCCAAGTAAATTTGAAGCTTATTGGCATTTCCTAAATTACTAATTGCCTTGGCTGCTCTTGTGTGTCTCGTGTCGTCATCATGAGGATGTTAAAGTAGGTCAAATGCAGGTAAAATTTGTTTCTCTCGTCTCATAAGCGCTTTATTGAAATACAGACAGAATCTTACGAGACTAATAATTTCTTAAATAATTTCAGATTTTAATTAAAAATATCTTTTTTTTTAACCCCCGACACAAAAAGAGGGGTGTTATATTATAAGTTTGACCGCTATGTGTGTGTGTGTCTGTCTGTGGCATCATAGCTCTTAAACGGGTGAACCGATTCGGATGCGGTTTTTTTATTTGAAAGCAGTTTTCTTGGCGATGGTTCTAAGAGACATTTTCTTCAAAATTGGTTCAACCATTTCAAAGTTATCAGCTCTTTTGTTAGCTGCGGAAGGGATCTTAGACGCAGAATGGGCATTTACTTTATTTTCAAACTATGTGTGAACTGATTGCGTTGGGCGACGTCATCTTGAATAAATATTTTCGGTAAAAAAACATTAAGCGGTGTCCATTCGAACATTAATTTCATTCATTTTGTGATCGTGTATATGTACGATTGATGTGACGTAATTCTAGAAGCCCCGCCTATCTGATCATGTACAGCCGCAAAACCTCAACGTCCAATCGTTACTGAACCGTGATCGTGCACAAGCAACGCAATCGCGCGCCGCAACCCGATAATCCCGGGCCGCGGGATTCCCGGGTTATCGAATAAATTACCGGGATAATGCCCGGGGTAGCTCTATCGCACGTTTTACAGCCCTTTTTGTCGACCTCCTCAGTTGTAATGGCCTTTTTTAATTGGCTCACTTGTAATTCGAGTTTGATCGAGGAAGTATCCAATTTGTGATGTCATCACGGCCGTTTACTTTACGGCGGATTTACAGTACAATAAATGTCGTAATCGTGTGCGATGTACTTCTTTTTAATGGTGTTTTAGGAACTGATGTAGAGTAAAATAGCAATGATATTTTATTTTTATAGAAAGGAGCGAATAACTTAGGTCAGTGCTATTCACTTCGTACAGTAGAGTACCTAGTTTAACACTACTGTCTTTGATACTGCTACTAAAATCTTCGAACTAGCTGGGTGGCAAGGTAAATAAAGCAGCTGCCAAACGCGAATGTCCAATCATTTACGTATTGAAGTAGTTATTATTATGTTTAGCGATTCGATATCTTTCAAGAATCATCAACATTCGTCAAAAGATGGCGCTACACGTTATAATAAAATCAAACGCGTTTTCCCATAGGAGACACCTGCCTAGATCGATTTTTCTCTCAAAAAAACCTTGATGTATCAATTTTCATCGAAATCATTGGCCGTTTTCGAGATCTCAAAACATACATAAATAAAGGTTTAAAAACCTCTTGCAATCCTTCATATGAACTGAAACAATTACTTTGCTCACCCGTGATGAGCAAAGTAATTATTTCAGTTCATTGATAGTCCGCTCCGCATAGTATCGCCTAATTCAATAAATTAGTTCTTTATATTTTTGTTATTTGTTCTGGTTTGACATCTTTTAGTTGACAGTGCGTAAAAACTTCCAACCTTACCCGGTACTTCTTGCATTTGGTTTAAACGGCTGGTAAAGCTCTATAAGTCGGACATATACATGAAAAATCTTATCTCAGAGAGTCTACGGACGCTTTTATTCAATTCAATTAATTTATTAGTTCAACATAGGTGGGTACAAAAGATCTTAAAGCTATTTATAAGTATCGCTATGTTGCGCCGTTAGGCATACAAATATTCCTGACGTATGCACACATAATATGTATATGCACACACATAATAATTTACAGGTACATACTTAATAACAATCATTTAGAAATTCATTTATTGAATAATAAGCCTTTTCAACTAAGAAGTTAAATAAAGTTTTTTTTAATTTAGATATACTATCTATATTGGTTATTTCTTCAGGCACCTTATTTTTTATTGGTTTCTTACTTCATAAAATCTTCTGCATTTCACTCCCCAATATTTTCACAGCAAAATATTATTAAACTCTTAACGACCCGATAGCCTAGTTGTTAGAGAACCTGACTACGAAGCTTGAGGTCCCGGGTTCGATTTCCGGTCGGGGCAGACATTTGTGTGAATAATACGAATGTTTGTACTCGAGTCTTGGGTGTTTAATATGTATTTAAGTATGTGTCTAAATATAGAAGTATGTTTATCCGTTGTCTAGTACCCATAGTACAAGCTTTGCTTAGTTTGGGACTAGGTCAATTGGTGTGAATTGTCCCGTGATATTTATTTTTATTCTTCCAATAGGTAAACACAAATATGGACGAATATTTCATGAACAAACTCCCGCTTTATGACTCGCGTATATCGTGAGCTGCGCAGACATCCATCACAGTGATGATCCATCAACTGGAGATACCGATGCGCATGACACAACTATTGGTTTTATTTGTGTGAATTCTTAGAGGATTTTTTCTATTAAACTCTCACGAGTTTTATGTCGAATACTTAGATGAAAATGTGGCAAAAGTTCTTCACTTTGAAACTTGAACGATCCGTCACTTATACTGACATTTACCAATTTTTAAGTTATTAGTATTTTGGATTACCATGGAATTCATATCCCATATACACTTGGCACGAAATTAAGTGATCTGAAACCTGTTTTTTTAGATCTTTATAACTACTATAGCAAATGGTAGGATCGATAAATCTACATACATTATAGGCTGGGTTCCAAAATCGATTCATCATTTTTCATTCTTTACAACGCTGATGACCCAAATCTCAACCATGACACGCCAAGTCGTAAATCGCCAACTTTCAATTAAAAAACTGCAAGTAAAAGCTATTACCAGTTATAAACGGTGCTGTATTTCATTGGATAGTATCACGGGATCGAACCCGCGACTGGCAAGCTGCCAGGCGGTTAAATAGCCGCAGCTGGCAGAAAACTGTGTTTATGTAAATTAAGTTCCATTATAAATTCTAGAAGTTTCATTTAAGGTTAGTATTTCATGAACCCAGAGTCTTCCCAGTGGGAAAAGCATGCCGCCCTAAGACCCGAGTGGAGGGCTTTGGTTAAAACCAAAGTCCGTGAGTTTGAGCTCCACCGGCGCGCCGAACTCGACACCAAGCGCGATGAGTTAAAAGCCCGACCACCTGCGCTAACTCAATAATAATTATGTTAACGGTGTGCTCACATGCCCGCAATGTGCGAGGACCTTCACAAATAAGATAGGCTACACAAGCCACTTGCGAGCACACGAGCGAGTCTAAAACTCTCGAAGCGGTCGCCGTGACCGAAATCGGTCGGACCACATCATCATCATCATCATCAGTATTTCATATAATAGTTTTAGGCTGCGTATCCACCGGAGCTGTGCGAGGATGCGTTGCGAGGGATGTGTTTGTCATGAACCAATAGAAACACTTCATTTAAAGGGTCCTAAGGTGTTTCTATTGGTTCATGACAAAGACATCCCTCGCAACGCATCCTCGCACATCTCTGGTGGCAACGCAGCCATATACACGGATGTGATAAGGAATAGTTTTTTTTTTTACTAAAAGTTATAACGTGCTTTTTTGGTGACGATACTTTTTGCTGTCACTACTCGCATTGTTGTTCAATCTGCGTACACAAAACTAAATGGAATCCAGTCTGGTGGCATAAAATGATTACGCATAATTCATCATTTCACATAACTCTTTTTCTCAGAAACCATTAAGTAATTATTTAGGAATTTTTAAATGATCATCTTGTAGCACTCAATAAGTTGGGTTTATTTTATAACAATTCTGAATAATTAATGGTTTCTAAGAAAAAATAGTTATGCGGAATGATTGATTATGCCAAATGATGAAATATGCGTAAAACTTTTATGCTATCCGACAGCGAACCAACTAAACTAAACCAATAACTTTGAACGAACATCAATTAGAAATTAGAAGCTTGCAGTGCAAATATACTTCCTCGCTGAAACTGCGAATCAGAGTTGAAGCTAAACTATCTTAGAAGGTAAATAAAGTTAGATTGTTCCCTCTATTTGTCCAAAATTGTTCGATACAGTTAAACAAAACGTGCTTTGATGCTGATTTCGCCGAACTACGTTGTTTAGATTGCAAACGGTGCTCGTATAGCTTTGGCGAGGTTTGTTGGCTGAAATTAAAATACGGTTTGGGGAATATTGATATTTTCTCCTAAGGGTGCGCATCCATTAAAGGCCTCTATAGACGAACTGCTGCAGTAAGTGCCACCGGTTTCAAGCGCTCGCTGTTGGGTGATCTGCAGTTTCAATACAAAATCGTATAGCATTCGGGTTGCATTCGACTCCGACCGCAGCACGACTACTCTCGTGCCATTATTGGTCTCGACTACTCTAAGCAGCCCGTCTATGGAGGCTCTAAGGCGGAACCGAAATTTGCAGAATCGACTAATCGCACTGTCTATACTATACCTAAAAAATGTTAACGCTACTGACTCACTGACTAATATACACTCAAACTAAATACAAACTGAAATATAGACGCACAGAAAAAACCCCAGAAAAAAGACCAATGCTGGGAATCGAACCCAGGTCTTCAGCATTCCGTGCTGCGTGCTTACCCTTACACCATCACTGGTCTGGTCGTAAAAGTAATAAAAAATGAAGTTGAAAAAATGAATACAAAAAGATACTTCATACCTAATTTGTTAATATACACTCATCAAAAGTGCCTAATGATATTTCTATCCCTATCCATTTTTGAACTATATTAGGCACACTCGTATTACTACCGAGTCAAGGCATGAAATTTGTCTAGGGATAGTGAGTATCCCAAGACTTTTTTGATGTGTATAATAATGAAGATTAAGAGAATCAATGAGATTATTTTATTTCTATGTAGAGGGCAATCTCTAGATTCTAGAGAGATATTCTAGAGTCTAGAACTAATGCGCCGATTTCAAAAACCCCTAATAGAAAGCTACAATATACTAGCTAGATTAATATAATATAGATAAATATATTCCGGAAAGTCCAAAATTCCGAGCAACGAAGTAGCGCGAAATAGGTAGTGTTCCAATTTATTTTAACCACATTATCGTACGCGCTTAAACCAACTTATACTCCCAAAAAAAATATTATAACGTCGTCGTGCGGAAATTCTCAATAAAAACATATCCCTCACGAATCCTTACTACAATATGTTAAAAGTTACATAAATAGTCGTTGACGTGAACGCGGCAATATGCAAAATAAGCTGTCATTTGAATCTAGCTACCCTTTTCGTCCTCAAAGGGTGCGCCCACGCTGGGGCTACAAAGGGTCCAAGAGATCTCTGCTTTTTAGAAGTACTTTAACGTTTTTTGGTAACAATACCGCCCACGTTTGCTGATATTGAATGAAAGTGAGATTCAGTATTGATGCGTCTTGGCAGTTATTAATGAGATGATACCAGTGATCGCAGATACAAGCTCGAGACTAGTTTGGAGTCTGACTGATAGATATTTGTTGTTATCTTTATTGTTTTGACAAAGTTGGATACGTGAGCCACTTGCGAGCACATAATCAACACTAACGAAGTTGAAGCTGTTGCCATGGTCGAAACCGGCCGGATCAGATCATCATTATTGTTTTAAAAGTTGGTACAGCGTGATTCAGAGTCGTGATCCGGACCAACCTTATTATTTTATTTAAATTCAAAGAGTTAAATGCTTAATTCTCTCCAATAATGCTCACCCTATAACAGCTACTCATTGAAGGTAAAACGTTTTTTGCAACAGGTAGAGAGGCCTGGATCAAGCTAGAGGAGGCCTATACCCCAGAAGGTGTTCCTGTTGAGAAAGACTTCTCCTTTTTACTTGCACCCTGTTTCTATCTTCTCAAAATGGGTCAAAAGGTTCCAAATCATCCCGCAATCTTCTTTTGAGCCTGCCCCTGTTCCGGTGACCATCGCTTGGAACCGAATTGGTGGCGATTTTTGCTCAGCAATTCCGATGCATTCGGCAGACATGGCCCGTCCAGCCCCACTTGAGTTTCGTGGTCTTTGTCCTCACACCGAAAATCTGAGTTCTGGTGGTTGGTGTTTCTGATCCAAACACCTAGAATGCTGCGCTCCATGGCTCGCTGGAAAATTTTGAGATTGCACCTCTTGGCCTCGGTTAAAGACCAAGTTTGGGCCCCGAAGGTTAGGATAAGCAGTATGCACATATCGACGAGTCTGCGCTTCAGGGTTAAGGGAAATTTTTCTTTCATTAGCGCTCATGGATCAGTAGCTCCTCCAGGCATTTTCACTGTGTTTATTAGTTTATTTGCCTTGTTTGTTCTCGAAGGAAATTACCTGACTCAAGTGGTCTGGTCCGATCAATGGTGATGAAAAATAATAATTTAAGATTAAAAATAAATGGTTTTATAATTATTATTACATTACAAGTATTACCTGCCCCATTATTCGCTTCATTCCCGCACCACAATCCAAGCAATCCATCACACTCACCGAAAGAGCAAATAAACAAACCATTATTCTTTCCACTGAACACTGAAAATTTCACACCCTGCTCCGTGTGTCCGTAAATCTTCTACCTGTCCGGCTGTCCGGCCGTCCGTCTCCCGGACACGTGATGTGTAGGAATACCTTAAATCCAGCAGCTATAAAAATGTTTACTCCTTGTTTCACTACTCTCTGTTAAGTTCCCGTTGTCCTATTTAGATGATATATATGCCGTCTTTGATTATTTCGCTGGAACAAAGGAGGCAGTATCACAGATATTTGTCACTTAAAATAACAGGAACAATGGCAATGGTAAGAAAGACCTAAGTCTTTAATCTTCTACCTACACTTTTAATGTTTCTCAGTTAATTACTTTAGATGTAAACTCGATATTTCGGTGCATCTACCAGCATCATGATCAGAGTTAGGTTAGGGAGAGTCTCCCGGTCTCTCGCGATTTACATCCCCTAAAAAGTAGGTATGTTAAAGGCAAACTTTGTTTCTTTGTTTGTTTTTTTTGTATATAGGAGGTAATTTCTGGAACTCATCATAATCAAAGTTTAAGAGTTGCTACTTATCGGGAGAGTTATTGCCGCTTATTCTTCTATTCTGCCAGTATTTTAACTTCTTGACATGACCCTCTCTCTCTGGAACTACTAGACCGAATTTCAAATTTCTATCGCAGGTATAGCTAAATATACTATCCCAGTTTAAAATAGGCCATTCTCTATCACTGAAACATTCCCGCGGAATACGCACATAGTTAGTTGCGTACAACAACTACTAAGATATTTGAGAAAAAGGTTAAAAAACCAGGTATTTAGCGCCTCGATATGTGACAGTTAAATCGATACTGGAAAAAGGATGATTGGACATGGCTGTAAAGTGTATATTTTAATTCATTACAATATGTATAGCTCCATGTCGTTGAAAAAATATACTTGTTGCTCCCCATTACGTTAAAATGTTATTGTTATTATCCCGCGCCCGGCCACGGGAGCGTCTCCATCGATTATTCCCGCCATTAAGTTTAACGTCGCGTTAAAATAAAAGTCCATAAAACTTAACTGCCAACTCGAAGCGAATTCCAATAATATTTCATTGAACGGGGACCTGGAAGACAATGCTCTTCGTCATTGTCTTGTGGCTTAAGTAAAAGAGCGTTTTTACATTATCGGATCCGATAACGTGATTGTCGAACGCAGATACGATATCGGGCAACTAGGAAGAATCTACAATATTTTTGATAGTACAAAACACTCAGAAATATCGAAAGCGACTTTTTCGCAGATATCGGACGTTTTTGAGTTTTTTGTCCTGCAAGATATTATCGCCTTGCTAATTTTTGTACTCATTAACACTCGAAAATGCCATTGGAAAGTGACGAACATTCTTGCTGAATTTTTGATACAAAGGGATAGTTCTAATTAATTGTAAATTAGTGATAAAAAATATTTAAGCTCCAGTTTAGTATCAAAAATCACATAGTTCTACTTTCGAATAATGTGATGTGGTTTCAAAAATCGGTCCTCTTCCGATCAGATTGTCGAGTCCGATATCGTACCGTCGGTATCGGCATCCGTTACCGAAGTCTGATCTAAAAATGGGCACAGTATAAAATTTATTGAGAAAAACAATCTTGATCGGAACAAATTAACACGTTCACAGTCCCATACAAATTTCAAATTCCTGGTAAGTCCAGCAAATTAATTTAATCATTGTACCGTCTTGCTTAGTGTGTAAACAAGAAATTGTACTAATCTGGATGCAAGTCTGTTTGATTCTTAGTGCCCCATATGTGAGCGAGCACAGACCTGTGAAGCTAAGTCCCTGTAACCCTTATATGGGGCACTGGACTGTTAAAGTGTTAAAAATCAATTTTATAACAGATTGGGTGCTTGAACAATGCGTAGAACGGGTGCCTTTGTTTGTCCGACATAAAGGGTGATTCATAACCCCGCGCGGTTAACTCGGTTCACCGATAATAGCACATTACTAACTTCTACTATTAATAATGAGTCGTTTTCAAAAAATTTGTACACAATTAAGGGATTAATTAAAAACAAAATTTAATTAATTATTTTTGTGTAACGGTGTTACCCATATACTTTGTATGACTAACTTTCGTTACGCAAAAATAGCGAACGTGATTTTTGTTTTGATTAAGCCGTTAACTATGTACAATTTTTTTGAAAACAACCCTAATACGTAATGTTCGTTGCAAGTATTTTATTTTAGGTTTTATGTTACTAGTTGTATATACTGCGGTGCGCAAAACTTGTATTACTCTTAGTTTTTGCGAGGGAACTTTTCTCCGTTATACTGATTTGTTAGTCAAGTTGCTTTAGGGTCAGCTGTAATTTAGCCTGAGTTTAATAATCACGTCAGCAAAGTGGTAGAATTAAAATAGAAAAAAAAAACTTCGGGATGAATTATATTTCTCTCGTCGCGACTATCCATGGTATGGAATTTTTTGGATACATTTTTCAAAAATATTACATAATCATGAAAACTAATTTTTGGTTCAGGGATCCGTTTGCGAAATATTAAGCTTAGAAGTGCAGGTTTTTGTTACAGCATTGTTTTCCCCCGCCCTCTCCCCTTCAAAGCTAATTGGTTGTTTTGAATACGAAAAAATCGTGCGTACAGCTCCTCCGCGCGGAAGAAGTGAAACTTCGTAATGTGGAAATGAAAAAGGCACTTATACATCAATATGAACCTTATTGCAATAACTTAAAGAACTAAATTTACTTATGCATCTATGTGTTTAAATTACTCACTAGATGGCGCTTTTATCAAGTCTCATACAAATTTGCACAGACAGTATGAGTTCTGCATCGCACTGTCGAAATTTTTAACATCCGTTAGTATAATATATACAATGCGGGATTACTTGCTTCGGCAGTACATATTTATACCCCCTCCATGGTAGCGTTAAACGTTTAACTCGACCTTGTTGCAAGTCGCATTAGAAGTTTCACTTCAAAAAATTCACGACAAAGGGGGCCGGGAGACGTGCGGGCGTCGAGCGCGCCTCGAGTGCCTGCCGCCCGCACCTCTCCCGCCCCCTTTTGGATTCATACCCCCCATCTTGTCCTACACTTCACTGCGTCTTCCGGTCCGTGGACGCCATCCACCTTTTTGCCCCATCGGCTATCAGTTCTACGAGCGACGAATTAGACTCGGCTGGGCAACGTTCGGGAAGCTCCGCAATATCTTGTCATCCAATATACCGCAATGTCTCAAGTCAAAAGTCTTTGACCAGTGTGTGTTGCTAGTGATGACACTGATGACTTATGGCACTGAGACGTGGTCGCTAGCGATGGGCCTTATAAGAAAGCTCAATGTCACTCAGAGGGCGATGGAGAGGGCTACGAGTATGCTCGGAGTTTTCTCTGCGGGATCGCATTAGATGAAATCCGCGCAAGATCTAAAGTCACTGACATAGCTCGAAGAATCGTCAGACTCAAGTGTCAGTGGGCAGGGCACATCGCTCGTAAATAGAAGCACGTTAAAGTAGAATAGAATTTACCTACTTACATATGTATTTGGTTACAGCACAATATACGTTATCGCGTATAACTTGGTAAGAATAAACGGTAGTGTGTTGGCGGCTGTTCACAGCCGTGAATGTGGGCCGGCGGGTAATCCGGCTGCAGCACGGCCGGCCGGCCGGAGTAAGTGGAGCCGCTTCCGGCTCCGGCAGCCGGATGGGGTATTGTCGAGTCTTCGGGCTTTTGTTATGTCCGGGTTTAGGCTGAGTATATTATAGTTAAAGAGAGAATAATCTTCTTATGAACGTGTAATTTTTTTATTATGAAGTTAAGTAGTCCATAGTATAGTCAACCACGGGCTTTAACATTTTTAATGCCAGTTCCCGCATCAGAATAAGGTTGTTAACAATAAGGTTGATTATCAATTGATGTTTTAAGCCATGCAACTGACATTGAACCTCAGGGTGGTAAAGGAAATTCAGGAATTACACACCTGCATACCTGCGAAGAAATACAACGGCCAGCACGGGAACTACGACTCAAGCGCTCTCATTCTGAGAGGAGACCTGTGCCCTGCAGTGGGGCGTATATACCTGTAGGTTGGAATAGTGAAAACATCGAGCGACTAAACGAACGTAGCGAACTACACTTCAGTCTTCTCGTGAGCACGGCTACTGGAATCTGGCCGACAAATCGAGGTTATTTAAGTAATATTTAAGTCCTGATTAAGTCTCGGGTGGGCAATCAACTTATAAGTAATGTATTTAATTCAAGTGATCACCAGCTGCGGGCGGGTCCCGGCTGGCCCCGTGCCAGGGCATTACACTTGGCAAGCTTCCGCTCCAGAACGTAATGTACTGGGCTTGTTTAAAATCAAGATCGGGCTATGTTTTGGCATCTACTTTTGCTTATAATCCTGGGGATTTCAGGCTATAAAGAAATTTGAGGAAGGCGTAACGTGAGGCTCGAGAACTTTGATTTAAGTTAATGAAATCGTTTCTCGCGACCTATTAATTATAAAATCGATTATGATTAGGACATTTAAAAGAATATTTAAAGGTTTTTTTTCATAGTCTCAAAATAATATCCTTTTTATAAAGTAAAACTTTCGTCTAAGACTTCATTTAGGCACCAAAAGCCATGAACAATAAAAGCTAATAAATGAACATTTATTTGCACTGTTGCTGTTTAATTTCTTCGCAATGGAAGTGAAAAGCAGAGAGTATAAATAATTCATAAAACCCATTCGGCTTAACTGTCAATCCTCGCCAGCAACTCGTGTGGACACAAACAACTCGGGTGAAATTGCGCATTTTATGCTCTGGTTGTACAATCTACTCTTTGCATGCATTCTTTTGCAAAATTCTGTGGATGTTTACGCGCAGATTGGAGTGTTCTTCGCCTATATTTCTGTAGGCTTATTGTCTAACGTTTTTGACGCTTGCCTTCGCAATCGCTATCTCTTTCTGTCAAACGGTATAAAACGTTGACAGAAAGAGAAAGTGAAAGCGAAGGCAAGCGCCAAAAGCGTTAGACAATACGGCCTCTGGTCCCAACAACAAATGCTTGTAAAGACTATTGCAATATCATTTTTCACTAAGCGGTTTTAATCAGCGTTCCATAATGAACCAACGGCTTGGTCTGTATTTGAAGCTTTACGACTTTCTCTAAAGCATTTGAAGGTATAAAATAATAACGGTCAGTCTTAAGGTTGTGTCGGAGATTAAGGATCTTGGGTTAAATCTTGATAGCGAACTTCAATTCATTACACATGTTAATAAAATAGCTGCTAAGGCTTTTAGAATGCTAGGATTTATATTTCGTCAAAGCAATGAGTTCAAGAACCCCAGAACTGTGCAACTTTTGTACAACGCATTTGTTAGGTCCAACTTAGAATACGCTACCACAGTCTGGAGTCCTCACTTTAATGTGCATGCGTATACGATTGAAAGAATCCAAAATAAATTTATCAGAAGAATGAAGTATAAATTCAGTAATTTTAACAGTGCCTGTTTGGAGTCTCTTCAAACACGTCGTGAAGTCAGTGACCAAATATTTCTATTCAAAATTTTGAATGGACTTGTAGAGTCTCCAAATCTTTTGTCAAAAATTTCATTTCGATGTCCTGATCGACGAACTCGTACTTCTAAATTATTTGCAGTTCCCTCTAGTCGTACGGCGTATGCAAGAAATAGATTCCTTGTTAGAGCTTGCAAATCTTACAATGAGAAATTTTCCGATATTGACATATTTCATCTGTCTTTGCAACAATTTGTTTCTGCAATTAAAATTAAAGTTAAAGATTATAATAAGTAAATAGTAGGTAGGTCAACGGGAGGAACCTTTGAAAGAAAATAGTTATACAATTATACTTTTCTATTTGGTTATAATATATCATTACTATTGTATTCATTCGGTTCTTTCTTTTTTTTTTCTCTCTATATTTACAGTATACTTCTTGTTTGAGCAACAGAAATGTTATCTATATATATAAAATTCTAAACTGACTGACTGACTGACTGACTGACTGACATATCAACGCACAGCCCAAACCACTGGGCCTAGAGATTCCAAATTTGGCATGTAGGTTCCTTATAAGATCTAGGGGAGCACTAAGAAAGGATTTTTCAAAATTCACTCCCTAAGGGGGTGAAAAGGGGGTCCAAAGTTTGTATGGGGAAACAAGATTAGTTCGACTATTTTATTCGAAACTTCACAGAAGTACTCCTAATGGTAAATGAGTAAACACGTGTTTCAGGTTTTTTGAGAATTCAACCCTTAAAAGGGGGGAAAGGGGTTGCAAAGTCTGAAAATCAACATGGGTGTTGTTTCTATGGTTTATCGGGTCGCTGGTTATGAAAACAACAACGGTTTTAAAATCCGATTTGGCGGACGTAAAATACCATCTCCCTGGATGGGGTTGAAATGTCTAATTAAATTAAATGACTGTTGATATATCGACGCACAGCCCAAACCACTGGACCTAGAGACTTGAAATTTTGCACATAGATACCTTATACAATTTAGGCATCCAGGATTTTTGGGAATTCCCACGGGGACGGGAAAAAACGGGATTTATATATTCGATTCCGAGTGACCCTATCTCATTAACTATCATAACTAGACTCTTCAAACTTGATACAAAAGTAGGTATTACATTAGTTAAAACATTGATTTCAGGATTTTTCAAAATTCCCACGGGATAAGGAAAAAACGGGATTTATATATTCAGTTCAACGGGATCCTATGAACTATAATTACTAGACTCTTGAAATTTGGCATAGAAGTAGGTAATTATAATAGTAAAAAACAGTTTGAAGGATTTTCGGAAATTCCCACGGGATAAGGAAAAAACGGGATTTTTCGCTTTACTGGTCGTAGAAAGCTGAAATTCGGCATCTAGGTTGCTTGGAGAGTGTAGAGGAGGATTAATAGAGGACTTTCCAAAATTCCCACGGGAACGGGAAAAAACGGGATTTTTCGTTTTACTGGTCGTAGAAAGCTGAAATTCGGCATCTAGGTTGCTTGGAGAGTGTAGAGGAGGATTAAGAGAGGACTTTCCAAAATTACCACGGGAACGGGAAAAACGGGATTTTTCGTTTTACTGGTCGTAGAAAGCTGAAATTCGGCATCTAGGTTGCTTGGAAAGTGTAGAGGAGGATTAAGAGAGGACTTTCCAAAATTCCCACGGGAACGGGAAAAAACGGGATTTTTCATTTTACTGGTCGTAGAAAGCTGAAATTCGGCATGAGGTTGATTGGGGAGTGTAGAGGAGCATTGAGAAAGGACTTTCCAAAATTCCTACGGGAACGGGAAAAAACGGGATTTTTCGTTTTACTGGCCGTAGAAAGCTGAAATTTGGCAAGTGGGTTTCTTGGGGAGTGTAGGGGAGTATTAAGAAAGAATTTCCCGAAATTTTTACGGGAACGGGAAAATACGGGATTTTGCGTTTTACTGATTGTAAGCTAAAATTTCAAAATTCATAAGTTTATACTGTAAGTAGGCCGCAAAGAGCTCTTTAACCGACTTCAAAAAAAGGAGGAGGTTATGCATTCCACTTTATGTATTTTTTTATGTAAGTATGTTCACCGAACGACCGCTTTAGCCTAGTTGGTAGTGACCCTGCCTACGAAGCAAGAGGTCCTGGGTTCAAATCCCGGTAAGGGCATTTATTTGTGTGATGAGCACGAATATTTGTTCCTGAGTTATGGATGTTTTCTATGTATTTAAGTATTTATATAAGTATGTTTATCGTCGTCTAGTACCCATAGTACAAGCTTTGCTTAGTTTGGGCCTAGGTCGATTTGTGTAAGATTGTCCCCTAATATTTATTTATTTATTTATTTATTTCTCGGTCAATTGTGGACCGATTTTAAAAATTATTTTTTTATTCGAAAGAATATAATATACTACTGAGATGGTCCCATTGTCACGCAAGCAAGCAAGCGTGCATGCATGCTTGCATCTTGCTTGCATGCTTGCTTGCTTGCCTGTATGATTGCTTGCTTGATATCTTGGTGCTTTGGAATTCTCATGGTACACGCGAGCGAAGCCGCGGGCAAAAGCTAGTTAGTTATAAGTGAAAACTGTTTGGGCTAATGAATTGTTTAAATTATTTATGTATTTGTGCTATGTTTGCCTGTTTGTTTTCCAAATATAAAAAATAAAATAAAAATAAAATAGATGTAGAAACATCACATTATGGCTGACCTTTACATGGATTATGCAAATTCCAGTACATCCGTTATTTTTAATTTAAAACCGAGGGTCTGGGCCGTCATGTTTAATTTACGACCTGCCAGTGCTTATTTAGTTAGGTATTTAATCTGCTGTTGAGTTTTGCTGAGAAAAGTTGTAGGGTACTTTTATTTTGTTTATTTAAACTTTTCCAACGATTGACCTCTATCTCACCAATCTTAAATTACCATTTGATGCGTTTTATTTTTTTCCATCGCCATTGAACCCTAGAACCCTTTCTAGAGTATAGGCCTCTCTGTCTATTGCTCTCTCTTCAGTAACTTCCTACTATCGCTTTTAACTTATAATGTAACGTAGTTTTTGTTCTTCCACGAGAACGAACTCTCAAATAAATCTTGTTTCTAATAAACAGTCACGTTTCAAAAGGATTTCAATCTGCAAATAAAACAAGTTCTCCAAAAGAGATGGGGAACACGAGATCGGCAAAGTTTTGCCGCTTGCGCGACTTCAAGACGTTTCCCCAGTTAGCATAAAAACAAAAAGGCTGAGTTAGCAGTTTGCCGCAACACGGTTTTTGTTCGAAGTCTAAATGGACTTGTCGAGTGCAGCCGTACAAGTTGCAACCGGCTAGTTTGCGGAATGTCTAGTATGTGATATAGCTCGGTTAAATTGCTTTTTGCTTGTGTTCGGGATAAAGTTAAATTTTCTCATTGTTTGGCTAAAACTTGCACAACATTGGTTTTCTGAAACATGCATGATAACTTTTCGTTATTGTATCAATATAATAGTTTGAAATGTTAAATTTAGTCATAGTTAAGTGTAGAACTAGAATCTGGCCTGGCTGCGCCCCATGAAAGAAAAAATGGAAAAGGTCTTGTGTGGAAAAAAAAGTCTCCTCTTAGTGTAGCAGCTGCCGCACCTCTTTGTCTTCAAGGAATATGTCTCTATTTGAATTTGATTTGAATAAAAAAATATAAACACGCTTTTAGTATGTAAAAATGAATCCAAAATTCAGTAATATTTTTAATTAGAGACTTTTTTTCAGTTGCACAATTTTACTGTTCGTTCTATCTGAACTTGTACATCGCCATCAAAAAGCATTTAGCATGAGTTGGTGTATCTGGTGTTGCAGACATTTCTACTATGATGACTTAGATTAAGACTCTTAATGGATAGCTGTTATTGGCCTCATATGATGTAACCTTTTGTATGTTTCTTTTATTAATTTAAGGCTGTTGTTATCCTGAATAAATAAATAAATAAAATAAATAAATAAAAAAAAGTTAATCTGTCAAATGGTTTGGCACCACTTTACAATTCGTTTAACGTAATTTTATCATAAATAAAATAAATACCGTTTTTGGATCAATTATAATGTTACACATTAATGTTTATGCATTAAAAATATGTATGTGTTTAAAAATTAAATACTTTACGGTTTCTAGCGTTTCTTTGAACGGAACTGTGCGAACAGGAACGCGTGGTCGTGAAATGCGACGTTGCCGTTCCGACTTTCTGTTAAACTGACGATTAGTTAAGTGGTACTTAGTTTACACAGAACTAAGTTTATTCATTGGATACCTAACCAGCTGTTTGACAATAAGCTGGTGAAACAGCTCCTAAAACTTACCCCCTGTTTCACCATCCATTGATCAAATTTATTTGACGAATAAATGTGATGCCGTTTCTGTTTGTTTTGTTCGAATACACAGAGACGGCATCACATTTATCCGTCAGTTAAAATTAATCAATGGGTGGTGAAACAGCCCCTTAGGGTGTTAAAACAATCCCTTGGTCGACTATACATAAATCGTTATCAAATTCTAAGCTCCATTAACCGTCGAAAGCCACAACTTAGTTCATCCCGTATTCAAATTAATCACAGCACCCTGTAGTCGCCCTCTCACGAGATTTCTGGACCGATCCCTTGTGAAAAGAATGCGGATTAATGAAATTACCGGGAATCCCGGGGGGCCGGGGTCGAAGGATGGACTAAGCACGGGATTTATGACGATGCGTCCCGGGATCGCGGATTGGCTTGTCGATGAATCTGTGTAGTACAAGTGAATGACATGTTTTCTATTGAAGGTTTGTAACTAATCTCTGTTGAGTTCCTGATACCTTAAGTGTTAGTTATGTGTTTCCGTCTCTATTTATTTTATAGAAAGAAATGGAGACTGCTCTACAAATATCTACACACATAAATTGAGTTATCATAGAGTGGTAAAAAAAACTTTTGGAAAAAGATTCGAATTTATGCTGAGTGGGGCCCAATTTATACTATTCGATATTTATTTGTATATTTCCTGTCAAATGTATTTTTTTTCTGTGTTTGTATCGAATATGTGTAAATAAACATCTCTCTCTCTCTCTCTCTCTCATTAATCTGTTAGTTCATGTTTCATGTTGTATAGTATTAATCATTACCATTTACTATTCTACAATGAATATATGATTAATTTTTTAGGCTTGATACGCCAATTATTTTTAGTAAGAGTGAACTTAATTTTTTTTTCATTGTTACAAGGGACCATAGTCTTGAGCTCTATTCGTGACAAAAAGGATCTTGACAGATGATAAGGTACGGAACCCCTAAAAAAGTCCTTCTGATATATTCATCCAAAGACCCTTTTCCACGCAAAATGGCATTGAGATATCTTCTCCCATTAGGTAATATTCCGTATCTCAATGATTGATTCAGAAATTGCTATCTCTTCTGGACGTTATATTTAATTGAATAGCTTAATAGGAAATAAACGTAGCCACCCGAACATTTATCAATTAATACATCAGATATAATTAATGTCGTATATTACTGAAGCTTGATTGATACGTTTGAAGACGAGAAAATCATCGAAGCGTTAATTATATAGCGAACAACGAAATTAGCGATCCGAAACCGATTATGAAAATCGAGTCCGGGTCCATTCGATGGAATCGAGTTGTAATTGGATTCGCGTGTCGCTAATTAAGTCTATTTCGTTTAAATGTTATTTTGTGTTTTATCGGTATTTGCATGAACAGTTTTTTAACCATCACAATTTTAAAAATAGATTTTCTCTACGCCCTGATGATATTGTCTAACGCGCGAACACTTGCTATCGTATTTACTATTTCTTTCTGTCAAACGGTATAATCCTATCTTATCCTCCTATTCCAAACGGTGCTGGCTGAAAATCAGCGCTGGGGTGCTAAAAACGCCTCAGTGTATACTGAGCCAATATCCGATTTACAACCGCAATGAATGAATGACTCCGTGATGAATGTCTTTATTTTTCATGCTGTGTATTTGTAAAAATACTGATGTGTCTTGTGGTGTTCTAAATAAATCTATTTTATTTCTTTCTTAAATATTATAAACTAACTGCCCGCTCTAGCTTCGCACCGGTGTACCTACTACTAATTAGAAAAAAAATCTTGTACAAACCTTATTTTAATAGTTACTGACACAAAAAAAAGAATTAGACAAATAGGTGCAGCCGTTCTAATGTTATATGCGTACATAAATTTTCTGCAATTGATTTTTATTTATAGACTTCTAAGATTTATAGGCTTAGAACCACTAAATTTCATAATACCTTATTCACTAATACCCCTAATATTCAAATTACCATGGGCTTCATTATTACCTAAATTTTCAAATTTTAAGAATGAGACAATTTGAAATTTTGGGTATTATGAGCTCATAAAATTTGAAAATTTGGGGTAATAGTGAATAAGGTATTATGAAATATAGTGGTTTCCGATTTTGATGATTTAAGTTCCACGGAAGGTCATAGCATAGTTTTTATGCTTCCGCTGACGAAGACGAGCAACAAGTAGTAGTGAAATAATTGCTTGTAGTGCTTATTTGACAGGCTTCTGTTTTATGAAAGTCATCAATACTGTACATGTATCAAAGTATCGGAAACTTATTAAACGCTACGTCCACATTCCGTACAAAATATGTTAAAAGCCATTCAATTCAATTAATTTATTGCACATACCTAATGGTATTACAGATGATTTGCTGGCTTAATCGATTCGTATCGATTCGAACCGACTCGAACCGCTTCGAACCGATTCGAATCGGATCGAACCGACTCCAACCGACTCGAACCGACTTAAATCGACTCGAATCGACTCGAACCGACTCGAACCGACTCGAATCAACTCGAACTGACTCGAATCAACTCGAACTGACTTAAATCGACTCGAATAGACTCGAACCGACTCGAACCGATTCGAACCGACTCGGGCCGACTCGAAACGACTTTAATCGACTCGAATCGACTCGAACCGTTTCGAACCGATTCGAACCGACTCTAACCGACTCGAACCGACTCGAAACGACTCGGACCGAATGTCTTATATGGGTTGTTTTATTTGTTTTAATTCATAAGTGGAAGGTAGTATTTTCAAACTTAACCCAATGTAGTTTACAAAAGGTTATGTATGTACCTCGATAGACGATGATGATGATGACTTGTAGAAAAAGTATTGTATACAATAGTTACATAATTAGCTCTTAAAATCTCGTACCTTACTTAGGCCACTCGGCAAGCCTCGTGGCCTAAACAAGGTACTCGACTTTAAGAGCCTTCATTATGCAACGATTGTATAAAATACTATTATTGTCGTTGTTGTTCGTCCAGTTAGTTCCGCGCCAATATTTCTTGCAATTGACAAATTTAATCTAAGCTCCCGTTGTGAACTGCACGGTTCACGTCAAAATGGAATTTTATTTTTATTGAAGTGCAATCGCTTCCCTGCTATTCAATTTGAGCAAGTTAAATTCAACTGGAATAAATTTCCGGAGCGATGCTAGTAACTTCCATATTCAGCACGTCCGATATGAAAATGAAATAGTTTGACATTGACGGCAATATTGGAAGACCAGGAGCGAAACGCTAGCAGTATAACGGTTGTTAGATGTTTAATTTTATAAGACTAGCTTTTGCCCTCAGCTTCGCTTGCTAGTGAGCGTGTGACAATTAAATTTAAATTTCTGGATTTCACTAAATTTCTACGGAAATTGGGGTTTTAATTTACGTCGCAGGAAGTAGCCTCGTACAAACTGTCATAATATCTCTAGAATCGGCAGTTTAAATTACGGGATTTTATAAACTTACATCCTTGATGCCGCAAATATCCGAATAAAAACTAACTAAACTAACTAAAAGCTATCTAAATACATACCATTTAGTGTGAAGAAGTAATAAACACACACTCAATCAAACTTAAGAGTGGAGTGGTGGAGTACCTTCCACTCATCCCTCCTATGAGCCAACTCCTTGACCTCCTGATACGACACAACACCGACTTTTTTCCTTACTTGATCCATGTCTGCGCCTAGGGCGACCTCTTCCTCTCTTCCCTTCGATCTAAAACATACTCGTACACACATGAAAAGATGCATTTTTAATGTTAGTAGGATTTTATGTCAGCGCTTATCAAGTTATCGTCAAGCGACGTTTGTCTCTTGATTAGACCGTTAATGTTAAACAACTGGACCCACATTCAAACGAGAACTTCGGGACCCAAATTCCATTTTAATTTAATTAAATCTGTAGTCTTCAGGAATGCAGTTAGCCTGCGAACGGATTCCATCGAGTTATTCCATTCTTATCTTCGCATTCTTTCTGTGTTGCTATGTTAATAAAGTATGCTGGAAAAATCTGAGCAATGCACGTAAAATATTTTATGATCTGGAAATTCACAGACTTTAAAATGGTAGATACATTTAGCATGGACGTTAATAAAAGTTTCAAATCTTTTGCAGAAAATAACACAACATTAATAAATAACTAAATATTCAAATAATTTTAGAAGTAAAAGGCCAACATGAAAACAGTTAAAAATACATTATTTTAACCACTACTTTCGCTTTTATTTGGATGGCTTTCTACTGCAATGAGTGCCACAGATAGGCTTATTTTCAATAAGTCTAATTTTTCAACACCTTTCTTTACAGCTTCTTTATAAAAGAGTGATAACCCTATAACAGGCAAACGTCAACGTTGCGACGACTCAACGCGACGCAACGAACCAATGGAGCCTCACTTTTAGGAGTAGCGCCCCGAGTACTTGCATCGTGAATCTAACAGAGCAGTTCATCGGGCCTCGGGGGACCCTTTATTGCCGGTCAGGTCTTGACGCATTTGTCTTCATTCGGGTTGTCGCTATTTGTGGGGGGTGGAGGAGGTTATAGATTAAGCTGCACAAAAGTGACGATTAAACGGGTTGAAGTGAACATCGGTCATGGGATGTATTTCAATGTTTTGTTGGAGTTACCTATAGTTAGAGTTTGTTGGGATTTGGAAAGCAGCTTAGAATTAGTTATATTGTCTCTATCATCATCTCTATGATCTTATATAAATACGTCCCACTGCTGGGCACATGCCTACTTTCAGAATGCGCGGGCTTTAGTTCCAATGTAGGCCCAATGACAATTGACGACCAGATAGCCTAGTGGTTAGAGACCCTGACTATGAAGCTTGAGGTCCCGGGTTCGATTCCCGTGTCGGGGCAGATATTTGTATGAAAAATACGAATGTTTGTTCTCGGGTCTTGGGTGTTTAATATGTATTTAAGTATGTATCTATCTATATAAGTAAGTTTATCCGTTGCCTAGTACCCATAACACAAGCTTTGCTAAGCTTACTTTGGGACTAGGTCAATTGGTGTGAATTGTCCCGTGATATTTATTTTTATTTTTTATTTTTAATGCGGATTGGGATTGTACTCCTTTGCTGTAAGGTTGCTTTGACAGATAATAAATACATATCCAAATTAGAATTTCGCAGTAAGTCAGAACTATGTAGATAATTGAGACAATTTAATTTACACAAAGTGTATTGAAATATAAGAAATAAGCTACATATCGTATTTAATTTACTATCTTATATCATAGAGGATGTTACAACAATGCACGTAGCACTGCTACGGAGCTACGACACTCTACGGGCGGCGCTACGTGCTACGAGCTACGAATCGGCTACGCGCTCAATTCTCATTCAGTTTGAAAGCTGCATTTCGCAGTTGACGGTGAACGATGGAAATCGATCTTCATTCACTGGGTATTCATTTTAGAGTGAAGGAAATGCTTATTCGAATGCAGAGAGTAAATATTATGTGCACAGTGTCTGTCTTATTTCTCATTTCATTTCAGTGTCTGTTTTATTAAACGCATGTGTAGAATGCGCGATTTTCTGTTATCAATTTACCTATTAACTAAAGACATAGATTAGCTACATTATAGTCGCGTTTGACTTTTTGTTGATTATATGTTTATTATGGAAAGCGTAGTAAGGGACGCCCTGCGACACGTGGATTGATGACCTTAGGAGGACAGCTGGCAAATGGTGGATGAGGGAAGCCCAGGACCACGAATGTTGGCGCAATATAATAATAATATTAGGGGACAATCTCTCACAAATCGACCTAGTCCCAAACTAAGCAAAGCTTGTACTATGGGTACTAGACGACGATAGACATACTTATATAGATAATAAATACTTAAATACATAGAAAACATCCATAACTCAGGAACAAATATTCGTGCTCATCACACAAATAAATGCCCTTACCGGGATTTGAACCCAGGACCTCTTGCTTCGTAGTGTTATAGCAAATAAACATTTCATTTCATTTCGTAGGCAGGGTCACTTACCAACTAGGCTAAAGCGGTCGTTAATATGAGGGAGGCTTACGTCCAGCAGTGGACAGACAATGGCTGTAGATAGATAGATAGCTAAGTTTATTGGAGACCTACAATTGAAGTTCGCTTTTTAGTTTGATGACAGCCTTCTCATTATATTTTTTTTGTTACAGGTATTCATCCTACATCCATTCGTGACACTTTACATATAACCGTAAGTACAGGTAACATAATAAAAACTTCGTAACTACTCTCCGAATAAGAGGGCTCGCCCATGCGGGCCCAGTTGGGAACTTCATGGTGCATTGATTTTCTTCGCAGATGAGTGCAGATTTGCTCACGATGTGTTCCTCACTAAGCTCATGGTAAATTTCAAATGTGATTTCGCACGTAGATACCGAAAAGCTCAGAGGTTCGAGCCAGAGCTTGTACCCACTACCCTCTGCTTGAGGGCACACCTAGTGCTTTGACCATGGCCTCTCTAGTGGCTACCGCAGCTTTTTTATCCGTATTTGCGTACGTCAGTGCTATATATATTAATTCAAACTAAGTGGGTCATGGAACCAGCAAGCTTATTGTCTAACGCGTTGACGCTGGCTTTCGCAGTCACTATTTCTATGGGTATTAAAACATCGAATGGGTCAAAAGACCGACACGATTTTTTTCTGAAACCGTTAACTTTTTAAGATTGTTATAAAACAAACCTAACCTAACCTAATGGGTTCTGTATGATGCCGTTTTAATAAATTCTGATAAGTTTACGGTTTCAGAAAAAAATCGTGTCGGGCTTTTGACCCATTCGATATTTTAATACATTCGGTCTTTCGTACTTCGGTATTGTAATACATACCCATTTCTATCTATCAAACGGTATAAGACGGCGACAGAAAGAGATGGTGAAATGGTAATGGTGACCCGATTTAATTGTTTGATTATTTATTGCTTTAAGTTAGACTAGACTAGACCATTCCACTGTCGAACATTGTTGTAGTAATTAAGTAGTTGGTAATTCATAAATATAATTACAATACAATACAAATATTCTTTATTGATCACCAAAAGCAGTACAGTGAAATTACAAAAATAAAACTTCAGGTAGACAATAGGCGGTCTTATCGCTAAAAAGCGATCTTTTCCAGAAAACCAACTTTTTTAGGCACGCCTTTATATTCGCATGCTGGTGATGCCGGCGAGAGAGGTGAACATACTCACTTTATGTAACCTATCGAACATCTCTGTAACCGCTACAGTACTCAAGTGAATAAATATATGATTATGATTTTTATGATTATGAAGGTAAGCGCCCGTTAGACAATACGGCCTCAGGTCGTGGGTGCCAACTTCGGAATGATACCTTTACACACACACACATAACACGTTGATAATGTGCTTCCAAAATCAAAATCAAATCGTTTATTCTGCAAGTAGGCCGCAACGGGCTGTCTTTTTAAACTACCAGCGCTTTCGGACGACCATCATTGCCAAGAAGAATACGCCGCAAGAAACTTAGCAAAAAGTATTTTATTCATTATTCGTGAATCAAAACATCTATTGTCCTACATCTCCTTGTTCCCTGCAACCATTTTATTACTTTTTTAGTGCGATTGCAACGTAAAAGTCAATGGCATAGGCAGAAATATGCGAGCGGTGTAAAACTGTTGCCGGAAGGGAGAGCGATAACGCTCCGGCGATTACGGCGAGTGCCCCGGCGCCGGTCGGACTGGGGCCAAAACCACCGATACCTCTGCTTTAGGCTTATTTAACGATCTTATTGAATCTTGGCCTTCTCGGTGAAACAGAGACGGTTATTTTTGGTCTCTTTTTTGTTTTCAGCACGTTTTATGGTTATTTATGTGACTGGCGCATAATGAGAGGGATTAAAACACGAGTGTGGTTTCAGGAATCTCATCATTTGAGTAGATCACTCTAATCGTGCTAGAAAAGAACCGGATCTCATTGTTTCTAATTATGATAGACAGCTTTCCGATTTTCATAAAAAATATGAAATCGTGCGGATTCCACAATTTTTCAAATATAATCTTGTAGAGAAAAATAAGTAGGTAACTAGGCTTGAGTAGTTTGATAACAATTCCCAAAGAACACAAGGAAAAACATAAAATAATAACACATTTGGAGTATTTAACTTTGATTTTGACGACCAGATGGCATAGTGGTTAGAGAACCTGACTACGAAGCTTGAGGTCCCGGGTTCGATTCCCGTGTCGGAACAGATATTTGTATCAAAAATACGAATGTTTGTTCTCGGGTCTTGGGTGTTTAATATGTATTTAAGTATATATCTATCTATATAAGTATGTTTATCCATTGCCTAGTACCCATAACACAAGCTTTGCTTAGCTTACTTTGGGACTAGGTCAATTGGTGTGAATTGTCCCGTGATATTTATTTATTTATTTTAGCAGTCAATATGGGTGTGTTTTACAATACCGAAGTACGAAAGACCGAAAGTATTAAAACATCGAATGGGTCAAAAGACCGACATGATTTTTTTCTGAAACCGTAAACTTTTTAGAATTTATTAAAACGGCATCATACAGAACCCATTAGGTTAGGTTAGGTTTGTTTTATAACAATCTTAAAAAGTTAACGGTTTCAGAAAAAAATCGTGTCGGTCTTTTGACCCATTCGATGTTTTAATACATTCGGTCTTTCGTACTTCGGTATTGTAATACATACCCGTCAATATAGACCCGAAATCACAAGCTATAAATCAGCCATTCCGAATGTCGTAGAGTATTACACAGTCAACACGTTTACCATTCACTAGTCACACCAGCCGAATGTTATTAAGCAGTGCGAAACGTAAATCACGAGTCTGATACTGTCCCATACATCACCGGAAACGGTAGCGCACTTCCAAACTACTGGTCCCTTGGCAAGGTAGTTTAATAAAAAGATTTCTGCAGGTTTGGTAAGATTTCCTTTTTTCTAGTTTCGAAGATTCAGTAAATCATGGCGCTGAATGGGAGGGATTTGAGGACACCTTAAATGATTTTTAATGGCGTTTTGTACTGTCGCTGAAGATATAAATAGAGCTGCTTAAATGCGTTATCGCGCTCTGGAAAAGGTTATACCAACCTTACGAGTATACCAACTTTTTTCTTTAATTTCGTCCGTCCGTTAGTGAATTGTTTTATTGAATTTTACCCCATATCCGTGGTTGAGATGCCTTGAATCGAAGTTAATGTTAAAAGTCAAAATTTCTGTGTACAAATTAGGCTCTAACAAGCAATAATGAAGATCGAAGAATCTAACCCGATTCGCGAAACCCTGTTGAGAAGAATCCGGCTAGAAACTCAACATTTTCAAAACAGATCTACGTTATTTGAGGACATCCAAATTAGTTCAGGTGTCAAGTACACAATAATAAACATACAGATTACTAGTATCTAAACTTGCTCACTGACTTTCAGGTCACCCAGTTGCTCTTTTGCCTCCTTATTTTATACAAAAAAATCTGAATCAACTGCTTTTATGCTTTAAATCGTCCTCAGAGTCTGCAATTCAAAAATAAATTTTAGTTTTGCTGTTACTCTACCATTTTATCATCATTACACCGAAAGAAAGTGTAATGATTTTAGAAGTCTATGTTTGTATTTACGGATGTTCCACAGTAGCGTCGAGACTACTCACCCGATTTTAATAAATTAGATAGGTGTCAATCGTTTCGTTATTATGCTCCGGGTGACATAGGATACCTTTTTATTAATAAAAAAATATTGGTCGGATTTTATTTTATCGTAAGAAAAAGGCAATTGCGCGAGGTAAATTACTATAAGACGAGAAATATCATAAAGAAAATTTATAAATTGCCAAACCGCAATACAAAACCCAAAGTCATAGTCGAACAATCCAAAGTTACCCGAATGGGTAAATTTTATTGTGGCTGGTAACATTAGGCGGGCATTACCGCGGCCCGCGGGTTATTGCGGTGTTGCAAGCGCCCGGCTCCCTGTAATGTGGGGGATTACTCCAAGCTGACGGGGGTGAGATTAAAATATTAGGGCTTGAAAGCGTCAAGATGGCAACTATTTTTGAAATGTTAGACGCATTTCACATTTTTCTTATAAACTTGTTTCCTAATTGTTAATTGTTTATTTATTCAAAATCAAGACAGCGAAAGGACCAATGGTTAGTAAACAAGCAAGCTCCTTACAACTATATTAATGTACCTACAGAAAATCAAATCTTAAAACATAAACAGCAATGGGTTACGAGACCACAGGAGACATTATCTTCTGCACTGATCAGCACCTGGGCAAAGTGGCGCATGTAAGGCGAGTCATATCTCGCCGCCACAGCTTTTAGGATGGTGTTGGGACTGTCCCGCAATCTACTGAGCATCGAGCAAGGCAGTCTTTTTACGCATGATGGCATAGAAGTAAAAGTGATGGAATATTTTGAAGCTAGCAGGGTGTGATAAGTGAGAACGCGTCCAATGTAGAGAGAGTGCATGCAGTATTTGCACAAGAATGAGTCTACCCTCGTAGTTAGGTCTAGCAGTCATATCCACCCGCCATTGCTTCATTCTACCCTTGATCATGACACCGGTCATCATAATCGAAGTCTATATTTAGTCCAAGGCACTGGCAAAATATCCTCGCAGGTTATTTGCGCTGGCTTGGTTAACACAGCCTCGAAGCTACGACCCTCTGTTTGAGAGATCGTGGGTCAAACTACTAGGTTACCACGACATGCCGCTATAATAACGCTAGTAGATGCGTCGAAATATCTGGAGCTTGTTAAAAGCAATCGCTGTTATATATCCCGTAGAAAATATTCCTGACAGTATATCTACCGGATTACGATGCCTATGTTGTTAGTAAATCCTTGTTCGGTCGATTTACGCCCCGTTTGCATTTGGCTCCGCGATCGCACCGTGAATACAACTAACGATTTAAACGTGTTGAGGATATAATCCCAGGCCCCCTATTTTACTAACGTGACAATTTTATTGTCCGTGACATAATATTGACGAGAACATCTGACAAATTTGAAAATTATATTGTATTTTTGTACTTATAAAAATGGCTGGCATTTAGTTAAAATTGTTTGTATCTAAAAATGACAATTATGTTATGAAAAATGAATTAATTTTCCTAGACGACATATTTGCAGATTTGTCCTGAGATAAAACATAAAACAAACATAAGTCTTATCCAAGACTTGAGAACAAACATTCGTATTTTTCATTACTATTTTTATTCCCTTGTGGGATCGAATCTGAGACCTGTAGCCACGAAGCCATGGTAATTAAGCGCTGGGCTATCCGGTCGTCTATATTTAATCTCGTTATTATGATAAGTCTTCGGTTCGGCGATATATTCCTTCTTTATTCTTTCAAATTGTTACGTTCGACATCGATTAAACTCCACATATGTTTATTTTCCTCTATTACTATCCAATTTCAAATTCTTCCGTCCTCCGAGATCCATAAATACGCGTCGTGCCTTATCAATATCTATCCCCAAATATCCATACCCCCGAGGTAGATGTTTGCATGCGCCGGAAAGCCAGTGAGGTATTAAGCCAAAGTAAACATTGTCGTCTTTTGAAGTGTGGGTTATTTTTGTAAGAGCGCTCAAGGGGTGGATCATGTGAACGATCGATCTGACATTTGAAAGTTCTGCTACGTAAGGCCTGTCTTGTGTCATCATTTCAGCCGAAAGACGTCCACTGCTTCAGCCTCACACACACACACACACACACACACACACACACACACACGTAGGCCTATACATCCACATAGGCACATAGGGCTATGTTCACATAGGCCTCCCCAAAGGCTCACCAATCCGGTCCTGCGCCATCCGCATCCAACACGTTCCTGCAACCATAACCAGGTCCATCTTGTTAAGGCCTACCTACATTGCGTCTTCCTGTCCGTGGACGCCACTCGCGAACCTTTTGGCCCCATCCGCCATCAGTTCTAAGAGCGTCACCACTTGAGTCTGGCGATTCTTCGAGCTATGTCGGTGACTTTAGTTATTGCGCGGATTTCATCATCAATCTGTCTTATGTGTCTCACAAAATTTGGTTGTGAAGCAACGCAGTTTAAAGTATAGTTTCCTTATATACGTTACTCGAAAACGGGGTTTGGGAAATACATGAGATAGTCCCCAAGATAAGTTCCCAATCCGCACTTTGCTCACGTGGGAACTACGGCCGAAGCCCTCTTCATTCTGAGACGAGGCCTGTGTCCTGCAGTGGGACGTATCTGCTGGGATAATGATGAGAGTCATTACTTGGGAATTGAATAAGTTTTGTCGTTAAACTTCAATGTTCCAGAGGGAGTTTGAGTAAAGCAAAAGCAAAGGCCACGTACCTTGTTCACTCACACCGGCCATTGCTTATTTGGATATTATAGCCAGTATAATTTTCGTTTTTTGTAAATTATATCGGAACATTTTATCGTAACCTAGAGGTTGGTTGAGAGGCTCTCTGCTTGGAGAGAGCTATATTGAGGCCTATATCCACAACAAAATTATCGTAGCATAAGAAAAAAAAGGTGATTAGAACATTGTAATATTCTCATATTATTTTATTTTGCGATTATTTGTTAAACAGAAGTTTGATGACCACATAGATACACACGTTTCAATTCACGATCACAATTGCTCATAATTTTGGCTTTCTCCTTGAATATGCTAACAAAGAGCCGGTTTGGCTCCAGCCTGGCGTGTTTACAAGCAGTTTCCCAGTTTACCTCGTTCTGGTACAACACACTGCTGCCTTAAGCTCGGCTTATTTCCCCCGGGACAGAGGTTTAACATCTCCGGCTCCTGACGTGTCGTCGGAGCGCTGTAATAGGATACTGACGCGATGCGGTTGCTGCACGACTGGCGTTGCTACTGTGCGATCGGTGACATTAAGCAGGTACTAATAAACAGAGGAATAGATCACTATTAGCAATTTTAAGATTGCATATTTAACAAAAGCAGCATTTAGCAGGCGGGAAGGCAAATTCGTCTTTAACTCTGATGAGACTACCTCTTCTTAAAAAAAAAAACTAATAAAATATAATTTACGACAAGTGATATTTCTCTTTTCGACATGATGAACTAAGTTTTGAAGTTTTTTGTATTAGTTTAATATTTTTTTATGAAACAATTGACACCAATTTACTTATAGTCCTGAACGAAGCAAACTTTGTGTCGTTGATAAAAACATTACTCCACCACCCTATCTATGGTTTGGCGTCATTTAGACGGCTTAAAGCATCATTCAGTCAACAGTCATTTTCAATTTTAAGTTCATGTCAAGCCTTATTGTTTTTTCTGATGCAGGAAACAGTCATGAAAATGGAAAATCAATTGTTCGACCATACCATGATACGAGTAAACAACAGATAATCATACAGGAATTGAAATGTTATCGTGTGAATGTATGTAATATCCTTCCAGAATCGTTTTTTCGCCTCCCCTGCTGTAAGTGCGCACAGTTTTTTTAAAGGATTTCATAGCTTTTAGTAGTTCACGGTACTCACCAGTTAAATTTAAACATTTTGAACCACTATCTCATAAGTAGTTTTGGGCCAGGTCACCCTGGGCAACAACGGTTAACTAATTGATTTCTAAAATTGAATTTCTCGGGTTTTATTAAATTCTCCAGCTAAGATCGTGTCCGCACGCCAGTAATCGCCAACGTTTAATGTCATCAATTTGAAACTTGGTACGGATATGTAGTTTTTGATGACAATGCAACAGTACATAAAGCATGTATTGTAAATCGGAGTTTTTTTTACAAAAACTTATGAATAATAACTTATTTTAGCCACATGCAAAACAGCAGTGAAATGAAAGCCGCTTTTTAATCGGGTCTCAAGCCTGGAAAGCATTAAATATGAATGGAGGGGCCTTATTAATGTATTATTGAGATGTAGTAAGATTAGCGGCGGGCCGCGATGAATTATGTACTCTCTGAATAATGCAGCAGTTGTCGGCTTTTGCCGGCCCTCAAGTATTTACATCTCGTTATGAAATAAAGTGTTACTTTTGATTAAGACGCGGCGGAGTCTGGCGCAAGAGAGATGCTTTAGTTGTGTCAGAGTAGATTAGGATTGGGTCATGTTTTAGAGTTGCCCGGACACTTGATCGATTAGGTGACCAACCTTCAGCACAGATTAATCAAAGCCAAAATACTTATCTTTATTTACTGTATGCTATAACAAGCACTCCTGAATGTCGAATACTACGACTGATTCAGAAAAACCCTGTTGAGAAAAGTCCGACAAGAATGAGTTTCATTCAACTGAGTTTTAACAAGGTATTTTTGTTCAAAACAGATCTACACTGTTATTTAATTACATACATCTAAAGTATTCAACTCAACATTTTTTTTAACTTAGTGGATACGCTATTTGAAATTAGGGATCGCCAATGCGGATCGGGATTTTTTTCCAAACATCCCTGTCTATGATATTACTATAAGTATTTTTTTAATACGCCTTGGATTAGTACCACCTAGCTTTTTCCCTCAATTTCATCCACTCAGAAATAAATTAAAATTGACCCCTCCTCCTTATTTTCGATCGATACTACCGTACCAAAAACTTGTATGTATTACTAGTTGCTTTCTTCATGTTAGTAGAAAAATACGAATACATAGGTACTTGTAGAAATATATCATATTCGAATACAGTTAAATATGCTTTCCCGCGCATTTCCTAAAAGGTTTCATCCCCCGGGAAATTTCTTTGGTATTTACGAGCTTTCCCCAGTCAATGACCTGGGAGCCTATAAATTATATCAAAGTCCAATGGCTAAATAAAGGATATCTCCGCCGGAAGCCGCATCGGACGAGGCCCCGGCACCGGCAACTTTTACAATGTTAGTTATACTTCCGTTTCCGGTGGAGCTTTGCTCAAACGGGGATTTTACGCAAATATTTAATTCGCGAGATAATGTTTGAGGGAAAGGATTCCGTTTTGTTATTCATGTTTGTTTGGTGCTTGTGGATGTTAATTGTTTGAAAAATAATTGAGTTTGAATTATGATTTGATCAGTACCGAATCGTCTGCGTATCAAAATCATCAAGACTTGAGACAGGAGCGCGCGACTGCGACGCGCCCCCGTCCCACGTCTCTTCTGTGAGTTGCGCCATAGAAAGTGCCCCAAAATAGTTTCATTTGAAAGGCAATAATGCAATGATGGTTTAGACTACTAAAACAATGCACTAGACACATTTGGTCCATCTCTGAGTCGATTATGCAGACGAAGTCGCTGGCATTAAGCTAGACTTTTTTTATGCAATATAGGCTTGCGTTTGACCACTATCACGCCTGATGGAAAGCGAAGATGAGGCTTACGATGGAGCACGCTTGCGTAGTAAATGCTCATTCACCCTAGACTTGAAAGCGCCAAATTGTAGTGTTCAGGGAACACAGTCGCAGGCAGGGAAATCCACTCCTTAGCTGTGCGGTTGATGAAGGAAGAGCGAAAATGTTTTGTGCGAATTTTGGGAATACTGACAACTTAAGGGCGGAGACCCCGCCTGAACTAGTTTAGAATAATAATACACATTAGATTGAGAGTAACCTGTATAATGTTATAAACAAACACTCAGAAATTTACTCCTTGACTGCATATGAGTGTAAAGCTAAATTAACTAAATGGTTAAAAACTAAAAGCTATATTGATATTGAGAATTTAATTCAGAAACCTGTATGATGATTATCATACCCGCGCACACGCATTAACGCACACATACACATACACACACACACACACACACACACACACACACACACACACACACACACACACACACACACACACACACACACACACACACTTATACACACACAGCCGCACCATACCTGCCATTAATATACATACGTTGCCTCACTTTATTTTTATTTTTTATTTTTTGTTGTTATATTTTAATAAAACTTAATAAAAATAGTTTAGAGTACCTACACCTAAGTAGTTTTAAGTTACATAACATGGAGGAGCGGTGTTCTCTTAGTACGAGTATCATGATACTCAAAAAGAGGCACCAGCACAGTTATTGTCATAACTAACTAAGTTACTGAATAAATTATTTTCATTTTCATTTTGAAGTTACTAAGACCCCCTTAAAAGCCTCCGCAACTCAAAGACCCAACGCGACCCAAAGGTTGCAAATCACTGGCCTATGAAACAAAATTTCGATTATATGTATAAATAATTGACCGTTTTTAACCGATGTCAGAAGAAACTGGTTTTCGTTAGGTTGTATTTTTACAGACGGTCTTTTGTGTGGAATTGCCAATAATGTATCCTCCATTTTCGTTTCTAAATAAGCTCACCTTTTAGGTGCTTTTAAAAAGGGTTGTTTTCCGATTTATTACCCTTTCTGCCCTCATAAATATTGTCGTGCGATGAATATGATTCCGAGCAAAAAAAGAACCTGATATGTAGTGTAGTGGCTGTATTTATGTTGGGGGCATTTGTTTCTATGTCACTCTGGTTGCTCCTTGATATTTCTTTTGAACCTTCAGTTATTTTATCTTTGATATTTCGGAGTCTTGTATTTATAGACGAGTAAAATTTACACAAAATTAATTTGAAATTCAATGGTGTATGTGAAATTCCCAATCTGAACTGGGCCCGCGTGGTAGCTACGGCCCAAGTCGTCTCATTTTGAGAGGTGGCCTATGCCCCGTTATGGGACGTATATATAGGTTGGGATGATGAAAATTTACTTCATTTAAAAAAAAAAGACAAAACTATAAAAAAATATGTCTGTACTTTCTCCTCTTTTTTAAGGATGTTTAAATGTTAAGTCATTATTCTTGACCAAATTGTATAGTCGACCAAGAAATTTTACCTCCCGAAAGTTCAATGTCGCTTGTACGACTGAAAACATCAAAAATCATTTTCACGTACAACTCAGTGTGACAATCAGCCTTATTGTTTTTATTCTGATGTAGGAACTGTCACAAGAAATGGTAAAACACTTACTTGGTTGACTATACAATTCAATAATAACTTTTGCACAGCATGGTGTCAATGTGTTAATTTCAATTGGCTTAGTCCAGGGATCGGTAACCTCTGATTCTCAAGTTTCATACGGAAACATTTATAATTTTATGATTTTGTCATCAATACCATTAAAAATCTCTACTTCCACTGGGTATCGAACCCGGGACTTCTTAGCTTCGTAGTCCGGTGATCTAAACACATGCTGTCTGGTCGTATTTTTGCTATTGTAAGTGAATCAAGATTTTTGAAATAAAACAAATTTTCGATTGTGTTTGTTTGACTTCAAGCACCCAAACTATTGAGGCTACAATTATCCTTCACTCTTTCCCCTCGATTTCAACGCACTATTCCACAAAAGCTAAAAAACTATTAGCAACAAATTTCCCCCCACGACAAAAGCCCTCGACGTAACCCGCGAAGCTGCTCAAGTAACCGCTTTACTCACAATGAAGAGCCCTCTAACTAGATCTCGGCACGGCCTCGTCCAACAATTCGGCGATTTATTCGGCCACAATCGAGTTAGCCGATTTTCCCGTCCGTCGAGCCGGAAATTTATCGCCGGCGACAAATACTTGCACGATTCCCTTTTTTGCCTTCGATAGTCTTTCAGGTTTTATTGTCGTTCGATAACATTTTTGCTCCTGCTCTATGTTTCAGACAAGCAGTATAGCATTATATATTTGTAGCTGAATCCACCACAACCATTTCAGGCTATATACATTCCATTGCTGGGCACAGGCCACAGGGTACAGGTCTTTCTCGGTAAAACTTGTGTAAATTACAAATATAATTTCGCACATTAATTCTGAACACCTCAGAGGCGAACCCGGAATTAGAACCCACGAGATATAGCTTGCTTGATAATAAGCTTGAGAGGCCATAGCTCAAACAATTACAAGCTACTACGGCTTTTTAGCTGAATAACACCAAAGATGTAAATTGAATAAATCATCATCATATTATGGACAAGAGCATCCCCCAAAGATTTCCACAACGATCTTGCGATGCCGCCATCCAAATGGTTCTTGCGACTTTTACCAGGTCGTCGGTCCATCTTGTTGCTGGCCTTCCTACGGCACGTCTTCCGATTCGGTAATAGAAATAATCTAATATGTATAAAAAAATCTCGTGTCACGGTGTTTGCTATCGAACTCCTCCTAAACGGCTCGACCGACCTTTATGAAACTTTTTTATCTGTATTCGGTAGGCCTGCGAATAGGTCGTAGGCTACTTTTTATACCCCTATTCTTCGCAGACGGAGTCGCGGGCAACAGCTAGTCTAATACAGGGTTATTTGTAATTCACTAGCATCCTTTTAACCCTAAACTCCTACCACTTAAACAAATGTTTTTTGTTTTACGGCTTTTGTCATAACTTAATATTTTTGGTGTAATAACGTTTTGAAAATTTGAGATTTCCTCTTATTTTTACGATACTCTGTGTATTTGTATGGGAAAAAAAGTGCTCCATTTTAAAAAGTCGTAAAACAAAAAACATTTGTTTGAGTGATAGGAATTCAGGGTTAAGAGGATGTCAGTGAATTAAAAATAACCCTGTATATAAAAATCTCGTGTTAAGGGGTTTTTTGTATCGAACTCCTCCGAAACGGCTCGACCGATTTTTTATGAAACTTTTTTCTCTGTATTCGGTAGGTCTGAGAATAGGTCGTAGGCTATTTCTTCTTCGCAGACGGAGTCGCGGGCAACAGCTAGTAAACAATAAAAACTAATGTGAATTTATTTTGTTACAGGTAAACTTCATTTGAAAGAGCTGTAGTGAAAATAGTAAGTTGTTACTCAAACCAAAATTCCACAAACAGAACTGAAGAAATGGCCGAAAATAAAAGAGAAACTCCAAGACGTAGAAGTCAAGAAAAAGAAGAACGGTTATCTCTATCTTACACAAGACAAAGTCGTAAGAAGAAAAGAGAGGGCAGGCAGAGCCTTGCGTGTGCTCTTATTGGTAGTGGAGTTGATAATCTATCATAAGACACACGCGGCTCTATCTGGTTTGCTCTAATCGTCTGCAACAGAAGAAAAAGGAAAACCAAGCTCACTCTTACAGTCATAGAAATGTAATAGAGAAAAATAAGTTAGAAATAAATTACCGTGAAACGCAATTATTTTCTATTTTTTTTTATTGTCTAACACAGACTGCAATGTTTTGAGACGGAAGATCCAAAAATTACAATTTATAAAATTTCGCAGCTTTCTAAGAGTCGCTCGAATAGAATAGCTGTCAGCTAAACTCGATAAAATGTTTGGGGCTTCGTAGCCCTTCATCTTGGAGCACATGCTATTGTGGCTGCTGCCAAACATGCACTAAGTTATCCATATTTTTTTTTTCACTATGAGTGAGTTGACAGTTTTTTTTATGTTAGAGAGGTCATACAAACGAATTAGTGGGTCACCTGATGTTAAATGATCACCACTGTCCATAGACACCCGCAGCGCTTTGTGCGTTGTCGGCCCTCGGGTTTTTTTTCAATGCACTAAACATATTTAGTTTTAAGAGTTTTCTGTTTTGTTACTAACCAATTCTGCATGAATCTTTTTGCTGACATTTTAGTATATAGAGTTTTTTTTAATTTGAATATTGATTAAAAGGTTTATTGATAAAAAGTAGACTATGTGTTATTTGGCTATCTACGTACCAAATTGCATCTAAATCCATCCAGCTCTTTTAGCGTGAAAGATTCAAAATATATTATTTATTATATACAAGATGTTTTACTTTTATTAAATCGTCCACTTGAATTGACCATGATAATAATACTGTTCAAAATTAATTCTGACAAAATGTAATTGTGCTGAAAAATAATTATTTATTTATTTATTTATTGATAATGGGAAACAAACAGCGAAAATTAACAATTGTGATTATTTGAAATTTAGATAATACAAAAGCCGAAGTAGTTTCCACTAGTGAATTATAACATTATGGTTGCTCAGAAAGACTTATTTTTTACAATTGACTAATTACATTACTAAAATAATTTAAGGAAATATTCTATGTGTATATAAGTAAAAGCAAAAGCAATAAAATACCATGCACAAATTCAGCCAACAAAAGGCGACTTCAAACGACTCAACTTATCACAGTTCATATGTAATCATGCTCATGAATAAAATTAAATTAATTAAATTATAATTAGATAACAATGTTATTTTTTCACACTTTTTATTTTATATAATTTTTATTATCTTTTAATTGCAGAGACAAGTTTTTGTACTGATGGAATGAAAAATATGTCGACATGAGAATATTTATCATTATAATTTTTACATGCTCTAACAACAAATCTGTTCCTTGCATATGCAGTTCGATGGAAAGGTAGTGCGAATAAGGTGGAAGATCGGGTGCGGCGTATTATACTACTCAACCAAATTTCTTTTCGTCATATGTAAATGAAGGGTACGTACCAAAATATATAAAGTTTAAAACAAATAATGGACGAAATACATAATGGTCATTTGATATAATGCAATTTTCTTGGAAATTCTCAACTTTACAGGATTTTCATAAAATAAACCTAACCTAACCTAAACCAATCTGTAGATTACACTATTAAAAAAATTCGTTTATCCAATAGTTTCATAGAAAATTTTAGTATGTATTATGACCATTATGTATTTCGTCCATTATTTGTTTTAAACTTTATATATTTTGATACGTACCCCTTAAATAAGTCATCATTTATTTCGGCCTATACCAATTTTGTTAATTTAACCATGGGACATGATTCCTTTTGCAACAATATTCTGGATGGACAACTTTGTTCACCTATTTAAAATTGACACTTTTCTGATTTGACGTATAATTTCGAGTGGACGATTTTCCATTTGTACTGCAATGACAATAAATCCACAATATTAGTAAGATATACGTTATCCGATTTCACGTTTCCTATTTCTGCTGTTTCCTTAGTTAAAGAAAGAAGCTTTACGTAACCCATTCACCTTAAAAATCGACACACGGACTCCGGACGACTTCCTCGGCCGTGAGTTGTTAGACAATACATTTGATATATTACGAACAAAGGACTCGCCCTCCGAGGCGTCTAGTTTCCTCTCGGAGGTAAATTGCTTACAAATACAAAGGCCACTTTGTATTAGTCCCTCATTTGTTGAAACCTTTCTGATGGGACGCCATTTATTTTCCGCGTTTGTTGACTTAGGCGACTGGCCTTTGCTTGCGTCTTAATGCTTCCGAGAAAGGCTGGCGTTGTGTCGTGTGAGGCAGTGGACTTTTGAGAGTTAACGTCTTTGGACAGCTAATTAGACCCTATATTCACTATGGGCACGTTATGGCTAATCAATTTAAAAAGTTATAAAAAAATTAACCGACTCCAAAAAAAAAAACACGAAAATTACTTTATACTGATCTAATTGCAGTCGGTGCCTTAGCACGAGCCAGCAGGAGTGATAAAATTCTAATGTATACATATATTAGTATGTAGGTAATGATGACTAGGACCACTACTTCAAACAGATCAGTAAAGTTTTTTCCTCGTTATTTTGTAGCCGGTTAAAAATAATTACATCCTATTTAACGCATTCACTGCCATCTGACTTCCACAGGTGCCACCGACGCACATGTGCGTTTTAAATGTATGAATAATTATGACAGCGGCACTGGGCGAAGTCCCGAAAACGCATATATGCGTCGGTGGCAGTGAATGCGTTAAAAAGAAACACGGAATAATACGTTCAATCTGTACTTAACCAGTAATTTATTTAATATCACTGCATGTTTATTTATTGTGCTCAAAGGTTATGTATATTTTAAATAATGAAACAGTTAAGTACCTAGTTTAAAATTACCATCGCATTTCGCTGCGTAATACGTAAATTTTCAACCTGAAATCGTTAATACATTCGTCAGTTTCAGCTGATTAAATAAGCATTTAACTGGTTATTACAAACAACAAGGTTTTAATCTCGAGCTGGATGTTAACAGATCAAATGTGCGCCATTTCTGCACGTCCATTTGTTAATTCCAGCTGTTCACGTATCGTGATGCTTTTGTTGCTGGGGCAGTTAGGTTAGGCCGTGGTCCCACCGCTGACGATAGATGAGAAACGAGTAGAGCTAGACACTAGATTCGAGTTAGCGAGAAGAGAGTGTGTGGTTTCGATACTTTTTTTGCTGGGCTATAAAGGAGCGCACGAGTGTGACGGGAGATTACTTTCATCATCTTCTATTATTATTATTACTTAGTTTATGTTTGTGTCCAGTGGGACACAAATAGGGGCTGGGTTAAGGCCTCTCCTTTTGACTTCCACATCTCCCTATCCAAAGCAATTTATACGAAAGTTTAACACTAAAACTTCTTGTATGGGTAATTTTTCGGGTCACTCGTTTTGTATGGTTAACTACGTAAACGCAATACGCACTGTACAGTGTGACCACCGGTTGGTGTCTCGGTATGAGTTCTGCAGGCTTACTGTCTAACTTTTCTGACGGTTGCCTTCGCAATCACTATATCTTTCTGTCAAACTATAAAATGATGACAGAAAAAGATGGTGAAAGCGAAGGCAAGCGTCAGAAGCGTTAGAAAATATGGCCTCTGATGGCCAATTGAGCATCGATGAGCTAGTATTATCTTTGTTCTTATCGCTGCGACAAACTAGTGGAGATAGAATTTTTATTGCCCATGTTGATAGCCAGCGATCGATTACTGGTATATGCGTCTCTTTTAGTGACAAGGGATCTATATCCATTGTTTGTTTCTTGAGCGATAAAATAGTCGATAGCTATCGCTCCCTCGTCGGCGGTCGAACAAGTGCCTAACGCCAGGTTTTCATAATACGAGTAAATTTATCTGAGTAGCTATAGATTGCGGGGCTACCGAACTAGTTACTTTGATGGATTATTCTAAGCCCGCAATGTACGAGTAATGCTGCATGTATTATTTTACTCGTAATGTGAAAACTCCGCTTCACTCCGAAGTTACTCCATCAAATGAGATGAAAATTGAATTTGCTTTTCCACCTTCATTTTGTTCATTATTATTCGATTGAGTATAAATATTGCACATTCACGAGTAACGAAGTAAAATCAATTTTAAATCTTATTCAGAAGATATTGAGTTATAATTAAGTTTATTGACTATTTTGACTACGAATTCGGCTGGGATTTATTCTGAAACAAGATTACGTAATAAAATTCTTGAATAGACAGATTTTTTTAAAGAAGAAACGGGAATTAAAATCCTAGTAATATTATAAATACATATATTCAGTGCGAATAAACGGAGACGGCATTGCAGATATCTCTAAACACCAGGTATTATATTCTTTTCTTACATTTTTGTTATGTTACGGATATTTTTTTCCTTCCTTCTACATCAGAGAGTGATGGAGCAGATCTTATTAGACTGGAAACTATTTACCTATAGTTTTCGATCTCGCCCACATACCGATACTAACAACATCCCGTCCCACCGTAAATCGTGAAGGACCGCGCTAATCGGCAGCCGTGGGGAATTACCGGTTTACCGATTAGCCGGATTACCGGTAAAACTCCGATCGGTCATTATCGGTATTTTGCTAATTGTGGCCTGCTGAGAGCGGTATTCGGTCGGATTTGGAGTATTGTCCGACATCTATTGAAGTAGGTATAGTGTTTCGAATCCTCTTTACAGTTTCGTATACAAAGGCAAAAGCAGCCCAGTTTCAAAAGGTCCGCTGCCCACTCGTCCGTCACAGTGCTGTATCGTTTCCCGCAATAGGTAATTAGACACTTATGACCTTCCCACAAAAGACTTAAACAGATTTTACATTTACCGAATATTATGTAAGCTTGTTTCACTGAGAACCGACAATCGTTAGAGTAAACGAGTTTTTGAGTGGAGAACGCGTCTTTGCAAGCGTAGTGTGGGACGCCTTCCCACCAGGTGGAGTGACGATTTGCGAAAAGCTCCTGGTACTGGTAGAAGCTGCGTTGAGCCGATGTGAGGGTTAGGGTGAAATGGCGCTCATTAGGGGAGACCTATGTTGGCAGTGGACTGGCATAGGCTGATGATGATGTAGAACTTTAAAACGGCTGCACCTATTTGGCTAATACTTTTTTGTTGTGTTTGTAACTGTTATGACATGACATGGATTGTGTTTAAGAAAATGTTTGATTTTTATATGAAAAAGTGATTAAGAGAGAAGATGTTTGCAGAAATTATTTAATTTCTTCTTAATCAGTACACCCGTGCGAAACCAATGCGTGCAGCTAGTATTATGTAAATAAAGTAACATGATAAAAGCGGTCTACTTACAAGTGTTATCCAAAAAGCGAACCCACCAGAGCGTATGTGGAATTCCTCACCGTCACCCCACTTCCCTCCCGAGCCAGTTTACACTAGAAGCTAAGCTACTAACCTTATGCTTCCCAACGTTCGCCGCGTTTGAGCTCACAGCACTTGGAGCGTAAGCAGCGATTACATAATCCCGACCATCGCGAAATGTGCATCACTAATTCTGTGTTAGAATTGTGCACTAAGTACACGCGCATTAAGGCAAAATTAGCTCCCCAGTGTTCTTGTGCGTCCGAGGGGAGACCGTCGCCTGTTCCGTTGCCATGTTCAATAATTTTACATCAAAATATAACAGTTACGAAGAAATTGGGGTCCTCATTTTGTTTCTACTCTTATGCCGTAGGTACCTATAGTCACCCGTAGCGTAGCAATTTAGGCTTAAAACCTAAGTTAGTTTGTACTTTACTGCTTTTAATTGTTGTGAATTATTTGTGTAAACAAATAAAGACTTTTACTTACTTACTTATTTACCCAAGAAATTTCCTTACCACCCTAAGGTTCAATGTAGTGCGGCTTAAAACATCAAAGTCTACTTTCACTTCCAAGTCGGTGTGACATTCAGCTTTAATTTTTTTTTAATTAATTAAATAAGTTACTTAAGTATAGTCGGGGTAAGAAAAGGTTCGTCACTTTTCGACTCTATGTCAACGAGTTAAGGTCGAAAGTGACGAACCTTTTCTTACCCCGACTATACATTTACTAACCATAAAAAAAACCTTAACCAACCCAATAATAAAACTAGTCATCCAAATACAAGAAGATAATATCCGCAACAAGCAAAGCATCGTCAAAAGCTTAACAAAAACACAACTAAAAATCCGCAACATTCTTCGTCAAGGACCATGGAATACATTTAATTCCCACTCACCCCAGCCAGCCTTATTGTTTTTCTTCTGATGTAGGAACTTTCGTAAAAAATGATAAGGCTTTTTTTTAAAATAAAATGTACGTAATTAAGGGTTTAATGAAAACAAAATTACGATCGCGTCCTTTGTGTAAGTAACGAAAGTTAGTCGTACAAACTATATGGGCATCTTTCGTTACACAAAAGAATCAATTAACTTTTGTTTTAATTAAAACCCTTATTTGTGTCCAATTTTGTTGAAAACTACTCATAAAGTATTAACTTGATTGACCATACGTATGTACTTACAGTTGTTCTAGTTTCGGCCGCTAGGTAACCTGAATGTACGCTATACCTGGAACTGGCTCAGAGTTCCGACAAGTGTCTAACTTAGCGTACGAGCTGTTTTACCCGTGTTGCTGGAAATGTCCGCTTGTCAGCACAGCACTCGGGCAGATTGTGTTGAACATGTGTCTAACTAACATGGCTAGAGTGAAACTAGTTTCTAAAACTAATTAAACAACAACACAAAGAGTGTCACTAATCTGTTGCTGGCCTTTAAAAAAGGAGAGGGAATAGGGGAGGGGGTAAGGGACAGGTATAATATTTATTTTGTTGCGTTTAAATATAGCGAATCTGCTGTAATTTGTTTCACGTCATTTTTACAGGCTTTTTATGAACTTTACAATGTATGGATGATGTATGTACGAACGAGTCAAATTTTGCAAGTAAAATTTGACCCACTTCCCGGTTTCCGACTGAGCTGAAATCTTGCATTCGTATGTAAATGCAATTTATTATGAAATGGAGCTGATCGATCCTATATCTCAATCTAAATTTCTGTCGGTACGCCATGTTTCACCCAAATCCGTCCAGCGGTTATTGCGTGATCGACTGAACAACATTGAAACATCCAAAACATCCGAATATTCAAACATCTTCAAGAACATTCTCATTCATAATAACATCATTATTCTATTTAGATATAAACTTTACATTTAAACGTTCCCATTTCGCTGCCAGTTGCCATAAAACTACTTATTCATTTCAGTGTTCATTGAAAATATTACCATTAAAACGCTGTTATGGTAATGAAGCTCTAACTAGTGATGTGCCTAACTTTGAATATAGAGTTCTGAAGCGAGTATCGAACTGACTCTTGAAAATATTCTGCATATTTTTAAAAGTAATAATATTTACGTCATCTTCATCATCTCGGTCTATATACTCTCACTGCAGGGCAGGGCCTCCTCTCAAAATGAGAGGGCTTAGGCCGTAGTTCCCTCGCGAGCCCATTGGGCATTGAGAAATACACACACAATTGAATGTCGTCTCAGGTGTGTGCAAGTTTCACAATAATAAATTAATTTCACTTAAATTATACACTTTATGACGTAGCTCGTAGAACTGATGGTCGATGGGGCTAAAAGGTTCTCGAAAGGCGCCCTCGGACCGGAAGATGCAACAAGATGGGGCGACGACCTGGTTGGATACGGATGGCGCGTCACCGATTTGTTTGGCGAGCCTTGTGGGGGGCCTATGTTCAATATTGGACGTCTTTCGACTGAAATGATGATGATAATGGTTTTCACTAAGGAACGTCAGAATTCAAACATAATTTCAAGGTTTTTTTTTAACAGGAACTAGTTTTCTTTCAAAGAAGGATATTTTTTATCATTTTTATGTTTAAAAATATGGTATTCGGATATTCGCGAGTGCGATACTGTAGTTTCCATCCCTACGCCAAACCGCTCGCTCCATAACTTCGCCATCTGCCTTGTTCCTAGAATAACCTAGGGATTTAAATGCACTTTGAAACAATAACCGCTCCCGGAGACTAACTGGCAACACCTGCCCGGGCTTGGGGTTCCACGTTTTAAGTAGAACCTTTTTTATGACACCTTGCTGACTGTCAACAGTTTTTGAAGTTTGTCTGCTTATGAGTATATACTCCATTATCAAGCGGATAATTTGGTGGCTAGGCTATACCTAACATTAGTGATGTGCAATGTCAATAAAAAACTTTCATCGGTTTTTAGGTAAATTTTGGAGTTCCGATAGCTATTTAATGTTAAAAATTCGATAGTAACCCTGTCTGCCTATTTGCCTGTCTATCTATCTATCTGTCTGTTACCTCTTCAAGCGAAACCGATTTAAATGAAATTTGGCGCGGAGATATCTAGTTTATGTCCCTGGGAAGGATAAAGGGTATTTTTATCTCGGAAAATTGCATAGTTCCGCGGGATAGAGGTAAACGAATTCTACGCAGACGCAGACCGAGTAGCTGGCAACAGCTAGTTTAGAACAGATACACTGTCCAAAAACAAAATCCTTGTTAACATTTTCGTACATTGATTTATTTATTTTTATTATGAGAGGGAGGAAAACGAGCAAACGGTTCTTCTGATAGGAAATGATCATATTAATGTGAGAAGTGTTCCGCTTTGAAGCCGTGACCACATTAGGAATCAAGAATTCCGATGAAAAACCTTTGGTGTCCTATTATCTCGCCTCGTTTATTTTTCGTTTAATTCTTATTTCATCTCATTCTGTATTCGTCTTGGTCGCTATCCGTCACTAACATTTTTGGTCAAATTCGACAACTTGTCTATATCTATTCGTTTTTCGTCACGGCCTTCCTTGGACTCAATCGTCGTTCTTCCCTTATGTTTTTGTCTCAAAAACCAAAACGCCAAAACCAAAATTATTTCGTTACGTTCGGTGCTGGTAAATAACTAAATGAGACAAAAAATGAAAGGGAAGAACGATGAATGAGCTCAAGGAAGACTGTGACGAAAAACGAATAAGACTTATTAAGAGAGAGACAAGTTACAGAATTTGGACCAAATAAGATAGTGACTGATAACGAACAAGACGAATAAAGAATGAGTGACGAAAACAGAATGAGACGAAATAAGAATTAAACGAAAAACGAATGAGGCGAGATAATAAGATAACAAATCTTTACAGGTTTGAACTAACTAACCCAACCTGCCAGGGAATAATTTTAGGACACCCATTATTTTTTAAGTCTCGTTTATTAAGGCTGCATACCGACTCTTTAGTTTCCCGCTTCACTATCCCAGCTACGTTGAAGTTCGCTCTGTGGCGCAGAGCTACCGCCATCTGTTGTATTTTATGAGCGTTTTTTGTACGTCTCGCTCGAGCACTCGCACTTTGTCTTATACTTATAGTCCGGGAGCCGACGCAATTATGTCACTCGTATGACGTTTGAACATTAAATCAATGCCCATTATGCGTCTCAGATCCCTTCTGCAGCTAACAAAAGAGCTGATAACTTTGAAACGGCTGAACCGATTTTGATGAATTATATCTGAGAACTATCGCCAAGAAACCTGCTTTCTATTAAAAAAAACCGCATCCAAATCGGTTCACCCGTTTAAGAGCTATGATGCCACAGACAGACAGATAGACACACACACACACATAGCGGTCAAACTTATAACACCCCTCTTTTTGTGTCGGGGGTTAAAAAGTGTAACAACTAATAGTCCGGGAGCCGACTGCAAGAAACCCTACCTTATAAAAAAATAGAAAATACCTACTCTGTAGGGGTAGCTAAATTTTAGTAGCTTCAACTGCTCTTGGTCGGCCGCGGCTTAACTTGGCAAAAAAGTGGTGCAAAAAAAAACCTCATAGAAAAATAGAATGAAACTTGTATTAATGGGATAGAGACCTTTTGAGGACAGTAAAAAAAGTGGTCGGCCAAATCCTGTGTTGGCAGGTTCTTGTGCCCGACTGTGCCACAAATTCAGTCGGACACAAGAACCTGCCAATACCATTAATACATGTTTCATTCTATTTTTCGAAGAGGTTTTTTTTTGCACCACTTTTTTTTCATTTGCGCAAAATTTGCCAAGTTAAGCCGCGGCCGACCAAGAGCAGTTGAAGCTACTAAAATTCAGCTACCCCTACAGAGTAGGTATTTTCTATTTTTTTATAAGGTAGGGTTTCTTGCAGTCGGCTCCCGGACTATTAGTTGTTACGCTTTTTAACCCCCGACACAAAAAGAGGGGTGTTATAAGTTTGACCGCTATGTGTGTGTGTGTGTGTGTCTATCTGTCTGTCTGTGGCATCATAGCTCTTAAACGGGTGAACCGATTTAAATGCGGTTTTTTTTAATAGAAAGAGGGTTTCTTGGCGATAGTTCTCAGATATAATTCATCAAAATCGGTTCAGCCGTTTCAAAGTTATCAGCTCTTTTGTTAGCTGCGGAAGGGATCTTAGACGCATAATGGGCATTGATTTAATGTTCAAACGTCATACGAGTGACATAATTGCGTTGGGGGTTTTTTTAAATTTTAATTTATAGTTATTATTGTTCACATGTGTTTTACGAAGGTTACTAGCCTATTTTGTTGCGTTTTATATGGTAATACATGATTTCAAGAAGAGCTGGTTTTTTATATTATTTGTAGACTAAATCATGCTATGCCGTGCCCATACTTTAGTACTCGTGCTTCAGAACAGTTTTCTGAGTCAGAGCAACTGCAATAGAACTGCATTACAACTGCATTGCCACTGCGCAGTCGGTTTGCAGTTGTGATACAGTTACGTCAACTGCATCTGAACTGCACTCGAACTGCCATTTTGCAGCTGGGATGCAGTTCAAATGCTGTCCGTCTGTCTAGGCCCTTAGAGAAAATAACTACCTATACGAATATTTTTTATTAGGCTATTAGGCAAAGGCCTCCCCTGTTTCTTTCCATCAGTCTCTATCCTTTGCAAAATCTTGCTAAATTGAGTCAAAGCAATCCAAATTATCTCGCAAATCCCAAAATTATTCTGGCCTGCCTCTGCTTCGGGCTCTGCTGCCGTCGCTAACGAATAATAATAACCTGAAAATAAAATCTTGTCACTTCTTAACGGATAATATTGAAAGCGCACGCCGGCACTTTCCTGCAATAATCGCCAGATGGCGTGCGCGTCGCTGCTAATTTGGCTGAGATTGCCGCGCCGCGCCCTCACGACGTTTCATTGAATTTCATACACGATTATTCATATTTATTTTTCATTTTGGTTTGAGGAAAGTATTTATCCGCTTTGCTCCTGTTGACGAGCAGTTGCAAAGTGGAAAAGTATTACGTCTTCGCTCGCATATTAGACTTATATTTGCTGGCTTTGCGTGAGCGAGACGTGGCGAGACCAACTAGTCGTCTACTAATGCATTGCCTCGTCTTCTATTTCTGCGATCCCTCATAAGTTTCTTATTACCTTCTACCTCGATTTATTCATCTAATCCCATCTCATCTAAAGGTCTAATTGTAACATTAGTGGTAACAAATCAACGTGCGCAGTGACAGCGTCGCTATAATATAAATCCGACGCGTCGAGACGTCATCGCGGGACCATTAGTCAGGGTAACAAATCGACGCAGGAAACGAATGATCACCGTAAAGTTAGTCCCTGCTGATGTTATAATTGCTAATGTGAGTTTGTTACGCTGTCACGCTTAAAGTACTAAACCGATCATGATGAAATTTTGTGTGAAGATAGTTACATCCTGGGAAGACATGGGATAATTTGTATTCAGAAAATTGCGTAGTAAAATTAATTTTCGTAATGTAGGGGGGGGGGGGGGTTATAATGCTTTACGGTGAAGGAAAACATCGCGAAGAAACTTGCATACACAATGCCAAGCAATTCAATTGTGTGTGTGAATTTCCCAATACCCACTGAGCCCGCATGGGAGCTACAGCCTAAGCCCTTCCATTCTGAGAGGAGGCCTGTACCCAGCAGGGATTGATAGCAATAGTGACGAAAGGTTCGGTTGGGTTGGTCGGGAGCCCTGTGGTGTATTTGGTAGCACATTTGGCGCGAAAAGCCAGGACATAGGCGACTTGGTTAAACGACCCAATCGCTCACTTTAAAAAATATGTCGCGCAAAATGTAACTAGCCCTATTACAGGCGGCCTCAGTCTTTTTGGGCTGTCTTTAAACCTTTGTCTGGCTGGACCAATATTTAAGTTCAAGTTAGTGAAATATGAGCTAATACAGGTCATATTTCACTTGTTCAATAAATAAATAAATAAAAAATAAAACATGCAAATCCTGACCGGCGCGCAAACAGCTGACAGTAACAAAATATGTTTGTGTGTTTTCAATTTCGTGGCGTTTGTAACCCCGTGCCCTAACCCGCATAGCACGCAACCTTTTCAGACCCAATTCAACAGAAGCATTGATTTATTCCGGGCACATCTGCAGAATCAGTCACATTAACCAAGTTTGACAACCCTAGTGATTGATCGACGGCCCGGTCAACAGATCCGCCGGCGTGCCGCGACGATTGCGTTTTGTTTCGAACGGCGAATGTCAGTTGTCGGATTTGTTTGGTGACTAATCCAATTTTTGGTCGCGTCAATCATGGCTTGATGCCAGGGCTGCCTCGAGTGATGGATTGCTTTACTGGAAATTTTATAATTGAAATTTATTTTGATAATTTTCTAAAATGGCCCCCTGTATTATTAAAGGTATTAAGTAGCCCTTGTCACCATAACCATTAGACCTGCCAGTTGAGTTGGAATTCCGGGATTTCACTAAATTCCCATGGGAATTCCCAATATAAAATCGTGGTCTTTATTTCCGTTGTGTGACTACACCTTTGTAAAATTTCATATCACTAGACTTAGCGGTTATTTTGGGATTTCTAATGAATCTCGTGAGCCCCCCGAAGCTCGACAAACAATTTGTTCCCGCGCCATTCTCATCCAACGCGTTCCCGCTACCTTAACCAGGTCGTCGCTCCATCTTGTTGGACGCCACCTACACTGCGTCTTCTGGTCCGCAGACGCCACTCGAGAACCTTTCGGCCCCATCGGACGTCAGTTCCACGAGCGATGTGCCCTGCCCACTGCCACTTAAGTCTGGCTATTCTTCGAGCTATGTCCGTGACTTTAGTTCTTGCGCGGATTTCATCATTTCTAATGCGATCCCGCAGATAAACTCCAAGCACAGGCCTGCCCATCGCCCTCTTTTTAAGTTCGATAACAAACAACGTAGCACGAGATTTTTATATCAAAAAAAAAAAAAAATCAAAAAATCAAAATAATTTTACATTAAAATACAGTGTCTAGTGGGCCCCAAACTAGGCTTAGCCTGTATCTTGGGGTCCGAGAGTGCAGTTGACAATAATATTTTAACAGTATAGGACTACTAAATTTAAACGGTAATTTAAAACTATAAGTAAAATAATAGTTAAGTTACAATACAATATGAAGATGGTACTGAGACGTGGCCGCTAACGATGGGTCTTATAAGGAAGCTCAAGGTCACTCAGAGGGCGATGGAGAGGGCTATGCTTGGAGTTTCTCTGCGGGATCGCATTAGAAATGATGAAATCCGCGCGAGAACTAAAGTCACGGACATAGCTCGAAGAATCGCTAGACTTAAGTGGCAGTGGGCAGGGCACATCGCCCGTAGAACTGACGGCCGATGGGGCCGAAAGGTTCTCGAGTGGCGTCCGCGGACCGGAAGACGCAGTGTAGGTAGGCCTCCAACAAGATGGAGCGACGACCTGGTGAAGGTAGCGGGAACGCATTGGATGCGGATGGCGCAGGGCCGATCTGTTTGGCGAGCCTTGGGGGAGGCCTATGTTCAGCAGTGGACGTCTTTCGGCTGAAATGATGATGAATGATGACAATATGAAGAAAAAAAAAAAAAACATGCGTGTATGTGTGTGCGTGTGTGTGTGTGTGTGTGTGTGTGTGTGTGTGTGTGTGTGTGTTTTAAATTCTAATAAATCTTTCCATCTCTTCATAATTCCATTCCAAGCACAATTTAGTTACTGTTAATTTAACTTTATATATTAGAAAGATATCCAAAAAAGTCGTACCTATCTTTCTCGGGCTATTAAGCTTGCATAGCACATTGCTGGTTGAAAGCAGCCTAACTGTAGTTCTTGCCCATCGCCGCAGCAGGCCAGTAATGAGTGAATGAGCAAAGCTCATTAGTGTCGCCGCCGACGCTTTGTCGCCGACTGAGAGCGACCGATGACTCTATTTATGTTGACTGGAGGAAGTTTGCGGAGGCGATCAGATACACTGTTTGTTGAGAGTTATAGTGTTTTGATTTGGTTTGCTTGATGTCTTATACTTCTGCCGTTGGATTTTAATTGGAATGAGTATTCATCATGAATATTATGTTGCTAGTTTTTAATGATTAATATGTGGGCGGCAGGCGTTAGCTTGCCTTCACAATCCAAAAGCTAAATGGTTACTGGACCTGGAACGCATATTTCAGAATTATAAATTTGTGACATCTCCAATTATTTTATTTACACACGTCCACTGTGCATAGGGGCCGGCGCTCACTTACGGCATAGAACGGCATGGCATGGCAAAGGATTTTATTACTATCAAGTTATTTTGAATCTTATTTCAATGAGTTTAGAATTCATGTTACTTTATTTCGATACCACGATGCCGCGACGTGCCGAGGGATGACGCAACGCATAACCAATGAAGTAACATGAATTCTAAACTCATTGAAATAACTTGATAATAATAAAATCCTTTGCCATGCCGGTTCCGTGCCATGCCGTCAGTGAGCGCCGGCCCTAAATGTGAAACTTTTATAATTGTTTTATTTTCGAACAACATGCTATAAGGTAGGTGAAAAACTTAAGTAAATGACATGTTGTATGTAGTAGTAACGTGACCGCTGACCGTATTTAAACAAATTGACGTTCCAAATTTGAAAATGACTGAAGCTCCATATCAATTCCGTGCACTACTACATACAACAGGTCATTTACTCAAGTTTTTCACCTATACTCATGAAATATGTAAACTTCATGACAGTTTTCATTCGCCGCCGCTTTTCATTCGTCACAAAAATACACTGGTCGGTGCATGTGACAGCATGTGCCTGATGTTGCATTGGATTCAGCTGTTGCTTTACGTCGAATATGTTATTAAAAATTTACTGATGCTTTTCAGTATGTGACAACAAAATTTTAGGAAAACATGTTACGAATATTTACTGTACCGTCAATTTATATTTTTCTAGCCAACCGTGGTCGTAATAACATTTTTTTCATTTGTTTTATAAAGTTCGTGCCCTTCGTGCCTTCATTTTGCATTTTTGCAAAACTGTGTAAGATAGTGACAGAAAAAGATGGTGAATCCAATTACGAGCGGCTGTGCTTTAGACATTACCTTTAGACCTTTTGGCATTAGGTAACGTATACTAGCAGAGCGATAGAGAGTGATGAGAGTTAAGCCCAGTTTATATCTGTAAGAAAAATCTTACAAGTTGCATTACATTGCGGCGTTTGATTGACCACTGCAAACTCGTTCGCTTTACGACCTCGCGATGTAATGCAACTTGCATGATTTTTCTTGGCTTTAGAGGTGGTGACGGTGACGTTTATAACCACCTATGTAGATAGCTCCGATCTTTATGATGCCGACAGTACATAGTCACCTCTGGCCACGAGCGTCTCGAGAACTCACTTTACGATGGCCAGGCCTTTACAACCTTCGCGGTCATAAAATTCTGATTGGCCATTTCATTTTTAATACGTTTTTACTTCGAGACAAGTTAGGACGTCTCTGAAGCACTCTGAATTAGCTGTATTTGCTGTTTAATTATGATTTTTAACAACAATTCTTCAAAGCGTCATCGCGTCGCTAAAGCAACGCACAACGCGGTGGCAGTGACGGTTGTAATATTCTAAACTTGTGTGAACGAGTTCGCGGTACGGTACCGCACAACCGTTCATACAAATTAGAATATTACAACCGTCTCACCGCCACCGCACCGCCATGCCTCCGCTGTCTGTGCGTTTAAAGCTTAAAGTCTGTCTCTAACTTTTTTATAGTATAAATCCTCCCCGGTGAATTTTTCGCTTCGAGCCCTTATCTTTCAAAACAAACGGTATCGTCATAGTATTAAGGTTCAAATTTAATGTAATGGCTCCAAGCGAAAAATTCACCTGGGAAGATTTATACTATACACTCGGAGCTTTGTGGGTAGCTGCGCCTACCTGTGTGTGTGCGATGGTAAAAATCGACCAATAGGAAGGTTGAGCTTAACAAGGTTAGAAAATGGAAGCAATCCTATTGGTGGATTTTATCCTCGCACATCTTAGTTGATGTGCGGCATTATTAAACGTTTTAAAAATCTGTATTGGAAGCTATCTATTTTGTAAAAGTAATAAAATCGCTCCTGCATTTGAACATTGAATAAACAGCTTACAAAAAATTACATAAATCTGACAACACGTGACATGAAATTTAAATCAAGAGAACAACGGCCACTGATGCCAATTAGCGGCGCCGCTGTCGCGTGAACGCTGCGAGTGTGGCCACGCCTTTACGAGACAAAGGGCGCTCGGAAAACTCGGAAAAAATAATAAGGACGTCACTTTTTTAATTCTTAAGCCAGTCATTTTTGCAGCTTGCTGTTAAGAATAATGGAGGTGGGTATTTAGATAATTTAAAAGACCGATGCTTTTAATAATATGAACCAAAAAATAATAGACTTTGTATTCATGGTTTTAAGCCTTTGTCTTTTTGCTGGCATAAAAAAATAAAACATCATCAATAATGTTTGATGTTTGATGTGATATAGGATCCGTTGTCTCGTAGTGAATCAGTACCTCCCAAGCTGACTCAAGTTGGTGAACACTCAGATGACTGCTACGCTACAGGAAGTAAAAGTCACGTGTCAAACGAAAGTCAAAGTAACTCAGTATGATGTGATGGTTTACGTCAACGCTAATAGGGATGACGACTGGGTTGTAAATAATATGTCAATCTATTTAGTCCGTCAGTTAGATTATGGAAAAATATGGGACACGTATTTTTTGATTTATCAAATTATTTAAAATCGACAAAGGCATAGATCATCAAATTTCCGGAGTGGGGGCTTGTGACGTCACTCTTAGGTAAAAATTGTACCATATAGTGACGTCACTCGAAACTTCTAAGCACTGTACCCTCATCATTTTTTGTTTGTCAACTGACGGACTAAACAGTTTTTTTTAGTCGTCTAGCCTATTGATGAATTGGCTGCGAATGAAAGTCTTGGTCCTACAAGTTGGATGCAAGAGGCAATAGAAACTGAAGTTATTTTAAATACCGTTATAGGTATAACCTTAAATACGTATGTAGTTAGACAGACCTAAGATGAAATAATTTATTGAATCAGGCGTTACTTTGCGGAGGTCCATATCAATGAACTGAAACAACTACGCGCAATTGCTTTGGTCGCGGGTGAGTAAAGCAATTGTTTCAGTTCATTAAATTTGTTATTTTGTTTGTTTTGTAATTATTTGTTAGGTTAGGGACTTGATTAATTTTTCTCCTCCGATAAAATAGTGCTGAATTATTAGTCACTAAGTAGTTATTTTCTCTTTTTTCTTTTTTGTGTGTCCGAAGGGGCTCTGTGTGGGCATACTGCCTTATTGTTACACTGTAATTGTCGGCGAGAACCTGTAATTGGCTTGCTGTATTTACTGTAATGTTTAAGATGATGTATAAGCTGTTGGTTCTCCATAAATAAATAAATAAATAAAAAATAAATAAAATAAAATAGGTACATAACCTACGAGTAAGTACTATACACTATGTGTGTTGTGTTTTTTTCCATTAACATTAAGGAAGGCTTCTTCAGGTCGAATGAAGCTATTTGGGTGAATATTCTAGCGTTTTGACCGCTCGGTTAAACCTCATTACCATCCAATGACTATTACCACAGCCGAATGTCGAGTCGCACGAAATTAGAACTAGATTCAGCATCGGTACTGTCGTAAATTTTCATAATTATAAAGTTAACCCTAAGCATTATCCTTTTTAATAATGTTTGCTGAAATGGTAATGAGAAAAAAAAGTCTTACAAACGCTGAATATTCTCCTATTTACACTAAAAAAGTGGTGTTCTAGCTCGTATCATTTAAAATCTATCTATCTATCTAATACCTTTAAACGAGCAATTCTTGTATATATGTATATATATATATATATATATAATCAGGATCTCGGAAACGGCTCCAACGATTTCGATGAAATTTGGTATGTGGGGGTTTTCGGGGATGAAAAACTGATCTAGCTATGTTTCATTTTCAGAAAATCGCTTTTACTCGTGTTTTCCGGCTATTTTTGTTTGCATTAGAATATAAAGCTAAATTTCGCCGACATCGAGCAGATCATAATGGCACATTAGAAATCGGGTGGTCGCGGATCCAGCCGACCTCGGTTCGATACCACGTTTTTTTCAAGATTTTTAGTTTTTTTTTTTAAGTTTATTTTTTATGAGAAAACGTCAAGTTTCTTCTTTTGTGAGAAAAAGTTACTTTTTTGTGAGAAAAAGTTATTTTTTTGCGAGAAAAAGTTACTTTTTTGTTAGAAAAAGTATTTTAGGGAACGTGCTGTAACTATAGGCAGCAGCACTAATGCGACAGAAGAGACACTATGCGGACAGTAAAACAAACTTATCAAGGTAAAACATTCAAATTGATGGCACCCTTATGGCACCAGTTGGCAGCACCGTCTATGTGCACGTTCCCTATTGGGAGCACAGAACAGGATAAGCCGGTTGTCTGTAAAGTCGGTTTACGGACGATAGTTTAACGTGACTCACCCCTCCACCCCCTCCGGTGTTTTTGTCAAATATCTTGAAAACGGTGCATCCTACGGCAAAATCAATGAAATTTTCATCCCCCCTTTAATGCCCCCGCGCTCCCTCCCCCGCATCCCCTCCCCCCCTCTCAACCCCCCCCCCCCCCACCCCTCCGGTGTATATAATCAGGATCTCGGAAACGGTTCCAACGATTTCGATGAAATTTGGTATTTGGGGGTTTCGGGGATGAAAAATTGATCTAGCTTGGTCTTATCTCTGGGAAAACGCTTGGTACCGAGTTTCTGCCCGAGCAGAGCTCGGTCGCCCAGGTACTAATCTAAATATGTTACTATTCAATATAATAGGTAATGGTTAACCAACCGGTACAATGCTTCCTAATTTAAATTTAAATTTCGTTTAGAAGAATAATACTTTTTTGTGTTGAGCAGATGTTTAAGAATTGTCTAAGTTTGAGTGACACGATGGAAAACTCTTCTCAAGTTTTACTAAGGCTGAAACTAGTAATATTATAATCGGATTTTGTAACTATACCTGTCTAGTGTAGATCTAATATAATTTCCTAGTTCTATCGTAATCCTTTGACGTGCACGTAAGGTTAAGTCAATATATGCCAATATCCCGAGCTTACATGACAATCATCCCACGCCTGATCATCCCGGCTCAAGCGACGGCGTCACGCTCGGCCAACATTTGCGGCATTGGGCCAACATTTGCAGAGGGGAGAGATGCGTCATTACCAGTTGGGATCACGTGGACCACTATAGTGTGTGGAAGTGATTTGAATATATTTGTGTTTTTATATAATAATGTTAAATATGAAATAAATTTTATTTGTTCAAATGATGTACATATTAAAGATTTTTTTTGTTATGCGATCGCTTTTTTCACAGTTTTTAATGTTAGCGACCATTTATCTTTCTAATCTAATCTATCTAATACCTTTAAACGAGCAAATTTTGTATATATATACTTATACTATAATCAGAATCTCAGAAACGGCTCCAATGATTTCGATGAAATTTGGTACGTGGGGGTTTTCGGGGATGAAAAATTGTTCTAGCTTGGTCTTATCTCTGGGAAAACGCTTGGTACTGAGTTTCAGCCCGAGCGGAGCTCGGTCGCCCAGGTACTAGAAATTTATGGTGAGAGCTCACCAACATTTCAAATCGAAATTAAATTAGATTAAAATCATAGTACAGTCGCGGAATTAAAACGTTTGTCAAATTTCGAATCTATGTCAACGAGTTAAGATCGATTAGTTTCTTGGAGTCGCCCTAACCACTGGATGGAGTTCCCCAATCTCAAAATTCTCTCCACAGAACGCTATTTCTATTCTAGAATGGTGCGTGAAGCGGTTAAAATTAAAAAACACAGAAATTTCAACCAGGATGATGGATATAAGCTTTCGTCTTCATGGAATCCTGTAATTAATGAATGTCGGCATCGGCATGAATATTCGGACAGGCCGTCGGACGTTGTTAGTATTATTGTGAGCCGGTGTGATGGGGTGTCGATAAAAAATAACGATCAAGTGCGGGTAGTTCGAGATACGAGTGCTGTTTCTAATCGGAATCAAGTGCGGCAGTTCGAAAGATTCGCGCGGCTAAACGAACGTGATACTACACTTCAGTCAACTTGTGACCACGGCACTGCAACGTGGCTGTAACGTCGAGGTAAATATTGTTTGCGTGACAAGTCCCGTTTAGTGTTATAGTTATGAGTGAAAATCACGAAAGTTTAAAACAGTATATACTGTTACTAGTAGTTGCTTACATAGTAGCAAGATAACTGGTTGTAATTCATTAACATTTGCAGTTAAATTAACTAACATAGATTTAAGTTCTCAAACTAACTAAATAAATATGGAATTTCAGTTCTAAAATAATTTACATTATTTATTTTACACATAAATTGTATAATTCAAAATCTGCATATCATTACCATAACGTCAACTCCACTCATTGTCAACATCTGCCGTGACGTCATCACCGGGGCATTGTGCAGGTGCATCGGTGCAATTGCATTAACGCGGCCGAGCGGAAAACATCACCCTGTGATTTGTAGCCAATTAATACGTTAATTATGCTTTATATGCTGAGCTAGGAAAACAGTTTGGGTGTATGCGACGAATTTTGCTTTTCGATTTGCAGTATTTTATGAACACGTCACTTTTTGTTTAATGAAAATGCGCGGCTGAAGATACAGATTGATTTTCGATTAAACTAATTAATACTTACTTACTATGTACTAGCCTTCCGTCCGCAGCTTCGCTCGCGATAAATTAATTTTCCCGAAGGAAAAGGTATTTTCCCGCGGTAAAAAGTAGCCTATGTCACTCAGTGATAATGTAGCTTTCTAACGGCAAAAGAATTTTTGAAATCGGTCCAATAGTTTTGGAGCCTATTCAATGCAAACAAACAAACAAACAAACAATCTAATCTTTCCTCTTTATAATATTAGTATAGATGTGTATTTTAAGTGCACTATTTGTTGGAGTTCATTTTAGATGTCGGTTCTCTTTACTTCATTGCGTCTACTGTTTCTGATGTGCTGTCAATTTTATTGCTTAAAGACTTTGAGTATTCAACTAGCTTAAAGATTAACTGGAAGAGATCCCTTTAAAGGATAAATTTGCCTTTGTCCATCTGTTCCTCTTGATATCTATGTAAACATACTTACGCTGGCTTAAAGTAAGATCTAAGTAATTCTTTAAGCAGTAAACAATAGTAAAGAGTTAAGTGTTAGTTAATTTGTATGTATGAGATAAACCCCACGTCAAAATACTACTAAATATAATTTGAAACTTATTGTCAATCCAGAAAAGTTAACATTTAATTTGCTTTGTCGTAGGTACTAACTAAATTTAGTACTTTGGCTTAGAAGGCCAAGATAGGCTGATTTTTTTCCCGAGAAAGGACAAAAGGTAGTACAAAATATTTGAAAAGTCAAAATGAAAAATTGTTTTTGCACGTGACTGTTTTATTCACATTCTGATTCACATGTTTCCGCTCTGTAAGTAAAGCTCCCGCTGCGTCCAATAACGGTTATTATTACATAACGGATTACGCGCTGCTGATTGGTCGACACGGGCCAGCCGCGCGTAATGTCCAATCAGCAACGATCTTGCGTCCATAACAGCCAATGGTATTCATCGAAAACAAATAGAACGCTGCGAGCCAGATTTGATTGTGTATTATTCAGTAACCAAAGTTGTTTTTACTTAGTTAAGTTAAATATTTACTTTTATTTTAATCCCGCGTACGAGTATTACATAATAATCGTGGTAGCCTAAAAGAAAATCCGGTAAGGGCTATTGAAGAGATATCTAACATGACAATAGTAGCGTATCTACTCTCAATTCGCGTCCAATTAACTCAAAGTTTATATTAAAACGTACCAGTAAAGAGTACCTACCCGAAACCGGCGAGCATGTATGAAAAGACTAATGATATGAGAGCGAAAAATTTGTGTCAGGATCGTAGTAAGTGGAAACGAACAGTCTCTGCTACCCATTTGCTAGGAAGGAGGCGTGATTGTATGAATGCATGCTAAAACCGTACTCGAAAAACGTGTGATTCTAAAAGTAACCTGCTAAGCATTTCCTCGATAAAACACTTGGTTTTCCGGCACCCCAAACCCTCAATATAATCACTCCTCAGCACCTCGCCACATGGTTAATGTAGAGCAATCCGATCCGTCTTGCCGTGCCGGTGATACCGCCGTGATTTCCCCCGGGCGTCGCCGGAATGCTTTTTACGCCTGATTATTTTCGAGTCGCAGTGTTTGAGCCATCGGTTTCTTTACCCGGTGTTCGTGTAGCCGACAAAGGGCTTTACTCTTTATTTTATGACAGCTTCTGCATCAGAAAAAATAATAAGGCTGAGTGTCACATTAAATAAATAAATAATAAATAAAAATCACGGGACAATGCACGCCAATTGACCTAGTCCCAAACTAAGCAAAGCTTGCACTATGGATACTAGACAACGGATAAACTTACTTATTTAGATAAATACATAATTAAATACATATTGAACATCCAGGACTCGAGCACAAATATTCGTATTTTTCATACAAATATCTGCCCCGAACAGGAATCGAACCCAGGACAAGCTTCGTAGTCAGGTTCTTTAACAACTAGGCTATCCGGTCGTCATTGACTTGTAAGTGAAATTAGTTTTTGATGTATGTATTGAACTTTTTGAAGAAAGTGCCGTATCGTATCCTACGCTACTATTTTTAAATGCGAAAAAAATGTGAAAAAAAACAGGACAGAAAACAACAAACAAACAGTAACCGAAGTTAAAAGGAAAACTATCACTGCTAAATAGCGAACGTGTAACATGTGAATAAATTGCGACGTGGATCTACTGAACCTTACATTGCGGCGGGTACGTATCAAAATATATAAAGTTTAAAACAAATAATGGACGAAATACATAATGATCATTTGATATAATGCAATTTTCTTGGAAATTCACAACTTTACAGGATTTTCATAAAATAAACCTAACCTAACCTAAACCAATCTGTAGATTACACGATTAAAAAAATTCGTTTAATCAATAGTTTCATAGAAAATTTTAGTATGTATTATGACCATTATGTATTTCGTCCATTATTTGTTTTAAACTTTATATATTTTGATACGTACCCCATTGCGGCCTCGTCACGCGCTTGACTACGACTATATCAAGCGCCAAAATTAATTGAAAACTTTCAAAGCCATTACGGTATTTTTGCCATAAAATTACCAGCAGTTCGTCATTTCCATATGTAAAAGTTGCCTTTTTATGGCCCTATTCAGAGTTTTATGCGTTTTGTTTAGCGTTTCACAGCGCCGATAAAACTGCCGACGAATTGAATTGTTTCACGAAGCGAATCAATTGAAAAGTTGTGTGTTGAGTGTTTCAGTTCCTGTTTGCTTACACTGCTGCCGGAATAACTGACACGATAAGCTTGACATCATTCAACAATAATCCAAGATGTAACTCTATTAAGATACATTTTATTTTACCATTGAATACCATTGTTTTGAGCGTGCAAGTGATTTTACAGCTCGCTCTTGGCAATACGAACTGCTAAAAAAGTTTAATTCGCTCACGTCGTCTGTATTTCCACTGGAAAAAAATCCAGATAGATTGAACTTAGGGCTTTACAAGGCTAGAGTGAATAGGCTATTACTGAACCAGCAATATCTGTCATCAATTAGACAAACCGCTTCAACTTACATCGCAATCGAAGTTTCTCAACTCAGCTGCATAAATACGACCCTCCCGACGCATGCGAAGATGACTTTCAAAAATCCCTAAATAGTTGTATTATTTAAGTTTTCTTGTCTTTTTATGGCATATACGCATAACGACACATTTGTGGAAATAAAAAATAGGTACGTGAAATGACTACTCGCAAAACGACATACATATACGAATAACGACACATTTGTGGAAATAAAAAAAAAAAACTAAAAAACACGCTTTAAAAAAATAACAATAAAAAATAAATTAATAAATTTCAATTCACTATTCTTATAGTGCAGTAAAAAATCTTAATAAGCAATTATTATATTGTTATATCCAGATCAAAATTTGTAAACAATTCTAAATATTGATAAAATAAATAATAATAGTTTAAAATATTTTATTGTAAAAAAGCGTGGGGTGCATGGTGTCAATTGTCAAGGATTATCATTTTGATAACATCTTAAAAAGCACCCCTGGGATCAAAGTACTCGAAAAGACGAATCAAAAGAGCCCAAACTCGACGGGGTTGTGTCGTTTTATTACAGAGTTCCTATGGCCACCATCCAGCTCCATCATCAGATCAGCTCCATGTTACCATAATATTTGCATTGTCATCCAATTTACACATACGTGCAAAATTTCAGCTCAATCGGAAACCGGGAAGTGGGTCAAAATCGCGCCCTAAGGAGTCGGTTACAAACATACATACATACAAACATTCATACAAACATACATGTAAACATATACAGTGGTGGTCATACAATTAAGAACGATTTGAAGTTTCCGATTTTTTTTTATCTACATCATGTCATATGTCTAGTTGTGTTCCTTCTTAGAAGTAACAAGTTATGTTATAAAATAGCCACATGGATAGAGCAAACGGGATTAATAATAATAGTGTATAATTGCTAACATTTTTTTTTACAAATTTTATTTGTTCTCTATACTAATAAATTCAAATAGTAATGAAGCTGGACAAATAATTAAGAACGATTTATTAAACTGCTCGAGAGTTGTTTTATATGAAACTTAGATTAAATAAATCATATTAATGTGAAGTTGGTATAGAAAAAAAAGCAAATTAATACATTTGAACTAAAATTAATAGTTAGTAGCATGTCCACGGCTTTTAATTACGGCTTTACACCGGCGAGGCATTGAATCTATCAATTTTTGACATTTCGCAAGAGAAATAAGAGTTCCATTCTTCTAAGAAAACGTCGTACAGCTCTCTCAAATTGCCACACTGTCGATTTGAAACCTTTTTCTTGACTTCGCACCAAAGATGCTCTATTGGGTTAAGATCTGGGCTGTTGGCTGGCCAATCTAAGACTGAAACTGATTGTGATGTGAGGAATTCCTTAACGGTGCGTGCAGTATGCTTTGGATCATTGTCGTGCTGGAATGTCCAAATAACCGGAAGCACGTCTTCGGCATATGGTAACATTGTTTCTTGCAGTATATTTTTGTATTGGAATTGATCCATGTTTCCTTCTATCAGCCTAACAGGTCCAACGCCATGTCCAGAAAAGCACCCCCAAATTTTCACATTTCCCCCGCCATGCTTTAATGTCACTTTTGTGTACTTTGGGTCGAATGCTTTATTCGGAGGGCGTCGTACATATCGTTTTCCATCAGAACGTACCCTATTTATTTTTGTCTCGTCAGAAAAAAGAACGTTTTTCCACTGTCTGACTGTCCAGTTTTCATACCTTCTTGCAAATGCAAGTCGGGCTTGCCTATGACATCGTTTCAACATAGGCACCTTCCTTGCTATCCTTCCGTTCAACTTATTTTCTACCAAACGCCTTCGAATAGTGCGTGCAGAGATTGCTGAAGGGTTGTTTTCGCCAAAATATTCTTTTCTCAACTCATTAGACCCTTTAAAAGGATTTTGTTTTGCCAAACGAACGATATTTCGATCATCTCGACGAGATGACTTTCTCTGTCTAGGTCCACGCGGAACGTTTGAAGTAGTTTGATACGTGGAAAAATGCTTTACGGCATGGAAAACCATTGTTTTTGAACATTGCAGATGGTCGGCTACCATTTTATACGACCAATTCTTCTCGCGAAGTTTTATTATTACTTCTCTTGTAGATTTATCACAACTTTTATTTTTCCCCATTGTTTTTATACGAAGTAATCACTTTTAAGACTTTAACAGCACGAAATGGCGCCAAAATTATACGAATAATAATCTACAACCACAGAGCCACACAGTGTTCTCTATTTAAATTTGAAAAAATAATAAACTATTCAGCGTTCTTAATTACGTGACCAGCCAGTAAGTACTAATACTAGGTTCAGATCGAATGTATAAAGTTTCTCTATTAATTTTTTAGCCAACAATGTTGCATAAATGAATGTACCGGTAGTACGGAAAAGTTTTGCAATACCGAGAGAAATAAAAAAAATACGGGCAATTAGTTATACTTGTTACTTTGAAAAAATCATCTCAATAAATAATCGTTCTTAATTATATGGCCACAACTGTATGTGTATACATACCATTTTATATAAATGGTCCGAAAGTTGGCCAGGCATCCTACACTTTTGCCATATCCATTTATTAGTTTTATCCGATTGCTTTTTAAAAGACTTTGTAGTCAAAGTTACGTTAAAACACCATTTTCCGTAATATCTTTTATAAGACAATGACGGGGCACAATCTGAAGATCCTGCCGTGTCCGGCAGCGTGCCGGAACCGGCGCCCGTGAGCCGGTCGGGGACGAGGGTCGCTGACGCAGGTAGGCCGCTACACGACTAATTTATGGTCGGGCCGCTAGTTGACATTTATTGGGGCATTTCTTTTGTGATAGTCTTTATCAAGCACCGAAGATATTTACCGTCTTACAGTGGTATTTGAAATGACTTCTGTTTGATGGAGGATGGGCGTCTTCTCCTATACGAGTATGTTAGTATTCCATTGGCCCGTACGAATTCGCTTCATCTTTTTGAATGTGAACTGCTTAGGAATTGAAATCGCTCCCATCGTCAGTATTGCTAGATCCAATAGGACTCCTAAGACTAGAGTGAATAGGCTGTTACTGAATCAGTGAGCCCCAACTTTGGCCTTTGGCTTCTGGCTAGCGCTGGAAATTATCTCCAGCATACGCTGATTGCTGCTCCGATCTGTTTGGCGAGCCTTGGGGAAGGCCTATGTTGCAGTGGACGACTTTCGGCATAAATGATGATGATACGCTGAGTCCGGTACCTATCGCCAAGAGTAGCTATTAGTTTTTAAGTTGTTCCTTCTATTTTTTGTAAATGTACAGTCAACAACTTTAATTGTTGTGCAACTTGTCACTCTTCGCATTTTAGCCGTGTAATGCAAATCAGGATATACGAGTATATGCACCTAATATAAACGGCTAAACACGATTTGCACTACACGCTTTGATCAATTATAACTGTAGATCCACAGTCGCGCGCCCGAAAATGTCCGAGCCAAATGAGCGCCACTTTGATAAAAGTGGCCTTCTTTTTTCTCAGTACGTTGCGTGAAATTGTCAAGTTTAGCTGTCAAGTGTCAACCGAAATTCGACTGTAATAAAGTAAAGATTAGGTTCAAATTTCTGTGTAGGTGATGATTTTAATTGTTATGCAAACAAATAAAAAAGTTCGGACATTTTTAGACGGGGATTTTGTTCGGCAATGTGTATCTTCAGTTATAATTGATCAAAGACTACACGGCAAAAAAATACGAACAGCGGTTTTCTACAGCTTTATCTGTAATGCCTGAACTTGGCATTAATTTCGAATATAAATAGTTTTTTTTCTACCTTTTTAAGGGTACTCTATAAATGATTAGATCGTGTACAAAAATGTTCAGAATGAACTAAATATTAAAATGTAATAAATGTAAAACCTTCACAAAACGTAACACGCTGTCCAGTCATGCGTCACAAGCGACTGGTAGCGCAGAAGACAATTGGAATTCCTTCCCCTTTCAGCCAATCATCGTGACAGGTCTTTATCGGTGGCGACAAATTGCCACCGACCTCACCTGCTTGCTCCATAATATGTCTCTATCCCCTGGCCATGTCTACATGCCTTACAAGATAGGTTAGCACCGATGACATTTTATTTTCGTATGGTTTATGAGAACAAGTCATGAGAGATAGCACCGTTTTGCTGTTTTCAACTTGGCTAGAGGGGATTCTAATTTATTTGTGATTCAGATTACGAGTTGTTGGTCTCTCGTTGTATTTTTAGGAAGCTTGTACTGGGTTCTTTACGGTTTTTCCAAATAATAATAGATTCTTTCTGTGACAACATTTATTGGTAATGAAAATACATCGGTTCACGACAGTGGAAGCGAGAGCTGCGAGACTGCTATTAAAGCTCAAAATCAAAACGTTTATTCTGTAAGTAGGCCGAAAAGGGCTGTTTTATATGGTATTTTCTTATTGCGGTTTCAGAAAGACCACCATTGCCAAAATAAATGCTCCAAAAGAAACTTGACAGAAAGTATACTAGGTTTTGGAAATAAAAAATATATATTAAATTACAGAAAATAAATACAGATTCTTGCGAAAAGTCTAAAAAAAGCGTCTAGAACTTTCTTATCGATTGTTAGAAAACTACTACCTACAACTTCTCCGTTGTTACCATTAGTCTTCATTTGCCAGCTTTTTTTATTGCATTAACCTTTACTTTGGCTAAGAAGCGAGGTCTGGTTTTACACGACTACCAAAAAAACGTGTAATGTTTCCATTTGGTTTTCTTTCATCTTTCGTGGTATCCTGGAAGCTTTCAGCGAGTCTTCATTAGTTGTCTACAAACGAGTATTCTCGCTCTTATTTGTATGGGACTTAATTGCACGTAGCGTTTTGACTCAAAGGATCCTCATTACCGCTCGTCCAGTAATCTGTGAAATACGAATATTACTTGCTCGCGGAGCTGGTGGATTAGTGTGTTCTGAGTTTGCTTTATACCTCGAAGAAACCGGGGACTGCAATTTTAAATAATAATGTCGCTATTTCGGTAAAATATTTCTAATGCCAGTTAGATTCGTGATCAACTGTCTTTCAATTTTTTTTTATTATTATCATCATCAACCGGAAGATATTTACTGTTGGACAATGATGTCCACCTTGGAACGACGTCACAATAAACAACAAATTGCCACCAGCATCTACCACTTGCTGTTGCCAACTTTTTAGTATAAATTGTATTTAATTTTAATGCAAGCGTTCAAATCCACGGATGAAGTGTGGCATGATGTGTAAAAATAACTTTTTGTATTGGCTTCCTATACAATTTAAGTTCGTGTTTTATATTTGTTGATACGTTTCTCAACATAGTAGTTTTTCTTGTTACAGGTAACCATCCGACATCCGTTGGTGACAATTTACCTATTTACACTGCAAACACAGGTAACATTATAGATACTGCGTAACAGATTCGACAATCACGTTTGACAGCTCTGTTATATTCACCTACCAGCCAGCTTAGATTATTTATACACTAGATAGAGCTTCGGCGGCATAAAAACGTCCCGAAAAAAATAAGCCAATCGTTGGCTTTATTATGTCATTTGCCCCCTTCAACTAGAATGACATAACGCGATCGTAAGATGAAGCTGTCAAATGTGTTTTTGGACGTTTTGTATCTCAGTGTTTGCTACTGGCACTCTATCTAGTGTATAAATAATCTAAGCCAACGGTGTTAGCAGTCACAGAGTACATTTTCAAGTGAATAAAAACATTAGTTTCAAAGATAGTAATGGTAAATTCTCTTATTTTATGTAGCGACGAAGAAGGAATAGATATGTGAATACAAAAACCTGCGTTCGTGTTACAACACCCGACAACCGTCGAACAAACCCGAAGTTTGCCGAAATTCGACAGCGTAATGAATTTTACATTGGCACTGAGACATGGGCCCATATGCAAATGGCACCTTTTACACAAGGCTCACGTTTTAAACCTTTTGAACTTTGAAATAAAGTTCTATCTCAAACGCTCTGCTGTGGTGTAGGTATAAGTTTGTCTTTTAAACGTTTTCGATTGTACTCGTAGACCTCTGGTTCGTTGAGATAAAGTCGTAATTTAATTGTGCTGATGTGGTTCTTAAGGTGTTTTAAACTTTTACGTTTTGTCATGCGTGGAATTGGCTCATAAAATGTTTTCTTCTTATGTTTGTCATTAATTCATTATAATACATAAAATAAAATTCGGAGAAATGCATTTAAAATAATTATCCCTGGCTTAGTATTAGATACAAATTTAATTTGCATCTTGTAATGATTTCTGATGTAAATGGCGAATACAAACCTTCGATTTACCGACGACGCGACGTAGTGCTTATGGCTGAGACCTTGGAAAAAGAAGTAAGAGAGTTCAGAAGGCTATGCTTGGAGTTTCTCTGCGGGATCGCATTAGAAATGATGAAATCCGCACGAGATCTAAAGTCACGGATATAGCTCGAAGAATCACCAGACTTAAGTGGCAGTGGGCAGGGCACATCGCTCGTAGAATTGACGGCCGATGGGGCCGAAAGGTTCTCGAGTGGCGTCCGCGGACCGGAGGACGCAGTGTAGTTAGGCCTCCAACAAGATGGAATATGCTATTTGATACGTTTTCTACCCCCATGACTCTTCGATTTTGAAAGATTTCTAAAAACTGAATCGACGAATAAGAGAATGGGCACCCGAACGAAAACGCTTCGCATTCGCTCGTTCAATTAAGAAAATGAGTTTGCTAGTTTCAGCGCGTTTCCGGTTCGCTCTGCGTCAATGGAAGCGCACCCTTAGACTCTGTTTGTAATTTTGCGGCATCCTCGCTAGTGGCAGTGTCAAAGGCGGATACTCTCGCCCCGCGCGCGCACAAACGGCTTTGTAGCTCAAACAGGGCTTAATTAACATTACAGTCATATTAATGGAACGTGGACACCGGCAATATTCAGATGGACGTGAAATTGTAGAACAGTGTTCAATGTACAAATTGATACACGGGCATTTTAAAAAAAAGTTTTTTAAACTATTTTTTTACAAATGGGGAAATTTTGGGGTTTTCTTACTCAGAATCAAGAGCACTATTGATTATGACGATAAAAAAAAACCCAGAAAAAAAGATCAGCTCTGGGAATCGAACCCAGGTCCTCAGCATTCCGTGCTGCGTGCTAAACTCCTACACCACAACTGGTCGCGACATAGACAGACACTATAATTTTTCCTATGCATTACATATCTTAGCTTGCTTAATCACTTATTGCAACGATACAAAAAAAAAAATTGGAGTCGAAGAATAAAAATATCCAAAAACCAATCTTGAACTTTAACTTAATTGCCGGTCCTATACTTCGTTTTTTTTCGCATTAGAAATAGGGTAAATAATAATAAGTCTTTTTATTGAAATACGCTTTAAAAAAAAATAGTAACTATTACTTATGAGCCCAAAATATTTAATGCAAATGACCGTATGTCCTTGCTAATTTTATTGTTTGTTACATATTTGCTGTGATTTATTTTTCAAAAGTGCTTTTCACTAAAAAGTTCTTCTCAACATGGTTTTTCCGAACCGGTGGTAGATTCTTCGCCACTCATAGGAGCATAAATTGATATATTTCAAACTAAAAACAAACTGAAATATAGATGCACAGAAAAAACCCCAGAAAAAAGACCAATGCTGGGAATCGAACCCAGGTCCTCAGCGTTCCGTGCTGCGTGCTTACCCCTACACCATCACTGGTCTAGAGGTTAGCGACGAATCTTTCCCATACATCGTAAATTTCAGTCTGTTATAATCACCTTATGCAGTGATAAAGCGCTCATCTATGTTATGCCCTCTACCGAGAGACTTTAACACTCCTTCGGAGCTAACCGCTCACCTGGACCAAGAGATGGCGCTACTGTGCAACTTTAAACAAGTCAGATATGAAGTATCTTTTTTATTTATTTTTCAACTTCATTTTTTATTACTTTTACGGTCATCCCATGAAACCATATATTTCAAACTAAACTTGATTCACGCGAGCAAATAGGCGGGTAAAGGATTTAGTTTGAAATATATGGTTTCATGGGATGACCGTAAAAGTAATAAAAAATGAAGTTGGTAAATAAATAAAAAAGATACTTCATATCTGACTTGCATAAATTGATGCCTAAATTGAATAAACAAAATTGTTTTTGACTTTGAAAACCACGCCAAGATCGCTTACCTTCTTTCTAATGCTAAAAAACGAAGTATAAATGATTCACGCGAGCAAATAGGCGGGTAAAGGCTTGTTTAAAAAGAAAATTGGTATCCTCTGCTACGTCGTAGAGCTTACTCAGCTTCGTAGCGCTCGTAGCGGCGTCGTAGCGCCCTCTACGAGTCCTTTGGGTGTTCACGTCGACGTCTTAATCTTGTTTACTTGTTCTTATAATTAAACTTACTCGATGAACTTCTAGCTGTAAAGTAAACTAAAATTAATAAGCATGACGAAATAAGTCGAGTTTCTTTAATACTCTCAACCGTATACAATTTGTTTAATTAAAAGAGAGAATCCTTCCGCCATCGCCCTACGCGACAACACTTCCATCCTCACCATCTGGTTAGTTGGCTGTCTTCTACTGTGCGTTTTTCCAGAAATTTCCTGCCTCGCACGACTAAGCTCTGGAATGAAGTACCTGCTGCGGTGTTCCCGGACCGATATGATCTTCAAGCTTTCAAAAAAAGAGCGTACTCCTATCTAAAAGGCCGGCAACGCACTTGTGACTCTTCTGGTGTCGCAGGTGTCAATGGGCGACGGTAATCGTTTATCATCAGGCGATCCGTCTGCTCGTTTGCCCCCTATTTCATACAAAAAAAAAAAATAGTTTTCTGTATTTAACGGACTTAAGAAAATAAATAATATTAACTCAGCCTTAGATTATTTATACACTAGATAGAGCTTAGGCGGCATGGAAACGTCCCGAAAAATATATGCCAACTGTTGGCTTAATGTCATTTGCCCCCTACAGTCTGATTGACGTAACGCGATCGTAAGATGAAGCTGTCAAATAGGTTTTTGGACGTTTTGTATCGCAGTGTTAGCTACTGACACTCTATCTAGTGTATAAATAATCTAAGAACTCAGCATGCCGTGGTTTAGCTAAGTATCAACCAGACAGAATATTACGTCGCTACTTTGAAAAAGCTCTTATCTTAAATCAATATGTAAACCAAACTGAACCTTGATGGACACTTAGTAAAGATCACTTGGCCAGATTATCGATTTTGAGATACTAGTTTTCAAAGTAGTGCCGATTAATAATATTTGATTCTTCTCCCGGCCTGTACACATTCCAATGCTGGAAACAGACTTTGGAATGAGAGGGCTTTAGCTGTTGTTCCCACGCGAAGTCAGCGCGTATTGATAACTCAACTCAACACACATCATCGAACTGCTTTGCAAGTGTATGTAAAACAAAGGTTACCAATGGTGTGGAAAGACACCATGTTAATCTAGTTGTGTGCGTCGAGACCCAAAGGCCCAGGGCCTCAAAAGCGCCAGCAACAAAATTGTAAGCTGATCCGAGACCCTGGTATTTTAATACTTCCCTGCTCTCGGCCCCTTAAGACTTTTAAATTATGTTACGAAAAATAAAACCGTCTTAGTAAAACCACGTCAAAAAGAAGTCGGGAAGCGATCTCGAGTTAATCCAAGCTCGAGCGCTTCGTCGACTTCAGCTTTCGGCTTTCGGCGTCAACCTGAACTTTGCCGAGAGATTTACCTGTTGAATTGGATTTAGTATTACTGCCACCTGGATTTATTCATTGCAAAATGAATGCGGTTTTTAGACATATTTACTTCTAGCTGCTGCCCGCGACTCTGTCTGCGAAAAAATCGTTTATCGCTAACATGGGGGAACTGTGCAATTTTTCGGGATAAAACTACACTATGTCTTTACCAGGGTCTCATCTGTATCAAGTTCCACTTCAGCGTCAGCGATGAGCTGCCTTATCGAGAAGAAGTAACACATAGACAGAGACAGAGACATTTAGCGTTACAATCACGGGCAGATATCGGGATCTAATAAGTGGTAATTGCTAAGATTCTATTATTACTAAATGCTAAGATTGCTTTAAAAAAGTCGTGGTAGCCTAGTGGTTTGACCTAAGGCCTCTCAAGCAGAGGGTCGTGAGTTCAAACCCGGGCTTGCACTTCGTGAGTTTTTCGGGCACGGCGTGTTCTGTGTTCGCTACAAAGCGGAAAAATGCTGCTACTAGTTACGAGCGCAGCGAAAATGTTAAGTGCGAAATTATACTTGAACCATGAGCTTCATATAGTGAGCAAATCTGCACACGCATGCGAGGAAATTCAATGATGTGTGTTAAGTTACCAATCCGCAATGGACCCGCGTGGGAACTACGGTGCAAGCTCTCTCATTCTGAGAGGAGGCCTGTGCCCTGCAGTAGGACGTATATAGGCTGGGATGATGATGACCCCGACTTTACAGTAGTTCTTCTTTAAACAAAGTGGTCCTTCTAAAGACGTGCATTTTTGAGAAAGAGTACAATCGAAGGCATGAATATCTATACAACCGTCGCGTCAGATATATACAAACTGGGCGACCGAGCTCTGCTCGGGCAGAAACTCGGTACCAAGCGTTTTCCCAGAGATAAGACCAAGCTAGATCAATTTTTCATCCCCGAAAACCCCCAAATACCAAATTTCATCGAAATCGTTGGAACCGTTTCCGAGATCCTGATTATATACACCGGAGGGGTGGGGGTGGGGGGGTGAGAGGGGGGAGGGGATGCGGGGGAGGGAGCGTGGGGGTGTTAAAGGGGGGATGAAAATTTCATTGATTTTGCCGTAGGATGCACCGTTTTCAAGATATTTGACAAAAACACCGGAGGGGGTGCGGGGGGGTTGGGTGAGTCACGTTAAACTATCGTCCGTAAACCGACTTTACAGACAACCGGCTTTTCCTATTCTGTGCTCCCAATAGGGAACGTGCACATAGACGGTGCTGCCAACTGGTGCCATAAGGGTGCCATCAATTTGAATGTTTTACCTTGATAAGTTTGTTTTACTGTCCGCATAGTGTCTCTTCTGTCGCATTAGTGCTGCCGCCTATAGTTACTGCACGTTCCCTATAATACTTTTTCTAACAAAAAAGTAACTTTTTCTCACAAAAGAAGAAACTTGACGTTTTCTCACAAAAAAATAAACTTGACGTTTTCTCATAAAAAATAAACTTGAAAAAAAAAAAAAAAAATCTTGCAAAAAAACGTGGAATCGAACCGAGGTCGGCTGGATGCGCGACCACCCGATTTCTAATGTGCCATTATGATCTGCTCGAAGTCGGCGAAATTTAGCTTTATATTCTAATGCAAACTACCAATGCTGTACTTGTGTTATTAGTTGTTAATGTTGTTTTCTACTGTTTGGTGGTGGTACTCTTGTAACCTGAAATAAAATATTTTTCTTTCTTTCTTTCTTTCAAACAAAAATAGCCGGAAAACACGAGTAAAAGCGATTTTCTGAAAATGAAACATAGCTAGATCAGTTTTTCATCCCCGAAAACCCTCACATACCAAATTTCATCGAAATCGTTGGAGCCGTTTCCGAGATCCTGATTATATATATATATATATATATATATATATATATATATATATATATATATATATACATATATACAAGAATTGCTCGTTTAAAGGTATTAGATTAGATACGAACCTTATGGTTAGTGGCATAGAGTAATTCCTACCTATAGTGATAAGTGATAACAGTAAACTTTAATTGTAACTTAACTAATTAAGGAGAAAAAAAATGTTAATTTTTAAGTTTTTGGAAGAGCGAGGCCTCCTAACACAAGTCACTGACTTAATGGGAGGTCTCTACCTTGGTGTGACATACTGAGTTAAGTAACACGCATTAAACCTTATGTATTTTAGCAAAAATCCCATGTTAAATATTAATAAAGTTTTTTTATTTTTAATTGAGGTGTATAGATATTTTTGACGCCTTGGGAACGTACACATGTTTATGAACTTATCTGTACATTTTCGAATTAACTTCTTCTATTATCAGGGGAGCGAAGCCAGATGAGCCAGATGATTTCTATACTGGTCTATTCAGCACGTTTTCCCTCCGCTGTTTAGACTACCCTTCCAAATTAGAAGTTCTAATTGCCCCGCCTGTTGTAATTAGCATTTTCGTTATTATTCGTACGTCATGAATTTTAATACCCTGTTGTTTGTTTTAGAGTTGTTTGCTGTTTTGTTTTCGGTCACGTTCGTTTGCGGTCGTTCTATTGCCGGCCTTTGCGGGCGTGAGATATCAGAGGTTCACGATCCCTTTCCCGCACGTAGTGAGGAGTTACAAATGGTTTTACAAATACACAAGGTACAATATTTTGTACCGAAAAATCGTCCCATCCTGACAGATACATTTTGCCCACTGAGTTAATTATAAATGCAGACCAAAATTCAAAAAAAAAACATACAACATTTTAGTAAGTTTTTAATGCTTTTGTAGAAAGGGGCAATACTGTACATTGCTTCTTATTCCTCTAACTTTACTCTGTTAGCTATCACAGTTTTTCAAAGTGCCGGTGTATTCTGATGCGAGTCAAAAGAGACTCAAATACTGAGCAAACTACTAGTGAGCAACGTATGGGCTCGGGCAAACATGACTGAAAGTGAACATTATTTTGCCCGCCTTAAAAATATCAAAATGCTTGAAATATTTTTAAAATAAGGTAAATTTATTTAACGAATTGCGGTACAAATGCCATGATTAGATAGAGTGCGTAACAACCAATACATATTTTAAACTATCGTCCGTAAACCGACTTTACAGACAACCGGCTTTTCCTGTTCTGTGCTTCCAATAGGGAACGTGCACATAGACGGTGCTGCCAACTGGTGCCATAAGGGTGCCATCAATTTGAATGTTTTACCTTGATAAGTTTGTTTTACTGTCCGCATAGTGTCTCTTCTGTCGCATTAGTGCTGCCGCCTATAGTTACTGCACGTTCCCTATAATAGGTACTTTTTCTCACAAAAAAGTAACTTTTTCTCACAAAAGAGGAAACTTGACGTTTTCTCATGAAAAAAAAACTTAAAAAAAAAATTAAAAATCTTGAAAAAAAACGTGGAATCGAACCGAGGTCGGCTGGATCCGCGACCACCCGATTTCTAATGTGCCATTATGATCTGCTCGAAGCCGGCGAAATTTAGCTTTATATTCTAATGCAAACAAAAAAAGCCGGAAAACACGAGTAAAAGCGATTTTCTGAAAATGAAACATAGCTAGATCAGTTTTTCATCCCTGAAAACCCCCACATACCAAATTTCATCGAAATCGTTGGAGCCGTTTCCGAGATCCTGATTTTATATATACATATATACAAGAATTGCTCGTTTAAAGGTATTAGATTAGATTAGATAGATAGTAAGCATTGTGTCGCAGCGTAGTACGTTTATAGAATAACATCTAATATAACGACCGCTTTAGCCTAGTTGGTAGTGACCCTGCCTACGAAGTAAGAGGTCCTGGGTTCGAATCCCGGTAAGGGCATTTATTTGTGTGATGAGTACGAATATTTCTTCCTGAGTTTATGGATGTTTTCTATGTATTTAAGTATTTATTTATCTATATAAGTATGTTTATCGTCGTCTAGTACCCATAGTACAAGCTTTGCTTAGTTTGGGACTAGGTCGATTTGTGTAAGGTTGTCCCGTGATATTTATTTTTTATTTATTTATATGGTAATTTATTGAATCAGGCGTTACTTTGCGGAGGTCCATAACAATTACTTTGCTCACCCGCGACAAAGCAAAGCAAAGTAAGTAATTTTCGCGGGTGGGCAAATCAGTTAGTTCAGTTCATCTATAAACATCTCGTGTCACGGCGTTTTTTATCGAACTCGTCCGAAAAGGCATGACCGATTTTAATTAAATTTTTTGTCTATTTCTTTAGGTCTGAGAGGTCGGCTTAGGCTTTTTTTATACACTTATTCTTCGCAGACAGAGTCGCAGGCAACAGCTAGTAGCCCTATACTATATGGCCTATAGGATCATTGCGGCTAGCATGTTTATGTGTAGCTTTGTTCAATCCCCTTCAAACATAGCATACAGTGAAAGCAATCAAAACACAGCTCAGCGGACAGAAAACAAGAACAGAACAAATAAAAGGTGTTCGGTGAAACGGAGAACCCGGTCTGCTCAACTATTAATACATGACGTATTCTGTTTGCTACTGTTATATCTCTGCAACCCCTAACGCCCGATCTATACGTCGTTTAATATCTTTTACCGATTGAAGACTGCAGCTACACGTTTCTGCTGCGTATTTCCATTTCACTCTAACGTATAACCGCTTCTCATAGGTCAAAAAATCCAAATCAAATCTTTTTCAAATTTGCTTTTTTGTGATTACTTTTCACGCATGTTTAAAACTAACTTAAATTGTTTTTCTTTGTAATTAATTATTGTTACATGTCACTCGAAATCCATACTAATATTATAAAAGCAAAAGTGTGTTACCTCTTCACGCTTAAACCGTTCGATTTAGATGAAATTTGATTAAGTAGAGATAGTTTAATTCCCGGGAAAGGACATAGGATAGTTTTTAGTTATCTCGGAAAATAGCATAGTTCCCGTGGAAACGAATCCTTCGCAGACGGAGTCGCGGGAAACAGCTAATTTGTTTATATGTATATTTCTAATTTGTTAAATGCACTCCCAGGGACTCGAGTCAGGGCCCGCCTGATGTCTGGTCTCTCGATGCGAATTTATATTCAACGACGATTAAAAAAAAATCTTAATCTTTTAAACGAGCAGTTCTTAAATAATTTATTGAATCAGTCGTTACTTTGCGGAGGTCCATATTAATGAACAAACAAACTTTTGTTCAGCTCGAGCAATTCTTGTATTTTATTTATTTTGGGGATTTCGGAAACCTCTTAGAAAAGGATTAAAAAACGTGAAATATAATATTTACTAAAACATATTTAAAACTATGACATTGCTCCGGAAAACCGCACAGAAGACAGTGACAGCTAAATCTTTGTATAAAAACAAGACAGCCAAAGGATCCTGTTGATGGCCAGCGTTAGGTATATTCAACAAAACCGCTCTCATTTTCTCAATGAAATGCTTTGTGGAGGTTTTTGGGGGCGTAAAATGGATCTAGTTTGGTCTTGTTTCTGGAAAAACGCATGTGTTAATTTTAATCACAGCGAAACTCGCCTAGATAAGTACTTATTAGTTGAGTAAGCAAAGCAGTGGACAACCGCAACATAGACGGAAAGCAGACGGCGGGTTCTCAACAACTAAGTTGTCTTAATTAACTGTCTGCAGTCTGGTTCAAGTCGTATAAATAATAACATTAACATATCTAAATATTCCTCACTCAACTTCAGGAGTGCGCTTTTATGTATATTTTAAAAGAGGTGTGAGGAAGTTTCCATACGTCTACGGCACTTTATTGTAGAACTTCACGAATTTTCCCATAAAATATTTGCTTAATTTCCTCAGACGGAATTTAGTGGCGAAAAGATTGTGCTCTTTACGAGTGTTGAAATCATGTTGTTGTGTCAGATATTGGACGACGCGTATATCTAAACAGAACGGCGGATTGACTGACTGAATCATCAACGTCCACGCTACGTCCAGCCCAAACACTTGGTTTTAAAAGGTTGAAATTTTTTTAAGTGAGGACGTATGTGTTAAAATTCTCTCGGTATCTATCTTCTATCTATATCTATATATATATATATAAAAATGAATCCCTATTTCCCTTGGTCACGGCATCACGCATGAACGGCTGGACCGATTTCACTAATTCTTTTTTTGTTGTGTTCGTCATTGTCAGGAGAAGGTTCTTATGAAAGAAAAAATTAAGAAAATTGCGCGGAAAATTAGAAAATTTAAGAATACTTAACCACCATATAAAATTATTTCTAATCTAACCTTAGCGCTTTGGACAATATAATTAAACTTTTTTAATGTAAACTTTTTTGATGTTTGACATAGAATTGACAGAATGCTTGCTGCAAATATCGTCAAATGGGATGTAAACAAACTGAAATAATTAATTTATCATTTCTAACGAAAAGAACGTAAGAAGACTGAATCACATCACGTCAGGACGACGTCTGTCGGGTCAGCTAGTAGGGAATAAATAGAATTTATTTAATCTTCTCGACGCCAACGACACATATCAGCTCTGCAGGTTCTACGCCAACGACTGATGTCACGTTGTGCAAAGCGATATCTACCTACATGCATTCCTATATGGTTCAACTTCGCGTTGGACATTCCGATGTCATGGCGTATGAGTGAGAGCTGTATTTGACAGAGCGTTGAAAAGGTTAACAGGACCCTATCTCCGTAACTACAATTACCTTCCATTAATTTAATTACTAGTCGTGAAGATACCTAGGTTGTATCCATCTGGAAATACAGATGGTTTGAGCGAATTCCTTAGCAGTTCGTATTAGGAAAGATGAAGTGAATCGCTTTGTGTTGTGCGGGCCAGTGGAATACCAACCACGTAAGGGCGTAGTCGCTAGCGCCGCCTAGATGTCCGTGCGGTATCCATCGTAACGGTGTATTGAGCCTGTTTTTGTTCCCCGCTTGCCTTCAAGGCCCGGGTAACCCGGGCAACAGTTGCCCCGGCCTGAGCAACTGTTGATCGCATTCCGGCTGAGTGCACTCGGCTGCGCGACCCGCTCCGATACAATGCTACGACACTCATTGTGTTTATGTTATTGTATTGGACGTTGGAAGTCGGATTAACTTTGTATTATGGAAATCTAGCTGTATCCTGCGGCTTCGCGCATTTTAGAGATCCATGGAAAAAGGTTACGGTGACATATTTAAAGCACAACACCATCTATGTACAGACGAAGTTAACACGACATCTTGAAAGCCGAGGTACGTCAACGTTCTTGGACAGCACCCTTTTTTCTTGTTTATATACAACTAGCGACCCGCCCCGGCTTCGCACGGATGCAAGTATGCATTTAGTATACATATAAACTTTCCTCTTGAATCACTCTATCAATTAAAAAAAACTGCATCATAATCTGTTGCGTAGTTTTAAAGATCTAAGCATACATAGGGACAGACAGCGGGAAGCGACTTTGTTTTATACTATGTAGTGATATAGGCTTGAGTTTGACCACAATCACGCCTGATGGAAAGCAAAGATGGGGTCTACGATGGTGCTCGCTTGCCTAGTAAATGCTCATTCATCCTAGACTTGAAAACGGCCCGATTGAATTGTTCAGGGAACACAGAAGTAGGCAGGGAATTCCACTCGTTAGCTGTACGGTTGTTAAAGGAAAAACGAAAACGCTTTGTCTGAATTTCGCGAATAATGACAACGAAAGGGTGGAGATATCGCCTACTTCTGTCGACCTATGGAAGAAAGAAGCAGGTGGTTTAATGTCGTGCAGTTCCGAAGCACATTCATCGAAATGTAGCCTAGGGGCGCTTGTGCTGTGCACTACAAGGAATTTTACTGTGCGGCGAAAATAAACTTTCGTACTGCCTCAATTTATTGTGGTTTATGTAAAATGACCCGGTCAGGTACCTTATAAGGGGATGAACTCAAAATTCTTTTTGTCTTCTACGTCTTCGCACGTAGAGAAGGTAATAAATCAAGCAATTGGGATTGTTCATTTTTTCTAACCCCCCATTTTTATTTTTTTTATCGAAAATATAGACCATTTTAAGAAACTAATTTGAATATTTCAGCAACTCATCACTCCAATCATTTTTTATAATTTATTGAAAATTTGAGATACGACTTCTCGTAAATTACATGCCGCGGCTGAATATAAATCACAGACACAATAAAGAAAAAAAAAGTGCCATAATCAATGGTTAGTTGGCATCTGTCAATGTCACTTTGACTTTGACTTGACTTTTTGTTTGTTTGAAACGAACGAGTCATTTTATTGCGGTTGTAAATTGGAGAGTTTGAAACATAATATTTTCGATCATGACCGACAAATTTGTTAAAACTGATGCTAGAAACCTTCCCAAATTGGATAACGGAGCTTTAATGGAGTATATTGCCTCAAACTCCAACCATAATTTGGCTGAAATCAGGGGAGCAAAAATACTGATGTAAGTATCATTATTACAAATTATTCTTTGAATTGGTGCCAGGCCAGCATGACAAGCGACAAGGTAAATCCTACCGCGTATCATCTGGATCTGGATTGGATGCATTTCACTGACTAGACAAAGTCATTGTCACATACCCAGATGCAGATGACCCTTCATTTATCACTTGAAATACAGGCCAATTTTGCTCAGTAAATGTTACTTTTTCAGGTCGTCACGTGATTCTTATTTGGACACTGCTGTGGGATACGTGCAACTTTGCAAAGAAGGTGGAGAGTGCCATGTTAAAGCCAGAATAGTACCTGAGCACAAAGTCAACAATAAACCATATACTGTAGTTTGCAAAATAAATGAAGTTGATGATGTTGTTCTAGACTCAACTTGCGAAGACTGTGCCGCTGCAGCAGGTAGAGTATTTTATTTAAAAGTTAAATGTGTGTGTAGGTATGATAGATACAAATAGAAGAAAATGAAGTAACTTTTTGTTTGAACTAGTCTTTCCCATACATATTTTTATATTTGAAAACTAAAGGATTGCATAGGGCCTTCATGAGATGAGAGTGATTGGTCAGTCTGTTAATCTAAGTATCTGTTGTGCAGTGGCGGGGCGTGAAAATGTTTGCAAGTAAAGCTGGAGCGTAAAAAAAAAACCTGAAACCCCATTTATCCTCTTTTTTTTCTAATTTTTGTCCAGGCTTTGAACACTCCAGGTGGTCATGTCAGCCTCATGGGAGTATACTCACTTCCCTATTCAAGGGACAGATCAATGAAATATGCTAACTGCCTCGCATAATAACTGCTCTGTCAGCCAACAAATTGACCCGGCTATTGTACATGGAACCCAATCCTCCAAGAACTCTTCTCAATTCCGAATTCCGGACGCACTCCAACAACACACGGGTCAAGTCATCGCACTTCTGACTATCATCACATAGTGGTAACAACTTGATTTTCAAATAAAACAACTTGTTTGTGGGAATACCACTTGTCAATTTCCAAGACTTGATTTATTTTCAGTTGTTTATTTTTGTTTGAAATACTGTGAAAACTATCTTCACTTTACACATTAATAAATTTTATATGCAGGTGGTTGCAAACGTTCCCTGTTGCTGCTATTCTGGCTGGTGAAGAAGAGTTCGGAACCGGCATCAACTTCAACAGAATGCTATTGGAAGAAGCCTACGCTGTCCACAGCTTGTACAGCACATATCTTGGCCAAAGATATATCTTTCCAAAGACAAAGAAACCAACTCTGGCTCTAAAAGATCCTTCCGTTTTGGCATCTTTTTATGAAGAATGCAAGAAGAGGAAAATAGAAAAATCTAGATCTAGATTCTGATTATATATGTAAGTTTTCAACAAAATTTAAGTGTTAAATTAAAAATGTTCATGCTGAGAACTCAAAGGGACTGAAGGCCATCACCAAAGGCCTCGGGGGCGATTAAGTCTTGATTTTGTTAGTTATAATACTTACTTATAATGCAATAAACCAATCTGCATTCAATGCTCGAATAAACTATTGCTGCCGCCAAAAATGGCTATTACAAGTATTTATATAAAAATTATAGCTGAATAGCCTGGCTGATTATTGGTCTTTAAGAGTTATAAATAAAAAATATATATAGTGTTGTGATTGCTTGTTTAAAAGTAGGTACAATTGTATTAATATTTTTTTGTTACAATTTATAGGAGAATATGTTAAATTTAAGTTGATTAATATTGTAAGTAATATTATTCATAATAGAGTTCATTTTCAGTATGAGGGGGCCAGTTATTGGCGATTTATCTTATCAATATTTTTTAATAAATGCCTAAGACCATCAAAATAGTAAATTTTATTTAAATGTAATTCTAACAACACATTTAAATGCCTAGATGTTAGTAACTAGTTTATAAGAAACATTTTATTTGATAATTACAGATAAATACTGAAAGAAAATTAAAATAAATAAAGCTATATATCTTTAAGGTAAATACGTCGTCGAAAGCCGCCACAGGCATCTACCCCCAAGACCTGGCCGCATTACAGGATTTGTCACACTGGATGCGTACTGCGGTGGCGGTCAGGTCAAATTGTACGCAGCCCGCATTATGTATGAACAACACTGTCGGTCTCTATATATTGCGTATCGTATCGTATATCTATACAAAATATATAGAGACCGACAATGTTGTTCATACATAATGCGGGCTCCGCTCAATTTGACCCGACCGCGACCGCAGAACGCATCCAGTGTGGCAAATCCTTACCTCTGCACTGCTATGCCTAGCCTTTGAGCGAGGTAAGCGCCAGCCCTGGGGTCACCTGAGGCGAGAACCAACTATGGGATAAAATAAAAATCATGTTTTATTTTTAACTACTCTTTATTATCTCATCTTGCAAGTTTATCAGACCGCAAGCAATAATTACTATTTCATCCAAATAAGAAACATATTTGTAGTGAACTACAGAATGTGGCTTCAAAATTGAGAATTCTCTTACGCGTCGGATTGCCCTTTCGACATGTATTCTTAAACTAGCTATTACTTTACTCTTCATAGCTTCCGCCACAGTTTGCTTTACTCCACTAAACACACTCGGAGGCCTAAGTAATTTCATTCCGCGAGCGTTCAACAGACTTTCAATTTCTTTAAACCCCCTATCAGCTAAAACAACAGCATTTGGTTCCAAAGTATCTAGTAAATTACTTCCTTCTACCATAGCCTTGTCGGAAATTCTCCCACCTACACCTTTCGAAATAAAACTTATTAATCCATCAGGGGTACAACCAATCAGATATTTTACAGTATTACACCCTTTATATTGGGACCAAGTTTGAGACTGTCTTAGTGTATCTGAAGGTTTACAAATCTGTATTTCGAAACAATCTATAATAATCTGCACATTAGAATATCTGATTTTAAAAACCGCAGGAAGGTTTCTTTTTATTGTCATTGGCTGCGGAGACAGAATAAAATTTTGGAAAAATGAACCTAGTGCTTCAATACCATTTAAAATAATTGTTGACAATTTTGTGCGGGATATCTCAAGTTCATCACTTATTCTGTCAATGGTATCATTTTGTTTTATTTTTAATAAAGTTGCTACAATACACAATGAGTCAATTTTTAGTAATGTTTTTTCTACTATGTAATCTATCAGCCAACTATATTGTTTAGGTAAACCTAAATACATTTTGGGTTTCTTAAAAATCTTTTTCAAGTTCTGTTTTCTGAAGTCGAATTTTGATTTCAAAGTTTCTGGTTTTTCTGATTCTGATGTAAAACTAAACAAAGATGGAGAATCTGACACTGGTGTTGAAGGACGTTGTTGTGAAGAATGTGCTTTAACAGGTGCCCCAGAAATAAGCTTGCCAATCTTAAATCTTGTGTTTGTGGATTTGTCCATCATGTTAACAGTAGCCTGAACTGCAACTTGTACCTGAAAATTAAAAATGAAATCTGTTTTTACAAACTAGAAGGTCTAGAATACATAGACAGACATACACAATATATTGTAGAAAATAGAGCATTAAACTGTTTCAAGATCTATCAATCTTCTGTGGTCATGCATTATAATTATACATTACTAGCTGTTTGTCGCGACTTTGTCTGTGTAGAATTTGGTTATCCCTATCCCGCGGGAACAATGCTTTTTTGCGGGATAAAATATGTAGCCTATGTCTCTCTCCGACCCTTCAACTACACTCACCGGCAAAAAATTTGGCCCACCAGTCCACCTTTCATACAAATGAGGTCACTTTGATGTCTTGGTTCTCCACTAGGCGGTGCTTTGTCTGTGATCTGATGATGGCTACTCCGAGCATTGATAAAGGACATTCAGAGTTCCTAATATACCCACATGATTGCATTTGCGTTTAACACGGAAATTATACACATTTAGAAAAACAGCTAAAATGACAATAAAATGAATGAAAATCTCAGTGCTGTACAAATTCTCTTGCTGTGGTGTAAACTGGTTGTTGAATCAGTTGTGTGTGTTAGAAACTCTGGACCACCATTATTGATGCTCTGGATATCCATCATCAGATCTCAACCGGGGCACTACCCTGGTGTAGAAACAAGGCATCAAAGTAGCCTCGTTTGTATGAAAGGTGGACTGTGGGCCAAATTTTTTGCCGGTGAGTATATATCCATACCAAAAAACACCGCAATCCATTGCTTACTTTCGACATGAAAGAAGGACAAAAACTAACAAAAAAACACTCAAACATACTTTCACATTTAAAATATTAGTGTGGATAGAGATAATGAACTCGTGGCCTCATAGGCTCATACAAAACACATTATCTACCACAAAGAGAAAAACATAACTTTTATTAACCCCAAACACAAAAAGAGGGATTTTAACTTTGACCGCTATGTGTGTGTGTGTGTGTCTGTCTGTGGCATCATAACTGTTAAACGGGTGAACCGATTTTGGATGCGGTTTTTTTATTTAAAAGGAGATTTCTTGGCAATGGTTTTTAGATATGTTTCATCAAAATTGGTCCAGCCGTTTCAAAGTTATCAGCTCTTTTGCATGCTGCGGAAGGGATCTTAGACTTATTTAATTGCGTGGGGGGTTTTTAAATTTTTTAATTTATAGTTATGTTCACTCAACTGTTCAAAAAATTATCACAGGATAGACTGCCATACACATGCTATAAAGTATGACTTAAAATAAAATTATTAAATATCCAAATGCACTAGTTTAAGCGAAACAATGCTACACTCATCTCTCGCAAGAGCGGATAAATTTTTATAAAGTTATTTCATCTTTTTTTTATGGTATAGGGGGCAAACGAGCGGACGGATCGCTTGATGGTAAACAATTACCGTCGCCCATGGACACCTGCGACACCAGAAGAGTCACAAGTGCGTTGCCGGCCTTAAATCTGAATTGAATATTAGAGTTTAGGTATCATAGCATCTTACCTTAAATTGAGGGCAAGAACCAGATGTACTGGGCTTATTTATTCCCTCATATTTCCTTTTCTTAGGTTCTGGTTCCGAGAGTAATTTTGCCAAATCAGATCCACATTCATCTGATTGTAATCCACCAGACACCTGCAATTCTTGGTTTAAAGAAACTGATATAACAAATACAAAATAATTTATTGAATCAGGCGTTACTTTGCGGAGGTCCATATTAATGAACTAAAACAATTACTTTGCTCACCCGCGACCTTTAAGGTCGCGGGTGAGCAAAGTAATTGTTTTAGTTCATTAAATACAAAATAATAAAACAATATAAATATTACAGGACATTCTTACACAAATCAAATTATTATAAGCCCCATAGTAAGCTCAATAAGTTTTGTGTTATGGGTATGGGTAGCTGACAACATATAATAGATATAAATACACAGAAAACCCCCAAGACAGAAGAATAAGTATCTGTACTCATTACACCAGTAGTTGCCATGGCCAGGATACAAAACCAAGTTGTCCAGCTTCTTAGGCAGTCCCAATAGGCTAAAACAGGGCAGCAATTTAATACTGGAAAAATGCATAGTTCTCGCGGGATAGCAATTACCCACCTATGTCAATTTCCAGTCCTTCAACTAACTATCTTCACACTAAAAATCCGTTGCTTAGTTTCAACATAAAGGAAGGACAAACAAACACACTTTCACATTTATAATATTAAAGTATGGATATCTTAAATCATAATACCTCTTCCTGTAAATTAACTCCAATATTTCTAAGTCTTGCTGTAGGTTTGAATCTTGGTTCTTGGTTTTCAGATTTAAAGTAAAAGTTTATCAAATCCTGTTTAGGCTGTAATAAGAAATTAGATTTGTATTAATTTAGCAATATCTAGAAGCTTTATTAACAGAATAGAGAAAATATTTAAATCTTAAATGTGAGAGAACACTGGGTTCAACAACATAGGTAGTTACTTATTTAAAAACAACCTACGATTCAAAAAATTCAAATTCTATATTCAAATATTTATTCTGCAAAAATATAATATATAATATTTAACAAAAGGCTCTTTTATATGTCTTTTTTGAGTCTACTAGCACATTCGGAAAGACCATCTGCAAAGTAGAACGGGTCGCAAGAAATTTAGCAGGAAGGCTTGGTATGAAAATAATAATGTCTCAAAAGGGATACATAACACAAAAAATGATTCATTGATTTATGTTTATATTTATTGTACTTACATCAAAGTGGTCCTCGCAGCAATATTGTGTAAAACACTGAAAATACTCCACATTGACTTGATTACACCACCTTTGGCGTAAGTCTTCCCGGATGCGAACTATTGTTTTTGAAGAATTTTTAGAATTATTCTTACACGCAGAAACAAAACATTTCCTGTATTCTTCCATTTTTTAAGAATTTTTGTGTAAAAAATCGAAAGAAAACAACGGTATAACCTAAGATTCATTTATGTCAGTGTCTCAGTGACAGTAAAGTGGCAGATGAACTTTTTGGTTCGAAAGCTTTTTTATTTCATAACTAAAGTCCAAGACAGAAACAGCCTACGAGGAAAGTCAAACAAAGGTCATTTGTATATTTATGAAAATATCCTGAATCATTTAATATTTTTTCGAATCAAATGTCTGAAATTGTTTATAAACCTCATATCTCGAAATGGTTTTGGAAATAGCACTTAAGAAAAAAATGAACAATCCCAATTTGCCGACGTTCCAGGAAGCTCATCGTTTCTAGCGTAATAACGCGGGCGTGGCGTCTAGTTTTTAAAGAGAGCTTAACCCTTAACTACGCCGCACCTCCGAGAAAAGACAGACAAGTGCACAAACCAATCATCTGTTTTTGTTCATGCCACATCGGACCGTGAAAAGTGGGACTTCCGGACAGTAATATTCCTTGTAGTGCACAAGCGCTCTAAAGGAACTCATTACCGGGGCATTAATTATCATATGTCTCCAGATCTTTGTTCATCTGTACGCCAAGTTTTAACTAATTATAAGACACAGACACGCACGCACCACAATCTTTCTCATTTATAATATACTCAGCGGCAGATCTAAACGCCCAATTTGAGCTGAGTATATTAGTGGAGTAATCTAAAAAAAGCCTTATATTAAATAAGCATTTGTTTCTCGGAATATACCCAGGGAGGCCAAAATATACGAGGTTATTATGTTACCGTGACGCGAACACGGCTCATTCGTACACGTCCATATATCTTACTCTGTTGCATGTTACATCTTGTGTGTTGTGACAGCGACAGTATTGCTTATCCTGTTAGTGAACTATTGACCGTTGTTGTAAGCTACTGGGGCAAATTATTTGTATTAATGTTATTAATAGGCAGGGCTGGGCAGTATTTGAATTACTTGTAATTGAAATACGTCATTGAAATACAAATACGTATTTGGTATTTGTATTTCAATTACTCGCTGAAAATGTAATTTGTAATTCGTATTTCAAATACCTGACGCTAAGGTATTTTGTAGTTAGTATTTCAAATACTTATGACTTCAAAATACATTTTAATAAAATACATTTAGATTTCATTTAGCGATCTTAAGTTGAACATGAAAACGCACCGGTGTAGACATGACTTTATTCATTCCCCTATGAGAGGCAGATAAGACTTAAGTCTGGTGTTTAGGAAAGGAAACTCTGCTTTTAATCAGTAAAAGTACCTAGTTTCCTTTAATGAGAGTAATTTTTAGTAAAATAATACTGATTACCCACGTCTCAAAACTAGTTTAAGTTGACAAAGGTATTTCAGGCCGTAGCATACTGGAGTGCACGTTTGGCACAGCCGTAGCGTGCTCTTCCGAGAGGAAGGGTTACGGATTAGCCCGAAACTGTCGAGTTAAACTCGACTCGTTTTGACTACTTTGCTCACCCGCGACCTTACAATAGTTACGTTTATGCAAGAAATGTGTGTTCATGCAGTTCCTCCACCTCCACACTGTACGAACACACAAGTTTAACATTTGGTAGCATAGCATACGGTTGTGGTAACTCTGAAGATGAGCTCTGGTTGAGTTCGAAACGCGTCAGTGTAGCTTGGTGGTGGTGATGGTTGGGTTTATGTGATTTGTGTGTATTCGTACAGTGTGGAGGTGGAGGAACTGCATGAACACACATTTCTTGCATAAACGTAACTATTGTAAGGTCGCGGGTGAGCAAAGTAATTGTTTTAGTTCATTAATATGGACCTCCGCGAAGTAACGCCTGATTCAATAAATCAATAAATGTTTTATCTTCTCAAAAATATGACTAGCGGATGAAAATTCAACTCGCGTTTTGTAAAATCAACAGACACGAAGCACGAAATTAATGCCATAAGATGTTCCGAGTGGTCAGGTCACGAGAGCGTGTCCCGAAGCTCGGAAATTATCGTTATTAAACTCAAAAGTTCAAAGCTTGTGCGATTCGGGACTTTGTAAATCAGATACGTGCTTCGGAAGTCCTTGTTCGAGAAACACAGGCGTGAGCAGAATCACTATTTCGGTTCATATGAGAACAGTTTAAAAAGCGACGTGCTTTGTAATCGCAATCTACCTAGTACCAAACTTCACGTAACCGTCAATTCCTCCTTACCACGTTGATGGTTGGCAGTCTAGCACCGTCCGCTTTAAGCTAAACTTTTTCCCACGCAAAACAAAGTTATGGAGCCAGATTCCTAGGATAACTTAGGGATCGTTAAACAACGGGTTTACCTATCTCTCAAAGGGCTGGCAACGCACCTGTTCGTGTTGCGGATATTTTATGTTATGAAAACTAAGACGCTAATAAACTTAAGTTACTTTAACGACCGCTTTAGCCTAGTTGGTAGTGACCCTGCCTACGAAGCAAGAGGTCCTGGGTTCAAATCCCGGTAAGGGCATTTATTTGTGTGATGAGCACGAATATTTGTTCCTGAGTTATGGATGTTTTCTATGTATTTAAGTATTTATTTATCTATATAAGTATGTTTATCGTCGTCCAGTACCCATAGTACAAGCTTTGCTTAGTTTGGGACTAGGTCGATTTGTGTAAGATTGTCCCCTAATGTTTTAAGTGACTTCACTACTTGCTCCGGACAGTCTATTCATAAACAGAGTCCGGTGTAGTCATTGTTTGTGTTTATTCCCAAGATAATAGAATTGGCGTGTCATCTCTAGCGAAGACATTCCCACAATCCTCTTGCACCGTTTCACCGTCTGTATCCCAGATATTTGCCATCCCATCAGAGTTAAACTATTCTGATACAACTATTCGGCTATTGCTATTACTAAAGTTTGTCGTATATTGTTAATCTCCAGCGCCTCGTTCTGTAAGTGATGATGTTCACACGGGGGGAGGCAATGAAGACAAACGATCCTGGTCCCGGCACCCAATGATCGATGGGCAACTTTATAATGCTGATCGCTTGTAGACCTCCTAGCTCTTGTGTTACCTTGGGGATTACATGCGATCAGTTTTCCTTTATTGGGATATTCATTCTTGATATACCGTCTGGTGAGGTAAATAAAATCGGCATTTATGATACCCTTAATGTACGGTCGACAAAGAAAGTGGTCTACCAGTTTTGACAAAAGTTTCTGTGACATCCAAATATCGCTAAGATTTACATTTCTAACTGAGTGAAGTCTTTAGCCGCTGTCATCATATTATTGCAAGGAAAAATCAACCTCGTTGCATCATGACGTGCAACTTCAACCGTTGGGTGGTAGACCATATTTTTAGCTGACTGTACAGTCGAAGGCTTAAATGTCTATACAGCCATCGGTCAGTCAAATATCACACCTGTGAAGAAATTCAATGGTTTGCGAGAAGGTTTCAATCCGCACTGGGCCGCGTGGGAACTGCGGCCCAAGCCCTCTCATTCTAGGAGGAGGCCTGTGACCGGCAGCGAGATGTGAATAAAGCCAAGATGAAGATGACGCATTATGAAAACCTACCTTTTCAAAACGTGACCGTCTTCGGTCGCTAAAGTTAAATATGATTTAGTACTTAGCAAAAAAAAATGTCGGTATACGCTACGTTAATCCCCACATTATCCGTATCGGCGTACCTGCTTACGCCCCAATCCGTCGTACTCCTGCCTGAAGGATGATTAATTTTTCAAGCGCCCGCGACCGCCTTCGCCTGGATTGAGCTTCCTTTGAATATTAATTGATAAATTATAGGTACACAGCTTACTGAATAAGGCACGTTTTCTTTCCTACGAAATATAAATTATTTATTATTCTGTCGTTTTTTCTGTCCAACTAAACTCTAGCTAGAGCTTCGTTTACACGGTGCTAGAAATGCCTTTTTTTACAATATAGGCTTGTGTTTATCCACAATCACGCCTGATGGAAAGCAAAGATGAGGCCTACGATGGAGCACGCCTAGTAAATGCTCATTCACCCTAGACTTGAATTTAGGGGAATAAGCAGGAAGAAGGCAGTTGAGCGCGGGGTTGCGCGCGCCCCCAAGCTGCAAACCGTACCACAAATACGGGGCACTCTAACCGGTACGCGCGCGCTGCACAACTGCTCAGACCCATCCTTCAGAATGGCTACTTAACTATTGGCAACAGGTTGGGACACGACGAGTTGCTATCGAACATAAATTTCGAAAAACTCAAAGGCGCAATCCTCTACTTAGTTCTAAAACTTATCGAGAAGTAAGGCCTTAAAATTCTTTCAGAGATAAGAAGCTACACTATCCCAGAATAATTTAAGTTTTTGACGTGACAACGTCTAATAAATCGATGAACGCCGGCTGCACGCACGAAAAAGGATGACTCAGTGTAACGTACAAAATGCATTGTCCCGTTACGCTCGAGCCGATGAACGATCGGAGCGAGAGCGCGGCACGAGAGAGCGAAAGGCATAATCGGCAAAAGTATGCAATCATCAATGTTTTGTTATGACATTGTCACGTTAAACTATCGTCCGTAAACCAACTTTACAGACAACCGGTTTTTTGTTCCGGGAAAGTGCAAAGTTCCTGTAGGATGCAGACGAAGACAAAGTTAATAAGCCGTGGTGGCCTAGTGGTTTGAGCTATGGCCTCTCAAGCAGAGGGTCGTGGGTTCGAGTCGGGCTCGCATCTCTGAGGTTTCAACCTTGAGTTTTACGGTAAGGAAAACATCGTGAGGAAACCTGCACACACCTGCAATTCAATGACGTAATTCCAATCCCAATCAGCACAGGTCTCGCGTGGGAACTACGGCCCAAGCCCTCTTATTCTGAGAGGAGGCCTGTACCCTCCAGTGGAACGTGTATAGATTACGATGATGCTGATGATGGCTTACTTGTGTACTCAATCCTGTTAGTCAAGTCACATTCGAGGTATTAAGAGGGTTTATACCTGCTGAGCTGGCAACGTTGCATTTTTGTTAGTTTTTCTCGATAATTCCATAAAAATCGAGAAAAACTAACAAAAATGCAACGTTGCCAGCTCAGCAGGTATAAACCCTCTTAAGATACTTCGTTCGTATTTCTAATGCCAAACTTGTTACTCAAATTCTCTTTCAACTTCCCGTTTCAATGGAGACTTGTGGTGAAACTTCGATCGCAAATTTCGAATTATTCCTTAAACCTACTTAAGTTATTGTAAATAATATAATATTACCTTTGAGAAGATTGTGGTTTAGTAAGTAAGAAGTTTCGGAAAGTCTATTGTTTTGTGATTTTCTCCTCGGCTTTGTGTATATTTAAAATCGATTTCAGGTTCAAGTGGCATTTTCAATTGTTTAAATTATTGCAACGGAAAATTCAAGTTACAGTTTTAAGAACGTAAACAACACTTTTTGTACCATCTTACGTCAATATAAAGCAATGTTGGGATCTAATTTTTTTATTTTTTTTGACTGTGGAAGCATTCTACACTTCCACTTAACGTAGATATAGTTAAGATGTAGGTATTGATTTATTTTTTTTAACTAAGGGACCCAATACATCCCTGTATTGTTTTTTTATATATATATTTTTTTTATTTACTTAATTCTATATTTGTATGATTTTTTTAATTTGTAATTTATTATATTTTAATTTGAAAAGATGACTTTCTGCCAAGTTTCTTGCGGCGCATTCTTCTTGGCAATGATGGTCCTTACGAAAGCGCTGGTAGTTTAAAAAAAATGATATGTAAAAGAGCCCTTTGCGGCCTACTTGCAGAATAAACGTTTTGATTTTTTGATTTTTAATAAAGTTATAAACTTAGGTATATAGAGATTGGACTGTAAAAAGCCTACGGTAACATTTTAAAGCACAACATTCTGCGACAGAGCGGAACTATAACAAGCACTTATGAATGTCGAATAATCTACCACCGGTTCGGAAAAACCCTTTTAATTTACATGTTGAGATCAACAGTATAGTCGACCAAGAAATTCCTTTACCGTCTTAAGGTTCAATCTCAGTACGGCTTAAAATATCAAAGGTTATTTTCACTTACAAGTCAGTGTGACAATCAGCCTTATTGTTTTTATTTTGATATAGGAACTGTAAAAAAATGGTAGGTATAATACTTACTTTTGTTTATTATTTTATTTCACGGGACAATTTACACCAATTGACCTAGCCCCAAAGTAAGCAAAGCTTGTGTTATGGATACGAGGCAACGGATAAACATACATACTTAAATAGATATTAAATAATTAAGACTCTAGCACAAACATTTATATTTTTCACACAAATATATCGGGGAATCGAACCCGGGACCTCAAGCTTCGTATGCAGGTTCTCTAACCACTAAGCCACCCGGTCGTCTAAATTTGGTAGTCTATACTTTGACTCTGGAGCAGCGACGATATAAAGATTTTGGGTGCATCCATTATGAAGCGAACAATTTAACAAATTTTCAAATAACGATAGTTTCTACTGATAATTGCCCCCCTCGGTTGTATCCTAATTGGTATGTTCCACTTGCGCCCTGACCCTAGATCCTGTATCGCGTTGCTGTCTGCGCCGGCGATCAATTTCCGACCGCCGCCGATAAACATCGCGACAAATTGCCGATACGTCACTCTAATTGGAGGAAGTCGCATCAGATTGATGCGACGGCAAATATTGGATCGATGTCGGAAACAGAAACTGTCTAGTTGATTATAGACAGATGATCTAAATCTAATGTTGATACATCTTAATAGCGCGTTTTGATGTTTTGGATTTCATTGTTATCAATAATTTGAGAATTTGTGTGTCAACTTAAAACTTGGTGCTGAAAATGATATTGCTATCTTTTAAAAGTACGTTTGAAGAAATACAGTGTAGTGCAGTCAGCAGAGAAATCTATACCTATAGAATATGAAGTTAAAAAAAAAACTTGTTACGTTTTTTTATGTCACAAAGACACGACAACGCATTCGCTAATCGCATTTGTTTTATACGTCAGCCAGTCGTGGCGAGGCGAAACGAGCGGCCACAAAAGGAAAACACGCGTCTTTTGCATTACATTTACATTATGTTTCAAGGATTTTTAGTAAAATTAGAAATTTTATTTTTATTTTGTTTATTACTTTAATGTCCAGTAAACTTAAGTCGATGAAACTTTTACGTTCCGTGGTTCCTGACGACGTTCAATCAGGATTACTTTCGTATGACTGTTAATTATTTAACTCTGCCTCCCCAGTTAGTCGTCAGAACTCAATGAAGACAAATTCCCAAAGCGATGTGGAAACTAACTCAAACGGAATTAATGCCTACGATTAGATACAGCAACAAGCTTTGTCGAGCGGCGTCTGCGCTTTACTCAGGCTGTTGGCAACAATAACACCGATAAATCTAGAGCGACCGTAACATCATTTATCAAACGTTTTGATACAACTTTTGCCGAGCACAGACTTAATAGTCTATCCTTTTGCAGCGAAGATCAAGAAACACTTTGACAGTGACAGATGTCCCATAAAAAGGCGTAATAGTCCTTTGACACTTGTTAAGTTTCGGCGAGCCTTTGAGCGACTTCAAAGGGTCAGAAGCCTAAATATTTGCGTAGCTCCGGGACCCGGACGAGCGCTTGCCGATTTCTATTTGCGTTGCTAGGACCCCGGGAGCGGCTGTTTAATAAACTTGAGGCCTGAAATAGAGGTACAAGGTAATTAAATTTTGACGTGATGTTGGATTGTGAAGCCGGACAATTAGCCAGTGTTGGATTACAGCAGCAGAGTTGAAATTTCAATTATTTTTTTATACGTCATCGCGACTGATATTTATCATGTTTAAGATGGAGCACGTGTTCTTAGTTCGCTTCATTTGGATGTTGCACAAATGTTGGATGATGTAGAGTTTTTCCTGAAACCGTAAACTTCTCAGTATTCATTAATAATAATAATAAATCATGTTATTGACACCACCACATACTTAAATACATATTAGACATCCAAGACTCAGAGCAAACATTCGTATTTTTCACACAAATATCTGCTCCGACCGGGAATCGAACCCGGGACCTGTGATATAGTATAGCCTTTAGATTAAGTTAGGTTAATTTCTTAACAATCTTAATTTAAAAAAAAACTGTATGATATTAACATTCGATATTTTAATACACACAATATATTTTCGATATTCATATACGTGCCCATATTCACGTCGCGAACACGGTTCTAGTAAAAAAAGTTTTTGTAAAAAAAAATTCAAGCTTTTTTGCTGACTGTACTTGGATTGTCATCCAAACTAGTTCCTGATACGCTCCTGGCCGAACCACCGGAATTTTACTACCAGATTATTGTACTGTCACTGATCTTCGACAAGTAAGCCAAATTTCACCTTAATCGGATATCAGTGGTCGAAAATGATTTGTAAATTTTAAAACCACAACTTACATGCGAAGTTGCTAGTTAAACATATTGTTTTCCATCTTCAGTTTGTTTAAAGAAAGAAAGAAAATACATTTATTTACAACATCACAAGACACATCATCAATATTTTACAAAACATAAGGCAACACTAAAGCTAAAGATAGAATGTGTCATTGCGGTTGCAAATCGGACACTGGCTCAGCATAATGCTGAGGCGTTTAAAACACCCCAGCGCTGATTTTCAGCCAGTACCGTTGGTGACACCCGGATCCGCTGTTTAGATAGATAAATAAATAAACTGCACACTAATAGCTACATACATAAGACTACATGCGTAAATAAATAATTTGTAAATTGTAAAAGCAAATAATAATAACAAAATTTCTTGAACATAATTAGTATATCTCACTTGCAAGTATACAACCCTGCGCGGACTAAAACGAAAAATGAAATAACCGAGACAATAAAAGTCAAAGAAGTTTTGTGAAATAGTGCTGGAAAGGAGAGGAAATTGGTGTTTCATTTTATGACAGAAACAAAACTTATAAAACAAAAAATTTAGGAAAGTAAAGTTATGTATCAAATGAAGGTTCACCAAATTACTCACGAACAAATGTAATTTCACATCAGTAGTGGCATGGCATAATTATTGCGACAGCAGGTCTTTGTCGAGAACTGAGAGGTCGTCGCGTCGCATTGACATTTTGAACATATCCTCATTAAGCACTTCCTCGTCCTTGCGGTACACCTTCACGTCTACAAACCTCATGTTGTCAGTGAAGAACTGCGTGGGATCAATGACCCTGTCGAAAGGGAAGCCGAGCGGCAGAATATCTATGCCAGTGCTCCAACGAGCGGGCTGTGGGACGTTCTCTTTTACCGGAATGTGCAGTGGTGTTACAATCACAAATAACTGCAGTTCCAATCCTCTCGAGTGGCCCATGGGCAGCAGGAGTCGATGCGGAAAGCCAACTCGCGACTTATACCACCAGTTCTCATCCAGGACATGGTCACGCCGGTCGTCACCTAAATCTGCAATCGAATGGTCCCACATACGCCGCGACAACGGCCTATCCTCGATCACGCCTTGCATCTGAACAGAATTGCGAACAATCGAGTTGTTTCCAGCCTTCAATTTATATAAAAAACTATCGAGCTCCACCATATCGAGCCGCTTGTCGTTTACGTCGGTGAGGCGGCCCAGACAATCGTACTTGGGTCCGAGGAACACACGCACTACGGCATCAAAGGCCTTCGCTGATACCACATTCATAGTAATCTTGAAAGGCTTATTGTTCAGGCATCGCTGCCTTGCCACGAACATCATGTCTGACCGTTTGTTCCTGACCTCCGATTCACTCAGATAAACGGCATTGGTTATGTCCATGTCGTAGTAATCCATGAAAGTCACCAACTCCGAGGCCGAGACGTCTACGACCTTCACCCCGGGGAAGTTGAGCTCTTCTCGCGTGTACCGCCGCAGTTGCTTCTTGAAGAGCTGACTCGTCGTCATCACGCGTTTCAGCATCCTCCAGGATGCGGGGTCACGCAGGAATGTCGAATACATATCGGTCGCAGTCGGGACGTATGAGTTTCTGAAAAGAAACGAAGTAAGGCTAAGGCGTGCAAAATCTTTGCCTATTTTCAAATCTTTACTTACTCGTAAGGAACACTGTTTGCTATCTTGTGCGTGAAAATTATAGCCCATTTATATATTTGCAAGTTTATTGTTGTGTCCTCTCATTCTGAGAGGAGGCCTGTGCCCTGCAGTGGGTCGTATATAGTCTGGGATGATGATGATGATTTTGATGATTGTTGTGTATAATTTATCTATGTGTTTTATGATGTGTATTGTATATAGGTTGTTTTTGTATAGTGTTTATATTAATATTTATTTTTTATATTGCACCACCTGCTGAAATCCATTCCTTGCTGTTTTTCCTTTCTAAAATGGTTGTCTGGAAGACATCGCTTCGAAGTGATAAGGCCGCCTATTGCTTACCTTGTATATTTTTTCCATGAACTTGTTTTTCTGTATTGTTTTCTTTGTGGTGTACAATAAAGAGTCGTTGTATTGTGTTATAAGGTTTTCAACAAACTACTTGCCACTACAAAATTTTATAATCATCGATACTTACTTTTCAATATTGTATGTAGCATAAGCAAGCATTTTTTGCATCAAATTGGTAGAGTGCACCACTGTAGGATCGTCTACCGGCATTTTTAGTCCACCCGTTAGCCATCTACCCAGCAACTCGATGTCTTCAAGCCTGTTAAGCTTCACCGGTCTGTTGTCAATCTGCAAATTCTACAACAAAAACCAATAACTGAAATCGAAACCTTTTGAGAGATACTAACACAGAAAAAAAATACATTTGACAGGAAATATACAAATAAAAATTATCGAACAGTATAAATTGGGCCCCACTCAGCATAATGTTGTGGCAAGCCACAACGCTGTTTTTCAGTGGGACCCACTTAAAAACTAAACACAAAAAACATACACACTGTTACGACACCAACGCCAGCGGAGATTGTAGTTCGCAACAAAAACCTAATTAAAGCCGGATTTTGATTGTGATAGTATATTTTACTAGCATTACCTGCGATTCCGTCTGCAAATAATTCATTTTTCGCTATCCCCGGGAACTATGCAATTTTACTACATAGACAAAAAGTACCCTATATGGTAATCCAGTTTATAAACTATCTGTGTACCGAATTTCATCAGAATCCATCAAACTGTATTGGTGTGAAAAAGTAACAAACATCCATAAATCCACCCAGACATCCATCCATACATCCATAAAAACTTTCGCGTTTATAATATTAGTAAGATAAGATGTATAACTAACACGTATTAAATATCCCTCCGACACGGCTGATCGCACGCGGCTCTCAAAATCATCCAAAGACTCCTTTATTTTGTAGTTGTAGTCGTGGACTAGAGGCGTGTCGTTGGAGCGGCACGGCATCTCGTCACCAGTGTGGAGGCGGATCTTTGGCCAATAGCCCGTCTTCAGCTTCTCGTCCCATTTGATCGGCACGATATCACACATCCCGTGGGACAGACGCTCGAGCCTCAGCCGAGCTAACAGCTGCTGAAAACTATACAGCATGCTCTCCCCACGTCGCTCTTCTTGCACTTTGTAATTGTAACCAGTCATCCAGTATGGGTAGCTCATGTGCAAATTGTACATGTAGGTATTCAAATCAAAATCTTCGGTGAAATAATTTAGAACGTCGTCTAAGGAGAACGTGTAACGCAGGGTCGTGCGCGAGTCGATGTAGGAAACGTTCTTATCGACTTTGATACCCCAGTAGTCCATGATGGCGCGCTCACCGTCGCCCTTAGTCATCTTCATCATGAAGGCTTTGTTGATGACGGAGCTGTTAACGTATAAGTAGGGGTAGATTTCGTAGGGAGCAGGGAGAATGATGCCGCGGCAGTCGCTGCGATGGAAAACAGAAGTGCTGAAGGCGTACATGAACATTCCTGGGTTGACGCGTTCGCGCAGCCAGCACGCCACGTTGATGAAAGTGTCGAACTCTTTGGCGAAGTACAGTAAGTGGAACGCCTTGACGGCTTGCTCCACGTGCAAAGTGTTAGAATCGACGAACACCTCACCACGAGGCAGCATACCAGTTTGGTAAACCTTAAGAAACTCCTCCACTAGCTCGGGTTTCTGAAACATAATAATATATATTTAGAATTTAATAAAACCAACTAGTTTTTTGGTTTCAAAGACATGACAATGTTACTTCTAAGGTAGAATATAGAGATCGGTCTCTCTCTTGAAAATATCTAGTGAACAGGAGGAAATCATAGTAATGTTGAAAACGGTAAGCTCGACATAATGATACTTACTTCGAAGTTGTTCTGGTTGATCTCCAAACGCCAGGTGTCGGCGACCGTCCTGACGTCCTCAAAAACGGTGGGCTGCAAGATGTGGTCAAGCAGTCGCAACACCACCTCCTGCTTGGCCGCCATCGGCGCTGATGCTGGAAGGACCAAGCCGAAACAGTTATGACAAATATCTTAACATAAAAGTTCTAATGGACGACGTCGCTAATGCAAGGACTACTATTAGCTAATTTGTAAGATCGGATTTGCTTAAAATATTCTATGGAACATCGATATAAATACCCTTAATCTTTCATGTACTATCTTATTAAAAGCTTTTATTTAAATTGCACTTTTCGTGTGTATGTTAGTTGTCAGATTCAAAATTTAATTTAATTTTGAAATTTCTTTGTAGAAACATGAAGCTTGGCAACGGGTGTTCTTCTTATAATCGTGAAGAAATTTATGTGATTTTTAAGGATTTCCTTGGCAATGTAATCCGGGAATTTTGCTACCATCGTCTGTATTTCCAGATAAATACAAGGCTCTTCAAGGCTAATTGAATAGACTGTTACTGAAACGGTGAGATACGCTTTTGGCCTCATCTGCACTTTTCACTGGGTGAAATAGGGGGCAATCACGGGTCAGTTTTATGAAAAAAATATCTATTTATCTGCTAGAACTAATTGCCCAGGGGCGCGAAGTCGTGAGTAGTGGCTAGCCACTTTATGTAAATCTTACCTAATTTTTCTTTTCCAATAACAAAGTCCATGATGATGCTCGTTGTAGAATGAGCTCTGAGATTGATCTCGCTCCTATAAGTACTGTTTTCGGAGGTAAATAATATTATCTGCTTTCAATATTTTAGTTCACAAAGGTGACGCAGTTTATCTGTAGTTTCAGTACATCAGTGTGTAAAATAAAAGTATTTTGGTTACCTGACATTGCGTTGAGAAAGTCATTGATTAATCTATGCTAACGAACATAAATAATTGGTTACTTTGTAGGCGAACTTATTATTTCTATCAACTAGGCTTGTGTCCAAGAACCTTATTTAGACGGATTGAGAAATATGATGCGAGTTGTGGAAATGTCGTATAGTTGACCAAAAAATTCCTTTATCACCGAAACATAGAAAAAAATGCCATTAGATCAATATCTAATAAACAAGTTTTAAGTAGGAATTAAAAGTTTCCTTGCAATTTGCAAAACAAAAACAATGTGCCCCGCACACTCCCGCCTGATATTGGCAGTTCCTTGGGCCACCTTACTTGAACCTTACTGCCCTATCGGCCAAATACTTACAACGGTACAAACTTAAATTCAAAACACTTTTTTGTAAATAAAGCTTTCCATACTATAAATTTATGCTATGGAGTTTACTTTAGAAGTGAGCAACCGATTCCAATGAATCGACAAGACAGTCTACTTACTCGTCGTAACAAAGCACTGGTTATTTCTAGAACCACGTTGTTACTGCCATGGGATTGCCGTCAAATTAATAAGAATAAGAAATTTATTTGAATTCTCCACCACCAAGTACAATGTAGGAACTTAAATATTACAATAAAGTTGTAATTGGGAGACTTGAGTGGGAGAGACTGGTCATGTTACCAGTGTCATATTTCAATCAATCAATCAATCAATATATTTATTCGTCGAACATAGGTATATACACTGCAGGTTATTTACAATGATTAGTCATGTTCAGCTATGTCGTACCCGAACGGGCATACGAATTATTACAAGTATTATAAATTTAAATCATTTTAAGAAATTATTACAATTTAAATACAATTCATTAATAAAAGTAAAAAAAATAAAAAATATATATATAATAAGAAACTATTTTTCTATCGTATTGATATTGGCTTTTGTCCGTTGTTTACAGTAACTCCAGTCCCATGGATCTTATCGCTTAGTTTATAGCAGTGGATCCCAACCAGTGGTTCGTGGACCACCAGTGGTCCGCAGAAGCCAAAATATGGTCCGCGAATGATTTTAAATTTATTTTTATGTATTTTCCTATTGAGTTTTTTATTAAAGTTTCAGTTTGATTATTACAGTTTATTATTTTTATTAAGTATACACCTACATAGTGGTCCCTGCTAACAAGAATAATAAAAGTGGTCCCTGACCAAGAAAAGGTTGGGAACCCCTGGTTTATAGAGTCAGATCTCATGACGCTTTACGTGGAATGAAACAGTAAGCTAGCTGTTGCCTACTACTTCGTCTGCTCGCGGAACTTTGTTGAGATAATAAGCCTATGTTAGACAGAGATAGTTCAGCTTTCTGTTAGTGGTATTTTTTTATCGGTTTAGTTCTTACATAGTACTCCCAACATACGTACGAGCACACAAACAACTTTCTAGGTTAAAAAGAAATGAACTAAAACAATTACTTTGCTCACCCGCGACCTTACAATAGTTCAATAAAAAAAAAAAAAAAAAAAAACTTTAGTTCATTAATATGGACCTCCGCAAAGTAACGCCTGATTCAATAAATTAAAAAGAAATGTTTAAGAAATTTGGCCTTATGGACTCATATCTCCAAGCCGTTATCTAAAATTGGTTTTTGTTAATTTAATGTCAGAATTGCGAATTTGATTCAATGAATTCGAGTCTATGACTATTACTTGACTATTACAGATTTAAGTGTCACTTGGGGGATTAGGGCCATGTTTAAAATTAGAGATTAGAGATTAGATTAGAGGCAATTAAAACGTCACCTTAGATCCACTAAAAGGAAATTATTGTTGCAGCCGGTTGCCTAAAATTATTACGCAAAAAGAACCAAAGAATACCTAATTCCTAAAATATATAATAAGTACCCCTTTTTGATGGAGGAGGAAAAATTAAAAATAGGGAGTTTAAAAATTAAATTGAAAAAGTTACTAAATGATAATGATAACTAAATGTATCTACCTACTTGTTCAATTTGTTTGGTTTTGCATCTTAAAAATATCATTGTGCACCTGTAATATTAAGGTTAGTAATAGGGTTGTACCAGCGAAGACTTCAGTCACTATCGAATGGTAAACAGATATCTATATGGTATACAGATAGCCCTGTAATAAAAACTGCATGGGTATGGTGACTGAGTCTTCGTTTGTATATTTTATCTTTTTATTTTTAGTAAAGTTATGTACCTAGTTAGTAAGCATCACTTGGCATAATAATCTTATTGTCAGAACGTGACGCCAACAAACTGTTTCACAGTTTGGCGTACTTAAATATATTGTTATGTATGTGCTAATATTAAAAATAAAAAAAATAAAAACATGTAACTTTTGGATAAACTTGATTGGTTTCTCCATGAAGTAGTGTGGTCAAGAGGGGTACGTATCAAAATATATAATGGTTACTTGATAATATTAACCAATCTGTATGTTAGGTACTCCATAAAAAAAGTTTGTTTAATTAATAGTTCCATCGAAAATTATAGTATATCAAATGACCATCATTTACATAATTCGTATATTATTCTTTTTAAACTTTATATATGTATTTGATACGTTCCCGTGGTCAAGCTTTGCAAAATTGTCGCGCTTGCGTTGTACGTTTGTAATAACGTAGTTAATTTCTTTGATCAATTATAACTGAAGATACACATTGCCGAACAAAATCCCCTTCAAAGAATGTCCGAACTTTTTTATTTGTTTGCGTAACAATTAAAATCATCACCTACACAGAAATTTGAACCTAGTCTTTACTTCATTACAGTCGAATTTCGGTTGACACTTGACAGCTAAACTTGACAATTTCACGCAACTTACTGAGAAAAAAGAAGGCCACTTTTATCAAAGTGGCGCTCATTTGGCTCGGACATTTTCGGGCGCGCGACTGTGGATCTACAGTTATAATTGATCAAAGGTTAGTTTAGACTCACTCCGTGGTGTGTTTGCAAAACAAAACATTTGTGTTGTATATTTTATTTTACAAGTGGATGGAGGACGGGGAAATTAACTGCATGACTACGATTATGCTATGCGATATTTAACACAAGCGCGGCTGGTTTGCTTAGCTTAACCGTACCATTTTGCCGAGGAACTAATCCAGTTTTTTTTTACTTAAGACTATGTTTAAATGGTTATGGAAAATTATAGTAGATTGTACACCAAGGGTATAAAGCACTTCATTATATCACGGGCGCGATATTGAATCCTAAACGAAACGAGGGACTCTAGATTTAACTCCCGAGCGTAGGGAGGGGGTTTTTAGTTGATTCCCGAGCGAAGCGAGGGAATTAAGATGGAGTCCTGAGAGTAGTGAAGGATTTAAGCTCGCCCAAGGCAAAATCAGTTTTATCCCCGAGGAGTATACTCTACTTTTCTCACCTTTTTAGACGACCGGATAGCCTAGTTGTTAAAGAACCTGACTACGAAGCTTGAGGTCCCGGGTTCGATTCCCGGTCGGGGCAGACATTTGTGTGAATAATGCGAATGTTTGTGCTCGAGTCTTGGGTGTTTAATATGTATTTAAGTATATATCTATCTATATAAGTATGTTTATCTGTTGTCTAGTACCCATAGTACAAGCTTTGCTTAGTTTGGGACTAGGTCAATTGGTGTGAATGGTCCCGTGATATTTATTTATTTTATTTATTCTTTTGCAAGACAATAAAAACCAAGGCTACTAGAAATATACTCGAAATAGACCCAGAAGCACTGATTCCGACACAGATTTTACGCCTTTCGCAGTTATCCATTTGTCGAAATCGTCGTAAGCTTTTAAGTATTTTTCCTTCGACTTCTCTGGAATTAGATTATTAACAATGCCTAAGGCCGGCTTGCGCGGACCTGGGTTAGCTACTTAACTCCGAGTTAACTGCTAACCTTATAATGAAATTCAGTACAACATTACGCCCCGGCGAAAGCCAAGGGCTATAATGATTTACTTTGAGAAAGGTTTGCATGATATATAATAAGGCATTGTCGAGCAGGTGATGTGAAAACTCTTTTATTCACTCAGAAACGATCTTTGTGCCTCTATTAACTTGCAATTTATTTGTATTTATCCGTCACAAACATAACATGTTTCAATGCTAGTCATGAAGTTAGGTAAATCGAAAGTGCCAAATAAAAGTGAATCGTTTTGCTAGAAGTGTTTTATTGGCTTCAGTACACTAAGAACTAAATAGAATATTAATTGAACATTTACATTCGCATCATCTTGTCGTTGCTCATGAGCATGACATCCTTGTAGGACCAGTTCATGAGCATGTCCTTGTCTAGGTAGGTGAGATCGTCGCGGCGCATGATCATGTCGGACATGTCCACGTCCTTGTTCACATTTGCTAGATCCATATCCTTGCGGAACACTAGGATATCCGTGAATTTCATGTTTGGAGTGAAGAAGTGGGTAGTGTCGATCACGCGGTCGAACGGGAAGCCAAGAGGCATCGTATCCACGCACGTGGTCCAGAAACAAGTACGGCGGTCCTTCATCTGGGCGATGTCGATGGTGGGCAGCGTCAGGCCGGTGCGCACCGGAGACACGATGACGAACAACTGGAACTCGAGGCCACGGCGGCTACCAAGAGGCAGCAGCAGGCGGCTCGGGAAACCGGTCCTGGTCTTGTACCACCAGCTGTCGACCATGACGCGGTCGTGCACGCTAGTGTCAACGTTATCGAAGCTGCGGTCCCACACGCGGCGGGTCCACGGCCTGTCCTCAATCACACCGTGCATCTCAACCGAGTTGCGCACAATCGTGTTCTTGCCGGTGTCCAGTTTGTACAGGAAACTGTCGATCTCGACCATGTCGAATCGCTTGTCGTTGATGTCCATGAGACGGCCCATGCAGTCGTACTTGGGGCCGATGAAGACGCGTACGATGGCGTCCACGGCCTTGTCGGAGACGACGTCAACGGTGACCTTGAAGGGGTGGTTATTAAGGCGGCGCTGGCGAGCTACGAACAGCATGTCGGACTTCTTCTTCTGCATCTCAACGTCGTCGAGGTAAACGGCGTTGGTGATGTCCATGTCGTATTCGTCCATGAAAGTAACGAGCTTGTCGGTGGAAATGGACTCGACCTTGACGCCAGGGAAGTAGAACTCGTCTCGCGTGTACTTAGGCAGCAGGTTCTTGAACAGCTTAACAATCTCGTCGATGCGTTTCATGAGACGCCAGTACAGCGGGTCGCGGAGGGCGGTCATGTACATGTCCATAGCGATGGGTACATATGTGTACCTGTGAAATGCAATAAATAGCACTGTTATTTTGAACTCACTTACCTTTTCAAAGTAATAGAGGCTCGATATAATTATATGGAGATTCGTTACAGTGGGATACTTAGAATAAATATGCAAATATAGTTGAAATAATTAATAGATTCGGACGCTACTTTCCAGAGGTTTCACTATAGGTCTGTATATATTTAAATTAATATTATTTACTACAATCGACAATAATAGAAGCAAGATATTTCTTCCAATCGATAATTCGAAGATTACTTAGATAGTTTACATACTTGTCAACGTTGTAAACGTTGTAGGCGAACATTTTCTTGAACATGTTGGCGATGTGGATGACCTTAGCGTCATCGTTGAGCATGCCCATGCCGCCGGTCAGCATGCGCGCGAGGTACTCGAAGTCTTCCGCCTTCTTAAGGGTAATGACAGTGCCATCGCGCTAAAAAATAAAACAAAATCAAACTAACTAATTAAAAAACAATTTTCAAAGGAAACTGAAACCAAATCGTAGGTAAAAACAGGAGAAATCAATGAGTTTGTTATATACACAGGGTTAAAACTTACGCGTTCCATGCGTCCAGTGAGGACAGCCGTGCGGACGATCTTCTCAATGTCGTCAATAACCAGTTTGTACTTAAGGTTGTCCTCGTTCACAAGGAATGTGTTGCCTTGGCGGACGGGCATCTCTTCTCCGTTGTGCATGCGGATTTTGGGCCAGTAGCCAGTCTTGATTTTCTCGTCCCATTTGATCGGTTTGATGTCGCACATGCCGTGAGAGAGGCGCTCCAGTCTGTAACGAGCCGACAGCTGCTCCGTAGCGTACGTCACCACCTCACCGCGACGCTCCTTGTGCAGACCATACACCTCGTTGTCCATCCAGTAGGGATAGTTTATATGCAGGTAGTAGAAGTAAGCGTTCAGGTCGATATCCTCAGTAAAGTACGTCAGTTTATCGTCCATGCCAAGGGTGTGACGCACGCCTTTGCGGGAGTCGATGTAGCACACGTTCTTGTCGGTAACCCTGATGCCCCAGTAGTTGGCGAGGACGGTGTCGGTCACTTTCTTGGTCATCTTCATCATAAATGCTTTGTTGATGACATCGCTGTTGACGAAGTAGTAGGGGTAAATTTCATAGACAGCGGGAAGGATGATGCCGCGGCAGTCGTTGCGGTGGAAGACGGCGGCAGTGATGGTGTACACAAACATGCCGATGTTGATGCGCTCGCGCAGCCAGCAGCAGGTCTTGATGAACACGTCGAAGTCCTTGGCGAAGTACATGAGTTTGAACACTCGGATAGCCTCCTTAATGTGTTTCTCGTTGGTGTGGACGAAGACCTCGCCTCGCGGGAGCATGCCCATCTTGAACATCTCAATGAAATTCTTCACCACGTCGGTTTTCTGAAAGATAAAAATAAAACAATGGTTCTGCTGTAACTAAAAACATTGGAAAGCTATAGACAGAGATATTCAACTCTTCTGTTACTACCAGGCATGACACAAATGAGTGGTTACCACATATTTATCCATGTTATCTTCGATGACCCACTCGCGGGCCACGGTGCGGATATCGTCGTACATCGTTGGCTGCAGGATATGATTCAGCAGCTTCATAATGCATAGCTCCTTCACCTTGACATCGACATTCACTGCAACAAAACACAATACATCATCAAATACTACGAACCAAATTAATGAAACGTTAGCGCCGAGTCATATCAAGTTGTGGTGAGTGGCAATTCCTCCACTGACAAGAGTGCAACTCTTAAATTATGATGACGACCGATCGTGGATCAGCTCCTTCAAGCAATAAATTCTAATTATTTTACAAGCTTAAGGGGGTGTTTCACCACCTTATTGTCAAACTACTGGTTACGTAACCAATGAATAACTAAGTACAAGACAAATCTGTCGGCTAGTGTTTTTTTCAGTTTCACCACTCCGGTCCTGTGCAAACTAAGTACCACTTAACTAATCGTCGGTTTAACAAAAAATCGGAATAGCAACGTCCCATTTCACGACCACGGGTTCCTGATCGCATATTTTCGTTCAAAGAGTCGCTCATTATTAAAGCAAAATAAATCGTTAACTATTTAATTTTTAAACACATCTATTTTTTTGTATAAACAAATGTGTAACATTATAATTAATCCAAAAACGGTATTTATTTACGATACTTTGGTTAACAATAACAAAGAAAAATAAAATCACGTAAAACGAATCGAAAAGTGGCGCCAAACCCTTTGACAGATTAACTTTTTTTTTAATGGCGATGTATAAGTTCAGGTAGAACAAACGAATGTGCCACTGAAGAAAAGTCTATAATTAAAAAATATTACGAAATTTTGGATTTATTTTTACATACTAAAAGCGTACCTATATTTTTTTATTCAAATCTTGACGTTTAAATTCTTGTTTGCAATTTAGCATGACTTCTTTCTTTAAAAAATAAAAAAATACTTTGATTTATTTTTCTGGAACTGGCTGAAGGGCTCTCCAACCATAGCCACAAAAAAATAAACTAACTAATTAAAAAGTTATGTGACGGATAAAAATGCTAAATGCCACCTGATCTGACGGTCAAATTAAGGAATAGTTTGTCCGTCACTTAGCGCTAATCAAGACTGGTGAAACAGAAATTTTAATTTGATCTGACAAATAAGGTTATGATTAAGCTAATCCGAACTTTAAAAAAAGTGGTGAAACAGCCCCTAAAACAACCAATCAAGAAACAAAATGTAACTAAAATTGGTTACTCGTATAGTCAGCTAAGTAAATGGTTTACTCGTATCATTTTTAGGGTTCCGTACCCAAAGGATAAAACGGGACCCTATTACTGAGGCTCAGCTGTCCGTCCGCTATAACAACAAAGTACCTGGGCGACCGAGCTCTGCTCGGGCAGAAACTCGGTACCAAGCGTTTTCCCAGAGATAAGACCAAGCTAGATCAATTTTTCATCCCCGAAAACCCCCAAATACCAAATTTCATCGAAATCGTTGGAACCGTTTCCGAGATCCTGATTATATACACCGGAGGGGTGGGGTGGGGGGAGGGGTGAGAGGGGGGGGGAGGGGATGCGGGGGAGGGAGCGCGGGGGGCATTAAAGGGGGATGAAAATTTCATTGATTTTGCCGTAGGATGCACCGTTTTCAAGATATTTGACAAAAACACCGGAGGGGGGGGGGGTGAGTCACGTTAAACTATCGTCCGTAAACCGACTTTACAGACAACCGGCTTTTCCTGTTCTGTGCTCCCAATAGGGAACGTGCACATAGACGGTGCTGCCAACTGGTGCCATAAGGGTGCCATCAATTTGAATGTTTTACCTTGATAAGTTTGTTTTACTGTCCGCATAGTGTCTCTTCTGTCGCATTAGTGCTGCCGCCTATAGTTACTGCACGTTCCCTATAATACTTTTTCTAACAAAAAAGTAACTTTTTCTCACAAAAGAAGAAACTTGACGTTTTCTCATAAAAAATAAAATTAAAAAAAAAAACTAAAAATCTTGAAAAAAAACGTGGTATCGAACCGAGGTCGGCTGGATCCGCGACCACCCGATTTCTATTGTGCCATTATGATCTGCTCGGAGTTGGCGAAATTTAGCTTTATATTCTAATGCAAACAAAAATAGCCGGAAAACACGAGTAAAAGCGATTTTCTGAAAATGAAACATAGCTAGATCAGTTTTTCATCCCCGAAAACCCCCACATACCAAATTTCATCGAAATCGTTGGAGCCGTTTCCGAGATCCTGATTATATATATACAAGAATTGCTCGTTCAAAGGTATTAGATAGATACTAAAAACCAGAATAAAATATATATTTAAGGGGCTCCCATACAAAAAAACGTGATTTTTTTGCTCGTATTTGCTCGATATTGATAACGGCAACAGGTAGACGCTTGAACTATTAACTTTAAAAATAAATAATGAAATTAAAATAAAACAAATATCTAAGGGGGCTCCCATACAATGATCTCACACTGCGCACATTTTGCTTAGGAGCAGGGGTCTGCTAAGACTGGATGTTCATAGATACATACAAATTTGTATGGAATCCTCGGTGCGCGAGTCCGACTCGCACTTGGCCGGTTTTTTATTTCTGATTCGTCATTAAAAAACAATTTAGGCTATCACATTAACTTTGAAGTCCTAATAGTATTTAACGTTTTCAGACAACCAACTGACATTCGTAAAAGTAATGATCAAGATTAATGGTAGGAACTCGTCGGTGCTCCGCGACGCAGATATGATAATACTAAAATAGATACAAATGTGAACATCGATCGATCTTTAGGATGAGTAAAACTTAGATTATTTATACACTAGATAGAGTGTCAGAAGCAAACACTGCGATACAAAACGTCCAAAAACCCATTTGACAGCTTCATCTTACGATCGCGTTACGTCATTCAGACTGAAGGGAGCTAATGACATATAAGCCAACTGTTGGCTTATATTTTTCGAGACGTTTTCATGCCACCTAAGCTCTATCTAGTGTATAATAAATAATCTAAGGAGTAAAACAATTATTTGCTTAACTAAACGTCGTAAAAATAGTATAGATTTTCCTATTGAATCTGGATCTGTATATAAATTATACTGATCAAGACAGGGTTAACCAGAGAACAAAAGAAGACTTTTTCAAACTCCTTAACCTTTGGCCGGTTCAGGAACACAATTTTTAACGTTGAAAATCTAAGGCTTAGTTACTTTTTATTTTAATGAACAAATTTGTATTAAATCCAAGGGTCTTATGCGAAAGCAGTGGAAACTGGACAGCGTCGCTTGGCGGCATGATTGGTTTTCATCAAATTTTCAAACGGTAAAATTAAGGATAAACTAAATTTCGACACAAAAAATGCCAAACTGCTACGAAATATTCTAATGGGATAGACACCGCTAAATACACGTATAATAGACTCCATCCTTGGACTAAACCCAGCAATAAATTACCATAGCATTACAATTTAAAACAATCGCAAGAGCAAATTTAAGAAGGCTTACCAAGCGTTTCCCTGCCGATGACGGTGTCATCGAAGCGAGAGTCTTTGACGACGGATGCCGAAGCAACGGCCACTAGAGCCGCTATCACGAGGAACTTCATGGTGACCAAACGATTGCTCGAATGTGCCCTGACCAAGCTCCCGCCAGCTTTTATACTTTCCTCGCACCTTATCGGCGAAACAGAAACACGTTATCAGGTGTTTTTGTGATGGCCGGCGACTTCGCACCGGGTTCACTTAGTTACTTAAATATTTGATAAGTTGAAGGTGAATCGTATGCATTTATCCATTTTGTGACGATGATTTTGACGACGTGGTTTTGAACCCAGCATATTTTACTTATGGTCTAAGAGCCGTTGAAGATCGACCTTCACCGATCTGTTAACTCGATGAGACATATTTTTTATCAAATAATATTTATTTATTAAATTATATTAGAATTTATAAACAAATATGCCTATGATAACTTGCCTATCGAAAAGTGTTCATAGCTATTATTTTTTTGTTTTATTTTAGAGTGCCTTTAGCCATCTTCCAGCTCCATCATCAGACCCTGGTTACCATCTCGGATCAAAGTACTCGTCAAGACGAATCAAACGTGTCCAAACTCGATGGGGTTGTGTCGTTTTATTGTGGAGTGCCTTTGGCCATACTGAATTAATGAAATTACGAATTACCCCATCGAGTTTGGACTCGTTTGATTCGTCTTGACGAGTACTTTGATCCCAGATGGTAACCAGGGTCTGATGATGGAGCTGGAAGATGGCTAAATCACTCCACAAAAAAAAACAAAAAAAAAAATCTATGAACACTTTTCGCTAGGCAAGTTATAAATTATATTTGATAAAAAATATGTCTCATCGAGTTAACAGATCGGTGAAGGTCGATCTTCCACGTCTCCTCTACTATTAATGCTGGACGTCTTTAAAATTTAGGATACGGAAGAGACTTCGATGTTCTCGTTAGTGTTGAAATAAGAGTATGTTATGTAGACTCTTAAAAAACACAACGTAAATAACTTGTATTTTGTTAACTGTTAGGGTTCCGTGTCTGATGGGGTTCTATTACTTAGGCTTCTCTGTTAGTCTGTCCCTCTGTTACAGGGCTAGTAACTTTTGAACTATAATGTGTAGACACTAGGAATATTCACGGAATGTGTATTGCTATATTTAGCTGCTTTATTAAGAAATGAGATATATTTAAAGGATGATGAGATTCATTGGATGATTCAGGCGTTATTTTGAGGAGGTCCATCATTGAACTGCAGTTAAGTTTTCCTTTCTTCTCCGCTACCTAGTAGCAATTTGGCATAATATAGCAAATATTTTGTAGTGGTAGAGCCATGATGTAGCTAGCCGCTGCATCACGAATGGGCCGACTCGTCCGGGGCAGTACCACCCTCTCACAGAACACCGGCGTGAAGCAGCAGTACTCCTGCTGCGTTTCGTACGGTCAGTGAGAGTGCCGGGGGCCCAATACCTCACCCCTTCCCTCCCTCCTTCCTTCCCTCTCCCTTTCCCCTATTCCCTCTCCTTTAGGGCCGACAACGCACTGGCATCGTGTAAAGCGCTGCGGATGTCTATGGACAGTGGTGTTCATTTAACATCAGGTGACCCACTAGTTCGTTTGTCTGGCCTATCTAACATAACAAAAAAAAAAAAAAAAAAAATAGCGGAGAGTACGCTAAAATATTAGTACATGTAGTTCGAAATTCAAATTTCAAAAGGACGTCATCTCTAAATCATCTTCACTCAAGCTATACACGGTGCTAACAAATCAGGTACCAATATTTCTATGGCTCAATCTACTCATCAAAACAAGTCACTTTTAAACTAACAACTTTTTAAAATTTGAAAAAGAAAATCTCGATGTATGGTAAGTTTGCGTTTTTTTTTTAATTTTGAAAAGTTGACTCAGTTAAAGTGACTTGTTTTGATGAGTAAGTTACGCCCTGGAAATATTGGTACCTAATTTAATATCACCTTATATAATATCCCCCTGCAGGACAAAGGCCTCCTCTCAGAATGGGTCAGAACGGATTGGTAACTTCAGCCACACCATTGAAATTCTGTATGCGTGCAGGTTTCCTCGCGATGTTTTGTAAAGCTGGTAAACTTCAAATGTATTTTCGCACATAAATTTCGAAAAACTCAGAGGTGGGAGCCCGGGATCGTACCCACAACCCTCTGCTTGGGAGGCCATGAGTCAAAACACTGGCCTGTCACGTATCAATATGGTACTTTTGGATCTTATCTGATATTTCGCAATGAATCATTAACCATTCACTAATGAAGGAGATTCCTTTTATAGAAGTAAAGTCATATTTTTTTTGGGTCTAAATCGAACCCGCGTCCTTGGGTTCGGCGGAAGCGACTTTCTTTGTTAGTGCAACAAGAAACTTTTTAATCACGCGAGCCATACAAAGGTTCCTTTCTCTATTGTGTTTTATTTTCGTTGTTAAAATGTTTGCTTTCTTTTTTTAACATCGTAATTGAAACCTTACTTGCAAAGTAACTTAATCTTGTCGAAAGTTAAAAAAATGATAAAAAAGAGCTCTTATGAGGCCCTGTTTATGTTTAATTAGTAATTACATTTGTCATTTACCAAAAGCTTTACGCGAAGGAAAACATCGTAAAGAAATCTGCACACACCTGCGAAGAAAGAAATTCTGAGAGGAGGCCTGTGCCCTAACATTAGAAATTCAATGGTGTGTGTAAAGTTCCCAATCCGCACTGGGCCCGCGTGGGAACTACGGCCCAACCCACTCTCACTCTGAGAGGAGACCTGTGCCCTGCAGTATATATTTTTTTTTTTCTTAATTGTTTTGCAAGTATCTGGCAAAGTTTAAGTCCCCACTAAATCATCTGGCTTATTTATTTTCTAACTCTTTAAAAATGTAAAATTTTAAAGTATAAAAATTTGGAAATGCCTCACCTCAATGACATTTTCTTCATAAAAAAATTGTATCAGGAAAAATATGAGGGTTGATTTAGCCCCCGCCCCGCCACCTGCCAGCCAGGTCTGTGGTTCTTTGCTTGGGTATTATAGGAGAAGCATTAGACAAGTTTTTAGCGTGCCTAAAATACCTAACCAAAAATGTCCATCAGCTCTCGGACAAAATTTTATATTACGTTTTACACCCTGTATAAATAAACTGAGAAGATAAGTACACGTAAAGTCTTGCACAGGTCCTAGTTATTTACCCAATTTTTGTTTGTTACAGACATTCCGGCACGGGTTTCCATTCTCGCCAACCGCGTTGGCATGGGACCCCATACAGAAGCTACTCGCTATCGGCGACAAAGGCGGCAACCTCAGAATGTATCCTTTTCCTACATACCATTATTCGTATAAGCTAAGAAGAGAGGTAAGTCGCCATAGCAGCGGCATGGCCCGGCGTCAACTCAATTCCCAGTATTCCCACCTAAATTTTCACCACTCACCCATAGCTCTCATTCAATTGAAAATCAAAAAAGTTGGACCACTTTAAATCAAAGTCAAAATTCTTTATTCAATTTAGGCATCAACTGATGCTCCTGTGAATGTCAAAGAATCTACCACCGGTTCGGAAAAACCCTGTTGAGAAGAATCCGGCAAAAAACTCAACAAGGTAAATTTTTCTCAAACAGATCTACATTGTTATTAAATTACATACATCTAAAGTATTTAATAAAATTAAATTTTTAAACACAGTATAAATCGTACTTAGCCATACTAAACGACTGGAAAAAGTTCGGTTGTGACACAAAAGTTACTCATGCAATTGTACTGTTATATTTGCACGCTTGCCGTGACTTGGCAAACGTTTACAAGCTCCAAACCCACACAAAAACTTGAAAGCCATTTACACGCGTTATAGTTCCGTTATAGCTTCCTTTGATGTTTGTTCAAAAACCAACATTGGCACGGATCGGCGACAAGCTCTTACAAGCTCACGAAATCCAAACCAAAAACCCCTGATCACACGCTTTTGGCAAGTTTGTAAATGTAGCATAAGGTTAATTTTCGTGTCACAATGGAAACTTTCTTGCTTTTTTTTTATACAATATAGGCTTGCGTTTAACCACAATCACGCCTGATGGAAAGCGAAGGTGAGACCTGCGATAGAGCACGCTTGCTTAGTAAATACCCATTCACCCTAGACTTGAATTTAGGGGAATAAGCAGGAAGAAGGCAGTTGAGCGCGGTGTTTCGCGCGCCCCCAAGCAGTGCAAACCGTACAACAAATACGGGACACTGTAACCGGTACGCGAGCGCTGCAAAACTGCTCAGACCCTTCTTCCAGAATGGCTTCCATAGACAACAGGCCGGAACACGACGAGAGACGCTTAGCGGCTTGGCTCAACCTAGGTATAGTGTGGTGACCAGCCACGGCCGAAGCCTACCACCAGAGTTGTATCGCTCGTTGTATTGCTAATTTTAACCACCGTCGTTAAGGTTTTCAACAACGTGAACTCATTCCAAGTAAGTCTTAATTATTTTGCCATAAAAATGGATAGGTATTGAAATCAGCTGTTTTGATTATCGCTGCAGCAATTTGTAACAATGTATGGCATATCACCGATGTTCTAAAGTCGATCAACTGACCACACTTTATAAACAAAACTATAGCTTAATACTTTCGCATTCGATTACTTTTACACTGTCGTGACCAAATTAATGTTGACAATGTGTTTAAAAATAATTGTATTTCACTGACGTAAAGTGGCTTATAGTAGTTTGTTTGTTGAGATAAATGAATAAATCACCTTAGCGTTATCTGAAAGTTGTCGGTTTAACTATCAGACTCTGAGTAAATAAAAGAGTTAAAAGGTCATTCATTTCGTTGCTAACTTACACAAGTGCATTGCGTACGGGTAATGTAAATAACCTAACGTACCATCGCCCCAGACGTCAGATACCCATTTTCATAACAAATTTGCTTGCAGCCGTTGATGTTTATTGCTATGGATTGTTATGGACAGATGTCTAGCCACTGCACGCAAACTGGGCCTTTAAGGTGGTTATCTGGCGCTTGGGGCGATAGTACCTATTCATATTATTAGTTTTATTATTTTAATATCGAAATAAAAAACACAACTGTCATAGATTATCACTTTCTGTGTATAAGATTTGATTTAAAAATCTTTAAACCGTTTACTTCTATGCCAAAACCGGGACAAAAGCTGTATTCTTTTTTGTACTCAAAAAGGTAACTCTAGTATTCATGTCAACACTTAATAAACAAATTAGGTATAATGTGAAATAATCATTCATATTATTATGATATTTTTTTTGACGACCAGGTGGCCTAGTGGTCAGGGAACCTGACTACGAAGCTTGAGGGCCCGAGTTCTATTCCCGTGTCTCAGTTCCCGTGCCCCGTGCTTAGGAACTTTTATTGCTAATAAATCTGAAGTATAGGTAACCACGCATAACACTGAGTTACGTATAATAAACGATCTTCCAGTTAATTTAGTTCTAAAAGAAAAAAGTTACCATAATAATTATTCATTTACTTAATATTGGATACAGTAATTAAAATGCCATCTTATCTTTACTGCGTCGGTCGGTTAAAGACGATAAAATTCTTGTACTCTAATCAAAATTGGAATATTGAAGGCCTCGTTGCCGTCGTCATTTTGTCTCCAACCTGCACTGAAGCAGGCCGCTACCCACCGTAAAGTTGAGAAAACACATGCTAATATCCAACCTATTGTTTCTACCTTTTTACAAAATCGGCGCGGGAGATTCAGAGCTAAAAAGTCGCAGTTCTAATGTTTTAAAGTGCCTTAATTTACATAAAATTAGGAATAGCAGAATTAATTGTTGCGCGTCATCTGTAAACTATGTTATTGTGGTTCTGCTGACGGCTTACAATAATAAACTTTCGTACTCGCGTAATCATAAAACTATTGGGTTATTAGAAGCTTTTATGTGCCTCTTAATACTGGACGGAACGGATGGCCTAGTGACCCTGACTACGAAGCTTGAGGTCCCGGGTTCAATGCCCGGTCGGGGCAGTTATTTGTGGGAAAGTACGAATATTTGTGCTCGAGTTTTGGATGTTTAATATGTTCTAATATATAAAATTCTCGTGTCGCGGTGTTTTTTACCAAACTCCTCCGAAATGGCTCGACCGATTCTCATGAAATTTTGTGTGCATGTCGGGTAGGTCTGAGAATCGGTCAACATCTATTTTTCATACCCCTATTATTCTTCGTTGACGCAACAGCTAGTTTATCTATATACGTATGTTTATCCGTTGTCTAGTAAGCATAGTACAAGCTTAGCGTTCAGTTGGTGTCAATCGTCCCACGATTTATTTATTTATTTTATACTAGTTTTCCGTCCGCAGCTTCGCCCGCGATAAATTAATTTTCCCGTAGGAAAAGCTTTTTCCCGCAGTAAAAAGTAGCCTATGTCACTCAGTGATAATGTAGCTTTGTAACGGCAAAAGAATTTTTGAAATCGGTCCAGTAGTTTCGGAGCCTATTCAATGCAAACAAACAAACAAACAATCAAATCTTTCCTCTTTATAATATTAGTATAGATTATTTTATTATATAATATTTGTTTCTTTGGGTCAACTCTCGCGTGCAGACTTCCACCCACTTCTAGTGATGGCATTGACTTATCATAATTTGATATGGATAAAGCCGTCTCCGGGTATGCCGGGGCCCCTTAGCACCAAAAAATATGAGCCCCCGTCGGAAAGTGCTAAAGAGAATGTCATTGATTACAAAAAATAATTTTAGTGCATACGAATATAGGAACTGACTTTCGAGGCCCCGTCAATCTTATTAGTCGATCAAGAAATAGAAATTCCTTTACCACCCTAGGGTTAAATGTCAGTTGTAGGTACGGCTTAAAACATCAAAGGCTTTTTAGGGTTCCGTAGTCAACTAGGAACCCTTATAATTACGCCATGTCTGTCCGTCTGTCTGTCTGTCTGTCTGTCTGTCCGCGGCTAAGCTCAGAGACTGTTAGTACTAGAAAACTGTAATTTGGCATGAATATATATATTAGTCACGCCGACAAAGTGGTTAAATAAAAAAAACTAAAAAAAATTTTTTAGGGTACCTCCCTTAGACGTAAAGTGGGGGTGATATTTTTTCTCGGCTAACCCTATAGTGTGGGGTATCGTTGGATAGGTCTTTTAAAACCATTGGGGGTTGCTTACATGATTTTTGTATTCAGTGATTTATTTGCGAAATATTCAACTTTAAAGTGAAAAATTTCATTAAAATCGACCGTCCCCCCCCCCCCCTCTAAAATCTAAACTGTTGGGTGGAAAAATTTGAAAAAATTCAAAAAGTAGTAAATATATTAAATTCACAAGGAAAATTATAGCGGCTAAGATTGCTTGGGAATTATTGTAGTTTAAGAATAAATAGTAGCCTAAGGTATTAAACATACCGTCACTACTTTGAAAAACTCGTATCTCAAATCAGCATGTAAACAAAACTGAACCTTGATATGCGCGTAATAAAGTTCACTTTGCCAGATTAACGATTTTGAGATACGAGCTTTTTTCAAAGTATTGACGATACCTAACTTGGAAGATTCCGTACACATACGAAATCCTTAGAAAAATATTACTTGATTTTTTCGTAATGGCTACGGAACCCTATCTTGGGCGTGTCCGACACGCTCTTGGCCGGTTTTTTCACTTACAATCAATCGAACAATCACCCTTATTATTTTTCTTCTGACGTAGGAAAGGAACTGTCATAAAAAGTGGTAAACTTACTTGGTCAACTATGAGTAAAAGTAGTAGTAGACAATGAGTAAAAGTACTTTTTTTTCAAATTACCAGCGTTTCGTCGTATCAAATAACTTGGCACATCGCTCTCGCCGGGATAGTTGGTCGCTCCAAGTGCTCATCAAATACTCAAGCAGCTTTTAAAAAGCTTTTTAAACCTCTTCCCAGACGTTTGCCGGTCCGGTTGCCGTATCAAATACTTCGCCCGGTCCTACGGATTACCACAGATGAAACCGTTACCCGGTTCCCTTTTACTATTTTAACCATTTCCAAGCTTTTTGGCGTTTTCTCTATTTTGCCATTCGTTTCCCGACAAGCATTTAGTTGCTTTGATGTTTTACTTTGAAGTCTGCTTTGATTCGATTTGATTGTTGCTTCGCTTGGGAAGTTGCGAATATTTGCAGATAAAAGGTCACGTATAAAGTAACCAAGTGAAGTAGTCAAATAAAGTAATTACTGTGCATTTTAAGCGCTGCATGTGGGGAATTAAATTCGTGTTTGTAAGGATAGGTAGTTAATATTAATGCTGAGTATTTTTACAAAACTTTGAGTTGGGTATATCTTCGAAACCCTTCAACTTTGACTGCCATGTTAGGCTGGTTTGTTTAGTCTAGCTCTGACACATATTACATAACTAGCTGCTGCCCGCGACTTCGTCTGCGAAGAATTCGTTTATCGCTATCCCGCGGGAATCCTATATGTTAATCCGGATTATAAACTATCTGTGTGCCAAATTTCATCAGAATCCGTCAAACCGTTTTTACGTGAAAGAGTATCAAACATCCATCCATCCATCCATACTTACAAACTTTCGCGATTATAATATTAGTAAGAAGTAAGATAGTTGTTAAATAAAGAAGTCGACACACACTTTTGACAATACTAACTTTATTGTAACTACTTTGAAAATCTCGTACCTAAAATCAATATGTTAAGTAAACTGTACCTTGAAGCGCACCAGTTAAAGTTCACTTTATAAGCTAGATTTAAAGATACAAGCGTTTTACAAAGTAGTGACGATATACACCTACCACCGCCGGCGGTATACGTGGCAGTCACTGAGTACATTTTCGAACTCCAAATGCTGAAGAAACCGGTATCATTGGGACATACTATACTTGGAACACAACGTATACATCCATTACTTTTCTTTAACGCTAGACAAAGCAAGCCAACACCCTGACAATTTTGCCCCACGCATCGTATACACCGGCTACATTTTTCCTAAATGTTTTAATTAATGTATGTTAGTCTTAGTCAGGGCGTGACCCTAATTTGCGCTCCCCAGGCACTATCGGGCCCGGGTTTTTACCCGTCCCGGCACCCGGCTATCCGGCTCTGACTCCGGCATATTTAATTAAACCTGTTTACGTAAAGGTGCTAACGCTGCTAAGTGGGACTGAGGGGGAATTCATTATTTCTCACGGCGGCTTATCCCTGTTTTGTTTTTGCAGTCTTAATTACTTCAGGAACAGCACTACTTACGTAGCCCAGGGCGCAAGCCACACAAAAAAGACGTGGGACGTGGGCGTCTCGTGTCGCAATGGCGGCGCCTCTTCAATCAGTTTTCATAATGAATGTATAGAAGCGTCGCGATCCAAAGCGGACAGAAGAGACGGGGCGGAGACGCAGCCTGCGAGCAAATGACGCGCCCCCGTCCCACGTATCTTCTATGTGGATTGCGCCTAGTGGTTTGATCTAATGGCCTCTCAAGCAGTGTCATGGGCCGAGCTCGGTCTCCCACCTTGAGTTTTTCGAAAATTACGTGCGAAATTACATTTAAAATTTACCATGAGTTTTACGGCGAAGGAAAATATCGTGAAACATGTACACACCTGTGAAGATATTCAACATAATGGTGTGTATGAAGGTCAGCACTGCTCTCGGCTCATTCTGAGAGGAGTCCTGTGCTTTGCAGTGGGACGTATACGGGCTGGGATGATTACTCGAATGAGGGTTTTAGATTAGCGCAGCAGCAGTATTGATCTCGTAGCAAGTAGAAATAACTAGTCCGTAGAAACAGTATTTTTATCGGAATCCGGCTTGATGCTAGGTGGGATTGCATCACGCTGACCTTTGCTCTTATTTGCGCAATAACTCGCAACCTATGCTATCTGTTAAACAAAGCACACTCCCAATATGTTTATTTGCTTTGTGCTTAAAACCAATGTTGAAATTGTCTCGTTCTTAAAATTTGAAATTTTAGGTATTATGGTAATTTGAAAATTAGGGGTGTTAGTGAATAAGGTATTATGAAATTGACATGAAATTTGGTGAGGGTCGTTCTGTATTGTTTGCCCGGATTTCATGTATGTAATTATGTATTGTTTTACATAATTTTCATTTGTCATAACGTAATTTATTTATTTCTGAAACAGTATTTTTAACCCCCGACACAAAAAGAGGGGTGTTATAAGTTTGACCAGTATGTGTGTGTGTGTGTGTGTGTGTCTGTCTCTCTGTGGGGGTTTTTAAAATTTTTAATTTGTAACTATAAGATAACTATCTTCAGAATTGTTATTAAACTAACTTAACTTAACCTACTGTATTTTATAAGATGACATTGAAATAAAATCCTGAAGCTTTGGGCTTAAAACTACTAAATTTCATAATACCTTATTCACTAATACCCCTAATTTTCAAATTACCATGGGCTCATAATACCTAAAAATACCTAAAATTTCAAATTTTAACATGAGACAATTTGAAATTTTAGGTATTTTTAGGTATTATGAGCCCATGGTAATTTAAAAATTAAGGGTATTAGTGAATAAGGTATTATGAAATTTAGTGGTTTTAAGCCCAAAGCATCCTGAAAACGACATGGTTCTATATATTTTATGGCAGACGATGATATGGCAAATGGCAAGTGAAATTGTAACAAATGAAATTATGAGAGACAGAGTAATTCGAGTATACATAGGTACATACATAGTTATACGACAATGCAAGTACAAGTAACAAAAAGTACTAAACGTAGTTAAGCAAAAAAACTTGTATTTTAAAAATAGGTTAGGTAATTTACTACCGCATAAAATGCTAAATTGTAGGTAAATTAATCCCATTTTGAAAATGTGGTTTTAGTACATATCGATATGCGCAAAAAAAGCAGTGACATGTTGAAATGACAGTCGAAGATTAGTTTCAGCGTAACGTAATGGGTTCATGATGCCAGTATCATTTGAACTGATTTAAAATAGCTATATCTTAAGGGTTTTGCCAATATCAAAAGGTTAGTTCTCTACATTATTGGCGCCGGATCAAAGCCAAAGTCCGTATCGGGCTTCAAAGGCAACGAACACGATACTAATTATAATTAAGATCATAATATATGTATATTGTGTATTATAATTAAGATCCCCGATATTGCCTTTGAGGCGGGTTGAACGTCCGGATTGATTAACAACAATACGTAATAGAGGGTTGGCTTTTATTGAGACGGATAGGCAGCGCACAGCCGCTCGCACATAACTAATAAAAGGGCGAGAAATATGACGCGAACTGACTATAATATGGTTAAGAGGGCATTTTCAAAAAAAGTGTAACGTTTACTTTAAAAACAAATCGAGTTTTCTGTTTCAAAATCCTGAGTACCTACTATTCATTTTCATAAAGAATAAAACAAACGGGGTAAGCTAAATAAAAGCTTGTACAAAAGTAGCCTGGTAAGGTAGATGACTAGGTCCACTCCTGCTGGCTCGTGCGGAGCCACCGACTTCAAACAGATTTTAAGTTATTTTCATGGTTTTTTGGAGGCGATTCGATTTTTAGCAATCAACTGAGTTTCAGACTAGGTTGGGAACATAAAAAGGCATTATGGGCACTTTAAAAAAATGTGGAATTTTGTTTTTTTTTTACTCATTCTGATGTTTAAAAAAATTGCCCCTTAAGTTCCATAATTTGGTTTTATGTCAGTTTTGTGACGACCCATACAAACTGTAAGTGTGAAAAAACGTCACAAAAGTGACTCAAAAAATAACCTAAGGAATCTTTTTTCTTTATAAAAATGAATAGTGCTTGTGATTGTGAATAAGAAAACCCTAAAATTTCCTCCTTTAAAAAAAAGTAAACGCACGCTTCGAATTGAAAATACCAAACACCCTTTTAAATTATCACTAGCAACATTGCACGCAGCAAAATACCCTCGGAAATACAAGACGAGAGTAGGCACAAGGTCTAAACGTCGCAGGCTCCCCCAGGACGCCGGACGTCCGACCTTAAACGGATAATAGCAGGATGTCACTTTCCCTCTAAACTGCACTCTCGTGGCCCGTACGACCCAGCCCCTATTGCCTCTACTCTATAGAGCTCAAAGTCGAAGGCAGCTGGTCCTAGCATTTTTAGCACGCGTTTTCAAGTCGATTTATCTGCAAAGGTTTCGAACTCAGCTAATAATAAAAGGAATAGATAGCGTCTCTTTAAAAAAAGCTCGTACCATCAATAAATTATGTAAGGGTCACTAGTTCCCACACGGGCCCAGTGCGCATTGGGAACTTCACATCATTAAATTTCTTCGAAGGTTTCTTCACCATTATTTCCTTCACCGTAAAGCGCCACACGGATTTTTCCAATGCACTGGGCCCGGGTGTGAAACTACGGCACAAGCCCTCTCATTCTGAGAGGAAGCCAGTGGGACGTATATGGGCTGGGATGATTATGATTTCAAAGTTTGATATTTTCTGTGTAGAATTTGCACTCTAATTTCAATAGATAATTGTTTGTTGTGCCTTCATGCGGGAGATTTAGGGGTAATAGACTTACACGGTTTCGAGAAAATTAATTTTCTGCCGCGGTGACTGGCTACGTTGTTACCGGATATTGTCTGCATTGTATTAATAAGAGAAATAAGTGGTACGCCGTATGTGGCTAAGTCCCGTTTTAATATTTAGGTATAACAAAACGTTCCGCCTGGATAATTCTATAAGATGTTAAAGAAGCCATACCTATTACCTAGTCTGAAAATTTAAGGCATATAATTCTGTCTTGATCCTGACAGACTAACTCTTCTACGAGCTTATGTTTTAACACGTTCAATGCGGTGCTTAATCATAATTCTGCTTACTTTCAACTAGTGCTATAAGAGGTACTTATTTGCGCCTTTACAATGAAGGCGGTTCTACCGGTGCGGTTAGGGCCTATCGACCGCTAATGGAACCAGATACTTCTCATGCATTTTTTATGTGAAACTCACAAATTTTCAAAAAAAACCTATGTCATAGTATTATTAATGAATAACTTTTATCTTGTTTTGTCCCCGCCCCAGGTTTTGGTGTCAGAATATTGAGAAATTACAAAAATAATGTGGAGGCATTTAGACCTCTTGCAACACTGAATTGAAAATTTTACAGTGACTGCTGCTGCTGCTGCTCCTATTAAAAAAGCAAAGTTATCTTTTAAAGTTAATCATATAAATATTTATATACAATTACTTGCGAGTAATGCGGTCGAGCCGTTTTGTAGGAATTCGATAACAAACACCGCGTGACACGAGATTTTTGTATATTTGATTATAATTACCGTGAGTGGCTTACTTTGAATAACTGCAAATTATTTTTTCTGTAAATGGTTTTTCTTTAAATCAACGCTCCCCCTAACAAACTAGCAAACGCAAAGACAGTTCAAGAATTAAGCTCCACATTAAGTTCAGCATCCATTCCAGCAGCCGGGCGCCGCAACCCCATCACGGGTTATTGCCCCTATCTAAATTGCCCAATTTTCTCGCTGGCACTCCGCCAAGCCGCCGCACCTGGCTATCGCGATCGTGTCGCCCCCGTGTCGTGCCCGCATGTCCCGCCACGGCTTTGCCACTGTCACGATAACTCGTGGATTTTGTCTCGAGGACTTTTGATAAATTGTAAGGTAGACGATGTATGTGTGTGGAATTAGGGCGTGTTCTTTGCTTGGACGTGGCTCTAACTGCGCCCCCTTCACGAAGAAAATATACAATCTTCATCATCATCATTCCAGCCTATACGTCCCACTGCAGGGCACAGGCCTCCCCTCAGAATGAGAGCTTGGACCGTAGTTCCCACGCGGGCACAGTGCGGATTGGGAACTTCACACACAACATTGAATTTCTTCGCAGACGTACGCAGGTGTCCTCGCGATGTTTTCCTTCACCGCAAAGCTCATGGTAAATTTCAAAAGTAATTTCACACATAAATTCCGAAAAAGTCAGAGGTGCGAGCCGGGATTTGAACCCACGACCCTCTGTTTGAGAGGCCATAGGTCAAACAGCTAGACCGCCACGGTTTTTTTTTAATTATTTACAATCTTAGAGTTCGAAAAAAGATTACGGTAACATTTTTAAAGAACAACGTTTGCTCGAATCCTATCTATCAGAATCCAGATGTTTGTTTATTTGTACGCCAAGTTTCATCTAAATCTGTTGAGCCGTTATTACGTGATTGACTGACAAACATCCAAACATCTTCACAAACTTCCTCATTTATATATTTACTTGCTGTTGCCTGCGACTCCGTCTGCGAACAGTTCATTCATCGCTGTCCCGCGGGAACTATTTATGCAATTTTCTGGGATACAAATTATCCTTTGTCCTTCCCAGAGTCTTATTCTATCTATGGAGATATGGGGCCAAAAGCCAGTTCTACGAGCGACGTGTGCCCACTGCCACTTGAGTCTAATTCTTCGAGCTGTCTGTGACTTTAGTTCTAGCGCGGATTTCATCATCCCTAATGACATCCCGCAGAGAAACTCTGAGCATAACCCTCCCCATTGTCCTTCGAGTGGCCTGGAGCTTTCTTAGCAGGCCCATCGTTAACTGCCTAGAGATGGGTTAGCATTAGCGAGACACTGACATGCAAATGAAAAAAAAATCACTTAATTCAACCAGTTTCGTTTGCGAAGCTCTCGATCCCAAACGGGCAAAACAACTTAACGCTTCTTGTCGTCATTCAAGCAGAAAGATCGCTTTCTACAGCTTTATACCTTTAGCACGTAACAAATACCGTCGACATAAAACCGATCTCCGAAGAAAGGCGATCTTTGCCGAAGCGACGGCTGGCATGACGCCAGCGCATATTGCATAGTCAGCGGACTGAGCTCCTGGATTTACTGTACTATCACGTTTTGTTATTCGATTAAGGGACCAGTACGCTTAGTATAAGTTTTACTTCACCAAAATACTTCTCGATCGCGTTTACGTAAAAAATTCAAATACTAGGGAAACAAGGACAGCGTCTCCGCGCGCGCGCTTCCATGTTTCCATAGAATTGAAATTTTTACGTAAACGCGATCGAGAAGTATTGAAGTGAAGGAAAACTTATACTAAGCATACGGTTTACGCGATGAGTTTGGAGTGGACGAGGTGTCAGCGTTTAAGGTTCCACTACGTTTTTATAGTATTAATGAGTTTTTTTTCAGTGGGTATTAGGAAATATCGTGCTAACCTAGTGATTTGACCTATGGTCTCTCAAACAGTTTTTCGAAATTAACGTACGAAAATTTACATTTGAAATTTACGATGAGCTCTTAGGCGCAGAAATTCAATGGTGTGTAAGAAGTTCCCGATACTGTTTTGTCACTGACTTCGTTGAAAGATGACTAAATTTAGTTAAAATTTTGTTCAGTTCTACTATCACGTTGCTCTTTTTATAAATGACCTAACTTTTCATAATCTACTCGAATGCAAGCTCTTAAGTTTCTGAAGTTATCTTTAGTTCGCTCCATGACTCTCGACTTTGTAATATCCTCTAATTTCTGTTGAGTAAGACATTACTTGCTACTTTTAGTTGGTTTTAGAAACTTAAATATACTTCTCACGAAGCTCCAGCAATCTTCAATACCCGATAATTTCACCCGATCAGATGGCTTCGGCTGATAATGTACAGCCAAACCAACTTAATCATGACATACTGTGAAACTTTTTCACAGAACATGTCACACTGGCATCGCATTGCTTGACAAGGGAAATCATTATGACGCTTACTGCGATAAGGTTCTACGATGGGTCAAACAAAAATCAAATGGTCTGACTGTACATACAACACGCAAAATGTACAAACAATCCCACTGTTACCAGAGCTCTGCTTCTAAAAATTGCAGGTAATTTTTAATACAATTTTATTTTTATCGTTGTAGAGGCAATAGGAGTAGGTACATATTATGTATTTTAATTGTCATTTCTATCACCGTTTTTGAGATACAACCATGTGATGGACAGATGGATAAACGGACGGACGGTGTATCGGCACTAATAGGGTTCCGTTTCTCACCCTGGAAGTATGGAAGCTTAGAAATAACCGTTTTGCAATTTAACCATCTTTCTAATTAAGGGATAATTTTTGTGGGTTATTGTATAAGTTAGAAAACTTGAACTATTATTATACTACTAGCTGTTGCCCGCGACTCCGTCTGCGAAGAATAGGGGTAGGTATAAAAAAAATAGCCTACGACCTATTCTCAGACCTACCGAGTATAGAGAAAAAAGTTTTATAAAAATCGGTCAAGCCGTTTCGGAGGAGTTCGATAACAAACACCGTGACACTAGATTTTTATATATTAAAGATAAAAATTAGACATAAATAGATTAGATGTACTTAACTCTACCCTGCTTCTAAGAACTTTATTAGTCTCATAAATTGGACGCTGTCGCCTTTATAATAGTAAGATTTTATTGAAATATTAACTTCATAATAACATCGCCGTCTCGTAGATAAGATTCCTAAGTAATTGCCCAATATTTAGATTATTACTCCGAGTGCCCAATTTTAAACGCTCCAATCTCCAGAAATCCTCAAAAAAATGTTCGCGGAATTTTCATTTTATCTTAATAACCTTTTTAAAAACTTATTAAGCGCCTGATCTCTAATTTGGCCACGTTTTGGACAATTTCTCGGCGCGGGAAGCTAGGCAAAAACTGGGCGCTGGGAGCGGCCATCTTTAATTTGTTCTTTAATTAATACCGTTTTTTTTTAATAACGCCGACAGGTGGCCTCTGTTTGTGTTTTAGTCACGAGTTTTTTTTCGACTAATTTGATAACGATTGTTGCTTTTGTTAATTGCCTCGTTTTGATTCACAGCTGTACTACTGCTCTGTTTTAGTTTATTTTTGTGATGACTGTTCGAAATAGTAAAACGCTAAGGTCGCTGTTTTAACTACTTACATGAACCAGCCAGGCAATACGTAAACCACAAAACAACTGGTTGGGATGAATTACCGTATTTATTATTTAAAAAAATATATATATTTTTTCAATAATTACGATATTTTTTGTCAAGTAGAAACTCTCCCATATGCAGGCTGACTAGAATTGCTAATAGTTGCAGCGACATAACGGATATTCACTATGACCCACCCGGTAAACTAATTAGAAATATCATAAAATAATTTGAACCACCCGCCCAAGCTTGTTTTCTATCTAATTTTGCTTGTTTTTTTTTGTTTCTTAGCAGCAATTACTGATGTAAGTACCTAGTGTTAAAAATTGTTGGTAAACCTTAAATAAATAAAATAAAAAATGTAAAAAATAAGAACATAAATAAAAATAATAAAAATAATAATATTTTTTATTCAGACATCATAAAAGGTCCACAGTTTTGTAACCCTACAATAAACCCTACAAAGATCAAGATCAATTAAAAAATTCAACAAACAAAATTCATCTTAGTCCGCAAGACGTTAAATATTTCAGTGTAATACAAAAACGATAAGCAAACTCCGTAAATAGAACGGCCACAAACTCCGCGATAAAACAAAGGTAAAATGGCGTAACTTTAAAATCTTGTAATTACAAGTTTTGATCCTTTTTGTGAGTTTTATTTTAATTTAGCGTTCCCTTCCGAAACTTGGTAATTTATGGACGAGGAGTTTCACTTCCGCTGAGTTTCCTCTGTCAACTCTAATAAATTGAAATTATAAAAAGAGGGTCAACAAGCGCGTAATATTAATATTAGGTAGGTACGTGTTTTAATTTATTCAATGGGCTCAAGAAGTAGCTATAACTAAGTTCACGCTCGCGTAATTACGAAAGGGAGCAATGACTCTTGAACACTTAATTACTTACTACACTGGCTCAGTGACCCAAATAGGACCTTGGCCTCCGACACCAGAGAGCGCCACTCTTCCCTATTTTGCACCACCTCGTGCCAATTGGCTGCGCCAAGGGCGGTTATGTCTTTCTGCACTTCGTCCAACCAGCGGTATCTAAAGCGACCCACCGGACGTCTTCCGCTTGGTCGCCCCATATACGCTCTCTTCACTGCCCGATCCTCTCCCATCCTCTCTAGGTGGCCGAGCCAGCGCAGTCTCGCCGCCTTGGCTTCTCCAATTACATTGGGCTCAGACACCAGGTCTTCCAGCTCCCGGTTCTTTCTCCTCCTCCACTTGCCATCTTCCTCTTGAATCGGCCCTAGCATCTTCCTCCAGATCTTCCGCTCAGCCACTAAGAGCTTGCCCTCTTCTTTTTTCGTTAGTGTCCAAGCCTCGCACCCATACAACAAAATTGGTCTAATGACAGTCTTATAGACACGAATCTTGGTAGCTCTGCTGATCAGCTTGGACACCAGCACTTTGTGGAGCGCTGCAGAGCATCTTAGGGCGTTCTGGATGCGCATGGTAATCTCCTCCTCACGTTGGTTGGTGTCAGCACACGGCGGACACGACGCACAATATACGCGTTCTTGAATCAACATAAGCACGACGACGTCTGTACACGCGTCAATGTGTGCGTAAGATGCACAGGGCTGACTATCGCAAAAAGAGATAGAAAGAGATAGCTGCGGAAATTGAATGCCGCGCCGTTCGTTGAGCGCGAGCAACGTTGTAATGTAAAATAAAATGAGTAGGTAATCTAATTATCGTAGTACTTACAATTAAACTTATCATTTGTCTAAATTAAGTGTTTAAAAATAAGTGAATGAGTGTATACCTAATTCATTTTGTAAAGACAATTAGAGAATGTAATTATAGATATTGATCTATTGATAGGATATAATTAACAAATTAATTTTACAAATACCTGCTAATATAAGACGTCTATTTATACATTATAGGTAACAAACTTTTAAACCTAGTTACCTACACTGTACATGTTGCTGATTAAAGTTGGTTATCTACCTTTTCGAAATCGAAAAACTCCTTTCCTTATCTTTGGCTGTTGCCAAACACCCATACAATGCACAATATATTTATTACCATTTCGCAAAAGTTTAGTGCCGTGCGGCCGACATGCTTCGCGTTGCGCACCCGACTGGTGAACAGCGGCGTCAAGCAATCGGCGCCTTGGGGGGTGGGGTAACTCGAATCGGTGCGGGGCGGAGCGTGTCCATTCTGTACATTAGTACTATTATATATTCTGTGGTGTCAGTCACGATGCACCCGAGATACTTAAAACGGATCTTAGTTGATAACCGTCATAAGAGTATCGTGAAGGAGGAACATACTTGGGAGCGGATTGTGATAGTGACCACTGCCTGCACGGGGTGAAACTTAGGTCAAAATCAGGGTAATAGCTGGCCGACGATTGACGGAAGAGACACAAACCCTAGACATAGATAAGTTTAAAGATAAAGACACCCCTTAAACAGTTTCTTGAACACTTAACTCCAAAATTTTTACTTTTGCGGTCATCCCGTGTAATCCATATATTTCATACTAAATACAAACTGAAACATGGATGCACAGAAAAACCCAGAAAAGAAAGACCAGCGCTGGGAATCGAACCCAGGTCCTCAGCATTCCGTGCTTCGTGCTAAACCCCTACACCATCAAACTGTTGCTAGCAAGGATCCATCCAATAAGAGGCGGGCAAGAGAAACAATACACACTTATCTTCACAGGCGATTTATCACATTCTCGTGACACAAAGGTACATAGTACTAGAACAAACGGCGGCGCCCCGTCCAGCTCGCAAATCAAATTTCCACTCTGACGCCGGCGTTCATTTAAGACCCGTTACAAACAATCTCTTGAGTAATTGTAATTACACTTAATCAAGTGAGTAGGCCCTTTAATAGTAGTTAAGGAAGGAGGTAATTAATTACGGGGAGAGTTGCTGCTGCGATGCGAGCGTGGCTTTACGGTGGACCTCCTAAATATTGGGATTTTTGGTGATTGAATGTTAGGATATACACGGGAACTTTGAGTTTTCGGGTTGAAAAGTAGCATATATTACTCGCTGATAACATAGCTTTGTATAGGTGAAAGAGTTTTTAAAATCGGTTTTTAGTTTTTGAGTTTATTCATATAGGTAAACGCAATCAATTAAAACTTTTTGTTTCACTTTATAATATAACTAACTAGCTGTTACTTGCATTTTTTTTGCGTCATGTGGGAAATTTAAACATTCCTGGAATAAAATATTAAAATTATTAAATATATTTAAAAACGCTGTCGGCAAAGCAGTTCCCTGCTCTGTCGATAAAATAGCAATCCGCACTGTCGGCAAAGCAGTGCTGGAGTGTACGGTAGATAGAGCAGTTACGTTTGAAAGTTAATATGGCGTGACTTCAAAATAATGCGATGTCAGTTGCATTTAATAGTAAATAGAAAGTATAATTAGATATAATTTAACAAAGAATTGGCATATAGAAAATAAACTTAAAAAGTCGTTTCTTAATTCACGGGTAAGTGTTTCAGTTAACAATATATTTTGTGTGTGAACTTAGATCAATTAGGTTAATTTATTTGCCGATTCTAATGAATGAACAATTATCATTCTTACATGCATAGTCCAATTAGTTTTAACATAGTCTTTAGTTAGAATCTGTTGGCTAATTATGCAAGCATTTAAAGCGTCACTTTACAAAAAAATATAAAAGAAAAGAAAAGACAGCGGTATTTTTTTTTGCTATTTGAATTTTGAACAGATGTCCATTGCTCGTATTGAGCATACGTTGTAAAAAAGTAATTTTGTACGTCGTTTTTTTCCTCGCATTCAAAGTGAAAAGTAGAGTGTTTAACGCGGGACTAAACTACCATAATGACAACTTGAATTATAGCCTCTCTCGCTATCGCTCGGGTGGCTAAATATCTCGTGTCATTATGGCTTGTTTTAGTCCCTTGTTGAACAATCTACTATTTCACTTCTCATGCTCTTAAAATGTTACTTTAGTCTCTGCATATCGGGACTAAAGCTCTTTTTTGATCTCTAGGGATTAAAGTAAATTTTTTTAATTTACTTCGGAAACCCCATAAACTGCCAATCACGGTGTTTGTGGATGGAGGATTATTGCCATTTTCAGTGACTGGGCATAGACAATTTTATAGCTTTCCACAGACCGCAGCGCGCTGCGGTCGCTCCGAAGCGCTCCGTAGCGCCCGCTCCGTAGCGCTCCGTAGCGCCCTGCGCTTCGGTCTGTGGAAGCCTTTAGGGCGTGGAAATAACCTCAAAATGAAAACTGTATAAAAAATATTTTAAAAAATAATAATTTCGTGAAACACCATGAATAATTACGAATATTAATCTATTTAAATATATTAAAGATGAATTCATTTTATTATGCATACCTACTTAGTCCAATTAATTAATTAGCTATGAAATAATTTTCAATTTTGAATCTGTTGGCTAAATATGCAAACATTTTATTTAATGTTATTTTGTTTTATTAACACTAGTCTATATATTGACTATATTTTACTAACACCTATGGATGATGTGCCAAAATGTGTCATTTATCCGAAATAAATATTTTTGAATTTGAATTTGAATTTAAAGCGTCACTCAACAACAAAAAACCGCGGAACAAATTTAAATTGCTAATTCTGAACAGACGTCCATTGCTCGTATTGAGCGTACGTTGTATTAAAGTAATATTGTAGATTAGAATACCTAAAACATCGTTTTTTTCCTCGCATTCAAAGTGAAAAGTAGAGTGTTTAACGCGAGACTAAACCGCCATAATGACACGCGAATTATAGCCACCCTCGCTCTGCTCGGGTGGCTAAATATCTTATGTCATTATGGCTTGTTTTAGTCCTTTGTTGAACAATCTACTTTTACTTATACTCTCCCCCATTATTGATGTTACTCATCTTACGAGTAAACAATCAACTCTCGTTGATTTAAAAAAAATAATAAGGCCTTCAATTTAAACAAAACTTTCCATCGTGTTCGAACGCGATCGTGATTTTGTTTTCATTAATGCATGTAAAATTTTGTTGTAAACGATCCCATAATTAGTCGCGCTGGCGTTGAAAGTACGCTTCATTTCCTTAAACGTAAATGTACCGTGAAACGCGCGCCGCGAGTTGTCGTCTCATATATTTGTCAGTTAAAATTTTCAATACCTCGTCATGACAAGGAAACAAAATAATTCACGTGTAAAATTAAAACGTAATTATTTTCTCCGACTGGCCTTGGGAGGGCCAAAAAGGCTGGAAACGTTAGATAATTGTCCAACCTTGGCTTCTTTCGGACGTTACAGCGCCTTTTTCAACTTCCCAAATTGTCCAATTATATAAAGATTAAAATGCGAAATTGGAAAAGTTACTTCAAAGTGTTTCAGCCGGTTAAGTTATTGACTGAGCTGTTGAAAGAAATTTACTTCGTTTTAATTCGGCTGGCGGCGAATTAATATTTAGACTATGTTAGAATATAAAGTTATTTGAGTTTTTCACTAACAATCTTGTAGATTTTAGATTTGTTTTCACGGTTTTAACGTCAAAATTCTTTTTTTTTTAATCATACCGAATCAAGAACAGAAAAATCACGAAAGTGTCTGAGCCTTTGGGCATTTGCTGAGCTAAGTTGCCCAAATTACTTAATGAATATGAAAAAGATGTCGGAGAAAATTAACAACTAGCGGATTATGACATCTTGGAATGTTCCGCTACCAATCCGCCGCTATTCGCGGTATCAGAGGAGCAAATAAAAAGGTTGTAGGTGATTGACATGAACCGCCGCAACCCGCCTAGCGCCTGAATAAATCGATTATTCATAATGTCTTTCATACCGGTCCTGTTTAATGAAATCGCCACTATTAGCCCAGCAGACTAGGTTAGGGAGCTGTAACGAAACAAGTACGTAGCCAAATTCCAACTTTCCTTTCAACTTTCATAAATAATTTAGGAGACAAGGAAAACATTGTCCGATGCCAGCTTGAATAATTAAGTGTCGTGCAGCGTAACTTTTTTAATAAACAACTTGGACGGTTCTCGTGCAGCGACTACGGAAATTAGCTCTTTACTCGAAAACGGTCCACGGCCAAGGATATTGATATTAGCTGCAGATCGCAGAGGAAACGAGCGACTTCAAAGGTTCTTTGAAAATTAAGTTTGCCTCTTTATTTATCGTTTCGATTTGTAAAATTATACGACGGCACGATGACTTGGGATTTATAATAATCACACTCAAATGAAATGATTAAAACTACGGAATATGTATCGTAAAAGCAAATGGAAAAGTTCTTTGTTGCTTTTTGTTGACTTTCCTTGCATTGTTATCCAACCTACATACGTATACCAAATTTCAAGTCAATCCGACCACTGGGAGTATATTATTCGACTTTGAAACTTTGTCCCTTGCTAACTTGTTAAAGCGAAACCCTTCGCTTGTCTGTCCGTCTGTCACAAGCAATTTGCACCGTATCTACTTATCCGATTACGTTAAACTTTGATACAAGTTTCTCTTTCTCACATTCACGCTTTCACTTGAGTGTCACGTGACTTGCCTCTTTTGGGGGGTTTGGGTTTTGAAATTGAACATTAGAACAGTGCACTTCATTTTTGCCTGTCTGGCATCTTGTTAACTCTGAGCTTAGAGACGATATTCGCTTAGAAAGACCCTTTGATGTCCTTAGCTTTGTCATATAACAAAATATTCTCTATTTAGGTCTTTTTAAACATTAATTTAGGTTGATTTATGATTTTTAGTAATTTGATTGAAACTTGAAAGTGATAGATAGTTAAAATTGTCCTAACTAAACGAGTACCAAAGCAACTGTATCATAAACTCAAATCTACCTCTATTGTCTTACGTTATCACATTAGTAGATGCCCCATAATGAAGACTAATTCGCAATCTCCAAGCCCTCTTAATGGCGCGCGGCACGCATTTGTTTCCATTCATAGTGAGAGAGGCTGTTGAATCCAGTTTTGAATAATAAACATAAATCTGTGTTTGGGGAGGTGTTTTGTTAGTAACCTCCGGCGGCGTTGTTTCGTGATATTATTGCGTTTGCCACCGGTGACAATTGTGTTTGATGGGCGATGCATGACCCAAATCTCCGCCAAGAACCAAATCAACAATCTCTCGAATTAATCTCAAATTCTCAAAGGTCATGACGGATAATTTAATTAATTGATAGTTGGATTGGTTGGTCTGCTATATCTTGCTACAAATGAGATAGTTTTTGAAGATGTTTGAATAACGCAATAACGTTCAACAATAACCAATAATAATCATGCAAAAATAAGATAGTTTTCATCTTAGAAAATTGCATAGTACCAGGGGATTTCTTCGCAGACGAAATCGCGGAGGACAGCAAATTTGTCTTAGTCAAGAACCAAGATAAAAATAATATAGCGTCATGTTTTTGGTCGTAATCGCATTCCATGATATCCTGCGGCGTCGCTCCGGCATCCTTCTCTGTGTTCCGTGAGGATCCCTACAAGCCCCTTATAATTGCATCTAAGTAAGATCCTAGTGGAATATGGTTGCCTCAGATCTTTAGTTCTAGTGGTTTCTACCTATGGCGTGTGCAGTCTGTCACTCCGTAATTGACTGCACTCTTTTGTAGATATAAGAATATAGCAAAATGTTTTCAATCATAGTTCCATGTCCATGATTTTAGCTTAAGAGAATATCTACTACCAATATTTTAAGATTCTTTGCTACATCAATTTATATTCCATTGTGAGTAAAAATTTGAAAAGTACTTTACGAAAATGTGATTGAATTGAAATCGAGAAGCTGCGGGCGGCGTTGCTTATACTTTTTATTTTGCAGTTATTCTGAAAAGAAGACTTCTTACAGAGTAGCTCCTGGGAGCTGAATGCAAAATGTTTCTAACTTTGCCAAAGTGAAAACTCGAATTTTCTCTGTGTATATTTCTGCCTTTGTGCCTTGTTGCATTATTTGTTGCCTTAAAATTCCGTAGCCATTCTTTGTGATCATTTTCGTAACTTTTCCATGATGATGTTGGTTGGAAAAGTCAATTGGTTTATACGAGTACGTAGTGTGGGTGGGTGAGTGCCTGCATCGCAGCCTCCATTGTCTATTATACTGTATAGTTTGATGTCTGATAGATCAGCAACTACAAACTTTTATGTGTAGGTACAATCGAACGACCACAATCATGCCTCGTGATAAGCGAAGACGTGGCCTTAGTCTTTTGCTTAGTAAATGCCCATTCACCCTAGATTTGAAGACAAACAGATTGTAAAGTTCATGGAACGTAGACATGCATTTGTAAACCCAATCTTTAGGTGTACTGTTTTATTTTTTATTATGAGAGGGAAGCAAACGATGAAGCGGATCATCTGAAGGGAAATGATCACCCACCGCCCATGAATATCAACAACTCAAGGAGACTAACAGATCTATTGCCGCCCTTCAAAGGAAGTAAAAACCCTTTTCTTGAAAACCTCGATGCCATAATTGTCTGGAAACACTGCTGCCGGAAGTTAATTTCACTGTACGTGCCACGGTGTGGCGGAGAAAACGTACAGTTGGTAAACCGCCATTCATCGAGATGGTAACGATAAGGTAACGATGGACTGATAACAAAAATGTCCGAAATCGAATCACACTGTAATTAAGTAATTAACGAGCAAGCAAAACTTATATATAACCAATTTTATAAAAAGGAAAAATTATAGTTTGACTATATTTGGAAAACATGGAGTCTGTCTCGTGTTCCTGGTAACTACTTTTGACCGTTCACCTGAATATTTCGTGGTGCAGCTGTATCAATCTAGTCGAGATTGGACTATTCAAACATCGGGACTGTAGTTGATGAGTGTTTGCGATGCTCGTACTGCGGTATTTGTTTGTTGGTCTTTACCGCTGCAACTCTGGATGTGGCCAAACAACCGGCGGCGGTATATGTGATTGCTTTGATGTGAAAGGTACTGCGACGCATATCAAAGAGGCGAAGAGGACCTATGCTGTTTTATTAGTAGGTATTTGTATAGTGGTTAGGTGGTTAGTGCATACGTGCGTCTTTGGCTTTCAAGTCCTGTAGCTGTTACGTTTAGTTACTAGTCTTACGTACCTACAGCACGTACTGGGGTGTCCCCTAGATGACACAGTATCAAATCACATAAAGTTTTTAAAGAATGATGAACAAAATCGAATCACTTTGGTTCCCATAATTTTATACAGAAACAAACTGCTTTCAGGATTTTTTAATGTCATCTTATAAAATACAGTAGATTAGGTTAGTTTAATTAAAATTCTGAAGAAAGTACTGTTTGTGAAATAAATTACGTTTTGACAAACGATACAATATGTAAACTTAACCTACCCTAAAGAAATCTCTTGATAATGCGATCAAAAAGGTTTGTCTAGTAAATAGTTTCACCTATCAAAGATTTATTTAGTCCGTTATTCTTATCAAAATTTCATTTTGACACGCTTCCGTTCTTTAGCGAAGGAGCGACGATATCCGCTTCAAAATAAATCCAATTTCATATCAAGAATGAAGACATAAACCGAAAAGCTGACGCAGCAGTCTCTTATACATGCTGACTCAGTGTTCGAACTCGCAAGATACCCGCAGGGTTTTGCCACCGCCCTCCCGATATCTGGCTTGAGCTTTGTACAATATATTGAAACGAATAAACGAGTAATTTCTGTATCGTGTTGCAACAAGATTTGATGTGGCTTCGGGATAGTCTTTGCGGTGGACTTGTAAAATTACTTTTATTTTTATACCAACGTGAAATGTATCGCTTAAATTGAAAAGATCCTCTGGTGAATAGAACAAGTTAAAAAATTTGGTGGTTTCGTAAACTACGAAAACAACGGGAACATTTAAATTTTCTTTACATCTTTGTCGAATAACGTAACTTATAAATCATCGTTTCGACGATATCAGAAAATATCATGGTAGTTTCGTTACACTGCGGGGCCCCATTTATTCAATCATCGGCAGCAATGTATAGCTTGTCTAGTTTAAAATGACGCGCCCCACTACCGCACTCACGCACAGGATTCGAAACTCAATTCAAGCTACAATAGACTCTATTGTAGCTCAAATTGAGCTCCAAATCCCGTGCGCAAACGCGGTGGTGGGGCGCGTCATTTCAAACTAGACAAGCTCTACCGCAATTCGCATCATATTTTTCGCACCATCTACATGAGGCTTCAGCCTTTGTCACCTCTCTGATGGTAACAGGGGAAACAGGGGATCAAAATCTATATCTGGTTACCACTACCACGAATACCTAAGTATTCGTTAACCTTTCGTATCCAACGCGGATCCGCGTCAGATTTAAGGCTATTGTTTTTTTTTTGTAATCTGTAACATCGGCACTATTTGTAACAAACGAGACTAGAATGCAGGTTTTTATTACTTTTGGCAATTCAATTGAATTTGAAATTCGGCCAAAAGATAAAAAACTCCCACATTCATTATCCTCACTTCATCTAACGCACTGATCGTCTGAGATTTACACAAAATACGAACTCCCATTAGCCTGAAACACGTTAATTACTAACTCGATTGTTCCGCGATCACCACTCTCGCGCACGTGTCTGATCGTTTACTCCGACAATCCAAATTGCACCATCTAACTCTACGTTTAGAAGGCATTTTGGGCTTGAGCTGGAAGGTTGCTAGCTGTAATTAAAGGTGGGCGTTACGTTCCACCCGAACCGTAGCGATTAAAGCGTTGCCTGGAACAACCCTTTGCTAAGAGTTAATTTTTAAATAACGAGCGCTCGTCGGTTTTGTTGTAAAAAGTTTTCACTTCTCAACTTCTTGAGGGTTTAATACTTAATAGATGCTGCTCGAAGATACTTTTACTGTACCAGACGCTGTAGGTACTATTTAGGATTCTGTAGTGCTACAACGAACCCTTATAGTGTCGCCATGCCCGTCTATCTATCAGTCTGTCCGCCCGCGGTCTAGCATACAGACTGTCGATGCTAAGAGGTTGTAATTTTGCATGGATATATCTGCACAAGCTAAACCGTTGGCATGAAAAATGAAAAAAAATATATCTTAACGAATTTAAAAAGAAAACCCGTCCCGCCCCCGACCTGCTGCCGTCCTATGTGTGGTCCAGTGGTTACTTCATCGATCACTCCCAACTGACTTTATTTTTTCCCTCACCATTTTAACCGTTGGCAGTACCGGTTCGGTTCTCGCAGATAGGTTTGCCACGCTCGGTAAGCTTTTGAAACCAGCTTGCAGCACCAATATTTTTCAGCAAAAACAACGGAGCCGTTTGCAGTTGTTAATAAAATCGTGTACGAAGGTGTGGCAACGCGCTTGGTGGTAAAGTAAAGTTGGCTAAGGTCGGCTCGAGTGGTCCAACTCTCTAACGAGATCGCCTCGCGCTCGAGAGCCTCCAGAAGTATGTTTGAACTTCGAGGGCGTTTCGAATTATGGAGCAACAAAATTAATTAGTCATTAGAGCTCTGGATCAAATTAAGGTGAATTTCGGATATTCTACGTTAGATTAGACTGAATGTTCAAAATGGCAAAACAAAGTTTAATTGAATTGTTGTTTCATAGCAAATTAACGGGCTTTGTTTTATGTTTAGAAACTTTTTAGGAACTGTGGGGCGATCAAAATTATTTATCCAAAGTGTATTCGATGTTATTAAGAAGTTGTGGTAGACTATGTGGTGGTGTGGTAGTGGTTTGAACTATGGCCTTTCAAGCAGAAGTTCATGGGTTCGAACCCGGGCTCGCATCTCGGAATTTTTCGAAACCTTCACACACCTGCTAAGAAATTGATTGGTGTGTGTGAAGTAACCCATCCGCATTAGGCCCTTGCGAGAACTACGGCCCTCTCATGCTGAGGGTAGGCCTGTGCCCTGCAGTGGGACGTATATAGGCTGGGATGATGATGATCGTGATAAATAGTTTGACTTGCCCCACATTTATAATAGCCCCTCCCTAGCTACCTTACATGTCATTGTTTACTGTTACGAGATATAGGTAGGTACACAAAAGTGTAGGTACAATTCTAAAACTCTGAAATAGAAGAGTGTTTTAATCAATCTTTCATATTATTTTTAGCTTTTTCAAATTGTTTAGTATCAAAACGAGAGTCGTCATTGGGTAGTACACGCTCGGATCTAATTTGAATAACCTAATGTCGGAAAAGGAATACCTTAAGTTAATTTCGAGGTAACAACCACGAACTCCGCGGAGATTAAATTAGAATATTTTTCCAGGTTTTAAAAGTGAATTGTGATGTTGAAAAAAGTTGTTTTTAAACGCTGCGAGAGAGAATGTTTGCTTTGGGAGGAAAAGAGTATAAAAACTTAACCGTAGGAAATGCAATTGAAACGGAGTTTAGTAAATTGTTTTAGTCTTCAGTCGTACAAGAGAGAAATGCTATCCGGAAATAAAATAAATTTTCTAAAAGTTCTCGGTTTCGGAAGCGTTTACGAGAATATACTCTAGCAATAGCAATGCTATCTTACTCAACATGTTTTTAATGTAGACAATTATTTTCTACATATACGTAAAATCGAATCGGACAGTTAGAAGAATTACTTCTTCATATGTTTTTCGATTAGTAATCCTGACAAAAAGTATACATAAATAAAAAGTATAAGTATATTGTATAGGTATAGTTAGGTACTAGCTTTTGCCCGCGACTCCGTCCGCGTGGAATTAGTAATTTGGGCAGCTTATTTTTTTTATCCAATTTGCTTTTTCATCAATTATGGCTCTCCTTAGTTCCTCGATATAAAAAAAATACCGCTAAAAAAAAATAGCGCTATTCCCTCTACGTTTAATTGTTTTACCTGTAGGCTATCTTCCAAGTTCCTTAAACGAAAAACAACATGTAACATCACCAACACCAATTATCACACAGTTGATTTTGCTTACAACAATACTCGCTTTGATTAAACATTCTCGAGCCGGATCGGATGCCTTCGGCTGCACTTCGGCAAATATCAATCTTCCTAGAATCTGTTACTTCTGTGATAGGCGAATGTAGACTTTGCAGCTTCGATTTGAAGGTTCTTTTTAGTTGAGGCAGGCTGTGGAGAAGGTACAGCCAACACGTTCAGCTACCAGTTGCATTACGCTAATGGCACAATGCTGTTTGTTCCAACGCTCGTAGAAATGAAACGCACGACGGGTAAAGCTGAGGCTGTTAGTGTATTGTTACGCTTCCAAGTGTGATTGAATTTCGATGTGGGTTGTTTCATCTGCTTTGGCTGATAATGTTTGATGCTAAGTATTGTTTGTAAAATAAGCTGCTTGGCTACTACTAAGCTCTTGAATCAACTTTGATTTTGATTTTATATTGCGGCTGAGGGTCAGCTAGTTGTCTCGTATCGCTTACATCCGGGACTTATCGCCACAATTTATCACCAATATTTTGACCTCGACGTTTCGACCTCAGTGGCCGCGGTCTCGAATGATCTACAATTAGCGGGACTCTAAGTTCCGGTGTTATAATAACTGTATAAATGATCGATCATGACATGTTAAGAGGGTTTATACCTGCTGAGCTGGCAACGTTGCATTTTTGTTAGTTTTTCTCGATTATCCCATAAAAATTGAATGAAAATTAAAAATGTTTTGAATACAAATTGTTCTAATATATAAATTAATGTGTCTACTGCAATAATAATTCGTGATAAGACTTTTATTTTCTTTGAAAACCTTTAGGTAATAATTTGTTCGTTTTTAAAGAAAATATAAGTCTATCACTAATTATTATTGCAGTAGACATATTAACTTATATATTAGAACAATTTGTATTCAAAACATTTTTAATTTTCATTCAATTTTTATGGAATAATCGAGAAAAACTAACAAAAATGCAACGTTGCCAGCTCAGCAGGTATAAACCCTCTTAAGATAAATAGAATGCTTATGTTGCTTCTCCGCGTAGTTATGAGTTTAAGTCATACAAAAAAGCTAAGTTTGCGTTGAGAATGTACATTTTCGTGCTATTATCCCGCTCTCCCTCCGCATAAAAAAATAAAATTGAACGAGCCCAAATGCAACTAAAACCACAAATTAAGAGAACCGCCATCATAAATAAAAATCCGGATACGTGATCGCCTCCCTCCGAGTCATCCTCAGCAGCCGTCGATCCAACGACAGTCGATCGTAGAAATTATAATTTAAAACGTAAACCTAACTATTTTGCATGACTAAATGTCACTACTTCGCGGAGAAGCACAATAACTATTCCATTCATTTTAACTTGGAACTCCGCAAAATAACGTTAGCCAGAAGCCGTTAGTGCTTTCTATCGCTTTCCCCATCTCTTTCTGACACCATCTTATGCCGTTTGACAGAAAGAAATAGTGAATACGAGCCAGCGTCTGCGTGTTAGATAATACGGCCTCAGGTTAACTTTAAAAATGACTGTTTTTTGTTTTTTTTGTTTGTTTTTTGTGATATTTTTGTGTCTTGTGTACAATACAGAATTTACATACATGCAATGCATACATAACGCCTGAATCTGTATAGTATTTAATGATCATTTTTTTATTTGAAAATATGTTTACATTACCTTACAGAAAAAACCAATGCACCATGAAACACAAATTTACTACAAACAATGAAATCATGATGTCGCACTCCTAGACCAATCAAGAGTAGGTACATCAACTCAAAATAAAACACCCGTTTTAATTTAGACTTCATTTACTTTCAGGAAGTTCTGAATTACAATGGCTGATTATTTTGAGTTTATATACTCTGGATATAGGTGTGGTGTATGCCCAAACTTGTTCCGCAAATATTCCTGAACTCGTCACAGTCTAGGCGGGCCGGGCGTGGATGCGCACGCGCGGCACGAGGCGGGCGAGGCGGTGCTCCACGCGCAGTTCCTCATCAACGAGGGCGCCCTCGTCACCGCCACCGCCGACGACCAGCTCCATCTCTGGACCTTCCGCCAGAAGGTGCCGCAGAGAGTGCAGAGCCTCAAGTTCCAAAGAGAAAGGTGAGCCTTTTATAAAGTTGTGTAGGTAGTTGACCAAGAAAATCCTTTACCACAGTGCAAGCCACACAGAAGAGGCGTGGGGCGCGTCGCAGTCTGCGTCGTTTGTTCGCAGGCTGCGTCTCCGCCCCGTCTCTTCTGTCTGCTTTGGATCGCGACGCTTTTATAGATTTGGTATGAAAACTGATTCAAGGGGCGCCACGAATGCGATGCGCCACCGCCGCCGCCACAGGACAGGTCTCTTATTATTTATTTAGTACCTGGGCGACCGAGCTCTGCTCGGGCAGAAACTCGGTACCAAGCGTTTTCCCAGAGATAAGACCAAGCTAGATCAATTTTTCATCCCCGAAAACCCCCAAATACCAAATTTTATCGAAATCGTTGGAGCCGTTTCCGAGATCAAAACACCGGAGGGGTGGGGGGGGGGGGTGAGAGGGGGGGAGGGGATGCAGGGGAGGGAGCGCGGGGGTATTAAAGGGGGGATGAAAATTTCATTGATTTTGCCGTAGGATGCATCGTTTTCAAGATATTTGACAAAAACACCGGAGGGGGGGGTTCAAGTCACGTTAAACTATCGTCCGTAAACCGACTTTACAGACAACCGGCTTTTCCTGTTCTGTGCTCCCAATAGGGAACGTGCACATAGACGGTGCTGCCAACTGGTGCCATAAGGGTGCCATCAATTTGAATGTTTTACCTTGATAAGTTTGTTTTACTGTCCGCATAGTGTCTCTTCTGTCGCATTAGTGCTGCCGCCTATAGTTATTGCACGTTCCCTATAATACTTTTTCTCACAAAAAAGTAACTTTTTCTCACAAAAGAAGTAAGAAACTTGACGTTTTCTCATGAAAAATAAACTTAAAAAAAAAAAAAAAATGTTGAAAAAAACGTGGAATCGAACCGAGGTCGGCTGGATCCGCGACCACCCAATTTCTAATGTGCCATTATGATCTGCTCGAAGTCGGCGAAATTTAGCTTTATATTCTAATGCTAACAAAAATAGCCGGAAAACACGAGTAAAAGCGATTTTCTGAAAATGAAACATAGCTAGATCAGTTTTTCATCCCCGAAAACCCCCACATACCAAATTTCATCGAAATCGTTGGAGCCGTTTCCGAGATCCTGATTATATATATATATATACAAGAATTGCTCGTTTAAAGGTATTAGATTTAAACATTGTCAATGTCATGTACATTATTAGTAAAATAAGTCAATAACTTAGTTTTCTGCATGGCTCACACCTAAGGGTTGTTAGTTGTACGGCTTAACACATTATTGTCCAGTATCTGGGCGACCGAGCTCCGCTCGGGCTGAAACTCGGTACTAAGATCCTAATTATATAAAATACTAGCTGACCCGGCGAACTTTGTTCTGCCTTAGAGTACCCCCCCCCCCGCACCCCGCATTGTACATCCTGGCGGCTCTTGTACTTACATTGCGTCATCCTTTTTCGTGTATGCAGCCGGCGTTCATCGATTTATTAGACGTTGTCACGTCAAAAATTAAGGGGTGAACCTGAAAAATAGATGTTGGCCGATTCTCAGACCTGCCCGATATGCACACAAAATTTCATGAGAATCGGTCGAGCTATTTCGGAGGAGTTTGGTAACAAATAAATAAAAAAAAAAATCATTTGTTTCAGGACTAGGAGTCCCACATACAATGTGTTAGTTACATTCTTAATATATATGTTAGTAAGAGCATAAAATAAAATAATTGTGAATTTAAAATCAAAATTGCCATCAGAATTAAATAAATTCATTTAATTAATTAAAGTCAATAAATAAACAAATTTATTAGTTGAAATCGGGTTTTGTTCCGCTTACCTTGATTTAAAATAAGCCCGACATTTCGGCACAGTTGCATGCGCCATGATCACGAGACGACTGGAGAATTGCGGGTATGCTGGTATAACTGTCAGTCAAGAAAAATAAATCTATGGACCGCGATAGTCTAAAATATTGTGAAATAAATAAATAGTTATAATTCAAAAAATTAACATAAAAGTTTAAATCAAAGTTAAAATTAAAATCAAAATTTGAATAAAGTTACAATTTACATTTAAAACAACATATAATAAAACAAAATAATTCATAAATAATGTAATAGGTAACAAACACTGCGACACGAGAATTTTATATAAAAGATATAAGAGAATTTTATATACAAGAATTGCTCGTTTAAAGGTATTAGATAAGAAGTAAATGTGGCAATCAGTCTTTTTTTATTTCTGGTATAAGAACTGACACAAATGTAAAGCACTTACTTGGTCAACTTTACCCAAAGCCCAGTTTAGACCTGCGAAAAAATTGCTCAAATTACGTTACATTGCGATCTCGTAAAGCGAACGAGTTTGAAGTGGTCAATCGAACGCTGCAATGTAATGCTGGTCTAAACTGAGTGTAAGGTGTGAATTTTACTGCGCCATACGTATATGCGATCCCGGCAGTGAATGCATCAAAGGTTACAAGTATTTTGCGTATTGTTGTTTGAGCAGCCCGTCTACGCGTCTGGTAGCCCGCCCTGTCTCCGGTAAGCTGTCAAAGCCATCAGGGACTAACAGCAATAGTCCTTCCGAAAAAAAAGGTGTATTTTTGAGTACCTATTGATAAATAATAAGTCAAAGTAATTGAATGCTTGAAAAACAACATTATGTAAGATATCTTTATAAATTCTTGCACTGCAAAGTGACACCTGAATCTACATATATTTAGAAAATTAATAAGTTAAAGACTTAATAATAACAAATAACAGCTTTCTGGAGCTTTGTCGCGCTCACAAACTTTACCAGTTAACCGTCTCTCCGACATCGACAAACTAAAGGACGGCACTTAATTATTATTCCGTCAGCAAATCACGAATAATTGTTACTTTAACAAAGACATTTTCAACAAATAATCCTCGTGAACAACAAATTGGAGACGTAGAATCAGACCTTCTTTTGTCAACTCGAGACGTGATTATTAAGCGCCGACGAGCAACTCTCTTTGTCTCGCTCCTTCCTGGAACACTAGAAAGGGCTGGAAGGGTGAATTAATGAAGAGTTTGGTCCTATTGTGGCGGGATCGTGATTTAATCCGAATCGTAATCAAATTTTGCGGGAGCTCGAGATATCGAAGAAGGGATCCTTACTGCGTTACTCTTATTTGTGTTATGCAGCAAAGCTTCGTATTATCCTTTGTCTAAATGTTTTTTACTAAATTTTAGAAACCGTCAATTGTTTCATGCTCACCACTTTGGTTGGGAGTCTAGCACTGTCCGTTTTAAGCGGAACTTTTTCCCACGCACGACGTACAATGAACGATGATGATAATAATGCATGAACCACGTATGATGAAGTTAGGGAACGAGCTTCCTATCCAGGAGCGATACAAACTGAGGGGTTTTTAAATAACTAGCCTATTTAGTAAAAAAATAGGAACGTGGTCGAAGTTATCCTAAGCCGGAAAAACGTAATTAAAGTTGATACTACATACTAATAGTTTATATAGTTTAGTAGAAGTTTATGTTTAGTCACAATCACGCCCGTTGGTGGTGTAAGACGAATCACGCTCGCCAACGCCTATTCCTCGACTTCTCATTACAATAACGATAATAATTATGACTTAAACAATAACAATGGCACGTTTAATGATCGAGTTAAGCCGGGGATCCATTAATTCGGAGCACCTGAATATTAACGACCCATTATAGCGGCCGTGGTCGCTCCAGGAGGGTTCCCGGTAATCCATAGCCTTCATATTTCACACACGTTTGTTTCTATGACATACTATTGACTAGCTCTCTCAGAATGAATGGGCTTGGGGCGTAGTTTCCAGGGCGGATGGGAAACTTTACAAACACCATAATCATTGTTCAGAGAAGAGCCCTGTGCCCTGCAGTGGGACGTATATAGGCTGGGATGATGATGATTATGATGATGATTATTGACTACAGTTTCTTCTACATTAACAAAATGAGAATTCATTCTCGCTCTCTCTAAAATCGGACTACATACTCTGTAAAAAGTTATGCGTAATCGATCATACATAAAACAATATATAAACGCGTCGATACCTCCTACGTTTTTTTCGTCGGTTGTTAAAACGACATTTCTCGTTAGTTTTAAAATTTCAAAATGGGTACTTTGTAACTACTGGACTTAATGATGCCTAATTGTTAATATTTTCTAACATGATATCGTCGTATTATCCTTAGTAACTCTAATTAGGGTATTAGTTTCCGCTGATCCGATTAGACGAGGTCGAAGGTAGATGCGTCTTATCGCAGATAAATTAGTCGACGCATCTGGTCGCAGACGATTGATTGCCGAGCTTACAAGCGGCTTGTGGGGCCTAAGACAAATGAACTACATACATTAAGCTACGGTCGATTGCTACTAGAAACACGGAAGCTTAAAGTCTCATCTCACAAACTGGTTAAAACCTTTTAGCCCCATCGGCCATCAGCTCTACGAGCAATGTGCCCTGCCCACTGTCACTTAAGTCTGGCGATTTTTTGAGCTATGTCGGTGACTTTAGTTCTTACGTGGATTTCATCATTGTCAAAGATTAATAATCTAATCTAATCTTGTCGAAGTTTAAAAGTAGAATTTCACATTTTTTAGTAAATTAATTGAAATTACGGTGCACTACCGTCGATCGATCAAATAAATCCATTACATGACGCTTTACGTGATCAAAATAGTAGTCCGAGCAGCCGTCGTAACGTAGCACGCCCTACGGATCGCTACGCCAGCGTGTAGCAGTGCTACGCTGCACGTAGCCTTCATATTGTCAATTCTCCGTAGCAGCTTGTTGCAATGCAAATTGATTCAATAGCTTTACATAGATATTACACACAGAGTAGCTTTGTAGAGTTCAGTAACCTAACTCAGGTAAGTAATGTTCGAAAAAAATATTTTCCAGGTAAATCAAAGATCCTTGCTCGGAAAACGCAAACACTTTGCGTTAAAATTACAGTTTTTTGCTAAAAAAAGGACATACTTTTAAAGTTCTTCTACTAAATAGATACCTACTAGTATTGATTCTCCGCGAAATGGTGTAATTTAGTCAAGCATAATAATTGCGCTTGTGTTAATTCATATTTATTTTCTTTATACTTTCTTAAGCGCAAAAAGAATAGAGTGTGCCGCCGTCAGTTATTCGCAGCCCTGGATGATCTAAGACATCGAGAATCCATGAACTGTCCAACGGCAAGGGCAAAAGCACCATTACAATACGTTTACTTTTAGTTTACCACTGACATTGATCAAAGCCACTGACAGATGGCCTTCATTTCATTTCCAACTTTAAAACCATACAAATAAAGTAGCTATTACAAAATCTGCAAACGTGGGTAACAGTATTCTAAAATTGGCTTTATTTGTATGTCGTTAAAGTTGAATATGAAATGAAGGCGAACCATTCTGTCAGTGGTAAACTTTATGTAATTTTACTGTAAATACACTTGTGTCTGAGGTCAGGGTACCGATATGTTTGCAGACAGATGGCAAATATTAATAACTATAGCTACCTTTGTCGTCATACCCACCAGCCCCAGTACTGCACGGGCGAGGTCTCATACAAACGGTCTAGCTATAATACTGCTACTTCTAACAATCTTACTTTGGTAAAATATTGTAAGACTGTTGTGGAATGTCGTAAATTACTAAATGGAGAACCGGACAAGTTCGCACTTATTGAGTTTTTTTACGTTCATCAGTTTAACAAGATCTGGGATTTTTGAAAACATTTTTTTTTCTGGTGCGCTGGATGCGAACCCACACCTCTTAGTTATACGGGCTGAGTATGCTACCAACTGTGCTTTGTCGTCCGAAACCAACGCATTCGAAAACATTAATTGCTTGCACATTTTTTGTTTTTTTACTTAGAATCTCACGATATCTCTCGTATACCACAATGAAGCTTTATATGATCGTGCGCATTAGCCGTGCATTGTTTAGTGATATGATAAACGAGAGCGGCGAGCAGCTAACTGAACTAGGGCGGCAGTGAATGGCGCACAATGCCAGCCGCGCAGGCCTCCGCTGTACAGTCGTCCTCGCAAACATCCGAACTGTCTAGGTTTTCTCTGAAACTTGTTCTCTGACAGTATTATCAGCCGCATAAGTTTTCAGACAGCTTGGATGTTAGTGATAGCTAGAATTAGAATGTTTTGTATGTAATGTATGTATGTAAACTCTTTATTGTACAAAAATAAGGAGAAAAAAGAAAAACATTATTGACAACCGTTGAAATGCATGTACAAAGGCGAACTTATCCCTTTAAGGGATCTCTACCAGTCAACCTTTGAGTGGATGAAAGGAGCATTTAGTAAGGGACCGACAAAGAGTAAGTAAAAATAAAACAGTCGGACAAAGCAAACAATACAACTTTTAGTAAATACAATATATAAACTCATAATATAAAGAAAACCTAATAAAAATATACTACCATATACAATTTATTATTATTTGTTGAACATACCTATAATAACTATAAATTGAAAATTTTAAAAACCCCAACGCAATTATGTCACTCGTATGTTTGAACGTTAAGTCAATGCCTATTATGTATCTAAGGTCCCTTCCGCAGCTAACAAAAGAGCTGATAACTTTGAAACGGCTGAACCGTTTAGATGAAACATCTAAAGAACCATCGCCAAGAAACCTGCTTTCTATTAAAAAAAAACCGCATCCAAATCGGTTCACCCGTTTAAGAGCTATCATGCCACAGACAGACACACAGACAGACAGACAGACACACACACACACATAGCGGTGAAACTTATAACACCCCTCTTTTTGTGTCGGGGGTTAAAAAATCAATATAAAAATAAAATAAATAAATAAATATTAGGGGACAATCTTACACAAATCGACCTAGTCCCAAACTAAGCAAAGCTTGTACTATGGGTACTAGACGACGATAAACATACTTATATAGATAAATAAATACTTAAATACATAGAAAACATCCATAACTCGGGAACAAATATTCGTGCTCATCACACAAATAAATGCCCTTACCGGGTGGTGGATTTTGTATTTTTATATTTGTGAAATAGGGTACTTGCATTTTCTTAAACCTTCCCATCTTCCATCCCTATCACACATGTGCACTTGCGTGTGCGGCTGTCCCTATCGCCGCGACGTATGGATAGTGATTTTCGAGACTTTACTCTTCGTTTGACCTTCGTTGCATCAGCATCAATTGGTGACGTGATCTTATGTGTTTTTGCTGTGTTATTTTTCATCCGCGATTTACCAGAACTGTAAACAGCTGTGGAAGTTGACAGTGTCGGCACAAGAAGAATCCCTGGATTTTAAAGGTGAGTGCGCATGACCTGTACCTCTTTCCCGTTCTTCGGCCTATTTCGGTCCTTAAACTGAAGTTAATGCAAGTACTAGATTTTATATATGTTTCTATATTCATTTGCCGCGTATACAGTCCATTATTTCCATTTCCTTGTGCCTAGGAGTTAAGTACAATCGAAGCCATATTCTTTTTTTCTTATTTTCCCGCATCCTTAAGTATAGTGGAGTTTGAAAAAGGCGCCTCCATAAATTTTTGGTCACTTCGACCGGATCGGATTACAATTTAAAATTACTAAGTAATTAACTTATACTATCGTTGTGCTAAGTGCCTACCTAATAGAAATATATTGTCGAAATATCTTTTTGTAACTCCCGCATCGGCAATTATTTCACTTTATTTCCGCACCGTATTGCTTTGTACGACGTATGGTGAGTTATTTCTTAATTTATTTCATTTTTCGTGATCAATTTGATACAAGTGTTGCATTATTTCTTTGTTCATTGAATACACCATTTCGGCCATTTTGAAAGACACGTAGCTTGGTTCGGTTCTGTTCGATAAACTTCGGGTATCATCGGTACGTTCGGTTCAACCACTTTAACCAATCACGATCGCGCGCTATAATATTCGTTTGTATTTTTTTGTTTTGAAACAGCAATTGTCGGGTAGCAATAAATATATTCTTCTATCCATCCGCTTATAATTGCGTTGAAAAAACCACTACTTATTTACGTGTCCAACGAAGAGTCTTTTGTTATTATCCCACTTAAACTTGTTCATATTTGGTTCGCTATTATTGAAATACATACATTTTTTTATCGCATAACTTTTTTAAATTACAAATTACAAACTTTTAATAAATTACAATGGCTAAATCTGGTAACAAGGTGGGCGGTGAAGGTTTGTCTGGCGGAACGGACTGCGATATTGATAAAAATCAGCTGATTATTTTTTCAATTAAACGCGAGGTGTTATTTAAACGCGTTGAGAATATCCTAGAACTCGCTCATAAAGCGGAAGCAGATCCCCAGCAGTATAGGGCATTTAAAACAAGCGCATTAACCATAGATTTGATTCGTAATGAATATCAAAATATTTTGGATTCATATAACTTGTTATTTCTAAAATTACACCCGGGTTCTGACATTGATTATGAAACATGGACATCTTTTGAGGAAATGTACTGCTATATTAAAGAAGTTTTATTGGAAAATGTAAACAATAAAAGCTTTTCTGAACCGCAAGCGCAAGTTCCTACCAGATCAAAATCTCATCTGCCACCTATTGATTTAATGTCATTTAATGGAGATGTGAAAAACTGGCCCTTATTTTACGAGCAGTTTAAAAGTATGATTCATGATAATTCCTCGCTTACTGATAGTGAAAAGGTTTATTATCTCGTGGGTAGACTAACGGGTCAGGCATCGAGTGTTTGTGCGGGGCTGGCACCGACGCCGCAAAACTATCATATTATTTGGGGTGCGCTCGTCCAAAAATATGACGACCCCCGTTCGCTTGCATGTACATATCTAAACCAGTTGTTACATTTTAAACCAATTTTAAACACTAGTGCAACGGGACTAGAATCATTTATAAATAATTTTAACTCATCTGTGGAAGCACTCAAGCAACTGCAAATTGGTGATTTAACTGATTTTATTTTCTTGCATTTAGCGCTGCAAAAATTAGACGTAGATACTATTAAATTATTCGAAATTACCCATCGAAAAGAGAAAATTCCCGCTTATAAAAATTTAATTGAGTTCGTTAAGGAACAAAGCAAAGTATTGTCCAGGTCCCCGTCTGCGGGCACTAATAAACCGGTTGATAATTCCTCTTTTAGATCACGTAGTAGCCCTATGCGGCAGTCCAACGCATTAACAAAAACATTCGTCGGCGCTAAGGATGTGGCTGGCAGCACAAGCGCTGGCGATAATTGTGCTTTGTGCAAAAGTAAACAACATGATCATTTATATTCATGCCCATCTTTTATGAAATTAACTCCTCATGAAAGATATAATTACATTAAATTAAACGCTTACTGTAACAACTGTTTAAGTGTGAAACACAAAACATTGGTTTGTACATCTAAGCACAATTGTTCGCATTGTTCTTTAAGACATCATTCTTTATTACATTTTAATGTAAATGTCAAATCACACTGTAATATTGCGGCGTCGATGTCCGACCCCGCTGCTACTTTTCCCGCTGTTAGTGTTAGTAATAATTATGATCCCGCTACCGCTTCTGCTCATGGCGTGACCCACACTGCGCGGGCGCCGCCGAGCGAGTCAACTGTGACTCATTCCGCCATTATCGACCCTGCAAATGCTGCAGATAAGGTCGATATTAGTTCACCTCATTGTAGTTCTGATAATAACGCCTCAATATGTATAGTTTCTAGTGATCGGGCGAGTTGTTGTCAAACAACAACATTGTTAGGGACTGCAAAAATTAGATATCTTGATTCTTTTAACCGCACTCATTACTTGAGATGTCTTGTTGATCCAGGATCTCAAAGTGATTATATAACCGCTTCTTGTTGTAAGCGTCTTTCGCTTCCTGTTTATAAACAAACCCGTTATTCGGAAGTTCAGGGTATTGGAGGAACTTCACACAAAATTCTTGGAATTACTTCACTGCAATTCACATCTCGATTAGATGAGCAACGCGAGTATGCCGTTAAGCCGCTGGTAGTCGAGCAGATTACGTCACAGCTACCTACCTCGCGCGTTGACCGTGCGTCTATTGGTTTAATATTAAACCTTCCGCTCGCGGATGATGACTTTTCCCAGCCTGGGCCAATAGACATGCTTTTAGGTGTGAATTTATATTGTGAGATTTTATTAGGTAATAAAATAAAATGTTCAAATGCTAATATTCCCTCCGCTTTTGAAACGACCTTAGGTTATCTAATTATGGGTGATGCTCCTATTATCACACCAGAACCCGCGTCACACACGCTTTGTGCCTTTACTTCTGACCCACTTCATCAACTTGTCGAAAGGTTTTGGGCAGTCGAGGAACTGCCATCGCAAACATTTTTGAGCGCAGATGAACAGCAATGTGAACATATTTATTCTTCTACGACTGTTCGTAATGCTGACGGCAGTTATTCGGTTGATCTTCCATTTAAGGACGACCCTAATAAATTAGGTAATTCTTTTATAGCCGCAAAAAGGCGTTTCTTATATCTCGAAAGAAAATTGGCTAAAGATCCAGAACTAAAATTAAATTACGACCAAATTATTGATGACTACTTAAGTAAAGGTATTTTATCTCGCGTGCCCGTTGAGGAGCATTTTTCTTCCGGTTTTTATTTACCGCATCGACCGGTAGTACGCAGCGATAAGGCTACTACCAAGGTTCGTCCCGTCCTTGACGGGAGCGCAAAGACGGACACCGGGCTATCGTTAAACGATATTCTACATTCCGGTTGCAATCTACAAGCTAATATCTTTCACATTCTATTAAATGTACGAATTTTTAAAATCGCTTTTTTTGCCGATGTTAAACAAATGTATTTGTGCATTTATACAAATGCTCCGCATCGCAAATATCAACGAATTTTATACCGTTTCTCCGATACTGATCCGCTCGAGGTGCTGGAGTTCAGCCGAGTCACGTTTGGCCTTCGTTCCTCGCCGTTTCTGGCTCTTCGCACACTTCGTCAGCTCGCAGCTGATGAACGGCATAAATGGCCAAAAGCAGCTACCGTGCTAGAGCGGGACGTCTATATGGACGATCTGGCTTCTTGTGCTTCTTCTTTCGAGGAAGCACTTCAGACAGCCAATGAGTTGATCGATCTGTTTAAGGCTGGCGGGTTTGACCTGCTGAAATGGTCTTCCAACTCGGCCGAGTTGCTCAGGCACATACCGGAGTCGCACCGACAATCTGGATCTATTTCCTTTGATGAAGGAAATATATTCAAGATTTTAGGTTTGCGCTGGTTACCCAATCAGGATACCTTTGTTTTCGATACCTCGAGCCCACCGCCTATCTGTACTAAACGCGCTATTCTCTCCGCGACCGCTCGGCTGTACGATGTTCTTGGACTAGTCGGGCCTATTATTCTATACGCTAAGTTATTAATAAAAGAGCTTTGGCTAATCAACCTTGACTGGGACGATGTACCCCCTTTCCGCATCATAAATTTATGGCAACAATATGTCTCTGAATTGCCTCAGATATCGCAGCTTAAATTTTCTCGCCATCTAGGCATCGAGAATGGATCCGAAGTCTCTTTAGTTGCATTTTCAGATGCAAGCGAATCTGCTTATGGATGTGTAATATACCTACACGTCGTGAATGGCGGTCAGGCACCAAAGGTTACACTCATTTGTTCTAAATCGCGAGTCGCGTCAGCTAAACCGAAAATTACTCTGGCTCGGCTAGAATTAAACGGAATTTTATTACTTTCACGGCTTCTTAAAGAAGTTCACGATATTTTATCGAAAAGACATGAAATAAATAATATTTTTGCGTTCTCAGATTCCGAGGTCGCCCTGTGTTGGTCGGTTGCCTCGCCACATAGGTTTGACACTTACGTTGCCAACCGCATTTCACAAATTCAGACAAATTTGTCGACTAACAATTTATATCACATTGCTGGTTCACAAAATCCCGCTGACTGTGTGTCACGAGGACTCACGCCCTCGCAGCTTATACAGCATGAGCTATGGTTCACTGGACCTTCTTGGCTAGCTCAGCCTGTACTACACTGGCCAATACAAAAATTTGTGCCGAACCGATTGTCGTCGCTGCCAGAAGAAAAAACTGTAGCCCACGTGACTGCTACAGTCGCTGAAACTGAACATCCCGTTTTGACACTAGCTGCTAGGTGTTCCACATGGAATAAGCTGCTCCGGATTTTTGTTTATGTACTCCGCTTTACAGGGAAGCTATCCCGAAATGATATAATAAATGCTGACGATTTAAATGTAGCTGAGTTAGAAATTATACGAGTTGTACAGTCCAAATATTTCGCTGACGACATGAAAAATATTTCAAGAGGTCAAAGATGTTCTTCAAAGCTTCGGAAATTATATCCGTTTATTGAAGATGGAATATTACGCGTCGGAGGTCGTTTATCACATTCGACATTAGACTATTCCGCTAAACACCCCATGTTACTGCCAAAAAAAGGACACGTTTCGCAACTAATTATAGATTCTTACCACCGCGACAATTTCCACGCAGGACCGCAATTGTTAATGGGCATTCTAAAATCTCGGTATTGGATTCTTGCTGCGCGTAGTATTGTTCGGCAACGGATAGAAAAATGTAATTCTTGTTTCAGGTTAAATCCTAAAGGTACATTTCCAGTTATGTCTGATTTGCCTAAGTGCCGACTAGAACAATGTAAAGCATTCTTACACACGGGTGTCGATTATGCGGGACCGCTTTATGTTACTCCTTATCGCAAACGTGGTGTTCGTAGTATTAAAGCCTACATGTGTCTCTTTATTTGTCTAGTGACAAAAGCGGTTCATTTAGAACTTGTTTCTAGTTTAACTTCAGTTAGTTTTATGGACGCTTTTAAGCGTTTTATTTCGCGACGCGGTCCTTGTACTTTTTTATACAGCGATAACGCGACTAATTTCGTTTCCTCAAAAGCGTACTTTAATGAACTTTACGACTTTTTATCATCTGACGATTACTATCGAACTTTCAATGACGAGCTAGCGAAGAACCGCATAACGTGGAAAATGAACCCTCCTACAGCTAGCCATTTTGGTGGGATTTGGGAAGCGAATATAAAAAGTACGAAATCGCTATTATTTCGTGTAATTGGCAACCAAATTCTCACTTTCGAGGAGATGTCGACTGTGCTTGCACAGATAGAGGCAGTGCTTAATAGCCGACCTCTCTACGTTTTAAGCTCTGATCCTTCAGAGCCGCTAGCTCTCACACCTTCTCATTTCCTGACTACTTCTCCATTAGGATATATTCCCTCGACCGACTTGTCTAATGAACAGACCAATTTACTGTCTCGTTTTTCATTAATGGATTCGCTTGTACAATCCTACTGGAAGCGGTTCAAAATGGAGTATTTACATAACTTGCAGCAACGCGAAAAGTGGAATACCTTATCAAATCCTATCACCGTTGGTACCGTAGTTTTATTAAATGTGGATAATGCTCCACCTTTACAGTGGCCTTTGGGAATTATCACGGATGTATTTCCCGGTAAGGACGGAATTATACGCGTTGCGGAAGTAAAGACAAAGGTTGGCACGTACAAACGTCCCGTTGTACGGCTATGCCCTTTACCAACTCAGTAGACTCCTTTATCTAAACCACTCAGTTGCTTTTTTGCATTTACTTACTGTCCTTTATTGACAAGTGATTTCAAGCAAGTGAGTGGCTAAGTTTGCTTTAATTTTAGAACCACATTTTTAAGAGCAGTTTTTAATAACACTAAACTTTCCACTTCAACTGTTCACATTTGTGTGGCTATATTTTTATTACATATTAGATTTTTTTTTTTATTATTATTTTTATATTCCCACGAGGATCTTGTTCAAGTCCTTGAGCTGCTTTATGTACAGCAGTGTTGTATCTTGCTTTGAAGGGTTACTTCAAGGCCGGGGGGATGGTGGATTTTGTATTTTTATATTTGTGAAATAGGGTACTTGCATTTTCTTAAACCTTCCCATCTTCCATCCCTATCACACATGTGCACTTGCGTGTGCGGCTGTCCCTATCGCCGCGACGTATGGATAGTGATTTTCGAGACTTTACTCTTCGTTTGACCTTCGTTGCATCAGCATCAATTGGTGACGTGATCTTATGTGTTTTTGCTGTGTTATTTTTCATCCGCGATTTACCAGAACTGTAAACAGCTGTGGAAGTTGACAGTGTCGGCACAAGAAGAATCCCTGGATTTTAAAGGTGAGTGCGCATGACCTGTACCTCTTTCCCGTTCTTCGGCCTATTTCGGTCCTTAAACTGAAGTTAATGCAAGTACTAGATTTTATATATGTTTCTATATTCATTTGCCGCGTATACAGTCCATTATTTCCATTTCCTTGTGCCTAGGAGTTAAGTACAATCGAAGCCATATTCTTTTTTTCTTATTTTCCCGCATCCTTAAGTATAGTGGAGTTTGAAAAAGGCGCCTCCACCGGGATTTGAACCCAGGACCTCTTGCTTCGTAGGCAGGTTCACTACCAACTAGGCTAAAGCGGTCGTTAATATAAGTAGGTAAGCAGGGGCACATGAAACCGAAAAATATTACTATACTAGAAAGGTTTAGATACTTAACTGAATGTACACAAACTTCAGCTGCTTCAACAATAATCAACAGTTATGGCGTTGGGTTAACCAGCCGAACGCAATATTTGTAATGGATTTTTACGCGTTGCATTATCAAAGTAGTCTTTAGTTTAGACGCATAATAATCGTCAATAAGTTTCGGATTCGCAGTTTTTTAGGTTTTTTATTATGGCAGGGTTGTGTCATGTAAGTTTAAAAATGTGTTTTAAATTGTTTCGTGCATGTTGATACGTTTAAATTTTTGTTTGACAGTACGATTGACTGCCTGAATAGATGGGAATTTTATTATACATAAAAAAATATAAGTATATTAAAACCTGAAAAAGTTGAAGAAAATATTGCATGAAGTTATTAGAGGCTGACCTATAAAATACCTTATTTCGGTTTGTTTACATATAGGGGTGTATAAGACGAAAAAAATTGAGGACCTCTGCGTTAGAGCATATGAGATGTTTCAAAATGTTTTCTCCTATGCGATGTTATTGCCGGTGACTGTACCACGCTTGTTACGGACATGTGTGAACAGGCCGCCGCAGCGCACTCGATAGCTTTTGTTTCACTAAGCCCATTGTCTCCGCAGCTCACACTAACACACGTATACCATCCTATCGAACCGCAGTGGGTGCTAAACACACGCTACTTTAGGTTTATTTGTCCGGAGTTTGTCCGGTTTTTCGAACCATTTTCCGATAATGACGGATATTTCCGAAATGTTACTTTAACGGTGACCGTGGCTACATTTCATGGTGTTACCTACTTAAGTTTTAGTGTTCAATTTAAAGTACCTGAGCGGCCGAGTAAAACTCGAAAACACGCTTTTTCTCAGAGATAGGTGTTTTCCTTGCTATCCGTTAACTTCGACAAATTTTATTTTATTTTATTTTTTTTAATGGCTTACTACATCGATAGAAAGTACCCGGTAGTTAACTTACCCTACTCAGTGCAATAAATTTCCGTTCGAATTAATTGTTCAAATATGTGTAACGTGTATTGCAGTGATTATATTATAATTTGGGGGGATGAAGTTACTCACGTCCGCAGGATTCGCCACTTTTTTCCCTGCACGTGTCCCCTGGGTGGCGCTAAACGAGTAACAAACTTTCGGCTGCTGTAAATGTTGCCTATGAGCTACCTCACAGCACGATAACCGAGTCGCTTCTTAAGATACGAATACGATACGATACGAATATATATATATTATCATTTCAGCCGAAAATTCGGTTTGGCGAGCATTGGGGGAGGCCTATGTTCAGCAGTGGTGTCTTTCGGCTGAAATGTGATTGTACAGTCGACCAAAATTCCTATATCACCTTAAAGTTCAATGTCATTGGTACGGCTTTTAAGCTTTATCATCAAACAATCATCAAAGATTATTTTCACTTAAAAGTCAATGTGACAGTCTACTTCTAGTGCCTCTTAAATCCTGGTATGTAAACCCTTAAATGGTAAAACACTTAGAGTCGGCTCTACATTTATTAAAATCTACAATGAAATTCTCGGAGTAAAGCTAGTCGTGTCATAAACATACTCGTTGTGCTCGAAAATGTCCACAAAAACTTAATAACGAAGCTCAGAACGCTTGCAAATTGTTCGGTTAAAGAGAATAAGTTGTAATATTTATGCAAACTCGCCATTTTGTATGCAACGGAGCGTTATCGCAGTTAGCATACAAGCCAACAAAAAGTCGTTTCAGCTAAATGAATCTTACTATAAAAGTACGGGATCATTCTGTAAGGTTACTTAACACTTGTGTTCCAACATGGAGGATAAAAAAGCCAGGAAAATTAAATTGCCTGAAGATCACTTTGACGTTGTACAGTAAAATTACATAAAGTTTACCACTGACAGATGGTTTGCCTTCATTTCATATTCAACTTTAACGACCTACAAATAAAGCCAATTTTAGAATACTGTTACCCACGTTTGCAGATTTTGTAATAGCTACTTTATTTGTATGGTGTTAAAGTTGGAAATTAAATGAAGGCAAGCCATCTGTCAGTGGTAAAGTAAAAGTAAACGTATTGTACTTTGTGACGCATGCATCCGTCATTACTGTTGAAAAGATCAAACCTCTGGTGCCCAATGGTGTTGTACATGTTCTGTAAGAGTGTGTTGTTGCAGAGTGACGTGCCTCCATCTGCCTCTGCAGTCCAAGTGGGTACACGTGGGCACGGAGCGCGGCAACGTGCACGTGGTCAACATCGAGACGTTCGCGCTCAGCGGATACGTCATCAACTGGAACAAGGCCATCGAGGTGTGAGTACCACTTCCTTTACCTTTACTATATACTTATTTACATTCAGCCCCTGCCTCTCGCGCTGCCGGCAGTAATTCCCTAAATACTGCATCAGGATTGAACTCGAATGTGTGTTTACTGTTTACATCGCTCTACCGATCAATTCGCTTCGAGTTTCGGCAATGGCAGACGTCGAAGTAATTACAGCATCGGCGCTGTGTCTTTTTGCTATTCATAATTATGTTTGATATTCAAAAATATATATTAGATGTCTTCTAATTATCTTGTTGTAGTGTAGTGTGCTAATAAAAAATAAAAAAAAAAGAAAATTCTTCGTAGACGGTGGATGATATCCTATTAATCGTAATAGAACTCTGCCAAACGACTTAACTGATATTTTAATGCATATGCGAGTACTGAGCGACGGAGCAGAATGTAAACACGTACTGCCACTCGCGCTGCCGGTTCTTTGACTTCCGCACAAAAAACAGCTGTTTTGGGGAGCGTCGGGCAGCGCGAGTGGCAATGGCATTGGCATGAGGAGTATCGTGTTTACACACTCGTTGTGCCCACTTCCCAGCTCACTTCGGCTGAAAGTAAATGCGGTATTACTTAATAAAGAAAAACAGTGTTTTGTCATCATCAGAAGTCTATTCTATAGCCTCTAGTTATATTCAAAGTTACTTTGTTAACGAGCGACAATTATCGCCGGCGATATCGTGCGTCGGCGGGTAATGAGGTGGCGTTTGTTAGTGAATGAATTGATTACTGCTTCATTCACTAAAAGCATTCTAATTGATGTCCGTTTATTTTTAGTGGGACAAAGGTTATTAATGGTCAACGCGATTGCTAGTTACTTTGAACGTAGGCCACAGGGAAGCCACAATCACTAGTCCCGCGCCGTCCGTCCCCTTCGGACAGCTGCGTCTTTTACCAGGTCATTAGTACACCTTGTGGAGGGCCTACCCCCGCTGTGTTCCTATACATGGTCGCCACTCAAAAAACGACATAACGGCCATCAGTTCTTCTTTCACTAATAAATTAGATTCTTTAAACTGTTCAATGTTTTTCTGTTAAAAAGCTGCCGTAATGTCGTTGGAATGAACATTATTTCTCTCTATTCATCACTATTATTAATTTCCCCGCGGTCTGCTCTGTTTTCCAATCTTGTTTATTATACATATATTTTCTCTCTAATATGTTATTTTTAGCTTCAAGAATATTTTTAAAAATATGAATTTTAATATTTTTAATACAATATCCACGCAAATCGTCTCAATCTCATCACGGCCAATTTATTTTGAGTTCTCGTTATGCGCAAAAACCTCGTATTTTCAGTAAAATGTTGACTTTACTTGAGACTTTGAGAGTGCAATAGAGGGTCAGGTTCATCTCATCTCCATAACTTAAGGGTTCACCGGTGATGTTGTAGTGTACCTCTCTACTGTCCGCTAAGAATTGTGACTATAAAGTAAAATTGTAGCCACATTTCATTTAGAATTGAGAAGCATCTCTGGGTATCTTATTATTTAAAGCTATTTCTCTGTGCGGTGAATTTCTAAGTCCCTACTATATACTCATTTAACCGTCTGACAAAAAATACACACATTAACTGAGTGTTACATTTTGCGCGTAGTGTTTGCGTTTTGTACATTTTGCTCCGAAACGATAAAGATTCATAAAAATTAATGTTTTCACAAAAGCCTATTCACATAGCAGATAACTCGACATCAAGACTTCTCAATGACATGAGAATCGACACCCTGTACAAATAGTACAGGGTTGCCAGGCTATAGACATCAACCCCGAAGGGGATGTAATCCGTGCGATGCCCAACTCTGCAACCGCGAATGTGTTTAAGCCCACCGCAAGCCGCAGTGGACAATGGCTTTGTAAGGTAAATCCATAAACAGAGAATTTTAAACCTTACTACGCTGGTCTCAAAAACTGAATTGGCTTTACTCCAGAAAATTGTAGTTGGTTTTGGACTCTACTTGGAAAAGGTAGGGTTTAAAATATGTCGCGTTTTCAGGTAGCATTAAGGGCTTAGCGCCAGTTCACACAATGCTCGGGATATTGGCCCCGTAACGATTGGAAACCGAAAAGCCCTCGTCTTAGAGCGGCTTAACAGTGCCGTTGAAGTTTCTATTGCGTAGGTATTTGAAAGTTACAAATTGACTTCGGCTTTTCCAATGTTATTGGACTACTTAATTTCTTGAAGAACAGGCTGGTTTCAAAGACGTTTGAGCAAAGTATCGGGGGAGGATTGTGCCCACAGGTCTCACAGCTTGTCAACTAGACGATATGTTACACATATTTTAAAAGTCTAATATATAAAATCTCTTATCACGGTGTTTGCTATCGAACAACTCCGAAACGGCTAGACCGTTTTTTGTATTTTTAAGTTTAACTATTTGGTAGGTCTGAGAATAGGTTTTTTATAACCCTATTTTTCGCGGACAGAGTCGCGGGCAACAGCTAGTTTTTTTTATGATAGAGAGGCCAGACAAACGAACTAGTGGGTCACCTGATGTTAAATGAACACCACAGTTGCACTATAAATATAAATAAATATTATGGGACAATTCACACCAATTGACCTAGTCCCAAAGTAAGCTAAGCAAAGCTTGTGTTATGGGTACTAAGCAACGGATAAACATACTTATATAGATAGATACATACTTAAATACATAAAAAACACCCAAGACCCGAGAACAAACATTTGTATTTTTCATACAAATATCTGCCCCGACACGGGAATCGAACCCGGGACCTCAAGCTTCGTAGTCAGGTTCTCTAACCACTAGGCCATCTGGTCGTCTAACTATATTTATCTTAATTTTTTTATAACATGGCAAATGACTAAGGGGGTCATAATGACGGTGTGCACCACCACATTTGGGCACCCTCCAACGTAGAGGATTAAGACAGAATACCTCATGCCCCAGTAACTTCATCAGCTATTTCTCTCCTCGCCGGAACACAGCAGCAGAAGCACTGCACTGAAACTGCAGAAAGCGCTTTTATCGCATATCACGTCTAAGAGATTCTCGAAGGTGAAAAAGCACGCTATAAAGAAATGAGCAATATTTCCACGTGTCGCGTATCTTCGCACACAATAGCCGGTTTACGAGGCGATGCGTATTGCTCGCGGTAAAAATATCAATTTGGGCGTAACAGCGGCGTAATAACGTTTACGGCGGGAGTTACGCCGCGATTTGGCGGGCGCTGCGAGGGGCGCGTGTGGCGGAATTAGGGTTACCAGACGTCGGGATTTTTTCTAACATGTCAGAAATTTTTGCCATTGGTCAGGAACGCGGCCGGACCGCGAAAAAGTCAGGATTTTTTAATGTTTTTCTCTCTAATGTACCTTTTTTATTTCCATACAAAACAAATGAAAACTCTTGTTCAGTAAGTAGTACTTCTTTAACTGTTACAAACTTCTGTGAATTTATAATCTACCTATACTATTCATTGACGGTGCTGTGCTGTCAGATAATGGCGTTTCAACCGCGCAATATGACAAAGCAAACGCTCGTCGCGCCTCCGGTCGCTCGTAGTTGTGCCAGGGCCGTAACTCTACAATAACATTTGATTCCCGTAATACTTGATATACCAATGGAACGTTAACTGCGTAGTCGCAGTTTACTCAAACCCTCCCACTGACCTTTACAAATAAAATAGTCTTTGCCATACAAAAACAAGACGAAAAGGAATGTCTGCTGCCAGGTAATCTCTCGGCCGCGCAACGAATAGTGAAAATGGGAAATAGTATAGAGATGGTAAAAGAGATTCAAAGAGCGCGCGTACTTTTTAAACACACATCCTCTGTACATAACTGAGCCCCTTATCATCATCTGATCATATTCGGCCTGCAAATGACCCAATGCTGGATTTCTAACACACTATGAAATTGCTTCTCGGGTACTATTATTTCCTTCACCAAAAAGCTCGTAAAATTATAAATGTTATTTCGTGTTTGAATTCCAATATACTCAGAAATACGATGCGGGTTCGAACCCACGATCCCCTGCTTCAGATGCCATAGGTGAAAGAAACAACTAGGCTACCGCGGCTTTTTTAGGTGTGAAGCAAAAATGTGTATGTTTAAAGTTCTCAATCCCAGTGAGTTCGGGTGGGAACTGCTTCCCAAACTCTTGCGTTCTTTACCCAGTAGCGGGGTATACTAGAGTAATCGAAGTTTAGCTGGTGCGTTTTATTTTCTTGCGTATCACCCACCCTGCACCCATCCCGGAAGTATTTTCTCACCTGAGACATTATTTACTTTTAACGGCACGAGTCGATATCGAATGTGTCGCTCGTGTCGCACGTGGCCAGGCCATTTCGTCGGGGCTTGTTTTATATTTATGGGGAACGGTTTATGTCTGTGTGTTGTGTGTATTACGCATTTAGTGATTTGTTTATAAACAAAACAGTGGAAACTATATATGTATATTAGTCCATTCAACACCGTTACTTGAGTCGAGGCGAATTTATAAGACGCTGCCGCGCTGAAATTTTTTTTTATTGTTAGCTGTGGTAGTGGTAGAGTTTTGGGTTCGGTTTTCGAATTGCACCTCTTAGTCTAGTCGACAAGTTGAAAATGGTACAAAATAGAGATACTGCTCTTAAAATTACGTGCGATAGCTCATTGGATCCGGAATGACGTCTAGAAAAATGTGCTAAAAGCGTGTATTAGCACATAAAAAATTGCAAAAGTTATAAACAATTAAAGATGAAAAAAAAATGGCATTTCGTTTTTTGCCAATATTTCATAAACTATTAATATTTAAGAAATTTAAAAAAGAGATTCTGAAAGAGGAGGAAATTTCCAATAAAAAACTCCTAACTCCCGGAACTCTATCTCCATTATTTATAATTTTAATTTAACGCTGAAAATAGGTCTGCGCGTGACATTTTTAGGATGCGCGCGTGGCGTCAAAAGCGAGTACGGCGCATTAATTAATTTATTTAAAGTATTAAATATTTTTTTTTTAATTTGAAAAAATTATGGTGTGTTCTGAACACTATAAATAATTTATTCCCGTTGGAAATTTTGCTTAAAGTTAATTTTTCAACGAGTTAAACAATTGTTAACTAACGAAATTTTCTCGAACTATCGTCTTAATTATAAGTGAAAAAAAATGTTTAAATAATGGTCGTAAAAAATTTTCGCTTCGTAGAGCCTTTCTTACATACATACTTAACAACATCGTGCCATAAAAGTTAAAAAAATATTGATACTTTGTTTATAACAATTTTTTTACTTGAACAAAAACTTAAAAATCCAAGTAATGTTGTTAAAAAAAATTTTTTTTTTATAAATCATCATATTATTGTTTTTTTATTAATACAAGATATTAATTGATTTGCAAAAAAAATTTTTCCCGGCATTTGTTGATAAATTTTTTATTAACAAATTGATTAAATCAATATTTTTAAAAAATTTTTTTTCACAACTTTATTACATTATAAATATTATGATTTTTAAAAAAAAAATTTTTCCTTAATAACAATTTTTAATTGTTTATAATCGTTTTTTTTATATTTCTATTGTTTAAATAATTAGTTAAGAAATTATTTTTTTTCTAAAAATCATAATTGACAGTCCTCTATAAAGTAACAAAAAAAAAAATTTTTTTATCAACAATTCTATTGTTTATTAACTTACCAATTTGTTATAAACATTAATTTTCAACTTTTTTTTATTTTTTTTCTAAAACTTCTAAAATTAACAAAAACAACCATATATAACAAAGTATAGAAAAAATTTTTTTTCAATTTTTTATTGCACTTTTAAAAAACACGTGTTACAAAAGTTGCAGCGGCTGCTTAGTTTGTCTACTAAAAAACTGAAATAACTTGGGACAACGGAACTATTGGCGCCAGCGGAATTATTAAAACTAGTTCACTGCAGTTGCACAACATCTGGCTGCAGCAAAATTTGCAGCTGTAGAAAAGCGGGAATGAAGTGTAGCCGATCATGCAAGGGATGTAAAGGTGAAACTTGCACAAATGCCTCAGACATAGTTGACAACATTAATGACGGCGATGAAGATGAAGATGACGATGACGAAAATGAAAATTTTGAGTACGGAATGATCGTTGATCAGCAAAATACGAGTCGTCCAGCATATCGAAAAATCATCCAGGCAATCTACGGATCTAACTTAGATACTGACTCTGACGAAAACGACGAACCGGAAGAAACAATGGTAGAAGAAGATGAAGAAATTGAAGAATCCAGGAATCAAGAAGAAAAAGAAGAAGAAGAAGAAGAAGGAGGAGGAGAAGGACAAACAGCAGGAAACCCTCCGTCTAACGTAGACAAAGAGGTGGCCCATTTCGTTCCACATACAGAAGAACCGAGTACTTCTAAATCTCCCCAAAAAAAACGAAGAAAACGATGTATTTAACTCCATATTAATACTATTTTTTAAATTTTGATCATCATTAATATTGTTTTATTATTATTTTTGTAATTCATGCAAATAAAATTCTGTTATTAATCAAAATCAAAAGTTTTTTTAACAATACAATTATATCCTAAAATTGCTTGTATAAATTTTTGCTTGTGATAAATGAATAGATAGTAATCGACATTAATTTTTTATGAAATGAAAAAAAATTTAGAGAAAAATGCCAATAATTAATCAAAAAATGACATGGTTTATAAATAAATAACTACAACGTTTATATATTTTATTACTTGACAAAATAGTCATGAAGGTCTGTAACCGTATCTGCATTATTTCAAAAGTTAGGAGTCACGAAAGTTCGAAAAACATCGAAAAAAATATAAGTTTTTATAAACAAATGCGCGTAACAATAAATTAGTAATAACTAAAATTTTTTTGAATAATTCATTTAAAAGATCGTTTAACTATTTATAAAATCGACTAGAATGTTTATTTTCGTATCTCTAATAGTTTAAAAGTTATTTCAGTTTTTTAGTAGACAAACTAAGCAGCCGCTGCAACTTTTGTAACACGTGTTTTTTAAAAGTGCAATAAAAAATTGAAAAAATTTTTTTCTATACTTTGTTATATATGGTTGTTTTTGTTAATTTTAGAAGTTTTAGAAAAAAAATAAAAAAAAGTTGAAAATTTGTTTATAACAAATTGGTAAGTTAATAAACAATAGAATTGTTGATAAAAAAAATTTTTTTTTTTGTTACTTTATAGAGGACTGTCAATTATGATTTTTAGAAAAAAAATAATTTCTTAACTAATTATTTAAACAATAGAAATATAAAAAAAACGATTATAAACAATTAAAAATTGCTATTAAGGAAAAATTTTTTTTTTAAAAATCATAATATTTATAATGTAATAAAGTTGTGAAAAAAATTTTTTTAAAAATATTGATTTAATCAATTTGTTTATAAAAAATTTATCAACAAATGCCGGGAAAAATTTTTTTTGCAAATCAATTAATATATTGTATTAATAAAAAAACGATAATATGATGATTTATAAAAAAAAAATTTTTTTAACAACATTACTTGGATTTTTAAGTTTTTGTTCAAGTAAAAAAATTGTTATAAACAAAGTATCAATATTTTTTTAACTTTTATGGCACGATGTTGTTAAGTATGTATGTAAGAAAGGCTCTACGAAGCGAAAATTTTTAACGACCATTATTTAAACATTTTTTTTCACTTATAATTAAGACGATAGTTCGAGAAAATTTCGTTAGTTAACAATTGTTTAACTCGTTGAAAAATTAACTTTAAGCAAAATTTCCAACGGGAATAAATTATTTATAGTGTTCAGAACACACCATAATTTTTTCAAATTAAAAAAAAAAATTTAATACTTTAAATAAATTAATTAATGCGCCGTACTCGCTTTTGACGCCACGCGCGCATCCTAAAAATGTCACGCGCAGACCTATTTTCAGCGTTAAATTAAAATTATAAATAATGGAGATAGAGTTCCGGGAGTTAGGAGTTTTTTATTGGAAATTTCCTCCTCTTTCAGAATCTTTTTTTTAAATTTCTTAAATATTAATAGTTTATGAAATATTGGCAAAAAACGAAATGCCATTTTTTTTTCATCTTTAATTGTTTATAACTTTTGCAATTTTTTATGTGCTAATACACGCTTTTAGCACATTTTTCTAGACGTCATTCCGGATCCAATGAGCTATCGCACGTAATTTTAAGAGCAGTATCTCTATTTTGTACCATTTTCAACTTGTCGACTAGACTATCTGAGTTTTGCAAAAGTGTGCGAAATCAAACTTTTAACTTTACTATGAGGTTGTAGGTGAAAGAAATTGTCGTGACATAAACTACATTCACCTACGAAACAATCCATCGGTGTGTGTAAAAGTTTTCAATCCACACTAGGATTGCATCACCCAAGCCCTCTTTATCTGGGTGGCGCCCTGTGCTCAACACAACGTCTATAGGCCGGATATAATGATGATGATGATGATAACGAAAGAGGAGAAAAGACATCCCTACACCCACCCTCCTTCGTTTGTATGTCAAGACAATCAAATGTGTCGACTTCAGCACTTTCTACATACACCCTTGTTTGTTTGTCATAAAATCATACTTTGATCAGACCCTAATATCATAATAATAATTCACCATCCCTTTGTGTATAATTCAATGTCCACAAAACTTGAAATCAATACAGTCGGGTGCCCAGGTACTAACTGCGATCATTACCATAATCCTCAGTCCACTCTGTCCGACGCGGTCCGGTTATTGATAGACACTGCCCGACGCGATAAGGCCGTGTGCGGGGGGCATAACGGCAGGACGGTCATAAGCCGTTAAATTTGATAACATTCGAGACAATGGTTATTACTAAGGTGGCGATTTTGGAGTGTTTTGGGCAATATCGAGGTCATTCTAATGCATTATTTGACTTAATTTCGGAATACGCTTTGCTACCTTTTGTTTCAATGGGCTATAAATGGACAGGATTCGGGTTGCCTTTTCGCCAATTTATATGGAAATATGTTCATTATGTGAGAATGCTCTTTTACTCGCATGTTGCGTGTTCTTTTGCTCGAATGTTTTTTTGTTATTCGTTTGATTTAAGCATTACTTTACTGAGTTCCGTATCAATGAGCTATAGTATAAACACACGTTGTTGTCATGCAAATGTCGTTATTTGCGCATTATACAAACAAAACCATTTAGAACTAGTTACTACGTGCAACCCCTCTGGCTTCGCCATTTTGAAAAAATCCATATATAATTATAACCTCATAACGCCCAGGGCTCAGCGTGCTAAATTTAGTACATACAGCAAGGCAAATTAAGCCGATCAAGTGTTGCCATACATATTTACTTCCAGCTTCTAATTTGGTTTTTGTTGCGAACTATTCGCTGGCGTTCGTGTCGTCACAGTGTGTATGTTTTTGTGTTTAGTTTTTAAATGGGTCCCACTGAAAAACAGCGTTGTAGCTTGCCACAACATTATGCTGAGTGGGGCCCAATTTATACTATTCGATATATTTTTTTAATTTGTAAATTTCCTGTCAAATGTATTTTTTTTTTTCTGTGTTTGTATCGAATATGTGTAAATAAACATCTCTCTCTCTCTCTCTCTCTCTCTCTCTCAAATGCCAACTTTTCTTGATTGACAATAAGTTTCAAATTACGATAGTCAACCTTTTGACGAGAATCGTTCGAGAAATGCGACCGAGCCGGACATACGAAAGCATATTTGCTCAGACTGAAACGGATACGCTTCGCGCGCTTGGTCAATTACCTCCAATTTTCAACCTAACAATTAGAAATTGCGACAAAGATCTCATGAAGATACGATCGTTTTGGTTATACAGCTGTTATGCCATCTTGTCCCAATGGATCTAACCCTCAAGCAATAAGTTAACTGGTTGTAGTTTAATCGTAATTTTTCGAACGTTTCTCAAGTCCACACGGCACGGCCCGTTATACGACTTGTACCTAAATATATTTGATCGTATCGCGCCAGCTGACGAGGCCTTGCCCCGCGACCCCGCGACCCCGCGACCCCGCCCTCGCGAACTAATTACCGAACAGCGCTTTGCTTTTTACTCCATCACTAATGCAAGCTAGTTCGACTGCCTATTCGCTGTCAACGTCAAACCTTTAGAACTTCGTAGGAATTTTACAGTTTTATACTCACTGGGACAAAAGAGTGAAGAAATTTTAAACAACTTCTTTAATTATAGGCTAGCGTTTCGTAGCTGTAATTACTTAGTGAGATTAGTATTCTTTTTATTTCTTTCGTCGTGTAAAATGTTAACTTCAGTAGGTATTATCCATTACAAAAACAAAATATGAATGTTTCAATTTGCTGTTTTTGTCCTCGCATACCTACTTTATAAATTATAACTAATGAGTTATTACTCATTAGTTATAAAGGCCGAATGCACTATCTATATGAATATGAAGAACAAAGTGTTCAATGAATAAACAACTTCAAGAGTGGTGAGATAATTTTGTAACATCAAACAGAAGTTTCTTAAAGTAGCTACAAAACATGGTTTTAAGTTTTTGATATGATGGTCATTTTTCCAATCCTTGATCATATTGTCAAGTGTAAACATTTTAGCACATAGACATCGTAAAAAGTTAGCCTAGAGAAAAAGATTGACAAAAGGCTTTCTTGCCGACCACAGAACACAGTTAAGTGAGCAGTGCTAGACTTGTTACCTCACAACGAACCCGAAATTTACATGCTGCAGACTCTTAATTACAAAAAAATTTAGAGCGCATGTTTTATTCAGACCCGACTAGGTATTTTTGCTGGAAATTTTCTGGTCAGCGCAAAACGCCAAGTGCTCCCGCGAGGCAATCAGGCCCAAAACTACATTGGCACGGCGGCCCCAGGTAGAAGCCCGAATTAAAATGCTATCGCTGTTTCGGAGCCTGTTTACTGAGCGCCTGAGAACTGCAGGCAGGTGGCATGTCTACAGCGAATTATGCTCTTTGCAGCTGTACTTAAGCGCAGTAGAGGAAAAGCTTCAAATACAGTTTGGTGACTTGTATGGAGTAGCGCAATGCTTGGAGAAGGTGAAAATAATAAACGTGAACTTACACACGTGATTGATAAGACAGTCCCAGACGCTAATGTAAATATTTACTTGATTTAGGCATTATTTTGCGGTGGATCATATTAATGAAATACTTACAATATTTTACCTTTTTTATTTGCTTCTAATGCTTAATGTAAACTCTAGTTTAGACTTGTGAGAAAAATCGTACAAGTTGCATTACAATGCTGTGGTCTTTGACCGCTTCAAACTCGTTCGCTTTGCGGGCTCGCGTCATCTTATGACTCTAGTACCTGGGCGACCGAGCTCTGCTCGGGCAGAAACTCGGTACCAAGCGTTTTCCCAGAGATAAGACCAAGCTAGATCAATTTTTCATCCCCGAAAACCCCCAAATACCAAATTTCATCGAAATCGTTGGAACCGTTTCCGAGATCCTGATTATATACACCGGAGGGTTGGGGGGGGGGGGTTGAGAGGGGGGAGGGGATGCGGGGGAGGGAGCGCGGGGGTATTAAAGGGGGATGAAAATTTCATTGATTTTGCCGTAGGATGCACCGTTTTCAAGATATTTGTCAAAAACACCGGAGGGGGTGGAGGGGTGAGTCACGTTAAACTATCGTCCGTAAACCGACTTTACAGACAACCGGCTTTTCCTGTTCTGTGCTCCCAATAGGGAACGTGCACATAGACGGTGCTGCCAACTGGTGCCATAAGGGTGCCATCAATTTGAATGTTTTACCTTGATAAGTTTGTTTTACTGTCCGCATAGTCTCTTCTGTCGCATTAGTGCTGCCGCCTATAGTTATTGCACGTTCCCTATAATACTTTTTCTAACAAAAAAGTAACTTTTTCTCGCAAAAAATAACTTTTTCTCACAAAAAAGTAACTTTTTCTCACAAAAGAAGAAACTTGACGTTTTCTCATAAAAAATAAACTTAAAAAAAAACTAAAAATCTTGAAAAAAAACGTGGTATCGAACCGAGGTCGGCTGGATCCGCGACCACCCGATTTCTAATGTGCCATTATGATCTGCTCGAAGTCGGCGAAATTTAGCTTCATATTCTAATGCAAACAAAAATAGCCGGAAAACACGAGTAAAAGCGATTTTCTGAAAATGAAACATAGCTAGATCAGTTTTTCATCCCCGAAAACCCCCACATACCAAATTTCATCGAAATCGTTGGAGCCGTTTCCGAGATCCTGATTATATATATATATACATATATACAAGAATTGCTCATTTAAAGGTATTAGATAGACGACTTCAGATTTTTGCGAAGAAATCGTTCTGGCAACAATCTGAGGGAGTGATTTGTATGTTCGACCTTCAGCCCCTAATCTGGACTCTTATTTCACTGAACCGTACTAACGATTTGCTTATCTTACTTCAACTTACAACTGCAAGTAGGTACATTCCCAAAGACGTAAATGAAACTGAAGTAACTAATTCTCGTTAGAAGTCTGCAGTTCGACTGCGAATGTTTGAACTGCACTAAGTGCTTTAAATTAATGCGTCTAAGAAGTTTGAATTCTTTGGATATAAAGACGGCTTCGTTAGTTTTGCTTAATGTTGGAGAGCTTGAAACCATTACACAGACAGAAACACTAAGTAATTCAAACTGAACAACCTTTTCGAAACAAGACTGCCCAAGAGGTTTGGGTAGTTCACTTTGGTATCTATCGCTTAATGTTTTCTTTTGTTTGTAATTGTTTAGGTGCATTTTTGCTATAGGGTTTTCATTTGTTTTCATATTTCTGTACAGTAATCCGTGCAAAAAATGTTTACCAAAGTATCACATCGCAAACTTTTTTTCCCAAATTTTTATTTGGCAAAAATTCAATTGTCAAAACTACTTATCGCAATTTTACAGTCAGCAAACCACTTTTTTGGCAAGTGATTGTTTAGCAAATAATTACATGGTCATGTTCTATTTTCCCAATTTTTTTTTGGCAAATGTATCGTTTGGCATAACATACTAATCCCAAAACATTGCATGGCATATGGTTTATATCCCAATTTGGGTAGTGCGTAGGATAAACTACCACGTAGTACTACGTAGGTAACTGATATTGTGAATTACGGTGGGATAAAGTGAAGAAGTGTACTGCATTACATTAAAGCATGGAAAACATTCAATGTCATGGTTGTATGACATTTCATAAAATCAAAGGTAGTAATCCTTTTCTGTGCTGTCATCAAAAAAACCTAACATCGAAGGCTAAGGCGGGAGCTAAGCTACGCTTCGCTCCCGCCTTAGCCTTCTGAACCTAACCTGTCCGAGTCGCTTCTGCCCTGAAAGGTCTTGCTCGCTCGCTTCGCTCGCTCGCTACCAGCAATTATGCCTAACAATGTTACCTACTATTGTACATCTGCAACAAAATAGTGCATGGCATACGACAGGGGTCACCAATTATTTCTGCCTTTTGTTTATTTTATACTTGAAATTCCTGTATAGATACCTACTATTGTATTTCTGCAACAGTAAAAATTAATTATCATTTGCCGAACTTTTGCTATAAGTTGAGCATGGGAAGTGACAAATTTGGCAAACATTTTTTTGGCATATAATTTATGACAAAATAAAACATTTGCTTAATAAAATCTTGACGAAGTGAAACTTTGCCAAACGATGATTTGACCAAATGAATGAAATGCGAAATGTAACTTTGCTAAACATTCGTTTGGGAAATGAAACTATTGCGATAAGTTATTTGGGAAGTCATATTTGGGAAAAATAATTTGCCAAACGACAGTACACCTAATCCTACACAGCTTTTAATTTCATAATCGCGAATCCTTCAGGGTTATGAAAGGTCACTTGATTCTGTGTAATTTCCGTGAAAAATATAACGTTATGTTTTTACTCAAAATACTCAGCTTGTTGATCCTGCACAAAATTGCTGACCTTATAATCTTTTTTCTTTTAAAATTACTTATCCAATGTCTTGCAGGTATGCTGCACTGTATTTTGATGGAAGAAACTCTTAACTTCATTATTAACATTAAACTTTTAACTCGATAGCCTGTCATCTAGTCGCTATTATCGCAGACTCAACATGTTGTCGTGTTGTGCCGCATAGTAATTAACGTCACAAAGGCGAGCAGATTTAATTAAAATGGTCGTGACACAGGCATCATCCCCGTAACTCGGCGTGCAATTTATTTGAGCTAGGCCGCCGATGCGTGGGAGTCGATTATAGATTGTGATTTTACATGCGGGCTCGGGGGCCGAATGGAATTGTTTCCAACCAAATGTGCCCGTTGAAAATAGGTTCTTCGCTTTCGTTTTAAACCGGTATGACATTTCAGGTAAATCAAGGGGTTACCTATCAAATTTTAGATTTTTTTTCCGAATATTTAAAATCCGGAATGCTTCATTTATCCGAATGCATTTTTTTCTGAAACTGTAAATATTTCTATGAAAATATTTTTATAATACAACCCTAACCGAACCTAAGGGGTTCTACACGATGGTCCTGATATAAATCCTGAAATATTTACAGTTTCAGAAAAAAATGCTTTCGGACGAATGAAGTTTAGAAAGCCTTCGGAAATAAAATTTTCTAAACATCGATAGGTTCCCAAATCAAGAACATAGGAATTTCGGAAATTGTTTTAGTGGAGCTCTTTCTCTGCAAAATTAAGTTTCACAGCCCCTTTTCTTATTATTTTATTTGACAAATATCTATGGTGCTGTCTTTATTTAATCGAACGAAATAAACAGAGACGATGTCACAGATTTATGTTAGATACATAAGGTAACAGGAACTTAACACAGAGTTAGTCTACCTAATTTCAAGTTTCTCTTTCTATTGTTTTAGGCTGTGCGTTTGTTGACTACTCAGTCGCGTTGCTGTTATAAATACCTATACCTATTATACCTATTATTTAGAATAACAAAGGTTTCTAACGAGCTACAGAGCGAGTGTAGCTTTACCAGTCAAACAAGTTAATAGGACCATACAAACAATGACCCCTCCGGACGAATTTACAAAGCTTTATCGATGCAAATACAAAATCCACTCTAACCCATTTAGTTAAACTCCCCATTGCTATACAGTCTTTGCCATATAATTGCATCAGAATATACTAATTTCGTTTGAAACTCACCCCGTTTGGGAATAGAATGGATTTTTGATTAAGCTAAAACGTATTTCGTGTACTACGCCCTGCTTGCAAATAGATATCAATTACCTATTAATTATCGTTGTAACACAGATTACTGCCGAAGCGTGTGTTCTACCTTGATTTAGTTTCATCATTAATAAGAAATTATGTACCAGAACTTGTACACCATACGGGAATCGGCGTTATTGACTAGGGTACGCATTAATTCTGGCACAGCTCTTCCATTACTTCGTTGCGATGGCGTTTAGAGTGGCTTGCCTTGCCTATCGGTGTTTTACATGCTACATGCAATTCGGAGCATGTGCTTTGGAACCGCATGACCTTATTCCACCAGTTCTTTCACAGGTTCAAAAGTAGAAGACGTAGACAGTTTTCACTGTTATGTTGTCAATATCCTTAAAATTAGAACAAAATGGTTTCGATCGTCCTTTATTATCCCATCAGCTAATGAGTGGAACTCCCTGTCTGGATCTGTGTTCCCTAAATGAAACAATCTGACCTTCTTCAGATCTAGGATAAATGAACATTTAAGCAAGCATCAGGCGTGATTGTGTTCAAAACGCAAGTCTCTCAGGGATAAAAAAAATATCACCTGTTGTATTACCCCGCCCACTTTTTTAATGTATTTACTATTTCTACCTAGGTACGCTGAATTTACTCGCAAACCCCAAATAGTTACCTAATTCGATAAAGAACGCTGTTAGCCTATATATAGTCAACCAATTAAGAGCTTTACCTTTTTAGGGCTCCGTAGTAAACTAGGAACCCTTATAGTTTCGCCATGTCTGTCCGTCTGTCTGTCTGTCTGTCCGCGGCTAAGCTCAGAGACTGTTAGTACTAAAAAGCTGTAATTTGGCATGAATATACATATCAGTTACGCCAACAAAGTGGTAAAATAAAAAATAAAAAATATTTTTTTTAGGGTACCTCCCATAGACGTAAAGTGGGGGTGATTTTTTTTCTCCACTGACCCTATAGTGCGTGGTATCGTTGGATAGATCTTTTAAAACCATTAGGGGGTTGCTAACATGATTTTTCTATTCAGTGATCTGTTTGCGATATATTCAACTTTAAAGTGAAATTTTTCATTAAAATCGACCGTCGCCGCCCCCCCTCTAAAATCTAAACAGTTGGGTGGAAAAATTTGAAAAAATTCAGAATGGTAGTAAATATATTAAATTTACATGGAAAATTATAGCGGCTAAGATTGCTTGGGAATTATTTGTAGTTTAAGAGTAAATAGTAGCCTAAGGTATAAAACATACCTAAACTTGGAAGATTCCGTACACATACGAAATCCTTAGAAAAATATTACTTGATTTTTTCGTAATGGCTACGGAACCCTATCTTGGGCGTGTCCGACACGCTCTTGGCCGGTTTTTTTTAGGACAATTCTACATCAGAGAAAAAACAATAAGGCTGATTGTCTCATTGACTTGTACCTGGGAAATTATTTGATGTTTTTAGCAATACAACTAACATTGAACTTTAGGATAGTAAGAAAACTTGTTGGTAGACTATGTAATCGTGTAGATATGCGGAGCATAGTTAAAATTAATTATTAACAATGTCAAACATTGGTATCAAACCAAGCCTATCTAATTGTTCTATGATTACGCGGCACCATTTCCAAAGCTCAAACCTATCACGTCGACAAACAATTTTGCTTTAGCATTGCGTAGTATCAAGCGGAACGACAAAATAACTAATTAAATGACTTTGTTTATACGATACCTACATTCGAGTTTAGTACCAATTCCCAGATTGTGACGAGGGGTGGGACCAAACGATAACATATTTATCGATGTAGTCGATCTCGATGTTATCGTAACTGTGGTTAATATTAGAATATCGAATGAAACACAATCAAAGTCGTTACTTGTTACTGCCTGGAATTTTCCAAAATAAACCATTGGGGTGATACTCTGGCATTTAAACGGTACTTTCTTACCACCGCTCTATTATTATTGAAATGACATAATATGTGATGTTTGCATCAACTTTTACTGAAACCTGTGTTTACTTTCAGCCAAACTACTTCTATTCTCGTCGACTTGGGGGTCATTTATTTGTTAAATAATAAAACTATAATTGGATGGGTTTGAACTTAGAATATCAAAGAATGTTTTATCATAACTACTGTGCGGCATGTACATATCTATCATTGACCAAGTGGCTACAGTATTCTAGAGCCCTGAGGAATGGAGTTTTTCAAAGCGATTTATTAGATACTATTATTTATTAGATATTATTATTATTAGACTAAGAACTCGATCGTATAGGTGGATATAGGATAGCTGGATAGGTTTCCATTACAATTAAAAAAAATAACCTGGTTAAATATGAGTTGGATTTTCTTTCTCACTCTTATCTCTGTTACTTTTGACGTGAGAACTTGCCTTCTTGATAAATTCGTCATTCTAAGTCAACGGAAAGTACCCGTAGATTTTAGTTTGTCTTGATTCTCATCGTGTTTGTATAAAACAAATGTTCAAAGGCTATCATTAATCACGTGAATTTAGAATTCGCGTTAGCTATACTTTTGGGCATTAGTATATTTGTACAGTGGAAAGTGTTTGCCTCGTCACCTATAACTCGATTTTTTCATAGCTCCAAGGAATTATTGCTCAATATTTAATTTTGACTTGATACGTTTGGTGATGCGTTCCTGAGAACAGACTGATACACACAAGGCCTCTTACATCTTGACAGATGATTCAAGCAACTTCTGTTTAAGAGTAATTTATGGCTGCAGTACTCGCTTACCTGTTTATTGACAGTCTAATATCCTTAAAAATACCTATTTGTCGATATTGGCCTTCGAGGTGGAAAGCTTAGCCCTAGTTCCGTATATCACGTATCAGCGCTGTAAGTTTTGACGGTGGTCGTAAAGTTTACGCGCCGGCGACAATGGCCGCCCTCGAAGCTTACGGCTTATTGCCGCGCACCACGACGTAAACATGCCCGAGTGATGGCTCTTCAGAGCTAATAAAAGAGCTCATAGTTGCTAGTTGTACCGGGACCTGCTTCAATTTTGAAAGCGCGAGAAGTATCATGCGAGCGGCGGTATATCGATCGCTCAGAAATATCCACACGGCTCTGCGATGTAATTAAACTCGTATCAATGATTTTATAGTAAAGATACGTCATGTATTATACATGACTATGCTTTACCATTTTTAATGAAATTTCCTACATCAGAATAAAAACAATAAGGCTGATTGTCAGTACAGAATTTAAGACTCCAATTTTAATAGTGTTTCATTAGCAAGATGTTAAACTGTCATAACTAACTCCCGCAAGCATCAAGTTTAGCTTCGAACGGTCTGTAAATCGCCGCGCAACTTGCCCGTCTCAAACACCACATTCGCGAACTACGTAGTTCCACTAGTTCCGTTCACGACGTTTACGTGACCAAACTACGTTTTCGAGATATCAGATACGCCGAGTTACACTTAAAACGTATCTCGCATGACTATATATTGTATGGCTGTATATTGTAATGGCCTTACTACACTCGCGTGCGAATCACGCGCGAAGCTCCGTGCCACCCGCGATCCATATATTATTCGCTTTATTTCGCATTCGCGCTTCGTTTCCGTTTCGTTCGCTGTGTATGAGTGTGCGTCTCTTCACGATTAAACCGCTGAACCGATTTACAACTGTACAAATTTCATTGGTACAGTCAGCAGCAGAAGTGGATGAACTCCACGCGACTCTATTGCGAAGATAATAAGAAGGTGTGTAGATCATTTTTAAGAATCACGACCGCTCATCCACTTCTCCTGCTGACTTTATGAAGATAGTTTGAGACTCTAGGAAGAGCATAGGATAGTTTTATCCCGAAAAATTGCATGGTTTCCGCGATAAACGAATTCTTTGCAGGAGTTTTAACGACCGCTTTAGCCTAGTTGGTAGTGACCCTTCCTACGAAGCAAGAGGTCCTGGGTTCGAATCCCGGTAAGGGCATTTATTTGTGTGATGAGCACGAATATTTGTTCCTGAGTTATGGATGTTTTCTATGTATTTAAGTATTTATTTATCTATATAAGTATGTTTATCGTCGTCTAGTACCCATAGTACAAGCTTTGCTTAGTTTGGGACTAGGTCGATTTGTGTAAGATTGTCCCCTAATATTTATTTATTTTATTTATTTATTTAGTTTCGGGCAATACCTAGTATTGTTATATCTACTATTACACACCCACGCCGTGATCCCGTGCGAGTGTGGAGGGGCCGTAACGGAGACGGCCCCGGACTCACGTTTGGGGTAATGGCGGCACGATTGCACCGTATTTTGGCGCGGCGATGTTACTACGTATTGAACCATTTATTAGTGCTAAATTTACGATAGAGCCACGTTTTGCATTGTTCGATTATCTTTGTGTATCGTATCAGCTTACTTTGATATTTGGTAAGGTAACAACAACGCGTAACATGTTTTGATAATATACACAATCACAAAATATTGCCATGAATTTAGGGTAAAGTCAAAGTCAAAGTCAAAATTCTTTATTCAATTTAGGCATCAAATTGATGCTCCTATGGCAAAAACGGCACCCTTCAAAATCAAAGTCAAAATATCTTTACTTGATTTATTATATTATATGACAATATGTACTTATGAACGTCGAATTTATTGATGCTTCTAGTTATTATATACTATTACAACCAAAATAGCTTTCAAGTTAAAGAGTGATAGTCGTTCAAAACATACATAATCCCATCTCACTTCCCACTAATATTATAAACGTGTAAGTTTGTATGGATGGATGGATGTGTGGATGTTTGTTACTCTTTCATGCCAAAACGCTTTAACGGATTCTAATGAAATTTGGCACACAGATAGTTTATAACCTGGATTAACATATAGGATACTTTTTATCCCGGAAAACGGCATAGTTCCCGCGGGAAATCGATAAACGAATTCTTCACAGACGGAGTCGCCGCCAACATATACACTAATATATGTACATATAAAAAAATCTGCCGCCGGTTTGTCGATTTAAAAATTAAACAATTCAAATGACCATAAAGTAACTCATTAGAGGCTCTGTGTTTTGTTTATTTTCATTTCCCAAAAAGATTAACGACATGACGCATAATGAGAGCATGCCACCGAGACAAAGGATCGACCAACACAACCGTTAGGGAAACGGGACCTTTCATATTCAATTCAGTTGGAATTATCAAAAGGACATGGTTATTGTACTTCTAAAATAAACACTTAGAGAATTATTTATGAGCTACTAGCTGTTGCTCGCGAGTCCTTCTGCGAATAATTCGTTTATCGCTATCCCGCGGGAATTGTGCAATTTTCCGGGATAAAATCTATCCTACGCCCTTTCTAGGGTCTCTAGATCTCCATACCACACCTGAATCGCTCCAGCGGTTAAAACGTGAAGTGGTAACAGACAGACAGAGTATGTAGTTTAATAGAGTTATGCGTTTGAGTCAATTATTTCTGATAATCGGACGGTATAGCGTAGTTCTGTTGGACTTAGCGCTAAGCACTTCGTTGCTAATTTTTGAGCAGTTCCTCAGATCAGCATATCCCAAAACTCGACGATAATCTGCTTCCAGGCGAGAGGTCAAGTTATGTTATACCATGCCTGAAAAAAAAAATTTAAAAAATCCTTGCCACTCAGTTAAGCGATAATAGAGTCACATAAGTAAGTGATATCCTGGATTTCTTTTTTATGTTTTCCAGTTTTAAGTTGCCAGCTTATCATTAAGTTTTGTGACACCCTTCAATGTCCACATTTTTACTTAATTGCATTTAAACTCCACAGCTTTAATTAAAAAAACTGTAACTGACACGTAATTTAACGACATAAATGCAAAAGCGAATGGAATATGACGGTAGTTTCCAATTTAATTTTGAGGCAATTTATGTTTCCATTCAAGCCATGTTTGCATGCTCGGATATGCATCAAGCCTGGTTGATTGAAAACGAGTCATTCAGTTTAACTTTTTGCAAATATAATTGACAACGTAGCTGTGTTTTCAATCAAAATATTCTGTACGTTACTTAGATACTTGTTGTTATCTATGATAATATTGCTGGACGGTATGTTCCTATCCGATAGTATCATTATCATTACTGTTTGTTAATCAAGACGCACAACAATAACAGCAACACAGACACAACACACAAGACAGTGTCTTGCCTAATGTTACCTAATGTTAGACGAGCTGTACGTTACGGAAGTAGTCGCAACTGACTGGACGCTGTGAGGCGGCAGCGTATCTCGGATCTATAGTTTGTCCGGATTTAATAATATGCTATAGTGTAGGTATCGTTTTTCATAATTTTCATTAGTCATAAAGTAATTTATTTCTGAAACAGTATTTTCGTCGGAATTGTTATTAAAATAACCTAACTTACTGCATTCTTTATAGATGATGGCGTTTCAAAGAATCCTGAAAACAGTACGCTTCTATATATTTTATGACAAACGTATCAAGTGAAATTATGGAAAAACTAGATTATAGGAAACCAGGGATCCGCAATTCAATATGTTTAGTTTTACAATGTTTTTTCAATCCCCATGCACATGCAGGTTCTGGTTGTAACTAATTGTACGTTTTGCAAGTTTCCAATTACGATTTGGGCGCGGGGCGGCGCCCCAGGGGCGTATTAATGATGCCCAAGCGTGGGCTTGATTCACGGCGCGTGTCACGAGGCTTACGCAAATAACGGCGGGGTTTACAATGACTAATGGGGAAAAATACGATTTTATGCTTTTTTTTAATAAAGCTGGATTTATGTTTGGGGGATTTTAATAACTTGTGTGTTAAATTAATGGAACCGCGGGTTTACTGACAGAAACTTGAGATTAAATCATTTTTTTTAAAGATAGCTTGCGTATATTTTCCATAAACATAGCTCGCTAGTCACCGCGCTTTTACAATGTTGTATCATTCTATGAAATACATCGCCATAAGGCGCCTATTGCTTACCTCGTAAAATTTTCTTACCTGATTTTTGCATTGCGTACGTACTATAGGTACATATGTTGTGGTCAAATAAAAAGTCATTGTATTATATCGTATCGTATGGGTACGTCAAATTGTGTTTTAATTTCTGTCATTCGTATGTTTATCAGTAATGCCCATATCGGCGTTGTAAGCTAAGAAATTACTTTATCGTAACGATCAGCATCCTAACAGCAGAAATCGTACAGAAGCGTTAATATAATTATTAGCTTTCGCATCCCTAGAGCTCCCCTTAGGAATAATTATCGGCCTTTATCGCTGCCTCGGGCTAAGACTAGATACCGTCAGAACTCTTATTTTTTATTTCTATCGAGCTGCAAAGTCGACGAATGAATTTTGTCAACAGAATGAGGACCTAGATTTGTTTTTATTGAAACCCACTGCAGTTAGGAAGCGAATAGCGTCCGTTTTCTTTGCTCCCCAATCCGATTGTACTAGGTTATTAACTTATTAAGATTCTAAATGGTTTTTCTCTTTCTTTTGTGTAATTTTTTTTTTTTTCTCTTTTTTTGCAATCAGGTCACTGTTTTGTTTTGATTAACTTGTGCCTGTTTCTGTTTATATAATAGTATTATCTGTGAAGACCTGTAATTGGCTTTTCTGATATTAACTTATAGCATCTACTTTTAAAATGAAATAGCTGTTGGTTTTCCGAATAAAATAAAATAAAATAAAATAATAATAATATATATAGTCTTCGGATGGCATTATCCTCACGCTCCGCTGATAGGAATCCGGCTGGCATCGGCAAAAGTTCTGCAAGAGGCGTTCAGGCGACACCGCACATTAATTCTATTCCAGCCTTTTGAATGCCCCGTTTTAAGCCCAGTCTAGACCTGCTAGAAAAATCAGGCAAGTTGCATTACAATGCGGCGCTCGATTCACTGCTTCACACTTGTTTACTTTCCGGCCTCGCATTGTATTGCATCTTGCACAAATTTTCTTTCAGGCATTAAATATCCGAGAAAGGGTTTTTTAAGAGAGGGAATCAGTTGACGTTGACAATTTAAAGCCGCGTTTGAAGTTTGTCGGGCGTCATCTAGCTTTATCCCACTGCCTTGTTCCCGTGGATGAATAAAACAATGGTTAGCTCTCTCTATGATCTTCAAGGAACGTGATTGCCCAATTCTAAGCCTCCAGTGGTTTAAGCTCTCAGTCAATTAGTCAGTCAGTCACGTTTTTCTTTTATAGTTAAATAAATATCACGGGACAATTCACACAAATTGACCTAACCCCAAAGTAAGCTAAGCAAAGCTTGTGTTATGGGTGCTAGATAACGGATAAACATACTTATATAATAGATAATAGATACATACTTAAATACATATTAAACACCCAAGACCCGAGAACAAACGTTCGTATTTTTGATACAATTTGATCTACCCCGACACGGGAATCGAACCCGGGACCTCAAGATTCGTAGTCAGGTTCTCTAACCACTAGACCATCTGTTTGTCAAAAATAGTTATAGATAAATAGTTCCTTTTGTCACTAAAAAGAGTATGGACTAGAACTACAAGTAGCTAGATAGTAAGTATAGTCAAGTAAAGCGCTATACGGACGTAAAATCGATCTCAATCTCTACATATCGTAAAGCCACGCTCTTTTCCATCCAATCCTGCGACTGACATTGATATCTGTAACATTGTCCTGCAAAATCGCTCTTTATAACGACCGCTTTAGCCTAGTTGGTAGTGACCCTGCCTACGAAGCAAGAGGTCCTGGGTTCAAATCCCGGTAAGGGCATTTATTTGTGTGATGAGCACGAATATTTGTTCCTGAGTTATGGATGTTTTCTATGTATTTAAGTATTTATTTATCTATATAAGTATGTTTATCGTCGTCTAGTACCCATAGTACAAGCTTTGCTTAGTTTGGGACTAGGTCGATTTGTGTAAGATTGTCCCCTAATATTTATTTATTTATTTATTATTTTATACAGATGACCTGATGAGCAAGTAAAGTGCCCCGATTGTAATGGTAATGTCTTCGTCGATTGACAGTCAAACGGAATAACAAACAGACGTAAACAATAACAGCGGAACGGTCCGGTATGGCGGTCACGTGCGGCGGCCGGCGCAATTTGTTCACATTACCGCCGCTAGGGGCGCTGCCATGAATACCAACACTACTGATCACTAGCACAAGCAATTTGTATACGAATTGAATCAACGCCATCTCAGTGAAAGAATATATGTTTTCTGTTAATGGATAACGAACTAAAAGCACACTTGCTTAGATTTTTGATGAACAAAGGTCAAATGTTCTTAAATTTGTTATAATAGCCACTTGCTGAAACAAATCTAATCTCAATTTAGAGCTATGTTCAGTTAGTAGTGTCATATAGTATAGAACTCTCAAGCATACGAGTAGACCAGAGACTTTATTATCAAATGCGCGAGTGCTCGCGAGTGCTCGCGATCGCTTTTATTATCTCTCTCTATTCTCATCCTACTGTGTAAGAAGTAGTGAAAATGATTGTGATTCCAATTGAAATAGACAATACCTAAGGCCTCGAGTTTAATGACTCTAGATTAATGAACTACAACATTTTACCTCGCTATTCTGCAACCTAGTAGCAAAGTAAATGGTTGTAGTTATGATATTGATCTCCGTAAAATCTGAATCAATTAATTATTGAAATCTAGATTTAACTTTTCTAACAAGTCGCCAATAATGATAGATTCAATCTTCATTATGCAGATTCGCACTCTCGGAAGACATTGCATTGAAAGAAACTGAAATCTTTTAAGAGTAACCTTCTACAAAATTCAGACTAGCCTTCCTAGTGATAGACATTAAGTGGTAAACAAAACAACGCTTTCTTTTCGAGTAGATTACTTTACACCAAATCGTCGCATTTAAATCGCAACTTTACTTGTGTCGCACGTTTTCAAGCCACCAGTAACTGGCCAATTTCCCTACATGCCCAACTTAAACGCTAATTTAAAAAGCTTCCTCAGAACCTCCGAAAGCTGGTGGTAACGAGGCGAGTTGCCCCGGTAGCGGCGACCCGCGGCCCGCCCTTGGCCGGGTTTTCCGGCTTTACTGTTAAAAGCTCTAACTTTGGCCGCACAAAGGCCGAGCTTTCGGCCCACATTTACATGCTGGTATAGGTGAATCAATTACTCTTTCTTTTGGTTCTTCAAAGTAGCGATGGCAGTCTGGTTATACTTACATTGAAATTAAAACTATCCGAAAAATAACATAACACATTACATAAAACTGACCCGTGATTTAACGGCCGGCAACAGATGATCAATTGATCATTTTCCATCACATGACCCGCTTGCTTGTTGGCTTCCTCTCATAATAAAAAAAAGAAGTTGGGTTATACATATTTTATGATTTTTTTTAACCCAAGTGTCTCTCGGCCCAACTTAGCATATTACTGGGACTGTCGCGTAGTAGTGGATTAAGTTAGTGTTGCCAGTTTTTTGAGAAACTAACTAACTACTTTTATCCACATTTTAGTTCAGCGTTAACTTGCACGCCAACTTTTAGTTAAAGTTTGCTGCAAGAGAGGGTGAACAGTCAGTTTTAACTTGGGTATTTAATTGAATATTTTAACTGTTTTCAGAGGGCTTGCCTCAGTTTAATTATAACCACCATAATCTTTGCTAAAAACAAACCTAAGGCCCTGTGGTGTGTTGCGTGCCTACGTTACATTATATCAGTAAAAATAGTAAAATCATTCCAGTAGATCGATCTCTCGTAACTTTGTTAATTGTAACTCGTTAGCATAGCGGCCCCACAATGTGATGCTACTGGAAAGTGAGCCTAAAATGGCCACTTGCTATAAAAAAAATCATCGCTACCCTACTTCAACCTTGACAGTTCCATACGTTTTAGAGCCACTAAATTGAGATTAACATTAAATTAAGACTAATTTTATTGTTCCCAGCCAGTGGCCATCGGATTATTATTTTTTATAGCCTAGTAGTTTGGGTTTCTCGTCCATTTTTAATTACAACTGGCCAATGTGAGCGTCTGCGGCTACGTTGCGGGCGTGGGCAGGTCAGCCGCCGGCAGAAAGAGCAACAAGTTACCCTCGCTTCGCGCATTATTAAAAAAAAACGTAAATTAACGTCCGCAACATTCTAACGTCATTTTATTTCGCTGCTCTGTGGTCCGGTGGGCATATTTAAAAAAATCGCAAAGTTTTAATCACTTTTACTGCGTCCATTTTAGGTTTCATTCAATTTAGCTTGAGAAAGGATCTTAATTAAATTAATTGACTTTAAATTTTATAATTAAATTCGTTTGATGTGTTATTACGCACAAAAATTAATTTGGAAGTGTCACGGACACGGTATTTCAATTATGGCTGAAATTATTTTGTTTGAACTGAGAAAACAAGTGAAGCCCTTCCCTCATTAACGTTGTTTCATTACAAAATCGGGAATCATTATTTGAATAAAGTAAAAATATACCCACTGTAGCGATTTTAATGTTTGCCTGACACGCAGCTTTGTTTCTTGAATAGTCTTGACTTGATCATAACTAGAACCTTGCCACTTCTGATTGCCTGCAAATTTTGAGACTTGCACCAGGGCAAGCAAACGGCAATATTAAATAAAAATAAAGAATAATATCTGGATATTTAATTAATAAACTGAATGCCTCAAAGAGGTTATTTAAATGTTACTAACTGTTCTGCGTCACAAAATTCCATGCTTTACTGTGTTTAGTTTCAAGTAGCAATTTGTACATGTCATAAATGTTACATACACAACCTTTGCACATGTCATCTGATCGTTTATTAGACGTTGATCGAGCTGGCAACTCCCTCGGGCGGGCTATGAACAGATTATGCCGCCATTTGCATTGCTAATGCTCCGTCCACTTCGACGCCCTGACACCTTCAGCCGCGCGGAGCAATAAGCGAAATAAATTTCGAGGCAGGAACATTTTGCTTAGTAACCTATGTTAATCTGGAATAGTTTAGATTTCTATGTATGTTTGGGGGTAGTCGCAATCAAAGACAATGTATAGGTCACAATAGAGAGATCTCTCTCCAGGCAGATGTTATGCCTGGGGACCGAAGTCCAATGGATGAAAGTTGGAAGTTGTATTTATGCAGCCGAGTTGAGAAACTTCGATAGCGTGATGTAGGATTGTAGTAGTTAATTCCTTATGTGATGACTAGATGGCGCTAGTAGTCGCTACATATGTATATGTGAAAGAATCAACTATTTGACACCCTCAATAATTCCAAGACACAGCTTTAATAGAAACTATTTAACCGTTACTTTGCGGAGGTCCATATGAATAAACAGAAACAATTACTTTGCTCACCGCGACCTCAAAGACCTTACCTTACCTACCTTAAGGTCGTGGGTGAGCAAAGTAATTGTTTCAATTCATAAATAAATAGTTTATCAATAAAGTTGCATTATCCAAATGACGTCACAGTTCAGTATTTAAGTAAAAATCTATAGGAGAAGCGCATTTCGACAGCTCATAAAAAAGTATGTCCGTTAATTGTTATTTATACATTACGGAAATTCAGTTTTCTTTATCTTTTAAAAATCAATTGAATATTATTTATTATCTGAGTTTCGAGATCACCAAATGCAAATGTCGTAATGTAGTTAAGTGTTTTTATTGTTAATTTTCTTTTTTTATTCGTGTTTTTTTTTCTTTCTTTTTATTAGCCCTCTCATTCTGAGTGGAGGCCTGTACCCTGCAGTGGGACGTATATAGGTAGGGGTGATGACTAATCAAAAAAATTAACACACTACCTACAGGCTTTGTCATTTCTGGTCTTGCTGATGAATTAGGCTGCGATGACAGATTTTCATTAAGTATAGCTATGTGAACACCAATTAATGGCATTTTAAACTTACTGTATAATTGACTCAGTGCTAAACGTCAAAGCACAAGAAACGCCGAATTTGGCGCCTCTTACGTTTCCTCAAATGAAACCTTGAATAGCATTTCCAACTGCAAACATTTCGTCGTTTAACACAGGTGTTGACAGTCCCACACTACTACACGCTGCGTCAACAGTGTCAAGTGTCAACACCTGTGAAGTTGACGCGGGATCTATCCTGCGTCACGCTCACGCGTCGCACGGGCAACCCGGCCCCGGCTTTAATTAATAAAATAATAAATAAATACAGATATAAGTGCTGTTAATTTTCGCGCTATATCTGTTAGCTATGCCGGGTGTTCAATGCGGCATTATCACTCTATTGTGTTTACTTGTAGATCTTACTAATTTTATTAACTCATCATACAATTCAATAAATTATTTGATTTGATATAAACGTGAAAGTTTGTATGTGTGTTTGTTACTCTTTCACACTAAAGCGGTTAGACGGATTCTGATGAAATTTGGCACACAGATCGTTTATAACTATAGGATACTTTTCATCCCGGAAAATTTCATAGTTCCCGCGGGATAGCGATAAATGAATTCTGTGCAGACAGAGTCGTGGGCAGCAGCTCCGCAACTCCGTTTTCGAAGAATTTGTTTATTACTATTCTGCAGAAACTATGCAATTTTCCGGGATGAAAACTATCCTATGTCCTTTCCCGGGACTCAGACTAACTCTATACCAAATTTAATCTAAATTGGTTTAACGGTTTAAGCGTGAAGAGGTAACAGACAGACAGACAGACACTTTCACATTTACAATATTTATTAGTATGGATATAGTTTCTTCAGAATCAGAATTTTATTTCTCTGTGAATATGTGCTTCTTATTTTTCTCTTTTCAACATTATGGATTTTCAATATTAACGTAAAGCCACATTTGAACTAAAGATTTTGTACGAACGATTTTGTAGAACGATAGAAATTCTGTTAATAGTTCGCGGCTGGTATTTTAATGAATAGTGACTGTAGTCGACAGATATTCGTAGAATTATTAAAGCGGGTTGAACGGCGATCGGTCTGGTTCATAAATTAAATGTACTCGTCGCTACCATTACTAATATTGTCATTTAGCTAATTAATATAGCAACGGCAGGGAGAAATACCTTTCTTTTTAGAAAGACATTTCTTATTCTTAGTCACGTTTTACACAAAAAGTATGGCGATTGCCCACTTTTGGTGTTCAGCACTAAATAAATAGTTTCCTACTACATAAACGCATATTACTCGTGCCAGCGCAGCGACAAGCCTGGTGTGTATAATTGTAGGTTTATGCCTAATAAAGGAGTACTAACAGTATTCTTATAACAAGCATTAATTTAATTGTCTCTACGTACAATATCCTCGCCCTATTGTTTTATTAATACTATTATTACACTTGGTTGGGATACAGTATGCCCAATGCTTCATCGCTATTTACAGATATGCCATAGCAGAAGCATTTGTTAAGCTAGCTGAACCGAACAGCTTACCATGCAAAATTCTAACGGAGGGTAACTGAACACAATTTTCCTGGCACTCAGTGAGAAGAGCGCTCGCATTAACCAAAACGGCTACATATACAAATATAAATTAGTTTCATTCGGGAGGTGCAGATATAATTGGGACACGAGTTTAACATAGTTAATTAGAAGTGAAACGCGAGTAAGCGCTAGCCCTTTGTGCCGCGCTCCTGTTTGCTGAGACAACACCACGTCGCAAATTGCTGGAGCACTCCGCGGGTAGCACTCAGTTTGCTCGCCCACCTAAAACTACATTACATGACACATGTTTTGTTTATCTCTACGTACGCACGCTGAATAAACCCAGCGTTTCTGAGAGCTGTATCGGGTTCCCCGCTCGCTCCGCCAGAAGGAATGCCACGCTTAACAGCTTAAAATGAACCGTCATTTTAATCTTCAACTTTAATTTCGGGACCATTAGTTCTCCTTAACTTCCGCTTGTGCTTTTAAGCCCAAAGTGTGGCAATAATTCTGAATTTCCCTCACTAATTCGCGTTAACGATATCTCCTGCTCGCCGGCGGCGGCTGAGTCGCGGGAGCCGTAGGTAGGTGCTAAGCCGACACTCTTTGCTTCATAAACAATCGTCTTAATTGGCGAAGTTGTACGCCGCGGGCTCACCCGCCACCGCGCCATATTGTAAGTGTTAACTGCACAAACAATAAAGTTCGTTATAACACACCCTCGGGCGTGTGCCAGCCCTGTTACCTGCCATCGAGTTCTGAACTCAAACAGCGCCCCCTTATTGGCGCGCTCGTGACTAACAACCGCCAATGGTAACGCTACGATAATTAAAACCCCCAGGGTTGTCACCGAGGCATTGTCAGATATATTCCGCGATTAAAATTACCGGCGTACTAACGACGTCCGCTGCAGACGTGTCCGCGCACAAAGGTATCTCAAGAGGCAATAAAAAGCCAGTCGAGAGCCGAAAGAAAAGACGCGTTTGTTCGCGTTCTCTTGCAGCGATATAAATTATAGAGAATTACCATTTCGGCGCGAAGCTTAAAGATACGATGTAATGGCGCAGCGAGCACCCTTGTAATGCCTTTAGAACCGGAAAATTGCGTCACTGCCGTGTTTCAAACATTCCGTTATCAAATTCGCTTTTGCATTCACCTTGGCTTTGCTTTGAGTTTCCTGTGAATTTCTTTATGGTATTTCAGTGCCGTTGCTTCTCTTGATAAAGCCTTTGACTGAGAATGATGCCGACTGAAATTCAACGGCGGAGCAAGTCGAGACGTCCGACAAAGCGATACGTGGACAATAGGTATCATGTCGAGAGAGTTGCTAGGCCGCCACGCCCGCCCGTCCCGGCCGTCGCGCCTGTCCAGCTGTCCCACCTGTCCGGCCTGCCGCCATGTTCCAACAAGCCAGACAGGCTCGCTGCCGCCGCATTCACGGCGCTGTCAATAAGATACAACGCTGACACCAATAAACAGTGCTCTAGGCTCATAGAGTTATTAAACTGAAAGTTCACTTTCGTGTTTGCATATTTCAGATATATCATTACCTCCTTATATACGTTGTACTTCTACGAATGTTAAAGATATATAACTTACAAGCTGTGATCCGCAACTTTGTCTGCATTCCGGTGGAACTTTGCACTTTCCAGGATAAAATATAGATAATGTTAGTCTGAGATGGTGTATGTAGCAGTAGTTCCGGAGTTTAGCCACTCACCACACGTGCAAGTTTGCCTGTTATAAACGACTAACTTTTTAAAGAGATTTTATATTCTCCATATTAATGCTGAAAAAGTTACATAATATTTTCAAATCTTCCATATTATTGCTCTCATTTTCTCAATGGGAAGGAAGTGAGCTTAAACTACCTACTAAATATTTAGCAAAAAATATTTTCCTTTCGCTTTGTTTAACTTCTCGAGAGTCTCCGTTAAGCAAATAGGTCTGAAGTGACATGGCGTCAACAAGATGGCCGTGCAAGATGGCGCGCGCCGGACGCGCCATTCAGGCGCCGGACGCTTATCGCGCGCAACAGTTGTCGGGACGGCCGGCTCCATTCAACGGCAACACGTTTCAGCTACTGTTAAATGAACACCGACAAACTGAATTTGTTATTGGTACTGGTTTTTTTATTTAAAAATTTTATTTTTCTTAAGCTTGCTATTTCAAGTACATAGTAATTGTTATGTTATTAATTAATTAATTGGTACAAATTGTAATAACTCTAACTGTAATAACGAAAGAAAGGTGCCTCTTAATACAGGTATTTCATACTTAAAAAGAGGTGCCAACCACTATCAAAATTCTGTACTTTTGATACCATTAAACGATTTTGATTTTTGATTTTGATTTTGGTTATTCTTTGTTTTACATTTAATTGCAAATTATTTTATTTTATTAGTTCCCCTCCCCTTAACTACCTTTTGGCTTTACTTTTTGTAGAGTTCTGGTGTTTCATTTGAACCTCGTAGCAACGAACGTGGTCACTACTTAGAAGACAGGAATGCCTAAACACAATTTCAGTATAGGTTGCTGTAGAATTGTTAATTAATTGTAATAAACCCCTGTCGTAACAAGTAATTCGTCCAATTTAACAAAATTGCGAACATTTAGGTCGGATCTGGTAAAGTTTTAATTAGGGTTGTACACGCATCGGCCTTTTACGCAGTCTACCTGACCGAGATGAAGATTAGCATACCAGGCGATCTGAGCCAAACGGAACTAAACCCAGTGAGAAATTAATATCCGAACGCGGCAGGGATGATAAATCAGGCAACAATGCTGCGCCCGCGGCGATCCCGGTCCCGCATGAATAATTTTGTTTAATACCTATGTTGGGGTCGCATAGTTTCAGGTCTCGACCTCTTGTCGTTTAGTTTGGGTTACTCCGGCTATAGCGGGAATGCGTAAGTTATTGTTTCCCTATACGTACCTATCCGTTGAGTTGAGTGTATTGAGCCTTTTTATTGAAATTGTGCGTGTTAAGTTGTCTTTTTTGATATTTCGTATAATGCTCTGTAACTGTATTGATTGGAATATACCTAAATGGAACTTTTCCTTTCAATTTCAAAAATCTCACCATCTCTGTTTTCTAGAATTAACCTCGTAGAACCTACGAAAGTTGACTTTGGCTCTCAAGTAAGTTTGTTCTAAATTTTTACCGAACCACGGCCAACCGAAAGTGTCTTTGTCAACCTCGATTTTGGCGGAATCATCGTTAGTATCCATGGAGCTAAATTTAAAAATAAAATGAAAATGTTCTAAATTTATTTATTTATTCTAGTGTGGAGACCGCCAAAAAACCATATAATTGTAATGTTTTTATATTTCAAATAAATAACTTTATTATTATTATTGTTATTACTATTTAATACACTGGGCCTTCAGAGGATTTGTCAATCATCAATTTTTTCCTTTTGCGAGTATAACCAGTTTATTTATTACTAGCCTTCCGTCCGCAGCTTCGCCCGCGATTAATTAATTTTCCCGAAGGAAAAGATATTTTCCCGCGGTAAAAAGTAGCCTATGTCACTCAGTGATAATGTAGCTTTCCAACGGCAAAAGAATTTTTGAAATCGGTCCAGTAGTTTCGGAGCCTATTCAATGCAAACAAACAATCAAATCTTTCCTCTTTATAATATTAGTATAGATGTCGTTTCCAGATCACAGCTCTTAGGTAGGTAGGTAGGTATGCAGCAAATAGCGAAGTTTATCTGATTTTGTCAAAAACATTTGTCTTATCACGAAACCAAAACGTATAAACGAACTTCGATAACCAGTGAACTCGCTGAGTCTCATTTTCTATTTACATATAAACTAAGTACCTAATGGGTACTAATTTCGTAAATTTATATCTTTTTGTACCTATCTATGTCGTGGAAAAAATGTCTTCTCCGCTAATAGGGCCTAGCATTTGTTAGCGAAGAGGCAAGTTAAAAATATCGCACGTCATTGAAATGAGACTTTGAAAAGTAGTGCCGGAATCAATCAATTATTAAGAAAGTAGAAATTCAGAATTTGCTTTTGACTGGAATAGCCCAGGAATTGCACAACAGGACTGGCACCGGGAGTGAATCCCGGATTAATGAATTGCTAAATCTATTCATAGCCTAAATCTTAGCCTATTCAAAGGAATCCACAAGATGGCCGACTCAGAATATCGAAGTACCATTTCACAGACTATTTATTCAGATTTTATGAACTTGTAACTTGGATTAGCAAATTTATTATAATTAATGCAGAAATTATGCGGCGTCAAACACAATCCGAATTTATTCACGAGACAAGCAGGCTTAAAAAAAAGATAAGGACAAAAAAATGCAACTAACTACGGATACGTACAATGTTGGGCTATTCAGTGAAGAGGCTGTTACTGAACCGGCACGCGAAGAGCTATTATAACAGCAGTTGAATTGGAGGTTAAACGCTGGTTAGTTTTAGTTAAAAACTAAAAGGTTCACAGTCGCAATGATATCTGTAAATCAGCCAGGGTGAGACAAACGGATAGTCTAAATAAAAAGTTCTAGATGTCATATGACTTGTTAGGACTTCTGATATAATAAAAATTACCCACAACTAGGTAGTTACTTAGTCTAGGTGAGGTATAAACCCGCGACATGCGACCAAATGAGCCAAGCCGTAAGTTAAACAGCTCAAACCTATTAAATTTTATCTTAAATCCTTCCGCCCATCAGACTTAACTAAGTTGATCTCAGTCAGCCATAGTTAATCGGCTTAGGCGCCACACCTTTTAGATCATTCTTGTTTTCCTGGACTCTTTAAACTAAGACGTATCCCTCGTCCGACTTATCCGCGTCCCTCCCCCTCTATGTAGCCTTACGGCACGTGGCGACGACGGGGGCTGTGGGGGGAGCAACAAGTGGCGCCGCGTCGCCGACAGCTGGCTCAATCTGTCGAGGATATTGTGACATGTTTTTTTAAATCGGAAGTGGATTATATAGGTGTTCGGTTGTATACCAGGGCGTTACCCGTTACGACGTTATATCTCGCGTTATCTATTGATGATTTTATTGAATTACGAAAGAGATATACATGTAAGGCGAGTGTAGATGGAAATATCGGAAAGAGGAGACCAAGCAGGACATTCCGTGATCCCCCAATAGGGGATGTCTTGAAGAAAGGTCAGGTTAATAGTACCCGAAACTAGCGAGCATGTATGAAAAGACTGAATGTTGTGGATGTATGTCAGGATCGTACCAGGTGGAAACAAATAGTCTCTGCCTATCCCTTTGCTGGGAAAGAGGCGTGATCAGTGGCGTAGCTACCGTAGGGCAAGCGGAGCAGTGCACCGGGGCCTCCAAGCTCAGGGGGCCCCTCGGACTCTGACTTACAAACTATAAACGCGGACCTATGAGAAACGCAGCTATAAAACGCTACTAGTGAATTTACAAGTGCGCGAGTCTAGTGAATTTAAAGTGCACTCATCCTTACTTGTCTTATCATGTAAACAAACACGGGTTGGGGACCTAGTTTATTTTTGGCCCCAGGGCCTTTGGTTAACTAGCTACGCCACTGGGCGTGATTGTATGTATGTACGTAGATATCTATTGATAGACCTATGTAAGGTAGCCATTGTAAATACTGGAGCTGTTTGGTTGCTCATAAACAGCTGAACACGGTAGTGTTATTAATCGCGTAAGTGTGTGTTTGTGTGTGATATTTTGGCCACGCAGGCAACTCCGATGATTTTGATGGCGGCTGTACTTTATTTCATGTTTGAATAACTATCATCTGCTTGCTTTTGATTAGTCTTTTGAGATTTGATTGCATAAAATAGTAGCTTAAGTTACAGTGTTTTCTCTCCTGAGAAAACCCGGAGAGTGAAAGAGACGTGACGTGAGTGAGTTAGGTATGTCTTCGGTCGCAAAACCTCGCAGTTAGTGTGTCATACTTATTATCACTGATGCCACGCAAAAATAATGATATCGCGTCATGCCACCTCCATTCTTTAGAATCTTACAGTGTGTGTGATTACAGTGCCCCGTACTTGTTGTACGGTTTGCACTGCTTGGGGGCGCGCGAAACACCGCGCTCGACTGCCTTCTTCCTGCTTATTCCCCTAAATTCAAGTCTAGGGTGAATGAGCATTTACTAGGCAATCGTGCTCCATCGTAGGCCTCATCTTCGCTTTCCATCAGGCGTGATTGTGGTCAAACGCAAGCCTATATTGTATAAAAAAAAAATGTTATGCATAGTGTCTCGATAAACATTGTCAATAACAATCTCTTAATCTATATCTATACATATAATAAATCTGTAACAAGTCGGTGTCTCTACATAGAAGATATTTGAGAAAAACTGTCACTAGGGCTATTTACTAGCGCAATAGAACCCAAAACAATGATTTTTAGAATTATTGTCTGTTTGTCTGTGCGTTTGTGCGCGCTAATCTCAGAAACGGCTTAACCTAGAAGGATGCGGTTTTCACTGATATGTTGGTATTTTCTTGGATTAACATTTAGTGTTTGTTTCATTTGAATCGGTTCACAAATAAGAAAGATACGTCTATTTTAAGAACTTATTGAACATGGATAGTACATAGAAAAAAAAATCCAACATAAAATGAGCTGACAACAATATAGTAAACTATACTAAATAGGGTTCATCTTAAGTTGGACATGCACACAGGCGTGGCAGGGCCTCTATAACACCAATAGTAGCGGAGCGGAGCGGAAGAATGTTTCAAAATCGAGGGTTTTTTTGAAGTAAAACTTCTATAGGCACGCTTGACTTGGGAGTACGGTGGTGAATGTGAACGCGGGTGTGCGGGGGGGGGGGGGGTTTGCGGGGAGATATTTTTTTATATCGAGGAACTAATGAGAGCCATAATTGATGAAAAAGCAAATTGGATAAAAAACATAAGCTGCCCAAATTACTAATTCCACGCGGACGGAGTCGCGGGCAAAAGCTAGTATCAAATATATTCAGAGCAGCCACTGTTGTAATGGTAAAAACGATCGCACTAATTCATTGTTTTATTTTCTCTAGCTAATACTCGTACGACAACAAAGAAGACAGATGACATGCGGTTACAGACCACAAGACGAATGTGGGCCACACGAGGGACGTGTGGCGCCGTCTGGCGGGTCTCAGCGAGATAAACAACTCCTTCGCATTTGTCACTGTCAGGGCGAAAAGTAATTAAAACATAGGCAGTCAATTAAAATTGTGGTGCAAGGGAATACGCTTGAAAACGTTCGAAAGACTCTGTTTTTTTCTTACTTATTTTCGTCTATTATTTTCCCGGACCAGCAGTTTGACCTGTTTAAGCTGGTTATGATGATGTCTTCTCTGTCCCTAAGAATTCAACTACAGCTGCACTAAACTGTTTCAACTACAATATGCAAATTTAGTAACCTAATTTGTGATCTGCATTTGATCTGAAAAGGCCTCAAATGTAGTCGAATAAATTGAATAGTGAGTGACCCACTGTGGTATCTTTTTTTACAAGAAATGTCATATCTGTATCTGGCAAGTGAAGTGACATCATTATGAATTTATTTTGAGAATATTCTACAGGAGGTCACAATTGAAATGGCTCCACTGTCGACCGAGTAAGTGCTTTAGCATTTATTATGGCAGTTCCTATATCGGAATAAAAACAATAACGCTGATTGTAACATTTATTTAATTTATTGCCTTGTAATTGAAAGTAGCCTTTGATGTTTTAACCTTTTCAACGCCAACAACACATATATCAGCACCGCAGGTTCTACGCCAACGACTTAAATATCAGTTATGGCGTGCAGAGCGATATCTACCTACATGCATTTCTGTAGGGTTCAACTTCGCGTTTGACATTCCGATGTCATGGCGTATGAGTGAGAGCTGTTGTATTAGACAGAGCGTTGAAAAGGTTAACCCTTCGTATGCCTTGTACCGGATCCGTACCGAATTTAAGGCTTTCTTTTTGTATTTTTTTTAAAATCTGTATCATTGGATTTATATGAAACTGTTGAGGTTAAGCCGTGCCTACAACTGGCATTGAACCTCAGGGCGGAAATGAATTACTTGGTCGACTATACCCTCAGTTCGTTTTAGTCTGCTCAATCGTCACCCAAATCTCCAAGACTCTGTTAAATAATCCGTTGACTGGTACAAAAAGGCAACAACAGAATCTCACAATGGCAATCTGGCCTGCTCAACCTCGGCTCGCCGGAATCTGTCGTTATTGGATTAGACGACACGACGGGGTTTATTAGCGGCGGCGCCATGCTAGCACTCTACCAAGGCTCTTTTAATAGACGTTACGAGTACTTTACTATAGCTTGTCTAATTTAAACATTTCAAATCCTGTATGTCTAATGCGGTGGTGGGGCGCGTTATTTTAAATTAGACTAGCTCTACTTACTTATTACCTATGCTACAAAATCTAATGTAGAGTAAAGATGTATTTATTTATTTTCAAGTCATGTTCATTACAGATGACAGATATACCTACATTTCGAACACGTTTCCTAATGCTTTGGGTTCATGGCCGCTTGTTGGAAAATAAATCAGTTTAGTCGTGTTAATATGTTAACATTCACTGCCAGCTTTTGCAGGAAATTGAGCGCACATGTGCGTTTGGCGGCATCTGATGAAGTCTCGAGTTTGACAGCTGGTAGCGAATGCATTAAACCCGTTTTAAGCTTGATAGTTCCATGTAATTTGACATTAATTACTAAACTGAGCTTACAACTATATCGGGAATAACCATTACCTAATTATTTAAAAAAAAATCGTGATTCCTTTTTTCTGGCTAATGGCCACTTTTTTTCTGACTCTCTTAACTGTAAGGTGTTGACTAAACTGGGTCTGAATTCGTCAAATTACAAATGGTACAGCCCAGTATAACTTAGCGTAGCGGGATTGAGATTACGAGCATTATCCTGAGTCAGAAAGTACCCGCTGTCGCGAGGCAAGCGTGGAACAAGGGTAAGGGACAACTCGTACGTGTCTGAAGCTGAGTGATCCTTTTGCACAAACGAATAATATTTATTGTAGAAGGGAATTCAGCCATGGTGCTCCTTATTACGCGACGGTTGCTTGACGATGATAAAGAAAGCCCCGTGACAGCCCAACCCGGTTTTACTCGAGGGTTTTAATATTGTTTGGGGGGAAAATCCGTGCTCCTCCAGTCTTGTGTAGGCTAACTTAGCGAAAATAAGCTTTTCGCGGCATTTGTTGCGGCTTAATTGTGGGCCCTTAGTACAATTGAGGTTCGTCGAAGAATTAGAGTTACTGACATTATTCCAAAAATAATATATGTAAGTTGAAGTGGCTCCGACGTCGCTCAAAGAACAGATAACCGTTGGGGGAGAAAAGTTTTCCAATAGTGATCACAAACTGGATGATGCAGCGTTGACAGACCTACTACCTACTAGGTGTATCGCGAGAGTTTCAAGCAACTGGTGAATGCGCATTACAAGTTGACGTTCTTTGTGGCATTCTAAGAGGGACACCATGCTCAACAATGGACGACTTTCTGCTGATAATGAGATATTATTTAATGAGACTCGTTTCATCAAAAACTTTGTTGTTCCTAAACATAAATTGGCGAAGTTTAAAGAATTTCGTTTGTAAATTAACACAAACCTTCGTATCGAGATTCGGGCGAACTAAGGACTCTTGAGCAATTGGGCCAATTAAATAGAAGTCACGTTTCTTCACTCCAACAAATTGTAGCTTTGTGTTAACACATCACTGCCGACTTGCTCTTCAATTTATAACCTGCTAACGACTGGTGTTTAGGAGGTCTTATTCGCTGCCGAATCGTAGATAATTAGCGTGGTATGATAGACATTGTATATGCTCCTTTTTTTTTTTTTTTTTTTTTACAAAAAACTGACCCGTGATTGACCACTATCTCACCTGATGGAAAGTGTAGATGAAGCCAAAGGTGTACCTCACTGGTTCAGTAACAGCCTATTCACTCTAGCCTTGAAGAGACCCAGGTTGTATTTATCAGGAAATACAGACGACGGGAGCGAATTCCATTCTTTAGCAGTTCGCATTAGGAAGGAAGACGCGAACCGCTTCGTACGGGCTACTGGAATACTAACCACATAAGGATGAAGACGCTCCCCCCGCCTGGATGTCCGTTGGTGAAATGGAGATGGAGGGATTAAATCATGTAATTCCTGCGCACACTCTCCAAAATGTATCCGATAAAAAACAGAATAAAAAACAGAAAGACAAGCAACTCGACGTCGGTGCTCGAGGCTCTGTAGCCTACCACCGATTATCGGACTATCACCAATGAGTCTTCGGGCTCGATGCTCCACCGAATCCAACGCCGCCAACTGATACTTGGCAGAACCGTCCCAAAGGTGGCAGCAGTATTCCATACATGATCTTATCTGTGCTTTGTATAAGGTAAAAAGTTGCTCCTGCGTGAAATACCGTCCCACCTTATATAAGATACCAAGTTTCTTAGCAGCAGTTTTATTTATAATACTAGCTGTTGCCTGCGACTGGCTGCGACTACGTCTGCAAAGAATAGGTGTATAAAAAATAGCCTTTTACCTAGTCTCAGACCTACCAAATATAGTCAAAAAAATCATTAAAATCGGTCAAGCCGTTTTGGAGGAGTCCGATAACAAACACTGCGACACAAGATTTTTATATATTAGAAAGAAGAAGATAACGAAATTACTGCCGGGAACGCATATATACATTTCCGTGAATTTTGCCTAGTGCCACTGTCATAGTTTGACAGTAGTTGGCAACGAATGCGTTAAGACTACGTATGAATGAGCTATAGGTATATGCTAAGCTAAGTTACCTGAGTTAAGTACTTAAATAAAATAAATGCCTAACGTTGTTTGTTTGTTTGTTGCAGGACGAGACAGAGCCACCCAGGGTCGGTGGTGGAAATCTGCGATAACCCGTTGGATTCTAGTAAAGTAAGTGTTTGTTACCATTGGATTTCTAAGTACAACGTTATAATGACTTCGACGGCCAGAGATGGTGTCTAGCACCAACGCCCTTCGTCTGTTTAGGACAGCCAAAACGATGGAGCTACGGGTTTTGCTGGTGGTAGAACAAGAGTTAGGTCCATGCAGATCGCTACCACCGTCTTACACGTTAATTCTGCCTGCAAGCTACAGTGGCTGAGCTAATGTGCTTCGGCGTGGAGAATGATAGTCGCGAAATGACGAGCCAATTCAGATGACAACACTGATTGACAATTAAATTGTTTTTATACAGCATAGATTTTATACAAACAAACGTATGGGCATCCTAATAGTTTAATCTGCTTGGGTGTCACTGGAGTGACGTCAACGTGTGTGGAGTTTTGTATGGAAAGGGTTAGATAATAGCGGGCTGTTCTCCACAACTCGACGAATCTTTGCGCCTGTTTTAGGTGTCTGGCTCCTGGACCAAGCGTAGCAAACCCTTCAAGTTGCTGAAGACTTCTGGAGTGTCCCCGATGACCCAAAGTATAGTGGCCAGCTGCTCGGTATTCCAGTAGGATGTGACCATCTTTTCTGCCTTTATGTTCTGTGGAAAGGTTTTCAAAGTGGAATTTTATCGATTCCAGTTGCTAATCGCGTTCGAGACGGGTCTGGTGGTGGTGTGGGACCTGCGCGCGCGCGCGGCGGAATGGCGCGGCTGCCTGGGGGGTCCGGGAGAGGGGATCCGCGCCGCCGCCTGGCAGCACGACGGGAAGCTCATGACGGCGCACGTGGACGGCGCGCTGGCCGTGTGGAGCACGCGCCAGCCGAGGCCCACCTCGCTCTCGTACCCGCATGGTAAGTGCACCACTGAATTACCATAAAACTTGGTTAAGTACGACTTGGATAAGTGAGAAACCCCTAGAGCTGGGAGTCATACTGAGGTCCTGACACTTTTGCACTGATTTACTAAAATGATTCATGATTTATCTATCAGGAATGGGGTTCTCGAATGGCGTTCACGGACTAGAAAGTCGCAATGTAGGTAGGCCTCCAATAAAATGGAGCGACGACCTGAGGCCGTATTATCTAACGCGTGGACGCTTGCTATCGCATTCACTGCGGCTAAATTCCACCACCGCACTTCGAGGAACCATTTGTTTTTCCATCCTCACCATCTTGATGATTGGCAGTCTAGTACAGTCAGCATCAAATATATTGTAGCGGCCAAAGTAGTCAAATAGTTCGGCACGCGATACAAAATATATGGCGTGCCGAAGTATTTGACCACTTTGGCTGCTACGATATGTTTGATGCTGACTGTACCGTACGTTTTAAGCGAAACTTCTTTCCTCGCATGACGAAGATCTGGAATCAGCTTACTGCGGCAGCATTCCTGGAGCGTTACAACTTAGGAATCTTTAAAAAACGAGCCTACCAATTCCTAAAAGGGTCGGCAACGCACCTGTGATACCCCCCGTGTTGCGGGTGTCCATGGGCGACGGTGATCGCTCTCCATCAGGTGACCCGTCTGCTCGTTTGCGCCCTCTTATATAAAAAAAAACTATTTCTTTCTGTCAAACGGTAGAAGATGGTAACAGAAAGAGATGGGGAAAGCGATAGGCCCTTTCTTAACGAGATATGTTTTCTTTTTTCAGCGAAAGCGAACAAAGATGGCAAATTAGAACCATGTAAACCTATACACAGATTAGAATGGAAAACGTCAAAAACTGGGTATGTGTTAATTTTTTTTATTTATTATGAAAATAAAAAATTAGAACATCCGTGATCAAAGTCAGACGGTGGATCCCAAACTATGCTGAGGTCATATCTTAGGACCACTATAAGCAGTGTTCAGTGTTGCCAACCTTCTTTTCCATATCCGCAAAAACTGACCGGCCAAACCACCAGAAACCATTAAAAGAGAATAATTATCTATTGGTAACACAATGCCTTTTCATCTCATAGAACATGTCTTACGCGTTCTTTTGCTCCAACGACGGCAATGTTAATGATTTCATCCCTTGATCAAAACCAATTGGGATGTCCCAATTTTTGACAACGTATAATAAATCGAAAACCGTTTGGAGAAATAGGCTCTGTGAAGCGTTCTCAGAAATAAGATTCCAAAAATATGATAAACTGAATTAAATAAAGAAAATTTAAGTAATGACCTTCATTTGACCCCTGCAGTGAATCGTCACAAAGGCAGATATAAAGCAGGTCTACACTCTAAAGCAAATTGACAGTTTGAAATGTTGCTGTCCTGCTTATAATAGCAAAGAGTGACAAAGACAGAACTTTAATCACATGATGCGCACCTGGCTTTAAACAGTTGTCATTTATCGTAAAGTCCGAAATGTATTACGAGTATTTCCAATGTATTTTTACAAATTTAATTATTAAATTACTACGTTACAAGTAAATATAAAATAATTTAAATATCAGATTTTAATAAAAAATATCTATTTACTATCACACCATTTAACAAACAGGAATAATCGAAGCTAAAAGAAGAGAAATAAATAAAACTATATTTTGTCATGGTTCATTTAGGACCCTAAGCGGTACTAACTTGTATTATTGACAGTGACAAGACAAATCAGAGGCCCTACCACGAAGTGCATAATTCGAGCTTCGTTTCGTGCCGTCCCGCTCACGCTAATATGATTTGACACGAGAGTGAGAGGGATAATACGATACGAACTTCGATTTTCGAATTTCGTAGTAGCCCCTCAGCAGTGCCACAGATTATGTTATGTACGACTTGATTTTTTCTAGGTAATGGAACGTGGCTCTCTCACTGTGACGTCACCCAACGTATTTCTTAAAAAAATTATAAAAAATTAAATACTCAACCAAATTCAAAATCGATGAAAATAGTATCTTAAAATATCCTATTCTTTCCAAAAAAAATATAAAAACTATAGGTTATTTTTTTTGGTGCATCCCAATTGATTAAAACTAAACCAGTAACAAAAATCACCAGCCGCTAAAAGCAATATTTTCCCAATATTTTCAATGCTCAACGTTAGCTTAGAGTTAAAGTAAAGTATGAGGTGTAGAAGTTCTCAATCCGCAATGGGGCCGCATGGGAACTACGGCCAAAGCCCTCTCATTCTGAGAGGATGCCTGTGCCCTGCAGTGGGACGTATATGTATAGACGGGGATGATGATGAGGTGTAGTGTTTTATTTTTTAAACTGGCCAGTGATTCACCTGGCACCTTAGTACCTACTACTGGCAACTGGTTCAGTAACAGCCTATTGACTCTGGTCTTGTTAAGCCCTAATTTTTGTGGTTGCAGCGAGAGCCTGGTGATGTTCTCGGGCGGGCTGCCGTCGGACAAGGCGGGCCGCACGCACAGCGTCACCGTGCTCAACGGGAAGACCACGACCGTGCTCGAGATGGAGCACAGCGTCGTCGACTTCGTCACGCTGTGCGAGAGCCCGTACACCGCTGGTAAGCCTGCACTAACCACAGCCTTGCAGCTTTACCTTTCAGCGTCTCCTCAATGGAAGACCACCAGCGTGCTTAGACGGACCACAGAGTCGTTGACTTCGCCACGCTCTGCGAGAGCACGCTGGTGGCCCGCGCACCGGTCAGTGTCTACACTAACCACATCTTTGCAGCTTTACCTCACAGCGTTTCCTCAATGGAAGACCACTAGCGTGCTTAGGTAGAGCATGGCATCTTTGTCTTCGTCACGCTCTGCGATAGTCGCACACCGCCGGTCAGTGCCAGCACTAACCATAGCTTTACAACTTTAACTCGCAGCAGCACCATGCTCAGGGAAGATGGAGTACAGCATCGTCAATTTTGTCACACTCTGGGAGAGTGTATACAATGTCGGTCAGTGCGTGCACCCTGTACTGACCACAAAGCAGCTTTACCTCAACGTGTCTCCTCAATGGAAGACCACCAACGTGCTCGAGATGGACCATAGTGTCGTTGACTTCGCCACGATGTACGAGACTACATACACTGCCGGTCAGTGCCCGCACTAAATAGCTTTGCAGCTTTACTTCGTAGCAGCATTTATACCCAGGCAAGACGACCGGCGTGCTAAAGATGGAGTACAGCGTCGTCGACTTCGTCACGCTCTGCGAGAGGCCGCACACCACTGATCAGTGTCTGCACTAACCACATCTTTGCAGCTTTACTTCGCAGCGTATCCTCAGCGTATTCTAGCACAGCGTAGTCGACTTCGTCACGCTCTGCGAGAGCCCGCACATCACCGGTACGTCTGCACTAACACTAACCACTGCCTCGCAGTTTTACCTCGCAGCGTGCACTATCCATCTCACTGCTGACTTGCAGTCTATCAATGAGATGAAACGGATCTGTACCATAAAAGCTATTTTGCACTCTCAAATTGCCTGATCTTTGTTATTTAAAACTGTTTTGATTTATGTTTTATGTTATTTATAGGTGAAGAGGATTCAGAATTGTTTTCAATGTCAGACAAGCGTAAGTCGCGCGATATTGTCGTAGTTTTGATTGTGTCGTCTCACTCCTCGTATTCAGTGTTCAGTTACAGTTATAGTTACCTACTTGACCTTTATTGTTAGCTAGAATTCATATAGTTTTAGTCAAAGCTACCTTTTTCAAATCGATTTCGTAGAGTCAATACAAATGTACGAACCCCTCTTTCAGCACTCTCTGTTACGTTTCTGATTGTGTCTCAGTTTAATCAAACTAAATAAACAGCCGCACCATAGATATCTGTCCCATAAAATGACAGGACCTTAACAAAAAATGGTAAACAGGCCTTAAATATCGTAAATATTTTTGTTCAATCCTTACGGTGATGATAAAGAAATTCTTTGGAGCAGTTTGCTGGCATTAACTAACACAGATGCTAATTGTTAGAATCTAAACCAAATTAATTTAATAATTCGTTTGAGGTTTTAGTTCGTGTATATGGTCTTCTGAAATGTATCACTTGATTCAATAGTACGCTATTTGATTATTGGGGCTGAACGATCTGGACAAATACTTAATGTAAATTAAAACACAATGATACAATGAGTGTCTATAGTCTGTCTTCTCAATTTTTACAAGCAATGAGTCCAATCTTAGAAGTCAAATTTAACCCTCTTCCAGTGGTCGCATTGACTTGAGACTTGGTATACTTAGGTAGGATGGATGACAACTTATTTTTTTTTTGTCTATACTTGGGTAGTATAGACAAAAAAAAATAATGAAAATTTTCACAAAAACTTATTAATTGCTGGGTCTGAAGCTAATAGTTTGGTCGTTCATTTGCAGAGTACCAGGAGCCGTACGCGATCGTGGTGTTACTGCAGAGCGACCTGGTGGTGGTGGACCTGCAGTCGGCGGGCTACCCGTGCTTCGAGAACCCCTACCCCATGGACCTGCACGAGTCGCCCGTCACCTGCTGCTCCTACTTCGCCGACTGCCCCTCCGACCTGGTAACTTGCTTGCGGAAGCTACACCTAGTACAGAACTGATGGCGTAACTATAGGGCGGCTGCCAAAATACTATGGGCCCCCGACCCTAGAGCCTCTAGAGGGCCCCGGCCCAAGAAGCCGCGAGCTCCAAAGTAACGTTAAAATTAAATTACAACGTGATGATTTTTACTGGAACTGGAAGGGCCCCATCCAAAGAATTTACCACGGGCCTCAGATGTTATAGTTACGTCACTGTGCAAAACCCTATATCTGGAATTTTTGTGTTAACGGGTCTACTACTTGTTACCAGTTCCAAGTGCTACTTACCTAATGTCCAACCGAGTTTTCTGTTTAGATTTTGACGAGTATCGGCGTTAAATTGAAGTTTTGGTGTACTTTATTTCGATGTTTCGATTGCATATGTCAGTTTCGGTCGGATATTATCGGTATTTTTTTTCCGGGCACATAGTGGCAAAAATATTCATAATTTCGACAATATAATAGTACCTATTTATGTTATATTAAAACGTATTCTATGCTACAGCTGGGGAAAGGAAAACTGCAATTGTTTCCACGTTGTTGTTGTTATTGTTTATAAAGTGTTATTTCGTCATCAGATCCCGGCGTTCTACTCGGTGGGGCGGCAAGGCAACAAGAAAGCAGCGGGCTTTAGCGAGAAGCTGTGGCCCGTCGACGGCGGCGAGTGGGCGCCTGCCTCCTGCTCGTACAGCGAGATCATCCTCACGGGGTAACTACACCACTACAGTAGACAACACTACGCATGTTAAGCTTCGGCGTGAAGCTGTGGCCCGTCGACGGCGGCGAATTAGCGCCCGCCTCCTGCTCCAATCTTTGGTTGCAAGGTTTCACAACATTTCTCCGGGGACCTTGAAAAATCGGCATAGAAAATCGCCTTGTACCTTTGATCAATTATAACTGAAGATACACATTGCCGAACAAAATCCCCTTCAAAGAATGTCCGAACTTTTTTATTTGTTTGCATAACAATTAAAATCATCACCTACACAGAAATTTGAACCTAGTCTTTACTTCATTACAGTCGAATTTCGGTTGACACTTGACAGCTAAACTTGACAATTTCACGCAACGTACTGAGAAAAAAGAAGGCCACTTTTATCAAAGTGGCGCTCATTTGGCTCTGACATTTTCGGGCGCGCGACTGTGGATCTACAGTTATAATTGATCAAAGCCTTGTACGGACTATGCAAACAGAAGAATATATATATATATATATTAGGGGACAATCTTACACAAATCGACCTAGTCCCAAACTAAGCAAAGCTTGTACTATGGGTACTAGACGACGAATGCCCTTACCGGGATTCGAACCCAGGACCTCTTGCTTCGTAGGCAGGGTCACTAGCCTCAAATGATTCATTAAATTGCTGAGCTGGGCTATGGATTTTAAATGATCGATCACCAATGGAAATGTAACGCAACTTGCACTATTTCAATTAGGCTTAAGGGACGTTCCGTAAGACGAGAATTGAGTGGGTAAAACGAGATTACCCATTGAACATCTTTATGCTAAAGCGTGAAGGGTAATTTAAGATACAAAAACTATCGTGCTAGTTTCACTACATTGCTGAGCTGCGCGGCTGTAGGTATACATATTTATAAATGATCGATCATCGACGAATAATGACCAGTGATCGGTTATTTGGATTCTCCCTCGTGGGATATCAAATAGAAAAGCTAATAGATACGACAGTTTCCCGCGATACCGAACAAACCGTACAAAAATAAAACAATTTAAATTATCTCTAAGGAATTTTAACTATCTATATTAACTTTTGTACTTGATATCCCGCGAGGGAGAATCCAAATAACCGATCACTGATAATGACTAACGATGGCGACGGCTTTAAAAAGTTAATGTGTTTTATTCACCTGTTCCAGGCACGCGGACGGCAGCATAAAGTTTTGGGATGCTAGTGCAGGGACCTTACAAATTTTGTACAAACTAAAGTGTTCTAAAGGTAAATATTATTCTTTGAACTCTTGAATATTTATTTCATCTTTTTTTACAATCGATTTCGTTACATGCAAGACTTACAACTTAGTTGTAAGCTAATAGCGAAACAGGGGATCAATTTTGGAGATGTCATCAGTCATCACTCGTAAATGCCATTCAAAACTGGTCACAAGTTCTGTTTAATTTGAAATATTATACTTTGAAGTTTTTATTCTAAAGGGTCAAAAGTGGCACCAAGTGGTTCGTGTAATATTACACTCGGCGCTGGCTAGCCAGTTCCTTTGCTTGAACTTGGCTTGACACGCTGCCGCTGCCGCGTGTCTAGATATCGGCCGCGACAGAAGATTGAACCCGGGACCTCGAGTTTCGTAGTTAGGTTCTCTAACTATACTGGGCTATCTGGTCGTCATTACATTTTAGCGATCCTAACATAACCTAGCCTCGGTCAACTCAGCTCAGCACGCAAGACGTAAAATTCAGTCAAATTAAATAATCACTTTTACGTGTAACGTGATGTAAGCGTGAATGGCATGGATTAATTAAACTATCAATATTATCACGTGATACATGCTTATAGGTAGGTATATAATGATCCGTAAAACAACATTATTGATGAATATCGTGGTATAGTAAAAATTCTGAAGTGAATTCCCGGATGTTTTGAAATCCGCGATAATATTGTCATTAACAGCATCACGATAATATTGATAGTCTAAGGGGCTGTTTCACCACCCACACCCATTGATTAATTTTAACTGACGGATAAATGAAATGCCGTCTCCGTCTATTCAAACAAACTAAACAGAGACGGCATCACATTTATCCGTCAAATAAATTTGATCATTGGATGGTGGAACAGGGGGTAAATCTAATCTAGCTGTACTCAAATTCAAATTCAAATTCTATTTATTTCAGACAACAATACTGGTCCAAGTTGTTAGTAACATAACATAAATATTAACAAAATTAAGGTAGATACTCAACATGTGGCCCACCGAGCTTCTATGAGTGGCCCCTGACATAAGATTTACATTAATATTCAACAATTTTGACTTGTAATGCTATTGACGTTAATAATCAATTCTGCAGCCCGTTGCATTATTGCTACAACACATTTGCGGCCCACGTAGAGAAAAGGTTGAGTATGATTAGCCTAATCCACGGCAATGTGTGTTGTGTGGCAGTGTTCGAGCGGCGCGGGTCGGTGTCGGGCGCGCCGTACGGGGCCGAGGAGTCGCCGCTGGCCATCCAGCAGGCGGCGCTGTGCGCGGAGTCGCGCCGGCTGTGCGCCGCGCTGCCGCACGGACACGTCGTGCTCTTCAAGTTCCGCAAGGCCGACACGCACGCCGAGACGCACGTCAGTACACCCTCTAGCCTAGCTATACCCACCCTGTCTATTTAGCAGAGTTAGCAAAGCGTTCTCTCTGTTGCACTTTTGTATGCAAATGAAAGGGACAAGAAACTGTCAGTAGGCGTCAACCAATCGCACGTTGATGGCGGGCTAGGCTTACATGCCGTTTGTTGGAATAGGTATTCGTAATATTTCTCGTGATTTTTGTTTGTACAGTCAAGGGCAAAAATATGTATACACTTTAGTACCTTGTCACTTTAACCACTATGACAGTTCATATATATGGCAGATCATATATGACGAAATTAGACAAGGTACTAAAGTGTATACATATTTTTGCCCTTGACTGTAGTTAGATGCACCTCAAATAATTACATGTCATGTTTATTCATCTGTTAATCATAATTATGTAATTTAAAGTAGTCGATAATAATATTTAAATATGTGCCCTGCAGTGGGACGTATGTGCCGGTGCATCGTCCTTATCGCTGACCAATTAAGTGCATTCTCTGTTTTCTAGTACTAACTCTGTTAAATAGACAGAGTATAGACCCACCAGTAGGCTCGCTGTGACGCACGTCAGAACTAAAGTTTAGTTACATGATAAATTATTATGCGACTAAATTAAAGAGTAACTCGATAAATATTAAACGTCTAAACTAAAGAGGACGTCGATAAAGAGACGCGTGAAAGTCAATTACAAATATTGCATTTGTCTGGTTAACCCGACGCCATAACTGTTGGTTGTTCATGTTTGCTTATATTTAGTAAAGTACCTAAACATTTCTAGTCTCTTCCGTTGGCCCAAATTAAACATAATTATTTATTGTTTTTTTTTTTTACTAAACATGCGATGTTCTTATTTTGTGTAAGTAAGTGGTCTTCAACTGTTGGAAATCGAATCTCACCTACTTTTACTAAACGGATTGAATTGAAATTTAATACGGATGCGTAGATAGAACAATAAAGCAAGCACGGTCAATAAAAAGTACAAAAAAGTTCTCCGCTCCCGCTCTAAAAATCCTAAGCTGTTGTGTGCACACCCGTGCGCACAGGACGCTCGACGGGTTAATGTAAACGTATTACTTTTTTGGTAGGTGTTGGAGATCCCCATAATCTCGGAGTCGCTAGAGGAGGAGGCGTCTCCGGAGCCCGAAGGCAGCCGCTCGGCCTCCTTCAGTCGCGCTGGAGACAGCGTCGAAGGCGAGAGCAGAAGAGTGAGTATATCACAGCTCAAACTGTTCACAGACCGGTCAAGGAAAAAGGCAAAGGTCACCCGTTGACTACGTGGCTAACAATACCAAAAAATTAGCTTTGGCCATAGCTAGACTTAAAGGCAACACAAGATTGATTATCCTTGAAGTAGTCTCTGTAGATGGAGGAGCTTGGTAGTAATACGAAAACACTTTTATTACGGGAAACAGTTTATTGGAACATTAAATTATTATACAGCGCACACAGTTAGATGTTACAAGGCGTACACGGTCAAGAAGAAGGAAATGTGTTGCCATAGCTTACAAAGATAAAAAAATAACTCTCTTGGGTTGCTAACGATCCTGACGCCTGATCTGAGGACGAGAAGTGCCGACCTCAAATAATAGGATACGATTAGGAAGGAAGCAGGGAAGATACTCGTCATCGGTGCTACGCGATGGATATACAATATACTAAAACGATATTTTGGACCCATCTAAAATCGCTCGGCACATGTTTATAAAGATGAAAGACAACATGTGTAAACTGAAAGCTGATAAGCAGACATCGGAATTTAGGGGCAAAATTTAACCTTTCGAACGCCATACATTGTTTTGGTGACGATGAAAATTGTTTCTTATGCGGATGCGGGTAGGTTCATTTTTGTATTACCGTATTGTCGTCCATAGCCGGCACTAGCGTTCAAGAGGTGACAGGTAGGAAGTTCCTATACTGATAAATTTAATTTTTTCATCGGTGTTTCAGTCGGGGGTGTGGTCGGGCGGGCTGGGGTCGCTGCGCGTGCGCGGCGCGGCGGGCACGGGCGGCGCGCGCCGCGCGGCCGGCTTCCAGGCGGCGCTCGTCGCGCTGCAGCAGGGCGCGCCGCACCCCATCACCGCGCTCACCATCAACTCCTCCTACGGCCTGTGAGTAGACCAACTAATGCTCCCGCTCACCATCAACTGGTCCTACGGCCTGTGAGTAGCCCTATTAACGCTCCCGCTGATCACCAACTGCTCTTACGGCCTTCGAGTAGATCAACTAATGCTCCCGCTCACCATCAACTGGTCCTACGGCCTGTGAGTAGCCCTATTAACGCTCCCGCTGATCACCAACTGCTCTTACGGCCTTCGAGTAGATCAACTAATGCTCCCGCTCACCATCAACTCGTCCTATGGCCTGTGAGTAGCCCTACTAATGCTCCCGCTCACCATCAACTGGTCCTATGGCCTGTGAGTAGCCCTACTAATGCTCCCGCTCACCATCAACTGGTCCTATGGCCTGTGAGTAGCCCTACTAATGCTCCCGCTCACCATCAACTGGTCCTATGGCCTGTGAGTAGCCCTACTAATGCTCCCGCTCACCATCAACTGGTCCTATGGCCTGTGAGTAGCCCTACTAATGCTCCCGCTCACCATCAACTGGTCCTATGGCCTGTGAGTAGCCCTACTAATGCTCCCGCTCACCATCAACTGGTCCTATGGCCTGTGAGTAGCCCAACTAATGCTCCCGCTCACCATCAACTGGTCCTATGGCCTGTGAGTAGCCCTACTAATGCTCCGGCTCACCATGAACTGGTCCTATGGCCTGTGAGTAGCCCTACTAATGCTCCCGCTCACCATCAACTGGTCCTATGGCCTGTGAGTAGCCCTACTAATGCTCCCGCTCACCATCAACTGGTCCTATGGCCTGTGAGTAGCCCTACTAATGCTCCCGCTCACCATCAACTGGTCCTATGGCCTGTGAGTAGCCCTACTAATGCTCCCGCTCACCATCAACTGGTGCTATGGCCTGTGAGTAGCCCTACTAATGCTCCCGCTCACCATCAACTGGTCCTATGGCCTGTGAGTAGCTCTACTAATGCTCCCGCTCACCATCAACTGGTCCTATGGCCTGTGAGTAGCCCTACTAATGCTCCCGCTCACCATCAACTGGTCCTATGGCCTGTGAGTAGCCCAACTAATGCTCCCGCTCACCATCAACTGGTCCTATGGCCTGTGAGTAGCCCTACTAATGCTCCCGCTCACCATCAACTTGTCCTATGGCCTGTGAGTAGCCCTACTAATGCTCCCGCTCACCATCAACTGGTCCTATGGCCTGTGAGTAGCCCTACTAATGCTCCCGCTCACCATCAACTGGTTCTACGGCCTGTAAGTATTCGCGATTTGTGAACTGTTTGAGCGGGTGAACTGTTTGGCTGCGAGCGGGAACATTAAGAGCCATATTATCACACTGGCGATTTGCAAACCTATTCAAAGCGGAACGAACGCGCGGCGTGATCGCCGCGGAGGCGCAACGTATTCGTTGGATCCATTCCGACTAATTCTATTATCAGTTCCATTGATGGAACTAGTTGGACTTTTTTCCGAGCACTACGTAGTTACATTCAACGAAGAGAGTTTCCTTAATGGAACTAGTTTTTTTTTTCCAGTAGTTACATTCAAATAAAGTATAGCAATAGATTAATGGTGTCGAGTAGGTGCTGAGGGCAGTGTTATCGCCACGTTATCGCGCTTTCGCACTGAGCCGTAGGATGTGGTTACAGCATGGCGTGGGGCGGCGAGCGCGGCGTGGTGGTGGTGGACGTGTCGCGGCGCTTCGTGGTGGCGGCGCTGGCGGCGGCCGCGCTGTACGGCCCGCTGGACCCCTGGGCGCGCCACGCGCACGAGCGCCGCGAGCCCAGCCAGGACCAGGTGAGGCCCCGCCGACACCCGCCGACTTTATCTTTCATTTGCGAGTTATGTTCAGTTGTACGCTCTCAGTTGCCGCCGCCGGGCCGCCCGCGGGCGCCCCGGCGGCCTTTTTCCTTTGACGACAACCCCGCGACTCTATAGTTCGCTAGCGGTAGCGCCGACCCCGGCTTGTTCTGGTAGCGACATGGCATGGCATCGTTAGACTCCTCCCCCCGGGCCTCTCCTCCGCCGCGTCTCCGGACCGGGCGCCCCCCAATCCCGGGCGTGATGATGGTCTCTCTGTTCCGACTCCGGTCTCCCCGGCCGGGCCGGCTCCGTCCGGCCGCGGCCGTCGGAGGGAACTCCCGTCGCCGCCCGCGTCGCGCGACCGACAGCCATCCATGTCCCGATGTCGCACGCACCCGTACCGGTAGTCTCGCACGGAACGTTTCCCGCACAGAGTCAGTTCCGGCGGTCGCGCGACCATCCTCACCGTATGTTTTCCCCTCCGTTCCCTCAAGCTGGAGGACGCGCTGGCGCGCTCGCCCCCCGCGGCGCCGGTCCCCGCGGCCCCCGCGGCCTCGCCGGCGCCCGCGGCCAGCCCCGTGGAGCCCGACGACGAGGAGCGCCCCAAGCTCGACGCGCGCAGGAAATCGACGCCCTGGAAAAACTTCAACCTGAAACGGCAGCTGTCCAGAGTGGACCTGAAGCTGAAAGCCGCGTTCACGGTGCCGCCCGAGACGAACCTCGAGGAGACGGCGGAGGAGGGCGGCGCCAGCGCGCAGTTCTACCGGGACCTGCCCCTGGAGGCGGCCGACGCGGCGACGGAGGACGGCGCGGAGTCGCCGGAGTCGCCGGCGGGCGCGGGCGCGGGCGCGGGGGCGGACGCGGGCGCGGGCGCGGGCGCGGGCGCGGGCGCGGGCGACGTGTACTCGCGCATGCACCGCGAGCTGCAGGAGCGCTGGCAGGCGGCGGAGCGGCCCGACAGCCTGCCGCTGGAGGCGCCGGCCCGGCCGCCGCGCCGCCACGAGGAGCCGCGCCGCCACGAGGAGCCGCGCGAGCTGCGGCTGCTGTCGGTGCCCAACATCAAGTACCGCGCCGAGGTCAAGGACCTGCGCCGGCCCGCGCCCCCCCCGCCGCAGCCCGCGCCTCCGGGCTTCGCGGGCACGCTCATGCGCCGCTTCAGTAAGTACCCGCGCGCGCCGACCGACCCTCGAGCGGCTAGCGTAGTTGTCGATTGCTCTGGATTCTTGGATTGGAATGGTAACGGTTTGGCGTTTTTATCATGGTTCACTAACGACCCGTAGCCCCTTTCTCATTATTACTAAGGTAGATGTTGACTCGTTACGGTGGAGTAGTTAGCGTTTGGATCTTAAACGATGTCGAGTAAAGCGGTCGTAAATTGATACCACGCCCGAGACCTAACTAAACGATGAGCATAACTAATGTTGACGAGATGCAGTTTACTATTTTTATTATATGCTTTACGCTTCTTGTGATATATGGCTTTTTATTTATTTTGATTTGATCGTGTATGGTACGAAGTGTCAGCACGCGACGCGCACACGCCTGCGCGGCGCGGCCGGACTGATTCCCCGTTTTCTGTCCCAAGGACGAGGACTCTTCCGACGAAGACTCTAACTGCCTTAAATACCTTTTCGCGGATCTTTTCGGTAATTCCACGATCATCTAAGTACTAATTGATCGCATAGTAAAGTACAGTAGGTGATCTCTGTGTTGTCGATGTCCGTCCGGAGAGCTGGGCTCCCGCTAGGCGCGGCGTAGCAGCCGCTAGCGCACGCTTGTAGCTAGGGGCCGCGGCCGCCGAGCTGACGCTGTCTGTCCGCAGGGCGCGCGCTGGCGCGGCTGTGCCCGACCGCCGCGCAGCCCGCGCACGCGCAGCCCGCGGCGCCCGCGCCAGTAGGTACGGTACACGGCACACGGCATACGGTACACGCCACGCACGGCGACTAACTCACTGGCCGGCACAGAGATCACGTCCGCTAACCCGTGTCCGCGTCGTGTCTAACCGGGGTGGGGGTGGGGGTGGCGGGGCGTGCCGCGGGGGGGCGGGGCGGCCCGCCCGCGGGACGCAGGTGCTGGAGCTGGTGTGTGTTGTAGATGAACGGGCCGGGCGGCGGCGGGGGCGGCGGGGGCGGCGGGGGCGGCGGGGCGGCCTGCGCCGGCGCGGCGCCGCGGTCGGTGCGCCGCTCGCGCTCGCAAGGTACCCGCAAACTGCACAAGTGCCTGTCCACCGCGTCCGACGTGTTCGCCGCGCCCCCCGCCCCGCAGCACTCGCTGCTCTCCACGCGACAGTATTGCAGTTTTGGTAGTACAGTCACCTTATACGATGTCACTCAGTCTCGACTTTCCGTTCTGAAACAGTCGCAATTTCTCTTCTTCTTGGTTTACGTTATGATTTCTGTTCCCTTGTTTTGTTGGACGACGCGGCTTGATTTTTTTTCGACGGTTGGTCGATCCGACGCGCCGCCTCTCTCACGCGCGTTTCGGTCCGATCACAGAATGTGTCTTAAAGAGCATCGAATCTCGATTTATAGACTACACCTCACTAATGCTGATGCTTTAAATTATAGCTAACTAGCCTGTGAATACTAATCGAATTCGGCGAAATACTATGCACTCCGGCATGGGTTTGCCTCACCGAGTGCCCATAGCTAACGTAACGCGCGCCGCAACCGGGCGCACTGCTCAGTGCCCCGGCTTGTCGCGCCAGACTCAAGTAAGCTGTAGACGTTTGGTTTCTGTCCTTTGTTAAGTTTTTTTTCTTTTTCATTATTTCTTCTACATTCACTGAATTACTTCTTTCCATTACTGATGATAACATTTTAACTGCAGCTATGAATTTGGAGAAGTTACATTTCTCTTCCACGTACGGCCACGGCCACGGGACGTTTGGAGTCGCGATCGATTGCCATTTGGCACTCTACAAATTCATAGCGGCGTTTTCGAAAATTTTGGTCCTCGACATCCAAAATAAAATGAGTCTTAAAACAGTCTTGTTCTTGGATTGGCAGTAACTTTGTACTAAACTTGCTCATCAGCTCATTTAGAAAGTGGAATAAAGTTCGAATGGTTTTCATTTGTTCAGCCCCCTTTTCATTTGCCGACGAGCATGTGTTCAGTTCGAATTTCCGTATAATTTATTTTTGATAACTTTCCAATTTCAGATCGGAATCATTTAATAGGTAATCATTGGAATATACCACGCCTATGTCGGTTATTATTTATTACTTTCTAGTCGTTTAATCCCAGTAGTGTTTCATATGTTGTAACCTCATCGCCAACTTCTAGAATGGGATCCTTAAGTGGAATACTTGTGTACGTCCGATGTGCCCCGGCGTCCCCGACGCGCGGCCGGGCCGGCGCGGCGCGTGCGCAAGCGGGCGCGGCGCGGCCACACACACGGCCCCGGCCACACACACGCGCCACAGCCACGCGCCACAGCCACACGACGCCGCGGCTGCGCACGCGCACGCGCCGCGCCGGCTCCGCCGCCGACTCTGAATGATGATCATGCTTGTAACGTTTGTGGTTTTGTTTGTCGGTACAGAACCACCTATTCCGCAGTCTCTCGCATCTATGGAGTACTTACAAATAATGCAACCCAATGGTATCCGAAACATTGCATCACACTTTTCTTTATTCCTTACCGATCTTTTATTTTTTTATTGTTGATCGTTTGGTTGCTTGGACACGTCACTCGGTGACACGTAGATGTTACGTTAGATTTGAAATTGTGGCTGTGACTGTCTGTCATGTCTCCTCGCACACTCTCGGCCGCACTCGTACGCTCGTACGCTCGACTGCAAGTGGCATGACTCTAGATATAAGACGAAAGGTGACTTACTACTCAAAACTATTTTATAATCTATCACTTTCTGTTGACGGTGGGCGGAAGTACTGTATGTTACATGTGCATATATCGCGCGAGGCTTTCCATATTGTATCAGATACATGTATGAGTACTGTCATTGTATATGTTTTGTTTGGACGTCGGTATACGTGCTGCTCACGTGGCTAGTGCCTGTGCGCTGCGCGGGCGCGCGTAGCGGCCGCGCCTGACTTCACTTCACTCACTTTAATCTTCTTACGATATCTCTTACCGGCTGTCGAGTACATGATATTATTTTTCTTTTTCTAGCTCGACCACAATGCAAAAAGTTTATATGGCTCGTTTTTGGCTGCCTCTATATACGGCTGTCCTTATGTCTATGTATGCTTACGGTACTCTCCTTAATAACGCACTAGTCGCATGCGCCTCGACCGTAACGCACAGCTCCTTTGTTCTAGCCTTTCTGTTTGATTGCCGTAGATTTGTCTGTCCGTCCATGCGACCGCTTCGTCCTAGTGCCGCGCGCGCCTCACGCGACCGCGACCGCAACCGCAGTTGTTACTGTAACTGAGCGAGCGCCTCCTAGAGAGCTCGTAGTCCGTGTCCGTGTCTGTAGCGCCCGCTAGATGCCGCTCGCGCTGGCCGCCACCGCACCATCACTCATGCTGCGTTTCTTTGCTGATGGTTAACTTTTTGTTTACAACTCGACGCTTCTCATTCATCTTATCGTGTAGAGCTGTTTATCAATGTGCTAACTATAAAATGTATTAAATAACATTAAATCATAAGGTTTCTAAACTCTAAAAGGGGCTGGTGTTTTGACTTTTAACCGTTCGTACTGTCGCGTGCGTCTCTGTGCTCCCATCGAACATGAACCATTCGAAGTCAAAGTACCATTTAAATAATTCAAACTAACCAAACCACGGTATCGTTACCTAATCGGCATAAACATAATCGACTAACTATCACTGTTGTGTAAATAAGCTGAGATTGGACGGGCATGCAACTGACTCTTCCGGCATGAGTTTTTCTCATATATTTTCGTACCTACCTATACTACTTAATATTTTTGAAGCACTGTCCCGTGTATGTGGCACCTCGGTTGGTTTCAGCTGATTTCACAACCGCACAAGCTGCTAGCGGTAGCCTGCAAGTCGCAACTGCCACGTAGAGTAGCCGGGCGCTGCTGGCGCTCCTCGCATCGCAGCTCGGTGTCAGCAACACCACCTAAACAGTACGATCGTTGCGTCGCGAGTCGCCAGCAGCGGCCGTAGCCGCCGCCACGGCGCGGCGCCGCCACGCCCGCGCCGTGGCGGCGGCGTGCGCGCGCCGCGACGGAGACAATAACTGGTGTGTTCTGTTGGCAACCGGCCGCGTAGACAAGCTGGACAGCTCGTTCTCGCGCTCCCGCTCCAGCTCCATGTCCAGCCTGGAGAACATCTCGCAGGAGGGCATCCAGTGCCTCGCCTTCGCTGATAGCTACACGAAGAAATCAGGTTAGTAGTACTTCTACTACTTACAACTGGATCTCTGCTAGCTCGTTTTACAGGTATCCTATTATCTCGCCTCGTTCGTTTTTCGTTTCATTCTGTATTCGTCTTCGTCTTGTTCGCAATCCGTCACTATCTTTTTGGTCAAATTCTGCAACTTGTCTATCTCAACACGTCTTTCGTTTTTCGTCACAGTCTTCCTAGGACTCATTCGCCGTCCTTCCCTTTAGTTTTTTTGTCTCATTTACTTAATCGCCAAAATTATTTCGATACGTTCGATGCTGGTAAATAAATGTTCGTAAGTAAATGAGACAAAAACGAAAGGGAAGAACGACGAATGAGTACAATGAAGGCCGTGACGAAAAACGAGTAAGACTTATTAAAAGAGAGACAAGTTACAGAATTTGACCAAATAAGATAATGACGGATAGCGAACAAGCCGAAGTGACGAATACAGAACGAGACGAAATTAGAATTGAACGAAAAACGAATGAGGCGAGATAATAGGATACCGTTTTACAGCAACTTGATTAAGACCGTAACTTTTTGTGTAAGTGGATAGTGCCCAACGCGACCGTTACCTATTGTTACGAAAAATGAAACGATATCTTTATGGCTTTTTCTGAATGATTATGACATAATCTAAGTACCACAGAAATAATAATATGAGTTCGAACAACCATCTCTAGCGTGAATTTGTATTATTTTGGATTTGGGAAAATGAATACTTCGCACGCTTAATAATAAAATGCATCAATTTTAATTATTCTTATTTCAAAACTAAACCTTATTTTTTCTACGTAAAGTTTAGTTTTGAAATAAGAATAATTAAAATTGATGCATTTTATGATTAAGCGTGCGACTTGGTTTTTTTACCCAAATAAGCGCCTCACGCCTTTAGCTCGCTCGTCACATTTTATTCTTCTTATTAATAGTTCTGTGATCAATACGATAACCAATGTAGTGTGTTGAGATAGTGATAGTGTTGTGTGTCCCGTAGACCCGACGACGCTGCTGCCGACGCTGTGGATCGGCACGACGCTGGGCTCGGTGCTGACGATGATGATCAGCCTGCCGGAGCCCGACCAGCGCCACACGCAGCCCGTTGTTGTCTCCATGACCGGTACATCGCGCTACCACCACTTTTACTTGACCCCATATATCAACTCTTAAAGAGTCATGACATGTTCATGAGACCCCATTCAAACTGGCCTTTTTGCTAGTATATTTGTTTACAAAGTAATGTCAGAAAGTCTTTGAACAAGGCCCGACAATGCACCTGAAATTTTATTTATGTTATGGGTGTCTATGGGTACGGTGATCGGTTTCGATCAGATGACCCACCTCCTCATTTTCTCCTAATGATATAAAAATGAAAAAAAATAGTTCAATTCGGTCAATATTTACCAAATAAGTTTAGTTATTTACTAAATAATTAACTTACTTTATTATTTTCAGGTGGTCCTATTTTCAGGTTAAAAGGTTCAATTCTAGCGATGTCGTTCCTTGACTGCAATGGTGCTTTAATACCTTATTCGTTCGAGAGTTGGAAAGATGATGCGAAAGACGTGAGTACAAAATGCATATTACGATCCTTTACGACTTGGGTTAGGCTTTTGATTTTAAAAAATCTCTATGAGGTCTCAACACTTCTATTTTTACAAAAAACATCCTGTTGTTAGTACTACTATTTTTCTGAACTAATCTACACGTGCGTAACACACGTTCTTTATCAATGAATCCATTAGTATTTATTACGATATCCGTCGGAGTTGCTCAAGGCTTTATTCTGGGTCACTCTGTATTCTTTTCCAATACTAACGAAGTAGTAGCAGCAGTTTCATATCAAAATAGAGTTGCAAAATCTAACAGAACATGCCAAATAACAGTCCATATAAGAAACGATTTCACATTAGGAATACATGTCGATAACTTCGCGAACAGCGTAGGTAAGAGTACTCATCCTGACAAAGTCTATCATTTTCCATCAACCCTTAAACCATTTGACAATCCTGTCAAGACATTCGATTTTGGCCCGTAAATGTTGCTAATTTGAATCGGCTTTAATTTCTGTTTGACGGCAAATATATTGCCGGTATCGAATTAAGCGTTAACGACCGCACTTGCTTCTGCTAATTCGGATACTACATGATTCCAGGTGCGAGAGCGTCGGGAGCGCACGCCGACGAAGCAGGGGTCAAGCGGCAGCGGCAGCCGCATGAGCCCCACCCCGGGGGCCGACGCGGGCGCCGGCGACCGCCAGTTCGTGGTCATCGCCTCGGAGAAGCAGGCGCGCGTGGTGGCGCTGCCCAGCCAGAACTGCGTCTACCGCCAGCAGATCGTCGACACGGATTTCGTCGTTAAGGCTGAGATTGTTAGCTTGAAAGGTACGGTTTCCGCTACTCCAGTTTTGAGCGGCTTGGCAATGTGTGTTTTCTAATGATTTGGTAACAGTATACGGTTTCATGAGACCGGATGTGTATTGAGTACTTGACTTGGAGTCATTAGCGCTTCTTTATTGCCTGTCAAGTAACAAAATGTGTTTTTGAATCTTTGAAAGTCCAACTACGATGCAATTTGCACCTCTTGTTTACGTTTGGATACTATTGTAGTCGCATCGAAAGTGACTTCAGCCCGACCAAATCTTCCTACTAATATTATAAATACAAAAGTTTCCATGTTTAATCGTTTGTTACTCCATTACGCAAAAACGGCTTAACCGATTTGGAAGAACTTTGGCACACAGATATTTTGTAACCTGGATTAACGCGTATTATACATTTAATGTGTTCTACCTGTATGTGTTCCAGATAGTGTATGTCTTGTCAATTACCTGTCGACGGGTCACCTGGCGGCGTACAGCCTGCCGTCGCTGCGGCCGCTCGTGCACGCCGACTTCCTGCCGCTGTCCGAGCTGAGGTGAGCCCCCCCGCGCCCCCCCCGCGCCGCGGTGCCGCCACCACGCTCGGGGCAGGGCGTGGCGGTGGCACCCGCGGGCGCCCGGCCTCGGGCCCGCCGGCCTGGATGTCGTGCGTCGTGTCACTCACGATAGCTGTCACGTGACACACACCACCTAGACGATTCTCTGCACCCGACGAAGGCACTAAATGATAAACGGCTTCTTTTGTCCTAGTGGTACCTTAGTCGTTCCTGGCTTCGCAAATTTTTCAGCATGAGAATGCTGTTTTTCAGCTAACGATTTGTCATTTTTACGGTTCTCGCAATCATTGTCAGCCATCAGCCGGGACCGCGTTCTGAATTATTTGCTATTTTATCATTTGGGAGCCCGACGACCGACTTCCTGTGACTGCGCTGGCGGCGCCGCGCCCGCGCCGGGCCGAGCCCCCCCCGGCCCCCCGGCCCCCCGGCCCCCCCGGCCCCGGCGCGCGCGCGGCGCCCGCACCGCCACCGTCGCGCTACTTCTGTTCACAACGTAGACCGAATCGCAAATCTATCGAGCACCACCTGTGCTTCCGATATTTGGCACTCTTCATCTATTTTTCAGTTTTAAGAGATAAGACGCTCCCGTCACACATTAGACACACGTTGGAATCGCGGTTCCAACCGACATATCGATATACCTCTACACGAGCCCCGCTCCCAGTCTGCCGCGCGGTGCCGCGGCCTACCGTTGTACATACACTCCCTCTCCGCCCGACCATATCGTCAGCGATCATGGAATGTCGACCTAACACCGGATGCTCCGCTAACCGACCTCTAACGACTAGTGTGTGACCCTGCATCGCCCGTCTCGTAGTACACTTACCTTAGTACCGGACGCGGCGGGGCGCGCTGCCTCCCTCCCCGCCCCGGAGGGGGAGGCAGGCGGCCCGCCGCGGCGCGAGCGCATACTGACGGCTGTCTGTGTTCCTGGTAGCTTCCAGACACAGTCCAAACAGAGGGGTATCGTAGACCCAATGCTCTCCATATGGGGCCAACAGCTCATTGTAAACGAAGACACGGACCAGTAAGTCACCGACACACAATGACATGCGTTAGCCATGTTCCGCCACCTGTAATGTGGAACTCACTCCGGCCTCTGTTGCGTCTCTAGACGTGTTTGTTCATGTGCGTTCAGCTTGGACCCTCCCCTCCCTGTGTTCGGTAGTAGCGGCGCCGGGGCGGCGCGCCGGCTGCGGCTGCGGGGCGGCGCCGGCGCGCCGGCCCGGCGGCCGCGCGCTGCTTGCGACTGTGCTTGATAGTTCCCACTCAGCCCACTCGCCCACGCCCACACACACACCCGGGTGCACTCTCACATACTCTACCTACTCTACCCACACTGTTATACCTCTTCTACAGTATCCACACGAATGTACACCGTTTTGCTGTCTACTGGCTGGTTCTTGCTCTTTCTGTTTCCTTCTCTTACCTCAAAGCTTAAGGCATGAACGCTTATGGACGTTTTCTATTTGAATGTATGTTTAACGGGAATGCGATTAGCGGTCATTTTGTCTAGATCGAGTTGTTATTTAAGCTTACATGTTAGATATAAATTTAATCCACTAGATTTCATCACTTACGGATTTGAGGATGATTCAAGGTGAGACATTTTAATATTCTGCCGTAATAGATTAACTTTCTATGAAGTCCTCGAGTAACATTATAAAATATTGAATTAATTGCATAACAATTCGCAGCTATTGCGTACACAATCATTTCAAAATTAAATACCTACTTACTTATATTTAAAGACAAGCCAATCAGTTCATAGTCAATAATTCAACCAGTTAAAACATCCGCCACCAATAAGTAACATTTAGATATAAATGTACTTGCAATATCTACTAAGTCGCTCGTAGCTCCTGTGAATTGAAAAAGAAGACCATGGCGATCTTACGGAATTCAACTTTTGAACGTGAAAAGATAAGCGAAATTCATAATATTACGCCCTCGTCTCTCAAGACATAGGGCCTAAGCACACGGCGCGTTATTTAAAAAAACGCCGTGTGTTAGGGGCCTTAAGGCTGTTCTAATGGAATGAAAAACTCGCTGTAAACGCGCGTCGACGGCGCGTTAAAAAAACGCCGTGTGCTCAGGCCCTTAATTAGGTATCAGAAATTCTGTCAGACTATGTATATCTTTTTTCTTTTTTAATAAGCGTAAGAGCAATTGCAGTAATAAAGCGTTAACCCACGGCAACGATAGCAATCAGCTGCTGTGTTGGTATCAGTTACGCGGCGGATGTTTAGACTGGCGGCGGCGAGGGCTAGTGTGACAGAAGTCCATGTTGCAGGATAGCGAAGACGTTTTGCTTCAGTAACCGCGGCCACGGCCTCTACCTCGCCTCGCCCACTGAGATACAGAAGTTCACCATCGACGCCGAGTTCTGGTGAGTATCAAACTTATTCTCGGACTGTATGAGCTTCAAGTAAACCTACGACCACTTTTACAAGCTTTTATTAAACTGAATGTTCCTTTGTTTAGATTAAATGTTACAAGTCGAAATTCACCCACTTTAGTGAATATTGATACAGAATGGATGATTAGAATTTTTATACAAACATCTAGTTTAGATGCCAATGCAAGCTAAGACATTAAAAAGCAATCTGCGCAAAAAATTTTTTTTTTTTTAACCTTAACCTTATGCAGGCCAATTATACACGCAGCAACCGCCGCAGAGATTCAGTTTTTTTTTTCAAACTAATTGTAGAACATTTCCAATAGTTGAACGATTAAGGCTCTACTTTGATGAGGAAATTTTGGGTTCTTATTCAAAATAAGTACCTATTCATTTTCATAAAGAAAAAAAATGTCCCTATTTTTGAATCAGTTTTGTTACTTTTTTCATATAGTTTACAGCTCGTCACAAAACGGACATTAAAAATTATATGAGAAATTAGGGATATTTTTTATCATCAGAATCAATAGCGCTGTTGATTATGCGTACCCAAAATTTCCTTATTAAATTACGCACTTTAAAATGAAAATGACCAAGTAGTTTTTGCGGAGAAACAAAATGTAGTTAAGAGGATACGATGGCTGAGAAACTTTTGAGAAATAGGTATTTTAATGAAATGTCGCTGTCTCGCCCGATCACCTCCGTGTCAGTATAGCGAGAGCGGGACAACTGCAGCTCAGACCGTTAATAGGCGCATAAAATTGATCAAAACAGCATTTCGTCAGTCCCCTGTTTTCTTCTTGAAAACTGGACCAATAAAATTATTTTTTTCAAGAATAATTAGAGGACAGATTTAGCTATGCCCCTATGTTTTCCTTTTTTTGTTTATATGAGGGATTCTTTTCTGATGAGTGTCTGAAAATGACGTTGAAATTGGGCAATTTTTTCAGTTTATGATGTTAATTGAAATATGGAAAAAACGAAACATAGGGGCATAGCTGTGGTAGATACAGAAAACACAGTAAATAAAATTTGGCTCGAAAGCCATTATCCAGGGAGGAAACAGGGGACTACGTTTGGTATGGAGAAATGGTGCGCATCGTATCCTCTTAAGGTTGTAGTTGGTTAACGTGTCCAGTCGTTGGTTAACTGTGTGGTGTGGTGCGGCAGCGCGGGGCTCAGCGAGATGCTGGGCGAGCTGTTCCTGGCGCGCGACATGCCGGAGCCGCCCAAGGAGAGCTTCTTCCGCGGCCTCTTCGGCGGCGGCGCGCGCCCGCTCGACCGCGAGGAGCTTTGTGAGTTCACACTCCGACTATACCTCTACTAAAGCTTGTCTAATTTAAAATGACGCGCCCTGTCACCGCATTTACGCACAGGATTTTTCATGCGACTTGTCGATCGTGATATTGCACACTGATCATCATAGTTTACGGAATAGTCAACGCTCCCAAACAGATCCAGAGTTGTAATAAATATTTACACGCACACATCAAAATCAACTGATTCCGTAGAGGGGCGCACAAGGGCGCACGTCATTTTAGCTTAGACAAGCTCTACACCTAAGTATACTTCGTTTATCTTAGCATTAGAGAAAGGGTGAACAATCTTCACGAGTCCTTTTATTGAAAACACGCTTTTAACCCCTCGAACGCCGTTGCGTTCTATTCTTGTTTGTCTCAGATAATACCAATATTGAGGATTAAAACCTTATCTCCCCGGATGCCCGCAAAGTGAGGTCATGAAGTTTTTTGCAGGAGCCCGCTTCCACCATGGGTTCACAACTTCAAAGTAGGAGCACACTTCGACGAGTGACTTTGCCAAATCATTAAGTATGGGGACTGTGAACGTGTTAAATCTGCCCCAGATATACTACAAGAACTATTGTATGATAGAAAAGTAATGAACAGGAATAAATTGATATAAATAAATAAGAATAAAATTTTCACTTTACGTGTGACGGTAGCCAAACCGGCCAAGCCAGATATTTTGACTAAGGTGTGAAGTTTGTGAAGTTAGGGCGTGTAGAGTTAGGAAGCTTGGCTATAAATGAGATCTGACAACTTTTTGAAAGTGCAAGTATTATGGTCTCGTCTTGGCAACATTTTACATGAAAATGTTTTTGGTGGGATTTATTTTATGCTGGTTATTGACGGCACCCGTCTGCCCCTAGCATACCAATGATTTACGTCACCGTGGGCAGAGAATGCTTGACATTAATTAGTTTGTCCTTTAAAACAATTATAGATTATTTTTCTCAAACATGTCTGTCGAAACAGTGGCGTAGCTAGTCAACCAAAGGCCCTGGGGCAAAAAATAAACTAAGGCCCCCACCCGTGTTTGTTTACATGATAAGACAAGTAAGGATGAATGCACTTTAAATTCACTAGACTCGCGCACTTGTAAATTCATTAGTAGCGTTTTATAGCCGCGTTTCTCATAGGTCCGCGTTTATAGTGTGCAAGTCAGAGTCCGAGGGGCCTCCTGAGCTTGGGGGCCCCGATGCACTGCCCCGGCTTGCCCAACGGTAGCTACGCCACTGTGTCGAAAGCTCGTTTTTTAAAGTAATACTCAGCCAGCAATTGCCTACTTCCACGCCTGAATAATATTTTAGTACTTACCTATTATTTATTAAGTTTTTTTTCTTGTGTTGAAAATATTGTTGGTCCGTTTCCAGTCGGCGAGGGCAGCGGCAAGCCGAGCCGCACCGTGGCCAAGCACATCCCGGGCTCCAACAAGGAGGCGCTGGAGCAGCTCGGCGCGCGCGCCTCCACCGCCTCCAGCGAGATTGCGCGCGCGCATCTGCTGGCGCAGGAGCGCGGCGACAAGCTCTCGCAGCTCGAGGACCGCACCGAGCGCATGTCCAACCAGGCCGCAGGTGACACACACCACACACACACACACACACACACACACACACACATAGCTGAACAGTAACTCGTTAATCGTTGTGGCTTGCCTCAACATCATGCTGAGTGGGGCCCAATTTATACTATTCGATATTTATTTGTATATTTCCTGTCAAATGTATTTTTTTTCTGTGTTTGTATCGAATATGTGTAAATAAACATCTCTCTCTCTCTCTCTCTCTCTTAATCGTTAATTGGGTGGATCAACTATTTCTTGTTGTTATTCTGTCCCGTCAGCGAGGGGTCAAAAGTAGTAGTTTGATTAGAAGAAATGTTGTGTCACACTAACTAACATGCTTATTAGATGACCAATTGTAGAAGGCGTTTAAAACTACCACAAAAATGCATGTTTGGCAAATTTTAATCAGATAAACTTACGGTTTAAAGAGTTACTCAGGAGACCGTCACTATAGCAACGAGTGACAAAGAAAAGTTGATCGACCCAATTAACGAAGTTAACATTTCGACTAACGGATTAACTTTTAACATAAAAATATTAAATAGTTAATAATAAAATTATTACAGACTGCGATTATTCTTCAAGGAGTAAATAAATCGGATTAATTAATAAATATACTCAGATTCTGATTATTTAGAGTCTGATTATTTTAATTGTTTAACATTTAGTTTATTTTAAGTTAAATGACTGAAATAATAAAAAAATAACGTCGGGTGGTACTTTAAAAAATGTTAATGGACTCATCACTTCCTTTAAATTTCCCAAGTTCGTTAATCGTTAATCGTTCCTATTATTTACGTCTGACAAGTACGTTCGGACGCGATACCGTGGCAGCTTTTACTGGAGCGTGGTGTAATTATAATGAGCGTATGTTTGTCGGCAGAGTTTTCGTCGTCGGCGCACCAGCTGATGCTCAAGTACAAGGACAAGAAGTGGTACCAGCTGTGAGACGGCGCGTGCCCCGCGCGGCCGCGCCGCGACCCCGGCCCCGCGCCCCCCGCCGCCCCCCGGGCCGTCGCCGCCCGCTAGAGCTTAGCTACCGTAGAGATCTTATGAACCTAACTTTAGACTCCCTCAGGCGTGACTCGAAATGAATGAACGCACAAACTGGTCGCCCCTCGCGCGGCCGCGACGCGAGTTCAATTATTCCGTGCCTCGTCCCGCCGGGGCCGCTGCTGTACATACGTAGCGCCGCCGCGATCCTTCACGCGATGTGATAATGTAAATAATCGAAAGCATTATGAACTATTGTATTTAACTCTTTTTATACAATGTGGTGCCCGCAGCGCCGCTCGGGCCGCCTCGGTTGTGCTCGGGACGCCTCGGCTCCGCTCGGGCCGCCTCGGCTCCGCTCGGGCCGCCTTCGGCTCCTCTCGTTGGACTTTTGCGTTCGTTTCCGAGCTCCGCGTCGGTCCTGTGACGGCTAGTTGTAAATTTTTATAGATACGATGAAAGTAACAAATGAACTTTAAGTAATATAATGGATAACAATAATGATAGTCGACGATGTTGATCTGTATAAAGTATTAAGTACATAATGAATAAAGAGATACTTATAAAGATTGGAAAATTAAGCATTGGATGACAATAATTTTTGTTACACTCGTCAGTTCGTTTCGGTTGTGGCCGCGCGCGCCGCGGTCTTCGACACTTTTACGTTTCGCCCCGACATTTCTTTAGCGTGTACTAGTGAACTAAAGTTATATTATTGTTAGTGTTTATATATTACACCTGTGGCGTAGCCGCGTCGCGCCTATACAAAGAATAGCAATACTACGTGTGGGTTACCAGCCTAAAGTAAACCAGACCAATCGGTGTCGTGTCGGTGTTGCTAGCTAAACAAATATAAATAATAGAGCGATAACTACTGTTCTTGTGTAAAGTGCGACTAAAGCTGTCGCGGCTGGCCTCGAGGCCAGCGCGGTGTATCGCAGCAATAAGGGGCGCCGCCGCCCCGTCGTCTCCTCTACTCGGTACTTCCTTTGGATAATGTATTTTCGTCCAATGTCATTTAATCGCCTTACTTAGCTTGGATTTTATACTCTCTATAGAGATGCTAGTTCGGTTTAGTTGTACGTCTTAGTTAGCGTGTGTCTGTATTATATCTTCAGCTGTATAACGTTGGATGCCAAAGGTTTGTACTGTTTTGACGCTGTGTTATACATACTTGTTACACAATTTGTAAACGTATTTTAATTTAGATTTTAATAGTTGTAGTTCCGTTTGTGCAAATGTGACGACTAGTCCGATATCGTAACTGTTTTAACCAGATTATTTTGGAATAGAGCGGCATACCTGTCGGTGAAGCCGGATTTTACTCGAAAAGTGGATATTTTCGTACAGAGTTTAGCCAGATGGTACATTTTATAAAGAACGTTGAGATGTTTTGTCCCCCCAGGTACCTGCCGCTTGCGTATCACGCCTCATATCAGTCTAGTAAGGTCGGAGACTCGCTCCTCTGTCAACCTAACTTAGAGCGTAGGCTTTTTATTTTCACTTTAAAACGGAGTAATGTTAAGTATATTGTGTTATGCCACGTCGCAGACGACTAAAGTCTATTGTATATTTATCGACAGTTTACCCGAGATTATTTGGCGAGTGTAAGTCCGGGGCGAGGCTGGTCTTGTAAACTGTTTGGGGGCTCAGTAGGTCCAACTTGACCCCCGTTGCACGGCAGGCTTGGGGCGAGGGTAGTCCCGCGACCCGCCGCCCTCTGCAACGTGGATAGTGTCCACGCTTAGTCAGTTCGCCATACGTCTAGTCTCGTAGCTTCTCCCCCCCCCCCCCCCCCACGCCTCGGACCTCCCGCTCTCGCCGAGGCTGTGCTGCACTAGTGTAAAAAGGACAGTTAAGTTTTCTCAATTTTATTAAATTGTTATGCAGAGTTAAAAGGTTATATTTAGTAGTTCTGTTCAGAAGCTGATAAACGCTGATAATTCATTTGGAAATTATGGGACTAAATTAATATAAGATTGTAAATAAATGAATAAACAAAAAAAAACTTGTGGCAAATTATTACTTGTTAATCTGTAATAATGGTCGTCGATTTCATTATTTTGTATCGATTGAACGACTGTCTCCTTTTTTAAACGTTCGGAAATGAGGAAATTATAATACTATAACTATACATATTGTATATAAAGGATGCTGTTGAATTATATTTATTATTTAGTTTGGTAGATGATTATTAGTCATTATATAAATAAATTATGAAAATAAAATATTATCGAAATACTTTGTGGCTTTGATTGTTCACCCTCCTTTCGGCTTGCGACCAATATCCGTAGACTTAGGAGAATACTAGTGCAATAGATCTACATATACGTAAGAAAGAGCGTTACCATAAGGGTAACACCATTTTCCATTATGAGCTATGAGCTTTCTAATAACCTTATAAATTTACACTCTTAAATTAATGGAATAGGGTTACTTTTTTCACGCACAAACTAGCTATAATTTCTTTAATCTAATATCAGTGACTTGAAAACATATTAGGGTAGTTTTAAAAAAAAACAAGGGTTTAGTAAAAACAAAATCACGATCGCGTCCTTTGTGTAACGAAAGTTAGTCATAAAAACTATACAGGTAACTTTCGTTACACAAAGGAATCAAATAACTTTTAATTAAATAGGGATTTCCAAAAATTTTGTTACTCTTTTAGGAAGAAACTGTAGAATGGTTTTACAAATACTGATATACCGTGAAGCAAACATTATGTAAGCCCAGAATAAACTTCACAGATCAAGTACCTACATCTCTACAATCAACCCTATGTTCTGCTCTAGGCCGTTGTTCGGCGATTTTTGAAATTTTAACCCTTTTCCAGGCATAGTGCATATAGCGACCACATAAATCTACACAAAGATTCGACCTTGCTCACTTTACAATATGGTAGAAAATCAATTGAATTCATTTGAAATATTCTTTGTTTTTAAATTAATCTTGCATAGGTAAACAATATAACAGTGATTATTTTTGTACTAGCGGATCTACATAGACGGGGCCTGGAAACGAGTTAAAAAGAACATTGCTTTTCATCTTTTATTTTATGCCAAAACACTTTTGTCGCATTCAACAACTTATTTACTTAAATTATACAACTTTCTTGCACATTCCGTACAATAAAATTGAGGCAATAAAACATTGTTCAGTCTAACCCTAAGATTTCTAAGGTTTAGACTGAGCTAGCAATGTTTTATTGCCTCAATTTTAATGTATGGAATGTGCAAGAAAGTTGTATATTCTAAATGGGCCTTTAAAGATCTCTATACAAGCTCTTCGCAGACCTGTTCTCAAACTCTCATCCAACACTAGAACTTCGAAAAAAAACACCAAATGTATTGAGCAACTTTTTTAATAAAACTTTTAACTATGATATAAATACAATAGAATACATTACGAGCATTTATTATGTCTCGGGCGCTGGGGCGCGGCCGGCTCGCGGGGGAGGGCCGCCCCGGGGCCCGGAAGGCACAGTTCTCGTTTACACGCGGCTCTCCGCATTGACCACCGACCACCAAGCAACCATGTCAACACATCAACCTAACCAAATGACCAGCCACCTCCCTGTCAAACTTGCCTATCAGCAAAAATCACATTTTTAGGAAACCTACCAAACAAGCGATTTTCTTCGGCGAGTTTAAACCAGCGCGTACTCGCCGCGGTATTTTTTTAATAGATTTTTATCATAATTACACATATAAAACTTTGACATATTGTGCATTTCTACTTAGGACACATTCAAAACCAAAATCACATTTTTGCCAAATTAGCTCATTTTAGCATGGATGGAGGTGACTATTTACCTAGCCAACGATTCTTTGGCGTTTCAACCGCCCATCATTAGTTCACTATTTCTTATTTCTTAATTTTTTTGTTACTTTTTATCCGTGATTTCTAAATATCTGCTAGTGCTAGAATACCATTCAGTATTATAACAACTGTTCCTGTTAAGATGTCGTTCACATGGTTGCTACCTTTATTCGACAGATCAAATTCAGATATTAGGATAGCCTGCCTAGTTACTCAATGGAAACACTACGTCCTGTCGACACCGGTCAGTTATTTGTTATTACAAAATATATGTCATAAATAGTGAATGTAAACTAGGAAAAAACGGTGATCGCTTTACAATACAGTCATTTAATACTTTTACAGGTTTCTTCTGCATCTACCGAGATCAAATAATCCAGTGTATAGTCGACCAAAAAATTTCTTTACCACTAGGGTAGGGTTTAAACCATTAAAGACTATTATCACTTACAAGTCAATGTAACAAACAGCCGCCTAACAATATTCAACATTGTATAGTAAACACTACAAGGTCAGCAATAGCTAAATCAGAGCGAATCTCTTCCAAGCAACCTTTTACAACATAAGTATGGAATAGATTGTCAGGCGGTGCAATTTACAGCAATTAATAGCAATAACAAAAATACACAAAACTAAAACTAAGCATACATACAATAAACATTTATAAGAAATATATATTAATAATAATAAACACATAACAACATAATAATGTAAATAAACTAACTAAAACACTCGTGCGCAAGATGACAGATGGTGCTCCCTAAACATAGACATTAAATTACAATTTATTATTTTTTCTTATTTAGGAAATGTTAAATCACTGACTTGATCGACTATACTATACAGACACTTCAAAACGCGCCATGTGTTATGGTACAGTCAGCGTCAAATAGTTCGTAACACTCAATATAGCCAAAAAATTCGCAACGCGACCTTATTCCAACTGTAACAAAGATGTGTTGCAAACTATTTTGCCACTTTGCGTGTCACGAACTATTTGACGCTGACTGTACGACCTGCTTATAAGGTACACTGAACCGTGAAAGTATTACATGACAAGTCTCTCTTAATAATTACATCTTTAGTCGCGATAGGCGACAGCGACCGCCGTGTTAAGTAATATTTGACATTCAGATAAAGTTCTATGTTACACTATGACAAGCATTAAGAAAACATCAAGGACGGTCGCAGTTAGCTGAAGGTCAAAAATGTAGTTATCACAAAATCCTGTACATCATAAAAATCGTTGAAGTTCCCCTGAAAGCGAGCTAAAGGATCACATGTCATCACATCACACTCGCTCAATACAAAATACCAATATAATTTTTGCTACAAATCCACTAATTATAATTATTTAATATACAAATATTTCACCTAGTGGGTCGCGACCGGCCAATGGGTGAGCAGCTCGCTGGCGACGCGTCAATCTAAGATTGGTGTATATCAAAAATGCCGTCGCAACGCACTAGGTGAAATTATTCTGAACATTTTATAATAGTTATGTAATTTGGTACCAGACTTGTACATGCGTTATACAGAATACATTTTACTATCAAATTGTTATTTACACTGAATGTAAGGGGGGAAACACGAAAAATCAACGAGTTAATTGCACTAACAATTGCAACTCACGGGTGCTAACACTTAGGTATAACTAGATGCAGGAAGACGGATGTGCGCCGCGCTGAACCAAACAGAGGTTGGCTTGCAAGGGCCGGCCGTCGGTTTAGTTGAGCGCTGCCGTCTTGTGACGCGTCGTGAGCGCCTTCCCAACGACGCGGCGCGCCGCTGTGCGGATGTAGCCTATGTTATTTATAAAACACCCACTTCCCGACGTCAATTTATAAAAAACAGTAAAGTCCAAACCAGCAACGAGGTCCTAAGTCAAATCATAACATTGTAAAATTGGTATACCAACACTATGGTAAAAAAGACCCGCACAGCGTCGCGCCGCTCACATTAAAACTAACAAATGCTATTACAATACACATCGAGGTACAGACAGACGCGGGATCAGACGACACACAAGCGATATTAACTTACAATACTTACAAACAGACATACAAACGTGGGTACGTACAAAATCTTATAGTTAGCACCTTGCGAGCGACGCCGCGGCAATACAAACATTCATTCTCAATGTTAATTTGGATATGGAGTAAGTGGTAAGACGGGATAAATTCGTAATTATGTATTTGACGCCACTGAATTATCGCTCATTGGTTTAATTAATACATTTTTATTCAATAAGCTAATATTGATAGCAAGAAAACATCTTGTTCTAGTCCCGAGTACAGAACGAAAAATAATGGTCAACTTTAATGGCAACCTCGACATTCTGGATTCACCCCGTCTTTGTACCTCATCGCAGTACTACATGTCGCGAAAGGAAGGTTCTCGAAGAACAGGATGACTGTCAGTATATAGGGTATATTTGGAGGGATATCAGGCGGGTGTTGTGGCCCGCGGCGCCGCCCGTCTCATCACAATGGGTCATCACATCGTGCGGCGCGCGCAGCGTCGGCACAGTACGACACAACTATCAATGCAACCTTAATAATGTTAATGAAAATATAAAAAGTTTAAAAACTAGTAAGGTCCTGCCATACTTCATTTTTTTTTTATAAATATAATTTCTTATTTTTCCGGGATTGATAAGATTACATGAGAATAAGTTTCAATGCGAGAGTGCTAATGCGATTTCAAATTAAGTAAAACTCTAGTTGATCGTATCGAGCGATACAAAGACATTCGCATTCTTAAAATAGTACATGGTCTAAAAGATCGACTGACGAAATGTATTCTCATTAATTTTTGAGTGGTGCCGTACTGTAATTCTGTTTCCTTGTTAAAGCCGCCTAGATTGTTTATACAGCGTCAATGGCAACTGCAGCGTCCCAAGTCGACACGACGACGAAAATGTATCATGTCCACTTCGCAGCAATACAACTTGGACACTAGACGCCACCTAGCACAATGACAACATTGTTGGGCGAGCCTTAAAGAAACAAACCATTCCATTCACAAATATTTAAGTCATTCAATGAAGAACAGTCCCCAACCGAGGCTGCGGCGCGCCCGCTGAACATTTATAATTCGTGAACATAAATGTACAAACGTGAGTATAAAACAATTTACAATCGCTCAATACTTAACACCGGAACTCTATGATATCGAGGGTCTTGAACTAAAGCGACCTTGATTTGTACATTATCAAATTAAACTTTATTTACGATATGAATTCACAATATGTTTAGGAAACATTGAAATGTAAAACCGATCATGTCGTCAACCTAACCGCCGAGCGAGCGAGAATTTCACCGTCGGCAAAAACAACGCATAGAATTTACCAATTCAACTCATCAAGTTTAAACTCCGCAATGTAAAAAACAGAACGTTTTGGCACTTGACATCACGAGAACGAGGTAACAGACATAAAAACGCACGAATGTATTTTATACAAGGCCTCCTTACGTTACGCCGTGGGGGTAATCAAACAGACATTAAGTATCGGCAAAGCAATATCAGCACTACAACTAAATGCTCTCGGTACCCAAACAAGATACATGGGATCTCATGGACAGGCAGTTTAATACAAAACGGTGGTAGCTTTGATGTAAGTGTCCTCATTATCGCGGCGACTGAATGCGGTTTAACGACGTGCGAAATAAAACTTAGGTGCTGTAGTTGCTACAGTCAGTCGCCATAGCTTTGTGCGGTGATAAGACTTCACTAGCTTGCCGCTTCCGCAGTAAAACTAGGGAAGACTCACTTCTGAACAGACACGACGGGGCTCGATACATCATCAGCCGTAGCCTTGCGTCTGTTACTGATAATAGGGTAAATGTCACCAAAAAACAACAAATTCAAGACGCGACTCTTGAAAACCAAATTAATTTTCTACAACTAGCTATTGCCATACAAAATTTATCAGAGAATCGTGATTTGACTGTCCATAAAAGCAAGTCAGTTGATTGATGGTGGCATTATCCCCATTACATGATGCTCTGAAGACACTTCGATGTAGTCCGATGCGAATCGACCATCATGATAAACGAAACCAACTTATACTAAAATATTGATATTCAAAGATATGTTCAGACTAACTACATGAAACGGAGATCTCGATTGCACTCTTATAAACGATTGCATAGTGGAAGATAACGTCACAGGAAGCCTAAATAATGCTAAACAAGTTCCAAAGAATACACATTGCTGTAAATAATCTTTAAACAACGGATAATCAACTATCGATAGCTAAGAAAGTCGCGGGCGAGCGGCGGGGGTCGGCGCCAACTACTGTCTACAGGGAAAGGAAAACCGCGGCGGCGGCCTACGGATATGTCGAGTGATATTGCCGGCCGGTATGATACGGTATCTCGCGAGGCGCGAAGGACCGGCGAGCTGAACATTTAAATCTAAGCTAAAGTAATCAACTACGCGAGCGTCGCGCCCCGACGCCCCGCCGCGCCGCTCAAACACTCCAATTAAACTCTACAGCGACTCGGAGACGTCCGTAACGTTAGGTACGCGAATAAGGCTATGCGTTGCTCACTCCGCTAATTTGTCTAACAAAATTACTTTCATACGATGCAACGCCTCAAATTGAATATGATTTGAACACATTTTAAAGAAAGTAACAAATTCACAAACCCTTCAGATACGAAAATGTAACTATTGTGTGAATCTTAGATCGTTATAAAGATCAACAGTTATCGCAGAATAACAAAATACAGTCCAATTTGTCATCTACAAGTCTACTCAGACTGCCACCAGACATTGTCCGGTGTCACTATTCCGTTGCCCATTAGGGCTATTACAGTAGGTCTGCATTCCAACCGCAACGTAACTGCCGACTGCCCGTACATTTAGATCACAGCTAACATGCAGTTTGCGTGCAGTTTTACTCACTGCAACAGAACTGCAATCGAAAATGTATGGTCAGTCGGCAGTTAGCAGTTACGTTGCGGTTGGAATGCAGTAATGGCCCTCAAACTTCATTAACTGACATATTCCGCAAAGTTTACACGCATTGGCATTCGAGCAATGTGGCAATATTCATTGGCAACATCCATGTGTCCGACACAATTCATTTTGTTTATTTTTCGTTGCTAACTTCATCAAAATTCAGGTCTTTAAAATGACATATCACACTTTGCTGACTTTTGCGATGTAAATTGCAAGACTTTTAAGTTACTTACACAAGACATCAAATTGCCACGATATATTAAATTTTGAATTTTTTACACAGGGTTATTCTATACAAACAACGAATTAATATAAAAGACAAATACAACGATTAAGTATTAGGATCACGTCGATGTCTCTCTTAGCCTACACTATACACAGCGCGCCCGATATTGCACTACGTGGTACTACTCGAGTCAAACGGAAGGCAGCACTGCTGAAAATGCATACACATACATCCACTTTGTTACATATCTAACAATTAAAATGATGTGATCAATTTATTGCGCATAACTAAAACGGATACTTTTAGTTATTTACATAACTACTAGAATATAATTTAACGGGTAGTCATAATGGTAAACCATTTTTGTGACTCGGGCAGTCATTTGTCAGGTTCAGATTACCCAAGAAGCCGACTCCGCTGCGGCCACTCTATGTACAAAATATAAAGCTCGATTCAATTGCCCAAATTATTTAATTACCTATACATTTATATACAGACCTTGATCGAATATAACTCTAACAGAATAAGGCTAAGTTCGGAAGGCTTCAGGGTCGGACGCGGTCAACGCCACGCAACGTGACTCCGTTACTGTTCCCGGTATCATTATAATTACAGACACAGCCAATAGTCAGCCACTACTTGTTAGCGAGACGTTGCGAACGTTGGAATGACGAACGCACGAGTGGCGACGCCGCTCGCTCCGTTAGCTGTTTGTTCGACATCCGTTTGGGGCATGGCTGATTTACATTATGCTCACAGCTAGCATCAATAATTTAAAGTATCGATTACAAGCGAACCCTAGATGTAGTAAACATTTTTGATAATTTTCAGATTTACTTAATTAAACTAAAGATTTTGTTTGTAAATCAGTCATGCGTGAGGCGACGGAGCCAGCGACAAGCCACCGATGCGTTTATGGCTCAAGTTATACAACAAAGGAAATCTAAACGATTTAAGTATTGCATCCCGCGCAGCCAGGCCGCCGCCCGCCGGGGCCGATACAGCCAAAAGGATACTTAGCAGCGCTAAGGTAAATTAGATTTTGTCGCGTTTAAGATCAGCTTTTTCTTCAATACAAAGTCTTTTTAAATAGAATTTCCTGATGTGTGACGCAAGTCTCACGATAAACTTTGTTCGAACTAAACTTACCAGTGACAGAGATCAGTCGCCTCGTATGTTTTCTAAAATTGCCTCTACTCGTTTAGTCGCTATGCGTACACGTTTTTTTATCTAATTATATAAAAGGAGATGCCGCAGAGTAGAAGCAATATAGCGTTCAGGACGGCTAGCACGCCGCTACTGATTGACGCCTAGCGTTTATTAACTAAGTTTACAGCAATCGAGAAGCGGCGGGTGTACCTTTCGACTGCGTATCGGTCCCCGTGGGTTACAAAGCGGCCGGTGAACTAGAGCATCGGAGGGCGCGCGCCGCTCCACGCGAAGCGGCGCGGCGATCAGCTCTCGCGCGCCGGCGCGGGCGCGGGCGCGGACGCTTCGGTCGGGTCAGTTTGCACTTTATCACTATCAGTTTGCAGTGGGGCGTCGGTGTGGTGCGGGGGCGGGGAGAGCGGCGGCATGTTGGCGTTGACGATGTTGGCGACGGCGGCGGGCGTCATGGCGGACAGCGCCGTGCGCAGGTTGTCCGCCAGCGGGCTGCTGAGGTCGTCGCCCGGGGCCAGCCGCAGCGCCAGCATGCCCGCTGACATGTCGCCCGCGTCGTTGCCCTCTGGGAGAACAAGATACAATACCTTTACTTTTAGTTTACCACTGACAGATGGCTTGCCTTCGTTTCATTTCCAACTTTAACACCATACAATAAAGTAGCTATTACAAAATCTCCAAACGTGGGTAACAGTATTCTAAAATTGGCTTTATTTGTAGATCGTTAAAGTTGAATATGAAATGATAATTAGCTTTGTTATAGTTTATTTATTGAATCAGGCGTTACTTTGCGGAGGTCCATATTAATGAACTAAAACAATTTAATTGAATATAATTAGGTACAACATTTAAATGTTTACATTGTTGATTGAACCAAATGTTTTGAACAGCTAAACGATGCTGTTTAGTTAATTTATGATATAAACGTGCCTGTACGGCTACGCATGCCGATTTTAAATAATTTATTGAATCAGGCGTTACTTTGCGGAGGTCCATATTAATGAACTAAAACAATTTAATTTAATTTTACTATTGCAAGGTCGCGGGTGAGCAAAGTAATTGTTTTAGTTCATAGTTTATTTATTTATTTATTTATATGTGTCTGTTTATCCCACTGCTTATATTTGTTTTAGACGTGTACCTATTATAATGTAAGTACTATATATGCATGAGTAGATGTACTATTTTTGTTGCGTTTTAATTTTCTGATCCACTGTTGATGCACCACCTGCTGTAAACTAGTCCTTCCTTCTTTCTGGTAAAGGGTTGCCTGGAAGAGATCACTCATAAGCGATAAGGCCGCCTTTTGCTTACCTTGTAACTTTCTCTCTGTGTACCTGTTTTCTGTATTGCTTACTATTCCTGGTGTACAATAAAAAGTCATTGTATTGTATTGTATTGTATTGTATTGTATTGAAGGCAAACCATCTGTCAGTGGTAAACTTTATGTAATCTTACTGTAACACTACTTATACAGGTATCGTAGTTGAAGATGTAAGTTAAAGAAGTAATAAGGATGTTGACACCACCAATCGACAGACGTACTTTTTATGAGCTGTCAAAACAATTCTCACATAGAGTTTGAATGGCAATAGCAACTTATGACGTCACTTGTTCGCCAACTCAATCAAGTGAATATTTATTCGTAATAGCTTTTGCCCGCGACTCCGTCCGCGTGGTATTAGTATGGGCAGGATATATTTTTTAACCAATTTGCTTTTTCATCAATTATGTCTCTCCTTAGTTCCTCGATATACCAAACCCGCGTTCACATTCACCACCGACCCACCGTACTCCCAGCGTGATGATATATAGCCTATAGCCATCCTCGATAAATGGGCTATCTAACACTGAAAGTATCGTATCTTTCTTATTTGTCAACCGATTCAAATCAAACAAACACTAAATGTTAATCCATGAAAATACCAACATGTCAGAGAAAACCGCATCCTTCTAGGTTAAGCCGTTTCTGAGATTAGCGCGCACAAATGCACAAACAAACAGACAATAATTCTAAAAATGTACAGACACCGACTTGTTACAGATTTATTATATGTATAGATAAAGCAACAAAAAATCTAATTTTGGAGTTAATCGAAAATTGATCTGGTTTTCAGGGCTAAAATAAAGCGTTTTTTTACTGGAGTCGTGTCTTTGAATTATTTTTTAATGGCGTCAACATCCCTATTCGCTGGCTGCATCGCCCGAACGAAAAACGAATGCTGTATTAAAATTAAATAGTTTTAAAGAAAAGTCATATCTAACGAATTCAGCTATTCACAAGTGCACTGCTAGATTCAAGTAACTGTAGAAAAAAAAACCAGTTCACTATCGTAAAAGGGCATATTTCCTTCCCTTACCTACAGTATTTTAACTCTATCTGTCCATGGTTAAGTTTAAGCTAATCCGGACTTAGAAGTGGTGTAACATGTCCAACAACTCTCTCATTCTGTATGCAACGTCTTCGCTCATTATTATTACAGTTCCCTTGGCCCGCACGCTCGCTTCATCTTTCCCAATACGAACTGCTAGGAAATGGATTCCTCATCGTCTGTTTACCCGGACAGTTAAAACCTAGAATAACCAAGCGAAAGTTGCAAGTATATTATACTAGTAAAGTCATACTGTACGCACCGTCAGGTTGCCACAAGCGGAGCCGCTGCGCCGCATTGCTATCGAACGCGTCGTCCGCGAACGCCTCGCCTTTGAAGCCCGCGTTCGCATCGAACGCGTTGCTGGTTGCGAACGCGTCGCTTGTTGCGAACGCGTCGCTCGCAGCGAATGCGTCGTTCGCCGCGAACGCGTCGTTCGCTCCGAACGTGTCGCTCGCGGCGAACGGGTCGGCGATGTTGCCGAACACGTCGGCCGAGAACTGCGCCCATCCCTCGCCCGCTGAAGCGGTTTCCTCGCTCGTCGTCTCCCACGCTGTAGGGCATAGCATTAATGTTTACTTTGTTGTCAAATAAATCGTCAAGGCTTTTATTTTATTCGGTTTCCATATTTGCTATCAATAGATCCCGGATATTTTAGGCTCAATCAGACCCATATAAAAATAAGCCAATAGAGTGAAAATGTATTACATCTTGAATTAAAATAACTCACTAAAATGAAATATGGTAAATAAATGGCTCCATATCGCTAAAAAAGGTTTAAAGGCTTATTAGCCCTGATTTAACCCAACAGCTAAATTAAGACATAAAACTTTACAGCGGTGTAAATGAACATGAACAATTTTTTTTTGGTATTTAACCGAACTTGTTACTTTCTTCCGTGTTAACTGCTAACCTAAGGTCCGCTCTTTGGAGGTCATCGGATCTCTCGCTCGCACTTTGTAACGGCTCGAGCGATGTGTATTGCAAAGCGCGAGCGAGAGATCCGATAACCTTCCAAGAGCGAGCGAGACGTTCGACAACAGGGTTCGACGGCCCCTGAACTCAGCTGATGGCGGCACTGGTACAGTAAAATTACATAAAGTTTACCACTGACAGATGGTTGGCCTTCATTTCATATTCAACTTTAACGACCTACAAATAAAGCCAATTTTAGAATACAGTTACCCACGTTTGCAGATTTTGTAATAGCTACTTTATTTGTATGGTGTTAAAGTTGGGAATGAAATGAAGGCAAGCCATCTGTCAGTGGTAAACTAAAAGTAAACGTATTGTATAGTATAGTAAGCGGCACTCACGCGGCACTGTGCTGAGCACCTCCCGTACGGCGGCGCCCTCGTCGTCGGGCTCGGCCTCGTCCTCCGGCGGCTCCTCCTCGCGCTCCTCCGCCTCGTCGTTGTCGTCCCACGTCGTGTTTATTTGTCTGCGCACGTAATGTACACTCAAATAAGTTTTTGTAAAAATTCCATTTTCAATGCAAGCTTTTTCGCTGACTGTACTTTTTGTGGACTGTACTTGCATTGTCATCCAACCTTCATAACATAAGTATACCAAATATTATTTATTTTTTATTAGCAGTACGGCTGCTCACCGAATCTAAGATTATTTAAAAGCGAAAAAGTTTTTCGGGTGCGCCGGTGGGATTCGAACCCACGTCTCCTGAGTATGCGCCCCAACACGGGTGTTCTACCAAATGAACCACGTCGCATCCAACCGACTCTCCCGAAAGTCCCCAATACGTGTTGGGGCGCATACCCAGGAGACGTGGGTTCGAATCCCACCGGCGCACCCGAAAAACTTTACTTTTAAATAAGTATACCAATTTTGAAGTTGATCCGAAAACTGGAAGTGGGTTAAATTCGACTTCCAAGATTTGACCCGTACATACATATTTACATACATTGCAAGTTAATAAAAAGCTTTTAAAAAATGAGTCCCATTCGCATTGTAAGTAAGTTTGTCACGATGATCAATTGCCATAAGTAACTCATTCTTCCTCTGAAACCGAAAAATTATCAAGAACTTTGGAGTGGTCATCCTGTAGAACTCTATAGGTTACGTTAGGTTAATTTTGTTACAATTCAAAGCGATTAACCGATTCAGAGAAAAAAAGAGTTATAACGATCATTATGGCAAACATTACATTACGGCTTTAATATTTATGGATCCCAATACAGACCCACAGAAAATGATGAGCAGTTGTGGATGAAAGGTTAATCACTAATTACTCTAATTAAACAACGTAAACTTCAATTAAGTCATTTACAGTCTCAAATCCTTTTTTTAAAAAAAAGTCTTTTTTCCTCTCAGACCACTGACAACTTGGGATCCTAGGGCGTTCTTCCGATCCCTCAAAATCAATCAACCGGTGACAGTCACATTTAAGGTGTTTTATAAACTTACAGTTAACTAAACAAATAACTTTTTTAATCCTTACATTAAGCTAGAAATGCCACACACAACGCTACCACATGAGTGAACAAACGAAACAGATACCAAAACCATGATATACATTAAAAAGTCAGGTGTAACTCACTCGAGCATGCGCTGACTGGCCATCTCCAGAAACTTGATCCTGTCGGGGTCCTCCTGCCGAAACGAAGGGACGCGCTTGAATAAAGTATTCGAGAAGACCCAGTCATATTATACCAAACCACATTGACGGGAATCGTGCAAATCCGTTTAAACGGCATTCAATAATTCCGCGTATCTGACTTTAGCCAATTTCCAATTTTTACTCAAAATTCATTAAAATAAAACAAATATGAAATCATCAAAGTAAAACTATGTGTAGTTGAGATACACGGCATTTACGTGTGGTAGATAAGCGGATTTGCACTATACCCGACGAAATGTCACTATGCCTATGAAATTTCTATTAATATTTTTATCTATTCTCGGTCCTTGTTCTAACTAAATAGATAACCAAGTTGCCAAATGGATTTTATTCTACCTACCTCCTAGAAAACCGTTACCGCGTGATTTTCTACGATTAAAGGAAAATTTGTTACACAAGCTTTGCCTAGCTTACTTTGGGACTAGGTCAATTCGTGTGAATTTGTCCCGTGATATTTATTCATTTATTTACTTAAATCGGATGAGTAATCCCGACGCTACAGTAGAACATCCGTTAATTAAAACAAACAGACTACTAAAATCATTAAACTTTCTATTGGCTTTGCCGTAGTCGTGTAAAAAATATTATGTAAAAAAACCATTTGATTATCAACAGAGTTACATAGCTTAATTTTTCTTTGTTTAAAACCAGTTACCAAACTTGTTATCTACGCGGAACAAAGAATTCTGCGATTATTTCAAAATAACAAAAACCACCATGCAAATGTCAATTTGCTTATTCAAAAGTTAGAAAAAAAAGTTGATACAAATAATTAGTGGTCGAAAAAACGGCTCGGTATTTAACCAGTAAAAATTGAACCTAACATGATTAGATATTTAAAGGGGCATGGATGGATTTGTTAAATGGGTGTTCTCTCACTGTTTTGTACTTACCTCGTTACCATAGTTCGCAATGTCGTACTGGAGACGGGAGAAATACATCGATCAATAACTAATTACACATTGTATAGCCACCGCAGCGAGTAATAACGAGACTACAGTCACCCGGCGAACGTTGAACGTAGAGGCGCTATCTTCCCAATACACTTAAATACATAAATCTTTAAACTCATTCAAAAACAAAGTACAATGTCCACTCAAAAGGTGTCACCTTTACATTCAATCGTTGCGAGGTCCCAGTAATCTACCAGAGGCGAAGAGAAAGAGATACCTCTCACTCACACCAGTTCTGCGTAAGCGAGAGATCAGATCACGTCTCAAAACGAGCTGCGTAACTAATGAGCTAGCAATAGGTAGAGCATAACTGAAAGATGGTTTAAGTCATATTGAGGACTTACGCTGAGGTTGTAGAGCGCAGTCTCCACTTCCGCCATGCCTTCAACCTGAAAAAAACGGAAATACGTCAATAAAACGTGTTAAATTTAAACATAGAAAAGTTTAATAGTAAGATAGTTACCTCATACGTGTTCTCCGATGGATAGTACCCGCCCTGGAAAACATAATTTAATTTTTAGTTTCAAATAGAAAATTATATTTTTTTCTCGATTTTTTTAAAATACTCAAGTTACATTTTTTTTCTGTTAACTACTATAACTTGGTCAATCAACTGATTTCGGCTTGACATCGACTTCTGGGACACCCTGGCCTGTATCGAAAAATAAACACACAAAAGTATGCCGCATCGCGTCATTCTGAGATGCAGTACAATAATACGATTAATTTTAGTTTACCACTGACAGATGGCTTGCCTTCATTTCATTTCCAACTTTAACACCATACAAATAAAGTAGCTATTACAAAATCTGCAAACGTGGGTAACAGTATTCTAAAATTGGCTTTATTTGTAGGTCATTAAAGTTGAATATGAAATGAAGGCAAACCATCTGTCAGTGTTAAACTTTATGTAATTTTACTGTATTATTATTGCACTACTGCTGTTATCGTCTAAGCTAGTATGAAAACTAATTCAAGGGGCGCCGGGACTGTGACGCGCCCCCGTCCCACGTCTCTTCTGTGTGGCTACATTTGGATACATAGCAGGATGTGCAAGTCGCAAAATGTGCAGTGGTGCAAATCGCAAAAAATGCAGATTTCAATAAGTGCCGATCGCAATAAGTGCAGATAACAAAAAGTGCAGATCGCAATAAGTGCAGATCGCAATAATTGCGATCGCAATGGTTTTTTACTGAAGCTTATTTTCACAATCGCGTTTTTTTCCAATTTAAATTGACACAGAAACAGTGTCGACGGAGCTCCGCTAGCGGAACTCCTTCTTCTGTGTGCATTTGGCCCTTCGGGCCGATGCAAACTTACCATAACCTAAACTCTGTTTGCACATTTTACAATCTGCTCAATATGAAATCTGCACATTTTGCGATCTGTACATTTTGCGATCTGCTCAATATGAGATCTGTACATTTTGAGATCTGCTCATTATGAGATCAGCACATTTTACGATTTGCTCATTTTACGTAGCCTGCACATTTTGCGACTTGCACATCCTGCTATGTATCGCCACATTTTAGTGATGTCGCGTCTGATACTTCCGCTCGCTTTTGATGCGTATAGAAAAGACATGTAAGGTTACTCACGAGCGGCGTGTCGTGCTGTTGCAGCGTCTGGTGCAGCCTCGGCGCGAAGGCCGCCCAGCGGTCGGCGAAGGCGGGGGCGGTAGCGGCGGCGGAAGCGGGAGCGGCGGCGGAGGCGGGAGCGGCGGCGGAGGCGCGCTCCTCGGCGAGCGGGGCCAACACGCGCAGTAACTGCAGCGCGTGTCCCATCAGCCCGCTGCGGGGAGACGCGCCCCTGGACGTAACAGAACAATTAACGATAAGCAAGTCTTTTTTTTTGCAATATATAGAAAATCGAAAACCATTTCGAGATACATGCTTTTTGACTCTTTTTCTGTAGTTATTTAATTTTAATATTATGTAATGAATTTATTACATAACAAATAAGCGATGACCTTTTGACATTGGTGTAAATTGCGTGACCGGTCCAAGTCTTACTTTATTCTGTGTGGTTTGAATTCTTCACAATTTACGCGTGGATTATACTACGGAGTTTGATTTGGACCCGCTGTCTGACATCTAGCACTTTGACAGCGCCAGTAAAGTGACACTAGTTACAGTGTACCACTACGCAAAAAATAATTAAAGGGATTTGCCTTATCGTACGCATTTAGATAGATTTAGAAATTTGGCAGTGATGGGAGCCCTCAATTACAATCTGACGTCATCAACCAAAATAGTTTCAATAATTAATTTTGAAAAAAGTACTGAACTAAATGACAAAACATTGAATTAGTTTGTTATAATTGACTTTTCTATACAAAAAAAATATAAAAACCACTGGTATTTTTTTTTAGACATTCCCAATTGATCGTCATCATCAGGGTATGTATTATAATACCGAAGTACAAAAGACCGAATGTATTAAAATATCGAATGGGTCAAAAGATCGACAAGTTTTTTCTGAAATCGTAAACTTCTCATAATTTATTGAAACGGCATCGTATAGAACCCATTAGGTCAGCTTAGATTAGTTTTATAACCTAGAAAACGCACTCACAATAAAAAAACGGAGCTCATTTGATGTAAGGACCGACTAAGCTTTTACTATGTAAACCCGATGGCCTTTAATATAAAATTCAAACAAACTCACTTTTTGTTTTCGTTTTCTTCATAAACATCCATAAGTCTGTTCAGCAAATCACACTCGTCTAATAACTGCGAACAAAGAAAATTTATTTATTTTTATTTATTTATTTATTTTTCCAAAACTATTCTACCATTACAGATTTTCTTAACCTAATGCGATTTTTACAATTAACTAATTGCAAAATAAAAGTAAAACACACATCTTCCCTTTCTCTTTTTAACCCCCGACGCAAAAAGAGGGGTGTTATTTGTTGTTGTAGTAAACATACAAGTCAATCAAGTCAATGTGATAATCAACCTAATCGTTTTATTTTCTGATGTACACAGACGCTAGAAAACACACACAGTGCCTCATCATCCATTATCCCAGCCTATATACGTCCCGCTGCAGGGCACAGGCCTCCTCTCAGAATGAGAGGGCTTGAGCCGTAGTTTCCACGGGGCCCAGTGCGGATTGGGAACTTCACATACACCATTGAATTTCTTCTCAGGTTTAGGCACTTGTCCCACCGCCGACGATTAGCGATAAACTAGAAACGAGTGGGCGAGCGGCGAGAAGCGAGTGTTAGCTCCAATAGTTTTGTCGCTCGGCTATAGGCAAGTGTTCGAGAGCGACGGGCTATTACTCGCGTCACTCGCTCGGGCGGTGCAGGGCAGCCGAACACGCAGACGTCGCAGACTTGTTCAAACCTGCACGCGAAACACACTGTACACTGTATTAGCGGTTTGTTGTAAAACTTCCAAGTGACTATGGATGAGCTTTTAATTGAGTGTCTAAGACAATATCCCTTTTTCTTCCGTCTATTCAGAATTTCTGCTGCCACTACACTACAAAATTCATCATCATCGTCGTCTGAGCTAGACAACAATGACAGCTCAAATGCTTTGCTCAAATTCATAACAAATATCTGCACTGAAATCCACGCTGTAAAATGACCGCTGAATGGTCTTGCAGCTTGAGTTCTACTGCCAAGCGAGCATCGCCGAGCGAGTACCGCTGAGCTAGTTTTATCTTATCGCTCTTATCGCGGCGACAAACTAGTAGAGCGAGTCTTCTCGCCGGCAGTGTGAACAGCCAGCGATGAACTATTAATATATGTGTCTCTTTTACTAACACAGAATCCTTATCTTTTGTTCGTTTCTTGGGCGAGAATCAGAGAATTTCGGAAACGGCTCCAACGACTTCGATGAAATTTGGTATGTGGGGGTTGGTTTTCGAGGATGAAAAATTGTTTTAGCTTGGTCTTATCTCTGGGAAAAAGCTTGGTACCGAGTTTTTCGCCCAGGTACTAGTATAGTTTACTAGTGTATAGGTAGTGGTGAACTCACGTGGCGGGCGTACTGCGTGTGGTAGGCGCGGTTGGCGAGCGCGTTCTGGACCATCGTCAGCACGTGCGCGTGCAGGAAGTTGTTGTGCGCGTGCGCGAAGAACATGTCCAGCAGCACGCCCGGCGTTCCTGCCAAATAAATCATCCATTCATACAACACTAGTAAAACCACATTTACACTCGCCCGCGAGCGAAGAGACGAGTCGCGAAGCAAGTCACGAGAGGCGTGGGGGGAATCAACTTTTTCGTGTTGTTTACTGTCTCCAGTCATTCAAATGACATCTTCATAATGTTTCATAAAAAAATGCTCAGGTTTTCTATGACACAAAATTTGTGTAATCACAGCAACGGGTGGCAAGAAAAAGTTGATTCACCAATGAGTATTCGGGACTCGCGACTTGACGCGACTCGTCTCGCCTCTCGCCGCGCTCCCTCCAGGAGCGGTTTTTAAACACGAGTTAAGGCTTTGTGGCAGTGCCGCCACCTGCAGCCGTGCGATGTCCGCGGCCAGGCGCGAACTGGCATAGTCTGGCGCGACCTGGGTAGTCTGGTGCGACCTAACGTAGTCTGATGCGACCTAGGGCGACCTGGCGTGGTCTGATGCGTTCTGCCGCGACCTAGTGTTGTCTGACGCGACCTGGCGTAGTCTGGTGCGACCTAATGTAGTCTGGTGTGACCTGCCGCGACCTGGCGTGGTCTGACGCGACCTGGCGTAGTCTGGTGCGACCTAACGTAGTCTGGTGCGACCTAACGTAGTCTGATGCGACCTAGGGCGACCTGGCGTAGTCTGGTCCGCCCCGCCTAGTGCTAGTGCGCGTACCGAGCGTGAGCATGGTGCTGGCGACCTCGTCCACCTCCGAGGAGCAGAGCGCGGCCAGCAGCGCCGCCACCTGCAGCCGCGCGGCGCCCACGGCCGCCCGCCCCGCCGCCCCGCCCCGCCCCGCCCCCGCCTCCCCGCCCGCCGCCCCCGCCCCCGCCCCCGCCGCCGCCTCGCCCCCGCCGCCGTCCGCCGGCGCTTCGCACGCGCTCGGCTCCTGGAAACATCCAGTTGATCAGCGAAATAGTAATAAAACAAATTCAAATACCGACGAACGGATAGCCTACTTGTTAGAGAACCTGACTACGAAGCTTGAGGTCCCGGGTTCGATTCCCGGTCGGGGCAGACATTTTTTTTTTTTTTTTTTTTTTATTTTGTTTTTTTTTATTTTATTTTGTGTGAATAATACGAATGTTTGTGCTCGAGTCTTGGATGTTTAATATGTAGGTAAGTATGTATTTATCTATATAAGATAAGTATGTACAGTGGTGGCCATATAATTAAGAACGATTATTTATTGAGATGATTTTTTCAAAGTAACAAGTATAACTAATTGCCCGTATTTTTTTTATTTCTCTCGGTATTGCGAAACTTTTCCGTACTACCGGTACATTCATTTATGCAACATAGTTGGTTAAAAAATTAATAGAGAAACTTTATACATTCGATCTGAACCTAGTATTAGTACTTACTGGCTGGTCACGTAATTAAGAACGCTGAATAGTTTATTATTTTTTCAAATTTAAATAGAGAACACTGTGTGGCTCTGTGGTTGTAGATTATTATTCGTATAATTTTGGCGCCATTTCGTGCTGTTAAAGTCTTAAAAGTGATTACTTCGTATAAAAACAATGGGGAAAAATAAAAGTTGTGATAAATCTACAAGAGAAGTAATAATAAAACTTCGCGAGAAGAATTGGTCGTATATAAAGATAGCCGACTATCTGCAATGTTCAAAAACAATGGTTTTCCATGCCGTAAAGCATTTTTCCACGTATCAAACTACTTCAAACGTTCCACGTGGACCTAGACAAAGAAAGTCATCTCGTCGAGATGATCGAAATATCGTTCGTTTGGCAAAACAAAATCCTTTTAAAGGGTCTAATGAGTTGAGAAAAGAATATTTTGGCGAAAACAACCCTTCAGCAATCTCTGCACGTACTATTCGAAGGCGTTTGGTAGAAAATAAGTTGAACGGAAGGATAGCAAGGAAGGTGCCTATGTTGAAACGATGTCATAGGCAAGCCCGACTTGCATTTGCAAGAAGGTATGAAAACTGGACAGTCAGACAGTGGAAAAACGTTCTTTTTTCTGACGAGACAAAAATAAATAGGGTATGTTCTGATGGAAAACGATATGTACGACGCCCTCCGAATAAAGCATTCGACCCATAGTACACAAAAGTGACATTAAAGCATGGCGGGGGAAATGTGAAAATTTGGGGGTGCTTTTCTGGACATGGCGTTGGACCTGTTAGGCTGATAGAAGGAAACATGGATCAATTCCAATACAAAAATATACTGCAAGAAACAATGTTACCATATGCCGAAGACGTGCTTCCGGTTATTTGGACATTCCAGCACGACAATGATCCAAAGCATACTGCACGCACCGTTAAGGAATTCCTCACATCACAATCAGTTTCTGTCTTAGATTGGCCAGCCAACAGCCCAGATCTTAACCCAATAGAGCATCTTTGGTGCGAAGTCAAGAAAAAGGTTTCATATCGACAGTGTGGCAATTTGAGAGAGCTGTACGACGTTTTCTTAGAAGAATGGAACTCTATTTCTCTTGCGAAATGTCAAAAATTGATAGATTCAATGCCTCGCCGGTGTAAAGCCGTAATTAAAAGCCGTGGACATGCTACTAACTATTAATTTTAATTCAAATGTATTAAATTGCTTTTTTTTTCTATACAAACTTCACATTAATATGATTTATTTAATCTAAGTTTCATATAAAACAACTCTCGAGCAGTTTAATAAATCGTTCTTAATTATTTGTCCAGCTTCATTACTATTTGAATTTATTAGTATAGAGAACAAATAAAATTTGTAAAAAAAAATGTTAGCAATTATACACTATTATTCTTAATCCCGTTTGCTCTATCCATGTGGCTATTTTATAACATAATTTGTTACTTCTAAGAAGGAACACAACTAGACATATGACATGATTTAGATAAAAAAAAATCGGAAACTTCAAATCGTTCTTAATTGTATGACCACCACTGTATATCCGTTGTCTAGTACCCATAGTACAGTCAGCATCATATAGATAGTGACAGTCAATGTCTCCAAATATATCGCTACATCCGAAATGTCCATTAATACCGACTCATCCAATGTGATCAAATTGTTCAAGTCATCCACCGTGTTCAAATTCACCGGAGCACACAAAGCGCCAAATACTTGGTAGCTGTCAAGTCGCCGTTGGCACCGTAACACCCACAACACCATTGGTATCCTAGCATCCAAAGTATCCAAAAATATGGAACACATTACAAGTATGAACTTTATTTTCAATGTTATAGAGCTCAAACATGGTTAATACGGGAATATATAATATATGTTGTAGGTCTAATACCTTCTCGAAGTTTGAATTTTGACAATCACTGAGAAGAGTACCGAACTGTCAAGTCATTTTATCCCTTTCATGATCTGAATGACATATACAGTGGTGGTCATACAATTAAGAACGATTTGAAGTTTCCGATTTTTTTTTATCTAAATCATGTCATATGTCTAGTTGTGTTCCTTCTTAGAAGTAACAAGTTATGTTATAAAATAGCCACATGGATAGAGCAAACGGGATTAAGAATAATAGTGTATAATTGCTAACATTTTTTTTTACAAATTTTATTTGTTCTCTATACTAATAAATTCAAATAGTAATGAAGCTGGACAAATAATTAAGAACGATTTATTAAACTGCTCGAGAGTTGTTTTATATGAAACTTAGATTAAATAAATCATATTAATGTGAAGTTGGTATAGAAAAAAAAAGCAATTTAATACATTTGAATTAAAATTAATAGTTAGTAGCATGTCCACGGCTTTTAATTACGGCTTTACACCGGCGAGGCATTGAATCTATCAATTTTTGACATTTCGCAAGAGAAATAGAGTTCCATTCTTCTAAGAAAACGTCGTACAGCTCTCTCAAATTGCCACACTGTCGATATGAAACCTTTTTCTTGACTTCGCACCAAAGATGCTCTATTGGGTTAAGATCTGGGCTGTTGGCTGGCCAATCTAAGACAGAAACTGATTGTGATGTGAGGAATTCCTTAACGGTGCGTGCAGTATGCTTTGGATCATTGTCGTGCTGGAATGTCCAAATAACCGGAAGCACGTCTTCGGCATATGGTAACATTGTTTCTTGCAGTATATTTTTGTATTGGAATTGATCCATGTTTCCTTCTATCAGCCTAACAGGTCCAACGCCATGTCCAGAAAAGCACCCCCAAATTTTCACATTTCCCCCGCCATGCTTTAATGTCACTTTTGTGTACTTTGGGTCGAATGCTTTATTCGGAGGGCGTCGTACATATCGTTTTCCATCAGAACATACCCTATTTATTTTTGTCTCGTCAGAAAAAAGAACGTTTTTCCACTGTCTGACTGTCCAGTTTTCATACCTTCTTGCAAATGCAAGTCGGGCTTGCCTATGACATCGTTTCAACATAGGCACCTTCCTTGCTATCCTTCCGTTCAACTTATTTTCTACCAAACGCCTTCGAATAGTGCGTGCAGAGATTGCTGAAGGGTTTTTTTCGCCAAAATATTCTTTTCTCAACTCATTAGACCCTTTAAAAGGATTTTGTTTTACCAAACGAACGATATTTCGATCATCTCGACGAGATGACTTTCTCTGTCTAGGTCCACGTGGAACGTTTGAAGTAGTTTGATACGTGGAAAAATGCTTTACGGCATGGAAAACCATTGTTTTTGGACATTGCAGATAGTCGGCTATCTTTTTATACGACCAATTCTTCTCGCGAAGTTTTATTATTACTTCTCTTGTAGATTTATCTCAACTTTTATTTTTCCCCATTGTTTTTATACGAAGTAATCACTTTTAAGACTTTAACAGCACGAAATGGCGCCAAAATTATACGAATAATAATCTACAACCACAGAGCCACACAGTGTTCTCTATTTAAATTTGAAAAAATAATAAACTATTCAGCGTTCTTAATTACGTGACCAAGCCAGTAAGTACTAATACTAGGTTCAGATCGAATGTATTAAGTTTCTCTATTAATTTTTTAACCAACTATGTTGCATAAATGAATGTACCGGTAGTACGGAAAAGTTTTGCAATACCGAGAGAAATAAAAAAAATACGGGCAATTAGTTATACTTGTTACTTTGAAAAAATCATCTCAATAAATAATCGTTCTTAATTATATGGCCACAACTGTACTTGTTTTGTATTATTTACGCCGTCTGCATAAATTGTAGTATTGCTTGGTCTGATTGACAGATAAGTTGGTTAGCATATTGACGGCAAAATCAAGTTATTTTTTATTTTAAGAATGATTTGTAACAACCTTTTTCATTTGAATTGGAAAGTACTAAAAACCCACTTTGAAAAAAGAACAGTTTTAGATTTTCCACCATAGCTGCGTGCACGGTAGTGCTGCTGGCAAGACGAGGCAGAAAATTACCGCTTTACTTAATAGGTAATTTGATTTTATGAATAGAAGAAGTTACTTCATCCCTGAATTATTATCAACCATCAATGTGGTTTATTTAAGTACCAAGGTCTCATCAAATACCTTGGACATTTTATTGAAAATTGTTTAAAATATAATACCTAGTTGTGCACAAAGCAAAGTCACCTTTTAAATTAGTCAGCCAAAAACAGCAACCTATTTGCAGTGATATTTAAACTCATATTAAAAAAATACGGATAACTCGCGTCTAACAAACGAAATAAGACTAAACTCTAGACTATTGAATAAATTAATATGCTGTACTTATTGACTTCGCAAGATTTCATATCTATATTTTTTCTTAAATAAAACTCTAGACCTTGGCTACATTTTTAACATCAAGCAGTTCTTTCTATAATCATGTAATGACTTCTTTCCACAATTTTATATTTAACATTGTGTTAATATCAAAACATTCTACTTGAGCTCTATTACGTTTAACATAAAGTTCACAATTGTAGTGTGTTCCATATTTTTGGATACTTTGGATGCTAGGATACCAATGGTGTTGTGGGTGTTACGGTATCAACGGCGACTTGACAGCTACCAAGTATTTGGCGCTTTGTGTGCTCCGGTGAATTTGAACACGGTGGATGACCTGAACAATTTGATCACTTTGGATGAGTCGGTATTAATGGACATTTCGGATGTAGTGTAGCGGTATATTTGGAGACATTGACTGTCACTATCTATATGATACTGACTGTACAAGCTTTGCTTAATTGTCCCGTGATATTTATTTATTTAAAAATGGTGAGGTGAGCCTCCACAAGAAACACGAACACGGTCATTCTTGGGGTGCGTACAGTGTATACAAGTTGAATGATGATGGTGCCAGAGCACCCTGCGCGCTGCTAACGCGGACTCACGTGCTGATAGGGCTCCGGCGGCTGCAGCAGCGCCGTGTGCAGGAGCGGCAGATGCGGCGCCACGGCCAGCTCCACGCCGCTGCGCAGATTCTCGCCGTTCTCCCTGTAACAACATTATCTGTCTCAAAATAAATCCCCGAGTATCAATTCAACTGTAAAATTCAATGGTTTACGCGATCGAAGCCACGGGTAAACACTAGTGGTTCATAAATTTTAAAATTTCTCTTGCATTTGGCAACAAGCGGCTAGCCACTTGTGACTGTCGAAATCATTCAATTTATGTAACTTTTTCAACGTCAACGACGAATATATGCGTCACAAAGTACATCGTCAAAGCGTTCTTCACGTAATGATTGACATAAGGTTAAAAGTAGCTTTACAAACACATTCGCCTTTACATATCGCTACACTCGTAATCAGTAGAAGCGTTTTTCTGTTTAGTAGCGAAAACTGCTCATGAACACAGAACACACCTGGCGGGTTCTTGGAACTAAATGTGTCAAGCGGCAGTTAAACTACTTCATTCACCAAACTTGTTTCCAATTACTTCGGCGAAAGAACGTCGTCTTCACATTAGCTATCCGCTTATTGTGACTGCTATATTGAGGCGGTGGCATGTTGCGGCCACCGTAAATCACTTGCGAGGATCGTCTCAGTGAACATGCCTGCACTGCGCGCGCGCAGGGGGGCGGCAGGGGGGGCACAGTACTCACGGGGCGGCGGCCATGGCCAGCAGCACGCGCGCGCCGTGCACGAGCGCGTGGCGGCGCGCGCAGCCCGCGCACGTGACATGCCTGCACTGCGCGCGCGCAGGGGGGCGGCAGGGGGGGCACAGTACTCACGGGGCGGCGGCCATGGCCAGCAGCACGCGCGCGCCGTGCACGAGCGCGTGGCGGCGCGCGCAGCCCGCGCACGTGACATGCCTGCACTGCGCGCGCGCAGGGGGGCGGCAGGGGGGGCACAGTACTCACGGGGCGGCGGCCATGGCCAGCAGCACGCGCGCGCCGTGCACGAGCGCGTGGCGGCGCGCGCAGCCCGCGCACGTGACATGCCTGCACTGCGCGCGCGCAGGGGGGCGGCAGGGGGGGCACAGTACTCACGGGGCGGCGGCCATGGCCAGCAGCACGCGCGCGCCGTGCACGAGCGCGTGGCGGCGCGCGCAGCCCGCGCACGTGACATGCCTGCACTGCGCGCGCGCAGGGGGGCGGCAGGGGGGGCACAGTACTCACGGGGCGGCGGCCATGGCCAGCAGCACGCGCGCGCCGTGCACGAGCGCGTGGCGGCGCGCGCAGCCCGCGCACGTGACATGCCTGCACTGCGCGCGCGCAGGGGGGCGGCAGGGGGGGCACAGTACTCACGGGGCGGCGGCCATGGCCAGCAGCACGCGCGCGCCGTGCACGAGCGCGTGGCGGCGCGCGCAGCCCGCGCACGTGACATGCCTGCACTGCGCGCGCGCAGGGGGGCGGCAGGGGGGGCACAGTACTCACGGGGCGGCGGCCATGGCCAGCAGCACGCGCGCGCCGTGCACGAGCGCGTGGCGGCGCGCGCAGCCCGCGCACGTGACATGCCTGCACTGCGCGCGCGCAGGGGGGCGGCAGGGGGGGCACAGTACTCACGGGGCGGCGGCCATGGCCAGCAGCACGCGCGCGCCGTGCACGAGCGCGTGGCGGCGCGCGCAGCCCGCGCACGTGACATGCCTGCACTGCGCGCGCGCAGGGGGGCGGCAGGGGGGGCACAGTACTCACGGGGCGGCGGCCATGGCCAGCAGCACGCGCGCGCCGTGCACGAGCGCGTGGCGGCGCGCGCAGCCCGCGCACGTGACATGCCTGCACTGCGCGCGCGCAGGGGGGCGGCAGGGGGGGCACAGTACTCACGGGGCGGCGGCCATGGCCAGCAGCACGCGCGCGCCGTGCACGAGCGCGTGGCGGCGCGCGCAGCCCGCGCACGTGAACATGCCCTGCAGCAGCGCCCGCACGCAGAGGGGCGCCGTCGCCGCCGCCGTCAGCGCCGCCGCCGTGCGACCTCTGCAACAATACAAGGTACATCATCATTTCCATCCACCTTACATCCACCTTCAACCTGTGGCCTTCACCAAATCATCCGTCCATCTCGATGACGTACGTCCCACGCTGCGCTTGCCTGTCCGTCGTCTTGAATTGTAGAACTCTACATACTATAACATAATAATATAGCCTGCGCATTGTCATTTCAACAAGTTAATTCGTTTTACCATCTCGGAGACCCTGTTCTCTTACAAATTTCCTATTTCTCGATTCGACAAAAAGGTTACTGAACTGCAATAGGGTAAATAATAGCTCCTAATACTTTTTTAACCGAACGTTAGCTCAACAAAATAGATAGACTCTGAAGTTTGGGCTCGAGCAATTGAAACAGTAGACGTTACTTGGCGGCGCTGCCCTCTCCTGCGCAGCCGTACAGCATGATGTCACAGAGCAGCGAGGCCGCGTTGGCCGCCGCCACGCCGCGCATGCGCTCCGCCGCCACCGCCGCTGCCGCTTCCGCTTCCGCCTCCGCCTCCGCCGCCGCTTCCGCCTCCGCCTCGCCCGCCGCCGGCGACGCCTCCTCCGACCGAACTTCTACAGCCACAGACAACATGTTAATTTTTCACAAGAAGGGCACATCATCATCTTCAAAGTCAAAGTTAAAATATTTTTATTCAATTTAGGCTATAACAGGAGTGGCCAACCGGTCGATTGCAGCTATTAGTCCAGTCGATCGTGGCCAGGCAAAAAATATGAACACATAGAACCGACCGCGCAACTTATTCAATCACCAATTGCTGCATTTTATGTCATTGATAGATCGCCCAAGGGTTTCGTTAGTAAACAGTAGATCTTGGGTCTACTGGAGTTGGCCAACCCTGGACTAAAACAAGCACTTGTCAAAGTCAAAGAATCTTCCACCAGTTCGGAAAACCCTATTGAGAAGAAACCGGCAAGAAAATCAACATCGAGTTTTTTGAACCAGTGTTAAATTCTACGCCATTCATAAGTGCTTTTAATAACCCAAATTGAATAAAGATATATTTTGAATTCGACTAACGGTTATTATAAATTCCATGCACAGTACGTACTAAGCTACGTGGCGAACGCCGCCCAAATGGACTAAAATCAAAAACTAAAACTAGAACTCATATTTGGAGTCAGTTAAACGCCTGTTACCTTTCCCCTGCGCGTCAAGATCTCCTTTCTCGGCGCCCTCCAGCTCGGCCTTCTCGCTGGGCTCGCGTTGCCCCTTCTCCACTTCGGCGGGGGCTGCGGGGGGTGCGGGGGCGGCGGGGGCAGCGGGGGGCGCGGGGGCGACGGGGGGCGCCAGCGGCTCCGGCTCGTACGCGCCGCAGATTATCTGGATCAAGGACTCTAGAAACTGGTGCTCCTCCAGCCACTGTAAATTAGATACCATCTTTTTACTGTCAAACCAGTAATATAAAGTCAGCAGCAAAAATGGATGGGCGGACATAATATATGATTTATTTATTTATTTATGCAAAACAATACAATAATAGGCTTACAGTATAAAAAACCAAAACGCCTATTACGTTACTTAACAAAAACTTCACATAGATGGACATGGAACACAAATTAATAAAGAATACAATACCTACCTGAAATAAAATAACCAAAAAAAAACATAGAAAAACGGATTTGAATATTTTACAAAATAATTATTGGATAAAAACTTCACAATACTAGCCAGCACATCTTCACAATACTAAAGTCACGGACATAGCTCGAAGAATCGCTAGACTTAAGTGGCAATGGGCAGGGCACATCGCCCGTAGAACTGACGGCCGATGGGGCCGAAAGGTTCTCGAGTGGCGTCCGCGGACCGGAAGACGCAGTGTAGGTAGGCCTCCAACAAGATGGAGCGACGACCTGGTGAAGGTAGCGGGAACGCATTGGATGCGGATGGCGCAGGGACGATCTGTTTGGCGAGCCTTGGGGGAGGCCTATGTTCAACAGTGGACGTCTTTCGGCTGAAATGATGATGAATGATGACTAGCCAGCACAGAGTGCCAATTCCCAGCAACAATGATGCTCAATATGATCTATTTCCAAGGTGATAATAGTGTGTACATCATATTGAGCACCAGAACTGCTCATCCATTTCTGCTGCTGACTGTACACTGTCAAACGAATGAAAGCTGTTGTATTTCGAGCAAATAACAAAAAGAATGCAGATAGTTGGATCTCTGGATTAAGACATATGCTACTTTACATTCTGAGATTCTCCCGGGATCGCGAAATCCTCATCCCTAAAGGATTTGCCACACTGTATGCGTTCTGCGGTCGCGGTCAAGTCAAATTGAACGCAGCCCGCATTATGTATGAACAACATTGTCGGTCTACCATCGCGCAAAAACTCCTCAACGAATTTAGATGAAATTTGGATGCTTTTTTTACAAGCTTTTATTTACCCTCACCTGTGCCGTTAGTGTCATCAAATCTTGCAAGTAAAATTTGACCCTTTTCTCGATTATCGATTGAGCTGAAATTTTGCATACATGTATAAATCGGGTGGCAATGCAAAATTATTATAAAATGGAGCTGATCTGATGAATAAGCTGGAAGGCGGCTATAGGAACTTTGTAATTCAACAACATAACCGCAACAAGTTGGACGTTTTGACAAGAACTTTGGTCCTAGATGGTAACCATACAGTGAGCAAAAAAAGCTTTTATTTAAAATGAGATTTTTAACAAAAACTTATTATCCAAGAAAACGGCATAGTTCCTGCAGGTGTCATAAACAAATCCTCACTGGCAACAGCTAGTAGAAAAACAGTAATCTGACCTCCATGACGATCTTGCTGAAGAGGTCGTTGAGCCGCACGAAGCAGCGCAGCGCGTCCGCCACGGCCGACGTGTGCAGGTGCCGCAGCAGCGCCGGCAGGAACCCTCGGCGCGCGCGCAGGAAGTCCAACACGCGCAGGCACACGATGTGGTACAGGTACCAGTCCTGACGCACCAGTACATACAACCTATACTATACTAAATGTATAGGTCTCTCCTTCTTGGGGCTAAAACCAGCGTTGCCAGACGTCCCGATTTTGGCGGGACGTCCCCATTTTTCGGCCCAAAATTAAATGTCCCGCGCGGGACAGGCTCAGTCCCGCTTTTAGGGGATAGCTCCACTGTGCGACGACGTATGGTAAAACCTTAGATTATTTATGCACTAGATGGAGCGTCAGTAGCAAATATAGCGATACAAAACGTCCACAAATCCATTTGACAGCTTCATATTACGATCGCATTACGTCATTCCGGTTGTCACTGTGTGCGTGCTTAATGATACCAGTTAATTTCACATTCCCCAAAATGTGGGGAAAGCGAAGCTGATTGGGGATTGTGTGGGGAGAGCTTCAATTCGGGGAAAATGAGGGGATTTTAAGTATGAACACAAATACGCGACATTTGACATCAAATTTCCGCTAGTCTTGATTAATTTCCTACAATTCATTATTCGCAACAGGTCTAAACTAAGTCACTCGGCCCACATAATTTTTCATTCCCCACACGTGGGGAATTTCGACAATGCGTTTGGGGATTTTAGCATATTACTATTGGCAACCCTGCAAATGACGCAAATGACATATAAGCCAACAGTTGGCTTATATTTTTACGGGACGTTTTCATGCCACCAATGCTCTATCTAGTGCATAAATAATCTAAGGGTAAAACAAAGTATTTTCAGTAGCTATTTATTGTCATATAAACGTAATTTGGAACTCAAATAAAAGGATGAAAATTTAAAAACATTTTTACTAACAAATTATTTACATACAATTTTGTACGGAACCCTGTGTGCGAGTCAGACTAGCACTTGACCAGGTTTATTTTCGACGGAAAAATCTCGCTTTTTTACTCAAAAGCTCTAAGAATCCCGCTTTGGTCGAAACAATCTGGCAACGCTAGCTAAAATGTACACTTTGGGGAGAGGGTCAGTTGGTAAGTAAAACAGGAGCTTTAAACATAAAAGGGGGTGGTGGTCAAAATAAGGCTGAGAACTTATAAATTAGATATTGCCTGTAACTGTGCTATCAAACAAACTAAATCGCGGTTTTTTTTAACTTTTCACAGAAAATGGTGTATTAGCATCCATAACATTGTCTAGCAATGAAAGCCATTATGGCACATAGCCATGTTTCACAAGTACCTGATATATGTATTCCTGGTATTTTATGCGACAGATCTGTCCATATCTGTTTAAATATTTGAAATATCTATCACACAACTACAAGGAACTTTTAAAAATAAATTAACTTAAAAAATAATTTAGAAAATAGTGGAACAAGCCTCAACTGTGAGAATGTTCTAGAGCAATCCAGGAATCAAAATAGGTGGTCTGTAACCTGTACCAGGTCTCAGTTAGGGTTAGGGTTCTCCCTGGACTCTGTAAGCCTACACTACAGAGCATCCAACTGTATAATTAGGGTATAAGTTGGCAGCCGACCGCACGCAGCAACGGCAGTCGACGTGTCGCTAGCTACGCCAACTTATACCTTATTTCTATGAAATTCCCTCTGTAGCTAGCGACACGTCGTCTGCTGTTGCTGCGTGCGGTCAGCTGCCAACTTATACCTTTAATCTGTTTTTCTGTAATCTCTAGAACACCAGAAAATAAGCCAGTGCGCATAGATATAAACGGAGTACAAAAAACCATTAAAGATTGTGAAAATGTTCATAAGTGAGGTTTCATGTTTTTTGTGCTTTGTTGTGTTAGGTATAAGTGAAATACTTTTTTACTGTGCTGATATAAATTTCTCAAACAAATGATTTACAAGTTTTGTAAATATTTATATGGAAACTTCTTAACTACGCCCCCTTTTTGGTTAATAAACAATGTGTGCTGCAGTTAAATCATTTATAAAATTCGCTAAAAACACTACAAAAATAGTTATGCGGTGGTGTTCATTCTCCTTCTCTATTCCAAAGTCAACATTCACAATGGCCTAACTTTCACAGTTACAAACATGGTCAAAAAATATTTTAAGTTTACCTGTTTTGAACTCCGCTCAAGCAGCATCTCAATAGTTTTACTAAAGTAAGAGGCCAGCAGTGGGTTGAGCGGTGGTTCTTGGTTGATGAAGTCACAGAGGCGGTTCATCTGCACAGTGTCCATGGACAGCCGGTCGGACAGCGTGGGCAGGTGGGACGTGAGCACCTCGCACGCAATGCTGGCATGCCGGTACTGCAGGCTCAACTCTATGTTCTTTGAAGGCTCCTCAGTGATCAGGGTGACCAGCTCCGCTAGAATTTCTGGTCGAGTCAGGCTAAAATCAAAGGTTGGCTATGAGACAAATATGATTTTAAATGACTGTTTTGAACACAAAATGGGTGAATCAACTTTTCCTTGCCACCCGTTGCTATGGTTACACATATTTTGTCTCCTGGACAACCTAAGCATTTTTCAAAGAAGAAACAGTATAAAGATGTCACTTGGAAAACTAGGGACTGAATACTGCCGTAGTAAGAAAAAGGGGCACAACTAGCATTTTAAGTGAAACAGAAAAAGCCTATGTGCACATGTGTTCTTTGTAAACTTATGCCGTTTCTTTTTTGAGCTAGTTTGCAGTTGTGCCCTTTATAAATACGATGGCAGAATAAACAACATGAAAAAGTTGATTCACCCAAATAATAAACGACACAGAAAACAAGTCAATAGAGAAAATTTACAAGGTACGCAATAGGCCTTATGGCATCAGTGATCTCTTTGTTTGGTATGATTATTCTGATTAGAATTAATGCCAGTTTCAGTTTGAGATTGAAGACTATTTCACACTCACAACTCTGGGAGCTAAACTTTAACAAAACTTGCCAAGCAGGCATGAAACAGTACTTACAGACTTGAAAATATTAATAAACTACTGAAAATCTGAGATTTTGATATAGAGTTAAATTGAACACATTAGTAATTTTGGCAGATTACTGCCAATAATATTCTTATTTTTCTTGGTTGTATTTTTCTTATTTTTCATGTAACTCTGCAAACATTGACAGAGCTGTCTCAAGTATAGAACTCACTACTTTACACCTTTTACAGTTGTCCTGAATTATTTTAATTTTCAATACTATAAAACAGTGGAATCTTTCTCTTCGTATGAAGAAATAACAACTTTTAAATTAATTTTCAAAATCAGAAATCACAGAAATGAAAAAATTCAACTTTCCAAATCACTTTAATGTGTAGACAGAACACTTTGTTTACATTCTTCTTTGTCTCCACAAACTAGACATTCCATCCATTCCACATACTACCATACAAGATAACACTCACTCTCATTTTATACTAAATAGGGAGCCACCTTGTTGCAATTAAAACAGCCAAACAGTTTTCACATTGCTAACTATCACATATCTTATTTGGAAACGTAAATAAGTAAGCTTATGAAAAATTGTTGCACATAAATATAGGCATGTCAATGGCCTGGTAGCCAGACACCCCATGTCCCGACACTTACAATTGTATGAGGGCTTGATTGCCTGCCTTGCATTCTTGAAGCACGTCATCCGCCTCCAAAACCTGGCCGAGAGTCACATTCTGGAACAGACACCACACTTTTTAAACCTGCACCATAACCTCCAGCATAACACTGGCGTATCAGCCCAACCTGGAGCAGCCACCTCCGGCGCCCCATGCCGGCGGGGGCACGAGCCGTACGACACTCAGAAACATAACTAATACGAGTCATCTCATCGCACTAGCCTAACCATCAATTTTTCAACAATATACGCACCTCCTCTTTGAGCAAGGAATTTAACTCCCGCACCGCTATATAGTTCCCGCTCCAGAACATGATTAAATTTAATAAGTACTGATTATCTAATTATTTTAGAATCCATAGAAAACTTAATTATTTTACGGATTTCAGCGTTTCTTCGATAAAGTGCAACGATCCGTTTTCTCATCTGACAGCACAGCACCGGTGTTGCCATCTATATTTTGCGATGACGACAGGTTTAGCATGGTTTAGCAGGAAAGGAATGCTCGTTTTTCAATTAGAAATTATGATTCACAATCGGTTGTGCAGTATTTTTATTCTTCATTCCGTTTTTTACCTTATTTCAATGGACCAACGGACTCTTTAAAAGTCTGCCGTACCGAACTACATAAGCATCAAAATCAGGTTCATCAAGTCAATAAAAAGTTGTAACTTCGCGTCGCGTATGAAAACTAGATGTGAATATTAATATAGAATTCAACGTGATTTGTCTAATTTTATGGCGTTTGGTTTGCTCTGGCAAGTTATAAAGGCCACCACAAGCCTGGGGGAGCATGGGGCACCAACGGCACCAACGAGCGTACCCGGCGCGGTCAATAACACTGAATCATATACGCTGTGCCACGCTGCCGGTGTGTGTACTAGGTTTTTGAAAATAAAGGCCAGCTCGCTACGTCGGCACCCCGCGCCTCGGTTTACGGTGGCCTTAAATATTAAGCCCAGAATACACATGCTATTAGTTGTTACACCTACTCCCACAAAAGCATGCCAATTTCCGATTTTTGAAATTCGAAGTTCTAGTTTCGTGCCGACTTTCACACTCCCTATTATTCTATAACTTAAATACTATATAGTGTGTGCCGTGTATTTCTGCGATTTCTGCCCGTAGCTCGCGTGCCAGTATAAAGCATGGCAAAAGATCGCAGCTAATTTTTTTTTTCCCCTCGCGGGGATCTTCCCCACTGGGAGGGAGTTACATACGCTTAATGCCTTGATCATTATTAATAATTTTGAAAAGCCAGATTTTTACATAAGAATAATCGAAGCTATTGCTGTTATATTTTATCTCTTTTCGAAAAATTACAGAATAGTGAATACATATTTTCTTAATTCTCTGGTTGGCAACAATCTTAGCAATACTGATAATGATCTATCATACCATACCAATATTCTATTTTGGAGTATAAGTTTATAAAGGTCTACCTTTAAGAAATACCTAAAGATCTAGTGATAGTTTCAAGACCAGAAACTATCAAATTACACAATGATAAAAAGTATTTTTCAGTAAATTCATCTTCTCCGTGAAAGTCCTAAATTTCTACTTAAAAGTGATCTATGTGCACTCACATACAGTTTAAGGGTATGCGCGCACGAGCAACTTTGTCTCCGCGACTATTTTATCAAGTCTGTGTATTTGTAACCTGGGAGTCGCGGCGCTACGTGTGCGCACTTCCATACTAACCCATAGACTTGATAAAATAGTCGCGGAGACAGTTGCTCGTGCGCGCATACTCTAACTTCGTGCTTCTTTATGACATCCTTTGTATAGTTGGGGAATGAAAAAAATGAGCTAACTAAAAGCAAAGCGACTTCATATGTCGATTTTATTATTTTGTATATTTTGTTATGGGTTTTCATTCTTATTCTTATTCTTAATTATGAGGTTGAATGTAACAAGTTTGATATGAAGTATCTTTTTGTATTTTTTATTTTCAACTTCATTTTTTATTACTTTTACGGTCATCCCGTGAAATCCATATATTTCATACTAAATACAAACTGAAACATGGATGCACAGAAAAAAACCCAGAAAAAAGGTCATCAGTGATGGTGTAGGCGAATGGCACCCGGCACGGAATGCTGAGGACCTGGGTTCGATTCCCAGCGCTGGTCTTTTTTCTGGGGTTTTTTATTGGGGATATTTATAGCAGTAATTTGATTACACATGTGCGTCTCAGACATCTGAACAAGTTTCAGGTATAACAGTTGGCAGCAAATGAGTTAGCCATTCTCATGATAGGTTGATTGATACATTATACACTGCCAGTAGTATAAATAAAGTTTATTAGTACAACAGTAAGGCTGCGGCTCCACTGCGGCGGAGACGAGCGGAGCTGAGCGGAACTAATATGACTGGTCCATCCCGACAAGTCTCCTCTCCGCTCCGGTTGTCTCCGCATCAGTGGAGCCGCAGCGGAAGCCAGTTTATTTCCCCTTGAGGAGCTGCATGGCGAGCGCCTCGGCCTCCCGCACGGACAGGGCCGCAGCCGCGTGGTGCAGGCGCGCAGCCTTGCGCGGCGCCGTGCTCGCTTGGGGAAGCCCCCGGCTCGCCACCAACTTGCGCTTCAGGGGCCTGTTTAAAAATAATTATTGAATAAATATTTTGAACCCCTCACTTTTTTTAAGATGTGGAAATTTTGGGTTTTTCTTACTTTGAATCAAGAGCACTATTGACTTTGGTGATTAAAAAATGTCCCCGATTTTCCATACTATTTTTTTGTGTCAGTTTTGTGACAACCCAAATAAACTGTATAAAAAAAATGTCACAAAAGTAACCTAAAAAATAAGGTCACTTTTTGAATTATAATCATGATTTTGAATAAGAAAACCCAAAAAAATAGTAAAGGGTACACATTTTTCTGAAAATGCCCATTTGAATAGTAATAATAAGTTTTTTCAAGAATCAAGGACTCATATGCTTAGGTCTAAATGTTAGTGGTGAAATTATTAAATTAGTTCACCGAGTAGGAGCATGGAACCACTGACAGTGACGCAAGTAACGGCAGACAATTGGGACTGCCGCGCACCCCGCGCACCAGGGATGCCAACCTCTAAGCTTATTATCAAAAAAAGTTTTGAAGTGATATTGTTGCCAGCATATGGGAGAGTAGCGGCTATGTTAAACCTAGCTAGTTTGCTTGGCATTGGAGCAGCAAGCCTATTAATTAGAGGAGAGAATACATTAACATACCTATGGAATTTCTCTTCATCAGATTCAATGTTGGACTGTTCATTATCAGATCCTATTCTAACATCATCATCCTCAGACTTCTGTTCATCTCCACTGTCATCTTTGTTGTCATACACTTTGTCGGGATCTGGCAACCAAGACAGATCTGGTCCGTCAGATTCAGACCCTGATCCAAAATCGTCTTTCTCTGCCTGCTCTTCTTTTCGTTTGTCTTTGAGTTTCCGCTTTTGTTCTTTATGTTTAGCCTTAACTTTTTCCCTGAACCTAATCTTGTCAAACTTGTCTTCTTCTTTAAGCACTTCTTTCGCCATCTCAATATCTATACCACCTACATCCTCATTAACAAATTGTTTTGCAAGCTCTGATTTCACGTCTTTCTTTTCATCATCAATGGCGTCACCATCTTCAGTGAACTTTACAGTTGTGTTCACTTTTATTTTCTTCTTAAGTATCTTTTTAGCTACTGCAGCTTTTGTCAGTGGTTTAGCTTTCTTTTTGGATCTGTGTTCTTCTTGATCTACTACTGTGTCATCAATATTAATATTACTTTTTTTAACTTGCAAGAATTCTTCTTCATCACTGTCATCATCATTGTGAAAGTTTAAATTAGGAGCTTCTTTGACAAGTTTTTTCTTTGCCTTCTTATCTATTACAGGTTTCTCTTCCTCACCCGGGCTAGCATCAGAATCCTCATCATCCTCTGCCTTTTCTTTCAATTTTCTAATTGCATCATCTTCCTCTGTCTCATTCTTGGCCGCATTATTCTTCTGGTATTTGTGCATGAACCGGATCCTTGGGGGCACTACTAAGCCCAGGGACCTGGAGTAAGCATCAGTGTCTATGAGCTGTACATTAAATATTTCTTTGTTCTTCATTAAATACACAGATTTCAAGTAGTTCACAAAAGCTTTTTGAGCTGTTTGTTTGAGTTCTGTGTTATCTGACAAGAGTGCTTCTATTTTTCTTTGTGGAGCAACTACTTTAGAAGGGTCTACAGATATTTTATTAATTGGGATCTTGTTTTTATGCAAGTCCTCTACAATCTTCTCCTCATGAGGAAGGAGTATGAGTAGACCTTCACCTTTGCCAAGCACTCCTCTCGCTGTCCTGCCTGCTCTATGAATATACGTCTGCACATCTTCAGGACAGTCCATCTGAATCACCCAGTTGACTCGGGGGAAATCCAGACCCCTGGAAGCTAAGTCAGTAGCGAACAACACTACATTAGACTTTCTACAAAATTCTGTATATATTCTTTCTCTTTTCTCTTGATGTAGTGTGCCATACAATGCCAGCAGACTGACTCCCGGCCGCAGCTTGCAGAACAGTTCATACACATACTTGACTTGTTTGCAGGTAGCCATGAACACTATCACTTTCTGCTTGAGGTGGTTCTTTATAAATGACCACAGAATGCCCAACTTCTCATCAATCTCACAGACAATATAACTTTGTTGCAATGCCTCAGGAGTCACAGTTTCAGCTTGTTCATGAGGAGCCACATATGTGGGGAACTTCAGGCTGAGCCGTGCCAAGTCTTTCACAGATTTAGTTTGTGTTGCAGAGAACAGAAGGGTTTGTCTTTCTGGTGGCAAGTTTTCGATGATTGCATTCATGGTCTGTTCAAAACCCATGTCTAAGCATCTGTCTGCCTCGTCCAGCACTAGGATCTGCAACTGGCTGCAGTCAAACAGCGGGTTCTCATCCATGTGCTGCAGCAGGCGACCCGGAGTACAAATTAAAATGTTTACCTGATCCATCCTTTTTCTTTCAAATTTAAGGTTTTGTCCACCAATGATGAGGCCTGCAGAGAAGTCATGTAACTGACCTATTTTCCTCAAGGTCTGGAATATTTGATATGCCAGCTCCCGGGTGGGTGAGATAACTAGCGCCCCCACGCCCTCCATGCGACTCCATTTATTACAGAATAAGTTTTCCAGAATGGGTATCAGAAACGCTAATGTTTTCCCAGAGCCTGTTTTAGCCGCACCCAGGATATCTTTGCCTTGTAATGCGTAGCCTATGGCTTGTCGCTGTATTTCGGTTGGTACAGTGTAGTTGTTATCTTTAAGACCCTTCAGAGTTTTCTGCGAGAGTGGTAGATCTTTAAATGTTTTGATTTCATCTGGAACGATCTGCAACAAACAGTTTAGATTTATTTAGATGGTTCTGTAATTAACAGATGATACAAGGTCCAATTATAGTAAAATATCCAGAATACACAAATAAGCAAAAAGTTTACCTTATCATATTGCGTTTTAAGATATTGAATGGCCGCATCTTCTTCAACATTCTTTTTTCTCCGAGGTTTATAAAGCTGGAATTTCTTTTTCCTTTCGCCTTTCTTTTGTGTATTATTTTCGTGTTTCATCGCTATAATTTACTTCTAACCTCTTTAATACCACGCAGTACACTTCGTTCGTATCGTAAATTTGATTTGACATGTTATCTGACAACTTGAGAACTTGACATTTCCTTTAAAAAAAAATACAATAGTGAGAGACTAAATCGAATGAACTGGTACCACAAAAAGTTGATACCGAAAATGTTACCGCGTTTATCGATACATCCATTTATTTCTTTGCTATGGTTGCTGCTCTGTTTCCGGTTAGTCTATGGTTTCTTGACATTATAACGAGGATTGACGTTTCTCTGGCATACATAAACAATCGGTCTTCAAGGCGAGGTAGTCGCGCTTGAGTGTAATTACGTTCGCAAGTCATCGTGTAGTGTTAATTAATAATTTCGTTAATTTAATTATATACTAAGTTAAGTTTATCGAATTGCATTAAGACAGGTAAGATTCCTAGGTTCATGAATATTTTTATTAGCGTCGTTGTTCCTAACATTATGTTTTTGCGAGATTTTAGATCTAGCTAGACGATTTTCTTTGTTAGGGTCTGCTGTCCTCCGGCCGTACCCTCTCTTCCACTGCGTAGTTATTCGAGTTTCTTTTCCTTATGTCTGTTTTTATAGTGCGACTCTTATTATTCAACAAACATTTTATCTTTACTTGTTATTTCTTAATTTAAAACAGATAATCGACTACCCGATAATTCGCCAGTTTTTCAGAAGCAACCTATAATATTTGTATCTGTGTCACGGCTCTAAGATCTCCGTTGAATTTATAATTGTGTATTCATGAATTCTTGTTTAATATCTGGGGCATTGGGGCAACACTCCTTTATGTCGCCCAAAAAGAACGTTTTTTCCAAAACACTAAGAAAAATAAAATAAAGGATCCCCGCCGAAATAAAAACGAAAGCAAGAAATAACTAATATTAAAATTGAAGGTTGAGGGTGAGCAAAGTAATATAAATGGCCTTAGCATTTATAGTATACCAAAAAGCAGAAAAATAAAAAATAAAATATCTTCGCAAATACCCAGTCACTCTTATTTCAAATTTTTTTTTTATTACTTTTGTCTTTGTGTTATTATTTTTATACCAGCTCTAGGAAATTTCTGATCACCATGTGCAGTATGATGCAATATAATCACAATTTTACTATTACAAAGACAAAGTTTGGGAACTTGTATAATAAGGATTATAGCATCTATTTATTTGAAATAATAGACATATTTTCAGATTTTGTTTTTTTTTCCATGCCCTTTTAGTAACACTATTTAGTTTCATATTAAAATTGTATTTTTTAAGAGCCTTCTCGATCATTCTCAGGGGTGTTTTTAAATGGTTAGGGACCCTGGGCACTGGATCATGAGGCCTCAGAGGCTGTGCCCAACAAGTGGATCAGATAAGCTGAAGTATACATTTTGCACCCCCAGCCGAATAAAGCGGTAATATGAAATGACTTAACTTACTAAGCTAAGCCATAAAGCAACCGGATAAAGCTTAGTTTACAAACTAAGGCATTTCATATTACCGCTTTATTTGGCTGGGGGTGCGATTTATGCAACTGGTTTTTTTTGTCAGTAGCCCAGAGGCAAAGTGGCCTGATATTCTACTTTAGTATAAGCATGTTGAATTGTATTTTATAATTTGTTAGCAGGATGAAGTGTGTTGCTGTTCTGCTGTGCTTGGTGGCGGCTGCCAGTGCCGTCTCCTTCTTCGACCTGGTCCGAGAGGAGTGGAATGCCTTCAAGGTAATATAACTATCTTCACAATACAAGCCAATTCATCAGTTATTCATGGTTATTTTATTTAATGAATGTAATGGTCACAATGTTCAAACAGATATTTACAATAAAATTACAAGAGACAACACTAGATTATTTGAAGGATAATATTCTATATGCAACAGACTGAACTGACTATTTTATTTTTTATTATAATTAGATAAGTTGTTTCAAATTTTTACAAGTCATGACATGATTCACGTCATTGAAATTATGAAAGAAAGAAAGAAAAGAAAGAAAGAAAAACATTTATTTATAACAACAATAACACATACACAGGCTAAAATTAAAAGTACAAACATAGACATAGGTAGGTACATGTTGATGTTGCCATAAAGGGTCCCGACTCAGCGAACCAGCACTGGTCTTCCGCCGGGCCACAGTATGCTACATGATCAATCATGTGTACTGTAATAAATTCAACTGACTTATAAAATTACTATTGGGGGTAGTCAGCGGGTTTTTCAGTAATGTTGCGTTGCATGTAATGCTTGCAAGTAAACAATTGGCCGTTTTCCTGAGGCGGTATCGCCGATCACGTAACTACCAAGCTATGACTCATTTGCCCGCGATGTTTTGACTTTCCTGTTGCTTCATTTTCATTGTATTGTATAGTTACAGTAAATTACCGAATTGCACTCAACATGTTGATAAGATTAGATAAGATTAGTTTTTGTTTCAATGCAATTGTGCCTTAATAGATACAATCATTATTCATTGTATTTAAAATTGATTAGATAAGCAATGCATTAAGTATTTACATTTTTGCAGTTACTCCTACTATTATAAATACGAAAGCTTGTGAGCTAAAGTGGCTGAACCGATTTGGATGAAATTTGGTATGCAAATAGCTGGACCTCTGGCTGGAATAATATGTAGTCTACTTTTATCCCAATATTTCCACGGGAATCATGTAAAATCCCAAAATCTTAACTGCTAAAATTAGATTTAGAGAATTTTATATAGGGGATCTTCAAACCACCACAATGTATATTTATGTGTATTATGTATTGTGTTGTTTGAAGACCACAATGTATATTTGGGAAATAAATAATTTGAGTGTTTGTTCCGAAACATTTTCATGGACACATTCAGGACAATTTTCTATTATTAGAAAGAAGTATGGAACCTCTTGTAAATAACTGACAACGCCATCATAATCTCCAGCCAATTCGTGGAAAATGTGACTACGAAAATGATACTGAAACGCTCGAGTAATGACTAATGTGCAGGGCTGGATTTAGAGGTCTGGAGGCCTCGGGGCATAAAAGGAATGGAGGCCCCTTGGCCACAAATTATAACACCACCACCACTAAATAAACAATTTTTAGAAATCTCTTTTGTTGGGGCCCTTCTACTGTAGAGGCCCCGTGCTGTGGCCCCGGATGCCCTCCCCTAAATCCGGCCCTGCTAATCTGCCAACATGAACCACTCATGAACCTTGCTCCCCCCGAAACTCCAGCTTATTAAACACGTTCTGTTCCCACCAGATGGAGCACAATAAGACCTACGATTCGAAGGAGGAGGACAAGTTCCGCATGAAGATATACGCCGAGAACAAGCACAAGATCGCGCGCCACAACCAGCGGTACGAGCAGGGCCAAGCCAGCTTCCGGCTCAAGCAGAACAAGTACGGAGACCTGCTGCCGCACGAGTTCGTGCACACCATGAACGGCTTCAACAGGACCGTCAAGTGAGTTAACACTTTATTATTTACTAGCCTTCCGTCCGCAGCTTCGCCCGCTATAAATTAATTTTCCCGTAGGAAAAGGTACTTTCTCGCTGTAAAAAGTAGCTTATGTCACTCAGTGATAATGTAGCTTTCTAACGGCAAATGATTTTTTGAAATCGGTCCAGTAGTTTTTAAGTTTATAAAAAAACAATTCTCTCCTCTTTATAATATTAGTGTAGATTTAAAAATATGGCTTCTGTCCTATAGGACAATTTCGCCAGTGTCAAAGTAAGCTCTCTTTGGGAGCGACGTTGTACGGTGATTGTAGTTTTTGCAACATGATAGTAAAATTCCAGATATCACGTGGAGACAACTTGCGCATTATTATTCTAAACATGTTTAGTGTCAAAGGCTACCTACTTCTCAGAACGTGTTATACTAAGTAAACTAATTAAATTCGACAAACATAGTGCATTCACTATGTTTGTCGAATTTAATTAGTTTACTTAGTATAACACAGTCATTACTGTTCATTCAGACTTTGTTACGCATGTTACACAAAGCATTGTTTATCAACGGATATTATTAGTTCCTTAACTTTATCGTTGACATTAAAAGTGTAGGCAGTTATAAAAGCTAAACAAAAACGCGGCTGCTTCGAATTGGGTCACAGATAAAATTGGGCAAACAGCTTATCGGCTTGGAAATAATAAACAATGAACCATTACTTCTCAGTTAGAAATTTCTAGTTATTGCTACAAATATTATGCTAAGATAAGAAGTAGGTATCTTGCTTTATCTAAACAGTAAGCTAATTAATCAGTTGCATCCCCGAAAACAAAATAATCTCATTTGTTTTTGAAGATATGTTGAAAATTTGTGAGTGTGTATTTCTGTATTGTATGTTTGTTACTCTTTCACTGTAAAACGGCTAGACTTGGACGAAATTAGGCATATAAATAGTTTATACCTGGATCATCAGTACATATCTTAACATATTAACATATAGGCTACATTTTTTACAAAATTGCATAGATCCCGCGGGATAGCGGCTGGTTAGCCATGGAAACGTCTTAGACAAAGTCTAAATTGGCAATATTCTAATATGAACTTATTTTTACTCAACGACTAAGTAGGTACTTAAATTTTCGTAGTAACGATCAAAAGAACTAAATCATGATGTATAAGGAAAGGTCGTGCATAAGGAAAAGTGTACAACAACAACTATTTACAAAACGCAACCAGACGGGCGCTGTTCGCTGTATCTTTACGTATGACAAAGAATTTAAGTTTATTGTGATGATGAAATGAAAACAGATACTTGGTCACTTTAACACGCGTCGCTGAAGCATCCGAATCGTGTGTAATGTGTGTTAGCATGGAAGACGTCAAGCTGTTTACACAGCGCAGCTATGATCGGGCTGTTTGTAAACACCAACAAACAACCGCCAGAGCAATGGTAGTTACGGATTGCACTGAGCGCCGATTGCTGATTAGCAATTTTAATTAGGTAATGCTCGGCGCGCAGAAACTTCTAATGATAATAACTGTCAAGCCAAGTAAACGTTAAAAAAAAATAAAAAAAAAATCCTGAAATATCACATAAAAATAGACGTTATAGTTAGATAGTTTATTTGACGCATTACTGTAATTATGTATAATAATGTTTCAATCTACTCGACTAACGAACGTCGTCTTCACATCTCTGTCAGCCTACTGCGGCGGCCATAAGTATTATAGCGGTTACAGCTGTCGCTCGCCAAATGCGGTCGATTGCCATATCTTTAAGGCCTATTTAGATGGCGCGAGTTTCTCGCCTCGATCATACGATAATGTCATACGATTTCTCGCCACAAAACTCGTACATCTAAATACCCTCGTGCCTAAAATATCACGTTCCCAAAATACCAGATTTTTTAAAATACTTCGTTACCTATTTATTACAATTCCATTATACCAGATGTCCAAAATAAGACATTCTACCAAATTCAAATTCATATTGCGGGAATCTGGTAAGAAGAGACGTGGGAGGGGGGCCGCGTCGTTTGCTCGCAGGCTGCGTCTCCGCCCCGTCTCTTCTGTCTGCTTTGGATCGCGACGCGTCTATACATTTAGTATCAAAACTGATTCAAGAGGGGCTGCAACTGTGACGCCCCCCGTCCCACGTCTCTTCTGTGTGGCTTGCGCCTAAGCTAGGAATGTGGTAAATACGTATTTTGAAAATTCTGGTATTTCGGGAACGTGATATTTTAGGCACGAGCATCTAAATAGCTATGTCCACACCAGTACGCTTTCACGTTCATCTTGCGTTTTCCTTTGACGCATGTCCGAGCAACCATACATAGCGCATGCAAATAGCGCATGACTCAAAGTTAATTGAACAGCAGCGCGTGCCGCTAGCGCATGTCTATCCAACACCGGTGGATGCAGAATTTTGTGTGTCAAAGGAAAACGCAAGATGAACGTGAAAGCGCACTTGTGTGGACATAGCTAATGTCCCTTTACGCTCACCATCATGTCGCATGCGGCGATCTATTAGATATACCGCATCAGCGCCAAGTCTTAAAGTATCATACCAAAGTGTGGTCCCTGCGCAGGCACAACAAGGGTCTGCTGTCGGGTCGCGCGGCGGCGCGCGGCGCCACGTTCCTGACGCCGGCGCACGTGACCTTCCCGGAGCAGGTGGACTGGCGCAAGAAGGGCGCCGTCACTGAGGTCAAGGACCAGGGCAAGTGCGGCTCCTGCTGGTCCTTCAGCACTGTGAGTACCAACCACTATAGCTAGACCGTTTAAATGAGTATGACAAAGGGATCGAGAGAGGTGCGGGCGGCGAGCGCGCCTCGTGTGCCTGCCGCCCTCACCTCTCCCGGCAATAACAATGTCACGTTAACAAACTCCGTTGATCAGTCTGTGGCTGAGATATAGGAGGAGTTTAGGCATACATTTATTGAGTTTTGTACGTGTGTTATAAAGGTGTAATTTGAAACGTGATATAGCTAGTGCCATTCAGGAAGACGCGTGAATTTGTCAAAATTCGACATTAATGACATTGCAATAAACAATCTATTTAATGAGTCGGGAACACTAATTTTATATCACGTTCAAAATTTCTAATTGTATAAAAATAAAATTGTGGCGGCCATTATTTTTCACCACGCGCCAGTGGCAGGGCCGATGTGTTACAGTCTCATAGAATTGATGTGAAGAATAACTTAGTTACAGCTTGTATTTCGTTCCAAAACCGATGTCGCCACTTCACACAACCTCTGTATTAGCCCATTTTGTGATTAAACGAGCGGCAATTCATGTTTGAGCCAAACATATGGCTTTTTAGCCATAAAGATCATTACTAGGCTTTGTAAATTGACATCTTGAGACCGTCTTGACATTTTTTTTTGTATTTATGCAGCAGCATTCAGATCCTTGTAGTCAGCCATAATACAAAATGCAATATTGTGATCAACCAAGTACTTAAGTGCTTTAACATTTTTATGACAAGTCCGTCAACAGAAAACAAACAGGATCTGTAATGTTTTAAACCGAACAACTGACATTGAAACTTGGAGTTGTAAACACATACATTCCTTAATTTGCACAAAAAGTCTAATTTTACACCATAAAATGATAACGAGATCACATCCAGTAGTGACTCGAAAGAGATAAAAGCTGGTTATATATATGTTTACCAAACATTGCAAAGCAAGTTAATCTTGACGCTTGTTTTGTCACGTATATGTTGATGTTGATATACATGACACTTGCCATATTTGGTTCGGCGAGCTAGAGGCGGGGTCGCGCGACCCTCAGACGATGTTATTGTTACTTGAACTCGATCCAAATCACCACTTGACCAAGTTCCCACAATAACCGTATCAGTTCTCAGATTGCAAATGCTTTGTGTACGCCACGAGCGACATTAACTTGATTAAGTACTCTTTTAACCTTGTTACGATAGATTGAGGAGAGAACAAAAGTACTCTTTTAACCTTGTTACGATAGATTGAGGAGAGAACAAATCTCATTATCAGCACAGAAGTAAAAATATGAGGAATATAAAATTCTGTGTGGCTAAAAAGCCATATCTGTGTAAATGCATATTTTGAAGATCATCCGTCAGTAATGAAGTAAATTGCTCAAATAATGTTTTATTACCGAGATTATACTTCAAAGAGGATTATAAATATTTCTACTAGTAGGGTCAACAGCATAAATAAGTGATCATTTATGTACCTTGTCACTTTAACGTCATATCTGAAATGTCATACAAGATTGTCAAACGATTGAAAACGACAAGGTACAGAAATGACCACTTATTTATGCTGTTGACTGGACTTGCACAATAATTTCCTAAAACCTATCAAGATACAAAAACGTGTGCACATTGATAACAGAAGAGACGAAAAAGTGATTAAATATCAATTCCTCTTACTGTTTGTTCTATGATTCTTGGGCTGTAGCAAAATATGAACTGGTTTTTGCTTTAAAATAGATTTTCTAATTTTCATATATCAGAATATTCTCGGTAATAAAATACCCACACGCGACATGACATGTAAACAATTTTTCGGAACATGCTTGGATATTGGCAAATTAAGGAAAAAGTAGCTGGTAAGAGCGTTGTGAAGTAAAAGCAAAAACTATCCTAACAAAACATTTACCATTCTATGCGAGTGTCCAAATTTGGGACTCGTCTTTGGAAGTTTCAAAAAAGTGCTCAATCGTGTTTCCGTGAAACCCTGTCTCATCTTTTACTAACTGTTGGCAACAGAAAATGCAGTTTAATAGGTATGCCAAAACAACCTACAGCAGTGCAGTGACACCATATTTATACTTTAGCTACTTGTGTGGTGTTTGAGTCACTTATTACTACTGACTGTATTTCACTGGAAACACTAGGTATAGCGATGTCTCTTGATTAATTAATATTATCTAACTAACCACACGAAGGAACTAGGAACGCAAATGCGCCTGAGTGTACGCTAAGGCGTTGCGAGACCGACTGTCATAGAACGCGCGCAGACAGAGAGCTGTCTGGCGTTCCGCGTTATCGTAAGGGACTCAGTACAATCGAAAGAACGCAGAACTATGAACGCGGAACGCGGAACGCCAGACCGCGCTCTGTCTGCAAGCGCTCGTAAGGTTAAAAAAGCTAACACGCCAGTTAGCCAAAACTGCTCACATAACAAATCAAAATAGGGGCGTCGCCACAATACTTATAAATTTCGTTATCATGCAATGCCAACCGTCTCTACTTTCATAAATGCATTAGGTGTATTATGATTATTTGTTGCAAACCATATGGCACGATAAAAATGCGGGTCTGGTTATTGTTACCTTTATCTCTTAGTTAACATAGGGCGTATAGAAATACAATAATCCAATAATTGCAGTCACGGGGAAGCAAACCAAAACCGGTTTCCCTCCCCCGCCCCACCCGCTCCGGCCCGTATGACTTTTTGTACGGATGATGTAATTTCACCACAGCAGAATCAAGATTTGCAATGTGGACACTATGTCTACGTAAACAAAGCTTAGTTTGAAGAATTAGTTGTCTCCGACAGTTCGTTGGTTATTGGTATATACGTTCGCACATGAACTTGGGAGACTCGTGCTTGTTTTTTTCTGATTTAGTGACGATTGTATTACCTTTCTTAACTATTATGGTCAATAACCTCCTATACTTACACTTACAATTCACAAGCTCGATTCTATTGCGCTCCCTGCAGAATTTTCAAGACTAAATTCGGTCTAGCGAGTCATATTAGGGCTCACTCTAGGATATAGGTTATTTATGTAGGTAAATTTTGTAATTTTTACTATTCACACCATAAGAACCGCTTTGTCAGGACTTTGTGAGCAATAGTCTTAAGTTGGAATTAAATTAAACTTTTTCTTTCAAAAAGATGCCAGTGACTTCAGGCCAAAAATACTGAGAAATCCAATGATCAACTTTTCAAACCAAATAAAAATGCGATATCAAAGTATGCAAACTTTAGCTTTAGTTACCTACAGACCGTAATTATGCTGAGGCCGCTTGTGTGCGGGCATCATTCGCCGGCCGATTACCGCGCTGATTCACCGCGCCGTGCTGTCATCCGTAGCAAAACAACGTAGCAGTTATACCTAACTGTACCTAGACCAGCAATAGGATAGATCTTTTTAAGTTTTCCAGACGACAAAACGCTTTTCTGTTCATAGGATTTCTTGTCCTTTTACCTGCCACTGTTTGAACGTTTATCCTCAAGTCGACTGCTACGCCAATCATCATCAATTCTTCGTAAATAGATAGCTACGATAGTTGCCACCACACGATACTTGTCGATGCATCAAAGTTTCGGGTGAGTCTGTCGGGAGACCCGTGGTACAGTTGGTTAACACGCTTGGAAATGCGGGTTTGAATCCCGTCCGGCGGAACCGAAAGACTTTTTTTGTTTTTAAAAATCTTAAACTACGTTGTGCAAATTGCAAAACCCTAAAACCCTTTTAGTTGTCAGTTGAATATAATTTGATGAAATACTCAAACCGTAGTGTCGTCCTTCGTCTGTTCTGTACTCTGTTGTCTAATCTAAATAATGGTATTCGCTTTATTTACGCATTACAATTGTCATTGTAACGCTTTCAAAAAGTTTCGTACCTACCAAGAATGGTATGTTTATTTGTAAAATAGACCAAGAATGTATGTCAGTAGGAAGACAATTGTAAAGTGCGTATTGTATGGCGCGGAAAAAATGTGCCCGCACTTGAGTCAATATAATGTACAATAAAAATGTTTTTGATCGATGCGGTCATCGTTATGCGGACATTTGTCATTAACTAGGTATTGTTACTGTCTGTTGCGGAGAAAAGGAGATAATAGTTCAGCATCATAATTTTAGCCTGTATACGTCTCACTGCAAGGCACAGCCCTCCTTCCAGAATGACAAGGCTTGGACCATAGCTCCCACCCGGGCTCAGAGCGGAGTGGAAACTTAATAGTTATTAGCGCTTAAATAGCATAGGATATCGATTTGAATAGGATTAAAGGATCTGTTATTTCGTACTTTAAGAGATATTTTGTATTAAAATTGTTCCTTGGTGTGTTGATAAATCGTCCGTCACTACTTTGAAAAAGCTGATATAGAAAGAAAGAAAGAAAGAAAGAAAAAAGACATTTATTCACCTTTACAAGACACACACATACAAGAAATTACACACAATTTAACGCAAAAAAAAACAAAGATAACAAACAAAACAATGGAATAATAAACATGTACTTACACAGCTTTGCTTATATGATACACTCTTATCACGATCCGTATCACAACATTATTGACGAGTATCGCAGTATCGTAAAAATTCTAAAGTAAATTTCCGGATGTTTTGAAATCAGCGATAATATCGTCATTAACAGTATCGCGATAATGTTGATAGTTTAATCCATGCCAAAAGGAACCGAAAAGCCTTTCGTAAAGCGACGGAGTAAAATTAATTTAGTAAGGTTATTATGGTTTTGATATGAGAGTTATTTTCAAGTAGTGACGGGAATTCCTTTTGTCTATAATTATTACCATACCCGGGACTTAGCATGCTAATCGAGTAATATTTACCTCGAAGTTTCGGCCACATTGCAGTGGCCGTGGTCAAGAGTTAACTCTGAGCTCCGAGTGTCGCCGAAACGTCGTGGTAAAATTACTATTTTAGGGTAACAATATGAATGAAAATCCCGATAGTTTAAAACATTATTCCTTTAGCATGGTGGTCTGATTATTGTTGGATGCATTAACAGATCACATATTTTTAGCCGTATTCGGGTTGGTGACTGTGTGGGTGTTTCCAGACGGGCGCTCTCGAGGGCCAGCACTTCCGCAAGAGCGGCTTCCTCGTGTCGCTGTCGGAGCAGAACCTGATCGACTGCTCGGCCGCGTACGGCAACAACGGCTGCAACGGCGGCCTCATGGACAACGCCTTCAAGTACATCAAGGACAACGGCGGCATCGACACCGAGAAGTCTTACCCCTACGAGGCTAAAGACGACAAGTGCAGGTACGTGCCGGTCTAAGGCCGGCCGCATACACGCGGAATTTTTCTTCAGTTTCCGTACAGAATGACGTGTGCGAGCGAGACAACGCTATATACTTTCGTAGCCCTGTCTCGTTTGCACGCGTCATTCCGTACGGAAACAGAAGAAAAATTCCGCATGTATGAGGCCGGCCTATGGCTGCGTTTCCACCAGAGATGTGCGAGGATGCGTTGCGAGGGATGTGTCTGTCATGAACCAATAGAAACACTTCATTCACTTAGGACCTTTTAAATTAAGTGTTTCTATTGGTTCATGACAGACACATCTCTCGCAACGCATCCTCGCACAGCTCCGGTGGATACGCAGCCTAAGGGTGAGCTGTAGGACCAGCCGCATTGTCTAGCGGACGCTTGCCATCGTTTTCACCATGTCTTTCTGTCACCGTCTCATACCGTTAGACAATAAGCGTACAGAGTGGTGCGGACTACTTGAAGTTACGGAGCGATGTGTGGAGCATTTTACTACGCATACAACGTTTATGTGGTCTCTGTCAAAAAGTTGCTAAAATGGCGACTTCACCCTTTTCAAAGTAAAACCTATTTGACTAATTGCCTTACATATCTACAACGAAGCAAATGTTAAATCAGTTTTGTATTTGTTTGATTTCATGTTACTACTTAAAACACAAATTGTTGTTGAACTTCATTCGTTATTAGATCAGTACCTGGACGACAGAGACTTGTTTGACTAAAACTCGGATACACGCGCTTTTCCAAAGATAGGACCTAGCTAAGTTAGATCAATCGTTCGCCCCCAAAAACATCCACGTAGCAAATTTCATCGTTAGAGTCATTTCCGAAATCCTCTAAATAAATCTAATATTATAAAAATCTTGTGTCACGGTGTTTGTTATCGAACTCCTCCGAAACGGCTCGACCGATTTTTTATGAAACTTTTGTCTTTGTATTCGGTAGGTCTGAGAATAGGTTGTAGGCTACTATTCTTCGCAGACGGAGTCGCGGGCAACAGCTTGTAAAAGTTGTAAATATATAGGAATTATTATTATGAACAAAAGTAATTTAATACTTATATATTTTTAGTTCTAATTCGACTAATTCGATGAGTAATACCAAGGCAATACGTACGTAATATAAAATTGATACAAAAACTAATTAGTAGATTGCAAATAATATCAAATAGATAATCGTCTCATGTTATTATTATGTGGATATACATATTGTTTTGACAAATTTCTTACTTTAAAAAGAAGTGAGTCATTTAAAAACACACATTTATAAACTAAAGTAGGAATAAACAACACTGTTTTCTTAAAGTCGAGCTCTCGCTTGTCTTTTAGCAATAAACGATTTAATTGCACAATAACTTTAAAATAATTGATGTTATTATAATTATCATATTAAAAACATAAAATGAAGGTTCTGTTGACAATGCTTACGTAGATATTTATTGAATTATTCATTTGTTCATTTTATAATCAATTGCTTATACCAAGTTTTTCTTCGGGTGTTATTTATTTTATCAATTTATGTATATGCTTTGATTATTATGATAGTTTATTGAACTGATTATTTTTTCAACGTAACGAAGTTTCAATGTTATTATTAAAAACTTTTACAAATATTTATTATTCATGTCAGGCGTTCATTAAAAGGAAGTTTATTTTCCACGCGTGGCTGCACGGCTCATTGGCGGGCGAGTTAGGTCTCTCGGGAAGTAATTATAATGCAAACGGTCTACTACAAAACGTGTCAACTAGCGTTTAGAGATATCCTTTGTGTGCGACATCCTTCCTGAGTTTTTGAACATTGATTTTTAGTTATAAGGAAAATATGTACTTTTGTTCTTGCGCTCGTAGCAAAATACTCTTGAAATAATATTTGAACATCCGATGAAAACTCTCTAGTTAGCACATTTATTTTAGACTAGCTTTAACCCGCGGCTTCGTCCACGTTAGGAATATTTAAAGCACAACGTTCGGGCAAAGGGCATCTTAAAAGCCGAGGTATTTCAACGTTCTTGGACGACACATACTTGTTTAAAATTAAAATATAATTTCACGGGAACGCATTACCGGGGTATTAAATATTCTATGTCTTAATCCAGATCTTCGTATTTATGTACGCCAAGTTTCATATATTTTGTTCAGTCGTTCTGGCGTAGGTAATTGACTAGAAAACAATCATCTTCACAAACTTTCTCAAAGTCAAGTCAAAGTCGAAATATTATTATTAAATTTAACTATAACAAGCATTTATGAATGCCGAAGAATGTACAGTCGCTGTCATAAACATCGGAGTATTCAAGTTGGTCAAAAACATCTGAACACGACCATATTGTGAATCGCCTACATGCATATTCAGAGTTCAGATATTTTTGAGCACCTCGGACAAACCGTGTCGAGAAAAGCAAGAAACTAATTCATTTACAATGTTAGTCGGAGTAGGAAGTTGGATCGGGTAGGACAGGATTTGTAGGTCACCTTTTAACGTGGACGTGGCATAGCGACGTTGACACCACCAACCAATCAACTGACGTACTTTTTATGAGCTGCCAAAACACAATTCTATCATAGAGTTTGAATGGCAATAGCAACTTATGACGTCACTTGTTCGCCGACTCAATCAACTAACTATTTATTTGTTTTAAAGCAACAAAAAATCTAATTTTGCAGTTAATCGAAAATTAATCTGGTTTTCAGGGCCAAACTTGGGCCAAAATAAAGCGTTTTTTTTACTACCAAATTTTAGACGACAGATGGCCTAGTGGTTAGAGACCTGACTATGAAGCTTGAGGTCCCGGGTTTGATTCCCGTGTCGGGGCAGCTATTTGTATGAAAAATACGAATGTTTGTTCTCGGGTCTTGGGTGTTTAATATGTATTTAAGTAAGTATCTATCTATATAAGTATGTTTATCCGTTGTCTAGTACTCATAACACAAGCTTTGCTAAGCTTACTTTGGGACTAGGTCAATTGGTGTGAATTGTCCCGTGATATTTATTTATTTACTGGAGTCGTGTTTTCGATTTATTTTGTATCCCCTATCGTCCAGGTACAACGCGAAGAACTCCGGCGCGGATGACGTGGGTTTCGTGGACGTGCCGGCGGGCGCCGAGGACAAGCTATTGCAGGCCGTGGCCACCGCGGGGCCCGTGTCCGTGGCCATCGACGCCAGCCAGGAGAGCTTCCAGTTCTACTCCGACGGCGTCTACTACGACGAGAACTGCTCCTCCACCAACCTCGACCACGGGGTGAGACGCAGCTACTTTATCATCATCAGCCTATGTTCGTCCACTGCTGGACATAGGCCTCTCCCATGGCACGCCACTGAGCACGATCCTCGGCCACTCTCATCCAGCTCTTGCCAGCCGCCTTGCGAAGATCATCGCTCCACCGAGTCTGAGGACGTCCCACGCTACGTTTGCCGATCCGTGGTCTCCACTCAAGAATTCGTCTACCCCAACGGTTATCGGTTCTTCGGGTTACAGCTACCTTATACAGTCTTGAAAGTGGTCAACATCTGTTCTCTCAGAATGAGTTGTAGTTCCCACGCGAGCTTAGTGTGGATCGAGAACTCACGCATATTTGAATTGTTTCGAGGTGTGTGCAGTGTCTCACGATGCTTTCCTTTACCAAAACTCTCATGGTAAATTTGAAATATAATTTTGCACATTTTTGACAAGAAGTTAGGCTAGGCCTTATGAGTTTAAAATGATTTCATTTTCCGAGCTTAACGCCGCTTTATTAGAGGAGTTTTTCTCTGTTAGAATTTATGATTCTGTCTTACGAGTGCTGTTCTAGTTCATTGATAATGTTACATACTTTCGCCAAATACCATCCGATTATTTTTACTTGTTTTATGTTCGAACAAACACGGCATATATGCTCACGGGATTCCAACTAAACTCTGCTTTCGCGTTCGAGAAACTCCCGTTTAACAATCTTGTCTATTTCCCGAATAAAAAGAAAGTGCGGCGTAGACTAGTCCCTCCCCCGCCTCCGTCACTCGGTCGCAAGTCCCCAGCGCGGCTGGCGGCTTCTAGCGGCGACGCGGACTGCTGTCGCTCACGTCTCCGCTATCTCTGATACTTATTTTTATTTAAATGGATAAACTTTGTTCCTTCGCGAAGTAGTGTCGAGCTAAGGAAGATAGCCGCGCTTGCGTTGCATATTTGTGATAGTATTTGACACAATTACGATTGGCGTTGGACCGGTCTGTCGATCTTACGGCTCGGAAACGACTTCGCGCGTTTAGCGGCGCGGCAAGCGTTTTCTGTGTTCATTGCGCGGCCGAGACGCTCGCCGTACAGTGGTTACCTGGCGGCACACGCAATGAACTGATAAAACGCTCGCCGCGCCGCCAAACGCGCGAAGTCGTGGCCGAGCCGTTAGGGGTACAACAGTGGACGTTTTTCGACTGAAATGATGTTGATGCATTTGTCAAAATATGAATTTGTTGCTCAGGTCCTGGTGGTGGGATACGGCACGGACGAGTCCGGCGGAGACTACTGGCTGGTGAAGAACTCGTGGGGCCGCTCGTGGGGCGACCTCGGCTACATCAAGATGGCGCGCAACCGCGACAACCACTGCGGCATCGCCTCCGCCGCCTCCTACCCGCTCGTCTAACCGCGCCCGCCCGCGCCAAGCCGATACTCAATGAGCTCAGCGTGCTGCCAGAAGCTTCGATGTCTAAATTGTCAATGCCTCTAGCTTTCCATATCTTTTCCTAGCCAGATATACGATCGAGTTCAAGGATATCCTTACACGTTTGTATTTTGTCACTGACAGTTTTATAATAAACATGAAGCGACAGCGGTAAGATAAACTGTAAACATATCTTTGACGTCGATTGTACAAGGCAGTGATAAAAAAACTTCAAGTCGTATGTTCACCACTCTCGCCTTCGGTTCGTGCAACAATTGCCTCCTTTTTGCAATATTAATTTCTACCGCCCTAATTTAGTACTAAGTAATGTTCCCATTCTTTTACGAGAGTGTTATTTGTCAGGAGGTAGTAAAATAAGATTCGAAGTGTAACTTTTTATAGAAACCTATTGAAAGTTTTAAAGTGGATTTTTTTGTACCAAAATTGTGAGGACATAGCTTTACATATTTGTACTTAGTGTAAGCTCGTATGATGGTTTACGTTGATTAATAGTGAATATCGCAATTTCTCCATACCGATTGTAACTTACTGGAAAAAGCCATAATATTTTATATCTAGACAGCGACTTATTCCCGCCATTGCAATTCCAACACTTGTGAAGCATCACGCTGTATATGTTAAGTATAATGTATAAACTTAGCTTTAATTTATAAGTCCCTTTTGCATTAATGTGATATAAATATAAATGTGTGGCTGTAAGAGTTCTGAGAATTACAAGGATATTTTTTATAATATTTGTTTATTTTTTTACACAGAACCAAAGTTATGGTAACCCAGGCCTAGTGTACAGTCGAGGTACGAAAACCTTCGTCATTTTAAAGTTATTCCTTTATCAAGTCGCAGACTTTTAGTACCTTTTGAAAAATGCAAAACATCAATGCGATTCTGTTTCGTTTGCAAGCAAATGTCAACTTTAAGGTGACGAACCTTTTCTAACACCGACTGCACTTAAACATGCACATCGTCACAAAAAACAATAAAATGTGTTGGTCTTATCGCTTGAGAGCGATTTCTCCCAGCCTTCCAGACAACGGTTACAACATTATTAAACTGGTTCAACGTATGTACAACATAATATAAGAGTTATACATTAAAGTAATTAACTAATTATACAGAAATAAAAAAAAAAATTATATATACTAGAACAATTAACCTAAAACTAAAAACCTTAAAAAATATAATATAGTAAATAACTAAAATAAATACTAGAGTTATACATTTAGTTGTGTTCCTGATAAATCTAAACAAAAAGCTCCACAATCCTGCAATTGCCTGGACAGTAAACTGTTTATGAATGGAAATAGAATATCATTGTCAACATTTACCAACTAGGTAAGTAAAGTTTGGGTTAAGGTTTGGGTGTATTGACCGCGTAAATAAATATTAAGATCAAATAATAATATCAATAATCAATTCGTGACATCCGGTTGATATTATGGTTGCGCTGTGCAGTTGGCATGATGTTGCTAATTCGTCAAATTACGAGAGCGCAGTAAGGCCTCAATCACACGGCAGCTTTTTAACGCCCGTTAAAAAAGCATCCAAATAGAACAAAAAACTAAAATTGCCTTTAACGCCTAACGCCCAGCGTTCAAAATGCAACACTGCTCGATAAAAAACGTCGCGTTTCAAAAGCGTTGTCGTGTCAACATATACTTGAAAATGCATTTGTTCTATTTGAACGCTTTTTTAACGCGCCGTCGACGCGCGTTTGTATCGATACAAGCGCGCGTCGACGGCGCGTTATTTAAAAAACGCCGTGTGTTAGGGGCCTTAAGGGTGTTCTAATGGAATGAAAAACGCGCTGTAAACACGCGTTCCTAAACGCGCGTCGACGGCGCGTTAAAAAAACGCCGTGTGCTTAGGCCCTAAGTATTAAAGGAAAACTTAAAGGAGTGTCTGGCACATATTTTTCAGGCGTCTTCTATAAAAGTTGTGTGCTAGGACGTATGCACATGTGACCGATTGTAAGACAGCCAATTTGATTTCTAAGCTACCCTTTGATCAATTATAACTGTAGGTAGATCCACAGTCGCGCGCCCGAAAATGTCCGAGCCAAATGAGCGCCACTTTGATAAAAGTGGCCTTCTTTTTTCTCAGAACGTTGCGTGAAATTGTCAAGTTTAGCTGTCAAGTGGAGTTTTGCCGCTACCGAAATTAGACTGTAATGAAGTAAAGACTAGGTACAAATTTCTGTGTAGGTGATGATTTTATTTGTTACGCAACCAAATAAAAAAGTTCGGACTTTCTTTGAAGGGGATTTTGTTGGCAATGTGTATCTTCAGTTATAATTGATCAAAGAAGCTACCACAGGACCTTGTCATTGTGACTTTTACCTCATTCGATAAGCATTGTTAGAAACAAATTGAAATTATTGATTGACGTCGTTTAAGGAGAAAAGTTGACGTTGTCTAGAGAGACGCGACCGTGGGGTCGAATGTTCTGAGAAGAACAGTTTTTATTTGTTTCGTCGATCGCAGCATTTTCCATCTTCAAGCCTCGAGGAATCTTCATCTTCGTCGTCGTGCTTCAGATCGCGGAGTGCAGCGGAGACACACGCTGCATCGGAGCGAAGTACATCGGAGCTACGACGACATGTTCCTTCCTCGACGGCCGCGCGATGAAAAAGATCGCAAGCTTTTTTTTTTTTTTTTTTTTTTTTTTTTGACTGACTGTTGCTGTTAGCCTCGACGGCTTTTACAGCTTACCGGAGAGATCGCGAGCCGCCAGACGGGCAGCTCAGCAAAGGGTGGTTTTCTTAGCATGCCAAAGGGTGCTCCTATTGAGCCGACCTCGGACTTTGGACGCTAAGTAGAGATTTGCAAGCAATCGGATTTTTTATGCTACATCGTTTCGGAAAAATTACGTTAGTCCTGACTGAGAAGAAACGACAAGAAACTCAGTCGGGTTGTGGTCTGATTGGGGAAAACCTACCCGGTATATGCCGGTATCGGTTAAAATAGTGGGGCCGCCCACGTGTTGTGTATTGTGGGGTACGTCGTCGTCGCCTCCTCCGGAGGGGGCGGTGCGGTGAGTTGAGAGAGCTAGTGTTGCCCTGTGGTGTAATTGGGCATTGACTATCGAATTCGGCACGGGCTTGGTTTATTACGGTAATATCGTCATCGGGGTCTGTGAGAATATGGCGCGGGCGTCTAAAACGGCGGGAAATGTCCTTTTTCGGACGATACTCCACCACCTCCCTAAGGAGGCGATTGGGGTGATGAGGTGCGGAATCGAAGTACCTACGAGAGGTCTGTTTCATAAACTGAGCGACGGATGGAAGTCCGGCATCCCAGTGAAGGTCGACGTTGCGCTCATACCATTGAGCCCCGATGGCGTTGCGCAGGAAACGATTCTGGAGTACCTGTAAGGAATAAAGAGAAATTTTCGAGGCGGCGTGCGCGAACACGACGCTCGCGTAACTGAATACCGGTCTAACACAAGTCTTGTAGATTGTCAGTTTATTTCTAAACGACAGTTTACTCGACTTGTTTAGCATGGGGTAGAGGCGGCCCATGATGAAGGCCGCTCGGTCCCTGACCAGTTTGATGTGCGGACGAAACGTCATCCTGCTATCCAGGGTAACACCTAAGTATTTGACTTTTTTAGTCCATGGGATGGGCCTATCGTTGAGCCTAATAGGGCGAAGACGCGCTGTTATAAGCTCTGATCTGAGCTTGCGCGTGAAGAGAATTGCAGAACTTTTGTCAGGATTGACTTCAATCCTCCAAAGCCTAAACCAGTTTCCTAGGGACGTGATGGCTGCTTGGAGCCTTCTGGCGATAAGGCCAGGAGATATAGAAGAAGTGAATATAGCTGTGTCATCCGCGAATAAGGCGTAATGCACGTTTGAAACTTTGGGAATATCGTTAGTGAACAACGAAAAAAGAATGGGAGAGAGAACGGAGCCCTGAGGGACACCGGCCCTAATGGGGTGAGGGGCGGAGAGCGTACCCTCCACTTTATAGCGAAAGCTGCGATCACGTAAGAAATCTTGTATTATGCGTACAAGTCGGTCGGGAAGCCCCAAGGCATAGAGCTTGTAAATCAAGCCGTTATGCCAGACTTTATCGAATGCTTTCGCTACATCGAGGAAGATAGCCCCCGTGGGATAAGCTGAGCTTTTACCTATATTGAGCCTATTGAGTATATGCTCCGTTAAGCGGTGCACCTGTTGGACGCATGAGTGTCTGGGTCTAAAGCCAAACTGCTCATCTATCAGAATATTTGAGCTATTTAAGAACGCCCAGATACGCGTCTGAATGACGCGTTCCAGGAGTTTTGCTGGAGACATAAGCAGACTTATTGGTCTATAGCTATCCGCTTTCGTACGCGGCTTACCCGGTTTGTGAATACCGATGACGGATGCTTCTTTCCATATAGATGGAAAATGCGCATTCGTCAGAGCGGCGTTGAAAATAGCGACTAAGATCGTTAATAGTGTAACCGGGAGCATCTTCAGGATTCTATTTGGAATACCGTCCGAGCCCGGAGCTTTTTTGACTTTGAGCCTTTTGACTAGGTCACCAAGTTCCGAGACAGTAACTGGAGTTATAGGGTCAACTAAGGTGATGCAAGATCTCCTATCGACCTCATTATCCACCTTTAAGAGGTGGCTGGGGTCGACGGGTAATTTACTAGGTGAGCACTGATACTCGAGGCTGGCTGCTAAGCATTCAGCTTTTTCGTCGTCATCGAAGGCTGGGGACGTGTGATCAGAGCGATCCAAGGGGGGCATAGTAGAAGTGATTTCCGATTTGAGAGATCGCGCCAGCTTCCAGTAGGCCTGGTGACTAGGCGAGATCTCCCCCATCAGTTCATTCCACCTTTCGTTACGAAAGTCTGACATGCGTTGTTTAAGTTCTCTCTGTAAACAACGCAATCGGACTCGGTGAACTTCGCTTGGATACGAGTCGTAAGCTCTAGTTGCAGCATTCTTTGCCCTCTTTAGTTCTCTTATGTCCTCTGGCAGGCGCCAGCGTCGGTCACCCTCGGCTGGTACTTGTTTTGAGGACTCACTAATAATAGTGCGGAGATGACTAGAGAAGGCCACGATTGCTGCGTCTGTCTCGTCAGTTGTGGTTATTTTGTCCGGGATTGCTTTAAAGCTGGGTGATTCTACATCGTTAAGGGCTTTGTCCACCTTCACCCAGTCTATGAGAGACTTGGTGGGAGGGGGGCAGTTGGGAGGGGGACCGAGTTCCAAAATGACTGGCCTGTGATCTGAGGTAAGTTCGTGAGCTACTTCTATAGAACGCAACCTCATGGATACGTTCTTTAGGAGCGCTATGTCGAGTACGTCAGGTTGATGTTCGAGGTTGTGGGGAAAGTGAGTCGCCTCCATAGGCGCTATTATGTCAAAGTTTAGTTCTCCGACTAGACGATCGAGTATCCTGCCGTTTCTATTGTTAACCCTACAATTCCATCTGATGTGCTTGGAATTCAGGTCGCCGGCCAAAAGGACCGAGTCACCTAAGTTAAATAGGGATTCTAGGTCAGACTTTAGTACGTCTTTTGTGGGAGGAAGGTAAACTGACGCAAGTATGATCGGTTTGTGGCCGGTCATAGCAATGCGACATGTCGACACTTCCATATTCGTTAATGTGGGCCTAGCAATAGGAACGCAATGGAGGGACCTTTTAAAGTAGATTAAGGTGCCCCCCAATCGGTTATGAGTCCTATCGTCTCTAACTATATTGTAGTTTGCAATGCGCGGATTGCGATAACTAGGTTTTAGGAACGTTTCCTGCACTAGTAAAATATCCAACTGATGGTCGCTTAGAAATGAGGCGATCTCATCACGTTGGTCCCGTAAGCCGTTGGCGTTGAACGCCCCTATCGATAGCGAGTGTGGCTTAACTCTAAGTGTAGTAGCCATTTACGCTGTGAATTTATTGTTAGCCATGAAGTGGCTAAGGGAATTGAGTAGGTTTTTGTACTGTGCGCACAAAAACAGACTCTGCTGAGCAGATGTGGCCTCGCGGAGGCCTTTGGCCAGTGCTGAGATCTCGTCAATGTTGATCGCATTGACTAGATCACAGACCAGCGAGATGTCCGCGAAGACATCTGGAGATTTGGAGTTTGATGATACTGGAGTCGGGCGGGAGGGCGTAGGGCCCTTCGCCGAAAAATCCAGCGGCCTGGACCAGGCGCCCTTTGGTGGGGGCGTCGGGCCCTTACCACCGTCTGTCTGAAGGACAGATTTGTTACCCCCCTCGGGAGGTACCCCCATCCCCGCCCCTTTGGTTACCGCCCCCCGGGGGGGGTCGGTTCCCGTCAGGTGGGGGAAGTGCTCGGCGTCCCTCCTGGGTGGGGCTCTTGAGGAGCGCCAGGGAGCCGGGTTGCGCACCCGGGACGGCGCCCTGGGGCAGCCACGATAGTTCGCGGTGTGCCCCACCGCGCCGCACAGAGTGCAGCTAGGCGGCTCCGTGGTGTCCCTCGGACGAGGGCACTCCGGAGTGCCGTGTTCCCCGGTGCATTTGACGCACCGGGGCTGCGCGTAACAGAAGCGCGCAGAGTGGCCATAGAGCTGGCACCGGTGGCACTGACCCGGTACCCCGCGTCGGTGCGGCGGTTCTACGGAGATCCCAGATATGCGGCATATCTGTTGTATATTAAAGATCCTCTTTCCCTCAGGCGAGAGATCGAGGATTACCACTACCAAGTCGAGTGGTTCCTTTGAGCGAGCGCGGTACATTCGATGTACTTCGCGAACCGGCAACGACTGGGCCACGAGGTCAGCGCGCACGAAATCGACCGACAACTCTTTTGGAACGCCGCGGATGACGACCCGCAGCGCCTTTTCCTCCCCCATGGGGAAACGGTGGTAAGCGATACCCCGCTCTGTGAGGAATTTAGACATGAGTCTAAAGGAGTCTGCGTCCTGAGTGAACACGTGAATGCCGTCAGATGCATTGACGGCTTTCGTGAAGTGCAGCTTGCGTTCGTACGCAAGCTGCGAGACACGCTCCCAAGCCTTCTTGTCACGAATGACTAGAGGGGGAGGCCTTTGAGAACGGGGGACTCTCTGAGAGTCCCGGGGGGAGGAGGGGCGGGGGGCCACATAAGGCGGCGACGGGCGCGGCGTGACTTCAGGCGTACATGCCTGTTTGGGCGAGATTTCGGTCGTAGGAGGGCGAAGTGCCTTCCTCTTTCCTTTGGAAGTTACGACGGTGAAGTCGTCCTGTTGTAGCGTCTTTGATGACGCATCGGAATCGTTGGCACAGTCCATGGAATGGGGCTGGCCAATGGTAATGGATTCGCAGACAGAGCTGCGAGATGACGAGCGAGACAAGTTAGAGTTCGGCGTCGAACACGCCGAAGATGTAGTTGCGCTTAAGGCGCCGGGCGAAGCCGGGGAAGCCGGCGGGGAGGGGGGGGCAGACGCCGCCGAGAGGCGGGCGGGCGAGCGCGAGCGGGAACGCGAGCGCTCGTCAGCGCGGCGCTGAGCGGCGACATGCCCGCGCTCGGGAAGCGGGCGCGGAGAGGCCGAGGCGCGGCGAGCGGGGCGGGGTACAGAGCGGACGGCGGCCGTGGCCGGGCGAGGCTGTGGGCCTTGCTCGCTCACGGGGAAATTGGTTTTTTGCCAGAGGGCGAATCTCCCGAGAAGGCCCGGGCACTCTTCCCGCAGAAATTGCAGGAGAGCCCCCACGCCCTCAACGGAAAGTCCGGCCTCCGACATTGCAACCGCTGAAATGCAAAGTTGTACGACGACAGCAATGCGTCCCTACTACGGTAGCAAGAACGCACCGTGACAATATTACCGAAACCTCCCTGCCGGGGATAGGCAGGGAGTTGAGTACCTAAGTGTGGCCCTAGACTGTACCCCGGTAATCTTATTGCCCGGGGGTGAGTGCCTAAACAATTCCCTAGCTGCTCGGGGAACCGAGACGAAGCGCGATCCGGACCGCGCCGCGCCAAACAGTTCGCCGAGGATGGACTGAGGAGGTAGGAGGGTGGGAGGGCGACAGTTGGGGTCGAACGCACAACCAGCACGCTCGGTGGTCCCAACCCCGTCACAGATTGATTTCCCTGGAGGGAAATCGGGCGTCTGTGGCTCGCCCCGTATCGGTCGTTGTCACCGTTTGGTATCTCCGATACGACCGCAATTGGGCGCGGCTTTATAATAATAGTTGCCCAAGACGTTTGCTTAGAGAACTCGTCAGTCGTAGACCAACGATCGCGACAACGAACACGTGCGTCAGTGGGTTGCGAACTACGGAGCGCACAACCTTAACGAACGGCGCGCTGCGGCGGAATGATGAGATCGCAAGCTTTGCCGCGCCGTATTTTATACAGACGTGAGAGCGAGAGTTCCGAGCGTTCTGTAGCCCGCAACCGTCTCGCTCACTTTAGAGCGAGAGCGCATCGATCCACGCCCTCTTACGTGATCCGCGGACCTCGCACTAGTTGTGCCATAATTAATTTTATATACACCTGTAAATATTTTATAATAAACATTCTTCTTATTCTTCTTCACCTATTCTTCACTTATACAAATCTATTAGGGAGTTTTATTCATCACAACCAAACATACCTAAAGTGGTGACCCCGTGAACAACAGCAACCCTCTGAAGCATAGGTCCCTAAAGTGGTGACCCCGTGAACAACAGCAACCTGTGAAGAATCCAATCCAAGAAAATGCACTCTCCAGCCGTCGATACTCAGATGCTCGTAAGTGCAATCCGAAGATTGTCCCAAGAAGTTGCCGAGCTGCGATCACGACCGCAAGACATAGACAAACAGCGCAGTCGCCCTCGCCGTCACTTCCAAGCACGCCCACGCACTACGTCGCAAAACCGAAGCCATCCAAGCGCACCCATGCCGTATTGCTACTACCATCATCGCTACGGTATGGACGCCAAGAAATGCGAACCACCGTGCAGCGTCAAACCCATCCACACGCCGTCGGAAAATACAACGCTGTCTGCGGCGGAAACTGGCTTTCCCGATTCATCACACCGCCTCTTCGTAACCGACAGAAAAACCAGATTATCGTTCTTGGTAGACACGGGAGCAAATATATCCGTCATACCAAGAACGAAAAATTCCACCGCAACGCCTCTACCTTTCCAACTGTACGCCGCCAATAATACGGTCATACCTACATACGGTGAGAAGACTCTCGATCTCGACCTCAGCCTCCGAAGATCTTTCCGATGGAAGTTTATCATCGCAGACGTGTCAAAGCCGATTTTGGGTGCAGATTTCCTGAAATTCCACGATCTAATAGTCGACATAAAACACCGCAGACTCATCGACGGCAAGACGCATCTCACAACAAACGCACAAATATGCTCTGCGCCAATACCTACCGTTCGCAGCATAGATGTGCAAGATGCGTACCACAATATCCTCGCCGAATTTCCAGGAGCTACCAGACTTACATCGATGAAATTGTCGCCGAAACATCCAGTCGAACATTTCATCGAAACTACTGGCCCGCCCCTTCACTGTAGGCCACGCCCCATCGCACCGCATCGTTACGAAATCGTGAAAAAAGAATTTCAGAACATGATGGAACAAGGCCTATGCAGACCAAGCAAGAGCCCTTGGGCATCACCTCTTCATGTCGTGCCGAAGAAAAATGGTGACCTACGCGTGTGTGGCGATTACCGAAGGCTCAACGCTATTACTAAGCCTGATCGGTATCCCATACCACGCATACGCGATTTCACCTACCAACTCGCCGGGAAGCAAATTTTTTCCACTCTCGACCTCAATCGCGCATATCAACAACTGCCAGTAAGCGAAGAAGATGTGGAAAAAACCGCTATCATCACCCCATTTGGTCTCTTCGAGTTTCCGCGCATGTGCCCAGGTCTCAAGAACGCCGGTCAAACGTTCCAACGTTTTATTCACGAAGTACTACGCGAACTCGATTTCGTATTCCCTTTCGTCGACGACCTACTTGTGGCATCAAACGACGAGGAAGAGCACCGAAAACACCTACGCATCGTACTACAGCGACTCGAAGAATACGGTATTACCATCAACCCGTCAAAGTGTGTTTTCGGCCAGCCGACCGTCAAATTCCTCGGCCATCAAGTCTCGGCGGAAGGAATACAGCCACCTCAAGAAAAGGTACAAGCGATCACCGACTTCCCGAAACCGCAAACCGTGGAAGAGCTACGACGTTTTCTCGGTATGCTCAACTTTTACCGGGAAAACATCAAAGACGCCGCCACCATTCAAGCGCCGCTGAATAAGTACCTACACAATGTCAAGAAGCGCGACAAAACCCCGATCGAATGGACCGCTGAGGCAACGCAAGCGTATGAAGCGTGTAAAGACAGCATAAAAACCGCCGCTTTACTCGCTCATCCGTCTCATCATGCGACACTCGCCATATTTTGCGACGCCAGCGACAAAACAGCCGGTGCCGCACTAAATCAGTACATCGTCAACTCGTGGCAACCGCTCGGATATTTTTCGAAGAAATTTACCGACGCTCAGACTCGCTACAGTACCTACGACCGAGAACTACTCGCTATCTACATGGCCGTCAAGCATTTTCGCAAGATGTTCGAGGGACGCGAAATAATCATTTTTACCGACCACAAGCCGATAACATTCGCCTACACAAAGACAAGTGCAAGTAGCGAATCGCCAAGACGCACCCGCCAGCTTTTATTCATTAGCGAATTTACCACTGACATTCGTCACGTCAGTGGGTCGCAAAACGCTGCAGCGGACGCCTTGTCACGTGTCGAAGCTATTACGTGTCCATCGCCAATCGACTACAAACAACTTGCCGAAGCTCAAGAGCGAGACAGCGATATCATTCAAGCACTCACTCTACAGAGCAATTTATCCATCAAGCAAGTCACTCTGCCAACGTCGAACATCAAAATATATTGCGAAACATCAACTCCATATTTACGTCCATACTTACCCGAAGAACACCGTCGCATCGCATTCAACACAATCCATAACATTAGTCATCCCGGAATCAAAACGACACGAAAACTCATCGCGCAACGCTACTTTTGGCCCTCAATGAACGCGAACATCGGCAAGTGGGCAAAAGTATGCGTACAGTGCCAACGCGCCAAAGTACAGCGCCATACATCGAGTCAACCGTCAATTTTCCCGCCAACCGAACGATTCGAACACGTCCACGTCGATATCGTTGGCCCGCTACCTACCGCGGCCACCGGTCATCGCTACCTCGTAACAATGATCGATCGTGCAACGAGATGGCCCGAAGCATACCCATTATGCGAAATATCAGCTGAAGACGTCGCCAAAGCCGTCTACGAAGGTTGGATTTCCCGCTTCGGCTGCCCAGCGACCATAACAACCGATCAAGGACGTCAGTTCGAAAGCCGAGTATTTGCATCTCTCTCGCACTTACTCGGCATCGAAAAAACGCGCACAACCCCATACCACGCGCAATGTAACGGGATTATTGAACGCTGGCACCGATTTTTAAAGGCCGCGTTAAAAGCAAGACTCCAAACCGCAAGAAGCTGGATCGACGAGCTACCTACAGTACTACTCGGAGTACGCGCCGCGATGCGAAGTGACACCGGCGTAAGCGCAGCCCAACTCACCTACGGATGCAACGTACGCTTACCCGGTGATTTCTTATCACTAACCCGCGATGACGTCACGCTAGACTCCGCCTACGTCGATCAGCTGCGAGACTCAATACGTAACCTGAGACCAATGCCGAACCAACCACACAGCAGCACGAAACCCATATTCGTACATCGCGACCTGCAAACATGCGAATATGTATACGTACGCATAGACGCCGTAAAAAAGCCGCTACAAGCACCTTACGACGGACCCTATCGCGTGCTGAAAAGAGATAGCAAGATATTTACCCTACAGCTACCTAACCGGCAAACTAAAATATCTATAGACCGTCTCAAACCTGCCTACACCATCGCCGAGCAAGATAATATAACTATACCTACCGCTACAACACCCTGCAACAATAAACAAAGTACATCAAAGACGATCGACAAACAAACTACGAAACCAACAACAAACGACCTGAAACTTCAAGATAAGAACCTGAAACAAAACACAGGACAAAACGACTCAACACCTACAACAACCACAAGCAGAACTTCTCGCCGAGGCCGCACTATCCGCCTGCCGGTACGCTTCGCTTGAAGGGGAACCCTGTAGGTGATTGACGTCGTTTAAGGAGAAAAGTTGACGTTGTCTAGAGAGACGCGACCGTGGGGTCGAATGTTCTGAGAAGAACAGTTTTTATTTGTTTCGTCGATCGCAGCATTTTCCATCTTCAAGCCTCGAGGAATCTTCATCTTCGTCGTCGTGCTTCAGATCGCGGAGTGCAGCGGAGACACACGCTGCATCGGAGCGAAGTACATCGGAGCTACGACGACATGTTCCTTCCTCGACGGCCGCGCGATGAAAAAGATCGCAAGCTTTGCCGCGCCGTATTTTATACAGACGTGAGAGCGAGAGTTCCGAGCGTTCTGTAGCCCGCAACCGTCTCGCTCACTTTAGAGCGAGAGCGCATCGATCCACGCCCTCTTACGTGATCCGCGGACCTCGCACTAGTTGTGCCATAATTAATTTTATATACACCTGTAAATATTTTATAATAAACATTCTTCTTATTCTTCTTCACCTATTCTTCACTTATACAAATCTATTAGGGAGTTTTATTCATCACAACCAAACATCCCTAAAGTACGATGGGGTTCTATAGTGGCCTAGTTAGGAATCAAATTAGTTGACTGTATTATGTAGCCTGATACGCGTACCTAGGAGCGAGGTTTGAAAGGATTTTGAATGGAGTGATAAAAGCAAGCCAGTAAAGGAACACACATATTTTACTTTAAAACTAAATAAAAATGAATGTTTTATACTACAAACCTTCTACAAACAGATTGTATGGTTATGGGTGGTTATGGTATTGGCTTAGTAGCGATTTACTTGTAAGTCCCTACTTAGTAGAAAAATGTCAAGCGGTGATCAACTAATAATTAAAGTTTTTGACGACACGACGACTATCGTAAAGATTTTATATTCTAAAATTACTAGTCGTGCTTTATTTTCTTGTCATGTCACTACAAAATGAAAAGTAGGTAGGAAGGTAGTAGGTTCTTTTATTTTCTTTTAGTAGAAATGGCCGTGTTTCACGATCATCGATCATCTTTTTCTTTAGGTACAAGAAGAAAATCAGTGTTCAATTTTTTGTACTTGTATACCAATAAAAGAAAATGTTTAAAATAGTTTAATTTAATTGTCACCACTTAAAATTTTGAGTTGTTCATATAACGACACAAAATTCGAAATGATAAAATAAATCTCAGCTTTATTTGGAAATCTCTTAATCCAGTGCCAAACAAGCCACAAGTGTGCGAGTACCTATACTGCATAGGTATATTCTCTTCCATTAACTCGAACTCTCGAGCACAAAAGAAATGTTATCAACTGTAAAACACAAACAAGGACAATACAACTTCAATAATATTGATTTGTCATAAAACGACGTAATTAAGTGGAATAACCAATCACGTGATAGGTTCACCGGTCACTTATTATCCGATAGTGGGTAGGTAGCTGCCAAGCATGTGACCGCGCGGCGGTATTCTGCGAAGTAGACCACTGACACAAAGTTCAAGCGACCGAGAGAGTTCAACCACGTTGAACATTGGTAGGTAAACATAGATACCCCAGTTATTTTGCCTATATCCCTATTTAACTAAGTAAAAGTATTGATTTAAGTGTTTGATTAGAAGTACTATTCGGTGGATAGGACAAAGGGGAGACGGAAGGGGCTCTAAGGGGCCTCAGATCGCGAGAATCTTTAGAACTTCAATTTATTCATGAGATATTATAGATCAACAGCTTGTAAAATAGCTTTTACGTTCGTTGACGGGTTTAAATTATAGTCGCCATTGCAACAACTGATTGATGAAATACTTAACGAAGTTTTTGATTGTATCGGTTTAATCACCTCATAGTTAAGTATGAGCCGATATAGGTGAAAAGATGACCTGTTTTTTAGGTAGTAATGCACGAAATTGATATGGAGCTTAAATCATTTTTAGGGTTCCGTACCCAAAGGGTTACATTTGCATTTATATTTATTCAAATGTTTTGCTCTATTTGTCGATCCTTGTTTTTTTGATTGCTCTTCTCTACCACAGACCACTCAAAGGTTGACTGGCAGAGATCCCTTCAGGGATAAATCCACCTTTGTACTTGTAAATTTTTTTCCTGTAACCTTTTTGTTTTCCTTTTTGTACAATAAAGAGTATAAACAAACAAACAAACAAAGGGTAAAAACGGGACGCCGTTACTGAGACTTCGCTGTCCGTCTGTCACCAGGCTGTACCTATCTCATGAACCGTGATAGCTAGACAGTTGAAATTTTCACAGATGATGTATTTCGGTAGCCGCTATAATAACAAATAAAAATAAAAAAACAGGAAAAAAATAAATATTTAAGGGGCTCCCATACAACAAACGTGATTTTTTTGCTCGATTTTGATAACGGCAACATGTAGACGCTTGAAATATTCACTTTAAAAATAAATACTTACCTACTACTACATATACAACAGGTCATCTTCTTATACCTAATTTACACTCTCGCCTCGTCACCTCGCCTCGCGCCTCGCCTCGTCGTCTCGCTCCGGACGCGAGCCTCAAAATCAAGGCAAATCACGAGACGAGGCGCGATGCGCGCCTGTTCACACTCTCGTCTCGTGGCTCGTCCCGCAGTTCGTCTCGCCACTCGTACGCGAGTGTAAACCAGGTGTTATGTTTTTCACCTATACCTTAATTAGACGACATAGGAGCCATGGGCACATAAGAGCAAGTTGTTTGCACCCTTTTTTACACGACTGTACCTAAAACCTGAGGAATAGGTACAGATTGAAACGATAACTACACGGCTGGGCTAAATACCTTCACTTGACACATGTTTGATTACTTCTGTATAAGTAGGTATGGTTTTATTTGTTATTGCTGATTCTGGGTGCCAGGCTTCCAGGCTCTGGTTCTTGGTGGTCATCGTGAGATCTACTTATAATAAGTACTTGAATATATTATGTTTTTTGCACAAAGTTATCAACCGTCTGATTAGTTATGCTTAGTAAGCCAACGTATGACCAGGCCTAAGTTGTAATTGCTTATTGTTATTGTTACATTCTGGGAAAAGTTCACATCAAACCAAAACAACTGACAGCTGAGCAAGCAAACTGAACACGATTTATCCCTTTGTCTCTAACTACTGAAGTAAACCGCGTGACACGGCGATGTGAACTCATGTAAACTGAACTCGATTACTCATGGATCGTATTATTACCACGGTAGCGAATGCGCGTTCCTAATGAGTAACTTTATTTACAGAGTTGATTAACTAAACCGGACAAAGAAATTAAATCGTCACGTCCAAATTAAACTTAAATTGCAATTCGATTTACCGATATCTAAATACAATAAGTAAGGTACATAGTCCCACTTTTATCGAATACAAAAGACACATAAATTAACTGGAAAGTGGGTTTCCGGTTAGAAATGAAGCATTAAGTAAAATAAATGAGAGCAAGACAGGAGATTCCGGACAACTGATATGTGTAGGTACCTACCCTACTCGTGAATGTTATATGAATTATAATTAGCTGTTGCCCGCGACTCCGTCTGCAAAGAATTTGTTAATCACTATCCCGCGGGACCTATGCAATTTTCCGGGACAAAAACTATCCTATGTCCTTTCCAGGGTCCCAAACTATCTCCATAGGTACCAAATTTCATCTACATTGGTTTAGCGGTTTAATCATGAAGAGGTAACAGACAGACACACTTTCACATTTATACAGGATATGAATGAATGATAACACGGGCGTCGGCGCCGCGCGCCGGTCAGGTTGCGTTTCCACCAGAGATGTGCGAGGATGCGTTGCGAGGGATGTGTTTGTCATGTCATGAACCAATAGAAACACTTCATTCACTTAGGACCTTTTAAATGAAGTGTTTCTATTGGTTCATGAAATCATGACAAACACATCCCTCGCAACGCATCCTCGCACAGCTCCGGTGGATACGCAGCCTCACGGTCGGGAGGAGTCCGATTTGCACTGGGAATCGACGCAGTTGGCGTCTATAATTTAATTATCTATAATTTTATAATTCGACCTGATAATTGAAACCCTTATAGCAATAACATGAGTCTGAATTATCAAGTCATTGACTCTTAGGGCCACTTGAACAGTCCAGGGTTAAATCATATAACCCCGGGGAAACTGCTAACCCAGGGTTAAGAAGTGTCATAATGTATGAAACTGTCATTCTTAATCCAGGGTTACTGATTTAATTTTTTCACCCTGGACTGTGCAAGTGGGCCTTAGCATAAGAATAAATAAGAACATAGTAGAACGGAAACTCCCGCTCCGGCCGGACTCAAGGTCAATATAATAAAGTAATATTCTGATGGCCTTAGTACGGTCGCGTGCTTTAATTTGGGACCCATTTCGAAAAAATATCCTTTGAATTCCTATACAATATGACAGGACTGTCAACCTTAAGTGGGTCCCAAGTTAAAGTTCGTGACCGTACCTTTTTTGAAATGGGACGTCAATGCGATATTATTTCGAGTGAAATAAAATGTTGACAGGACTGACAGCAATTGCCTTAATGCAAGCAAATGTCAAATTTAAGGTGACGAACCTTTTTCTTAACAGGTAGAAAACAAACCTTCTCAACTTGCCATTCAGTAGGTAGGTATGTAGGTATACATTTTTTTCGAACATTTGCCAACCTGTTGCCCGGCAGGGCTTTGCTCAGTCGCGAGTCGCTCGAACGCATCAAACGATTACTTGACCTTATCCGCATTGTACACTGGTACACATTACATTATTTGTTACAATAACAGTTAATATATTAAGATAATGTTATTAATTTAGGACTTCTCTGTCGCATTAGGTTAAGCCTGTAATGAGAGATGTAAGTGTTTGGATAAATAAATAAATAAATTACTATCAATAATAGGTAATCCCGGAATTAATTAATTTCGAAGGGCTTTTATTTCGCACAAATTAAGAAGCGTGTCTTATATAAACCGAACCCTCGCGCGCAAAGCACATAGGATTAGCATTTTTTATTTTTATTTTATGCGGTATGGTGCTTTTTCCTTTAGCGCTATCAGTGTTCACAAACTTGTCAGTTAAAGCTGGCTCCAGGCGAGCGTAACTTGTAATGTAAGATTCCGTGTAATGTAATTTAGCGTCAACAGTGCGGACGGCACACGAACTTAATGCGAATCGTGGACGCGAATCTTGTAATGCGTTACATGTAATGCTCGTAGTGTCGTCTACACGCGGACATTGTTACATTATACTTAACGCTCGTCCGGACCCGGCTTTTAAATAAAAGGCATTATTGGACACAGATGAACGTTTTATTGCAAAAACATGGCTATTCCCACTGCGCGGTGCCGCTACTATGTACAGGTGGCAGGGAGCGTGATCGGGGCCTCTGCAGGCCGGGACGGTACCAGACTAATTGCCCGGTGGGCAGGGCCGTATTTAATGCTCCACTGACGTCTACCGGGCACAAAGAGGAGATATCACTTATATCATCTCGAAGTATTGCTCTAAGCCAGGTATGGGCAAACTACGGCCCGCGGGCCGGATCCGGCCTGTATGAGGTTTTAATCCGGCCCGACGATCGTTTTTCAGAAAAATTTCAACATCAAAAATTCAAATTGTATTATATTTTTTGGACTTAAAATATTCTATCTACACTTAAAACATAAAAATCTCGTTCTTTTTATGACAATACTGCTAAGGTGACATTTCTTTAATGCGAAAAAGTATAAAAATAAAAAAAAATATTTAAATTTCTAATAAACAATGTTTGAAAGCTTTTAGCTTAGTAGCCTTGGCCTGAATGTTATTAATCGACCGGCCCGCGGCAATATTTTTTTTTGACTATCCGGGCCGCGGCAAGAATTTTTTTAATTTACCGGCCCGGGATCCAAAAAGTTTGCCCACCCCTGCTCTAAGCAATCATGGCGTTAACATAATAGAGATGACGACACCACGAATTAACAGACGTACGAGTACTTTTAACGAGCTGCCAAACCACGATTCCCAGAAAAAGCAACCTAAAAGCCCATTAGAACAAAACTTAAAGCCCAGTTTAGATCTGCGAGAAGAATCGTGTAAGTTGCAGTACAATGCGCGGCTGCAAAGCGGACGAGTTTGAAGTGGTCAATCGTGCGCCGCAATGGAATGCAACTTGCACGATTTTTCTTGCAGGTCTAAACTGAGCTTTAGAACAAGATGACAATTACCAAATTGATCTCAATTAACAGACTTCAAAATTCACCTGCAAAATTTTCAGTCAACAATACAGAGTAATTTCAATGATTTCGTCTTTTCAGTGTTTCATTCATACAAAATGCTCCAAGTTGGTATTTCAGAGGTTTTGTTTAAACAAATAGTAAGTAGGCAAAATTATGTCATGGGTCCGCAAAGTGTTTCGATACAACTTTGAAATTATAAATTGACTAAAGCCGGGGTATTTGACTCTGTATAATCTGAGATTAAATGGCAAACACATTTAAATCAAGTTTACCTAGATTTCTGTGGATTATTTTCTTACTAACTAAAAACTAAAACGATGTGTGGTGGCTTAGAGTATCTGCTATCCTAACATCCAATACGACTCCCGGCAGCTACCTCAACTCAACACAATTACAGTCTAAACTTATTCTAAACTTAAATTAATAATTTATTTACAAAATCTACACGCGACCGAATAAGAAACGAATGTTACAGACAATAGGTTTGATTTCTATCACGACTCATTTTGGCACAGTTTCTAAACCTCTAGGGCCGCTGCTGTATCACAAACCGAGAGAAAAGAAGTTCTATGCTTAGTAAAAGTACGAAGGATTAAAAATAACACTTATTTATTTACAAATGTTGCTTCTTTTGGGTGCTGCAATTATTATACTGGGTAGTATGATATAGATAGGTTGTGGTCTTACAAAAGTTTTGGCACAAGATATTAGAAGTCATTATTTTTTTCATCATAACAAGCTAATGCAGATGCCCACAAACGTGTAGAGGACATTAAACATCCTTTGGCAGACACAATTTGCTCACAAATATATTGTACATAACGTCTGCGACGTCAGTCAAATTGTTTACCAAAGGGATGTTATTTCACGTCCACTTTTCATTGGAACATACACTGTTTCAGAACGAACATAGTTCTCGTGAGTTAGTTCTATTTTATAGTTATCCTAGTTTGGTAGAGCTCGACAACAAAGGGCAGATGAATAAAGAGGGTGCCACATTGTTTGCTGCCATCGAATTTTTGGCTTGAGCAACTCTGATGTTCCTACAGCCGCCATCTTCGTCGAAGCCCGGCCCTGTAGACTTCGCGAGTTTATCAAAATCGCTGAAATTGCCAATACCGTCGGGGATAGTGCAAATCCGATTAATTGACATTAGATAATTCGGCATATGTGACAAATTTAGCCAATTTTCAATTTTTACTTCAAATTCGTTTAAATAACACATATACCTAAAGTTAAAACCATCCCCTATAAAACTGCATGCAGCGCCGATACGCGGTATTTACGTATGGTAAAGCGGATTTGTACTATCCCCGGCAATTTTGAAAAAATTCCAAAAACTGAATCAGTAAAAATCCATATAATTATCGAACATGGTCACAAGATTTCACGACAATCAGTTGAGAACTGTGACCTGTCGAGATCAGCCGGATATTACAGACATACGAAAGCATTTTAACCTCTTGACCGCCATAATACGAATGAAGTGGCGTGCTCTGTATGCCACGAATTGACAGTTTAGTACATATTTGCCATGTAATGATGACCGTGGCGTGTGAGGCATTCCATTGGCTGTCACGACTAGAAAAATGTAGCGGTCAAGAGGTTAACAGAAACTGAAACGGAGACTAAAAACTCCAGCACTGTTTCCATGCGACTAGGCGACCGTAGGAATGTCGACACTGTAATGTCTCGGACTTTACAGCGTGCAGATATGGCAACATATTAATTGGAAGTCCTCTTTCACCCAGCGTGCAATGCCCATTGTTGTCGGCGCTCGGGGTTCAGTGCGGAGGTCGCGGCGACTATTTCTTCTTGGGCTTCTTGGGGTTCCTGGAGCGCGACTTGGCCTTGCAGAGCGGGCAGATGGGCGCGTTGCGGTGGATCTGCTGGTGGCACGACAGGCACGACTTCATCGGCGGCGGCTGCTGCCTGCAACCCGCAACAACACTCAGACATACATTAGGTCGGGGACAGCCACTTTATGCATGACTGACGCAATCGCTGCCAGCTGGCAGACTCGAGATTTCATGACACAAATACACTCCTAGATCGAAAGTATATACCTCAAAATGATCCACTATTTTAATCTAGACTTGATTATTGAATCAAGTCCAAATTAAAACGGGGTATTATTTGGAGTTGATGCACTCTTGATGTAGGAGTGCGAGATGTGCGTTCATATGACTGCCACACTATGACAGCGGCACGAGGCGTAAGTCACGAAAAAGTGAATGCGTTAAAGCACTCCGCAGGCTGCTGACTTTCTATCAGCCGATAGTTTTTGCTTTGATTTTAGTTTAATATTTTTCTCCAGTTGAAATTGATAATAATAACACATTTGAAAATTCATAGCAAAGAAAAATGGGTAGTCAATCAAGGAATTGGCAATCAATTTAATGCTATTTTCGAAAAGCATGTTTTAAATTATTTTTTTTCCAGGCTTGTTTGACTATACATACAGTTCTTGTGAAGATTACATTTTTACCACCATTTAAATAATATTTAGCAAATAAATAAAAATAAAACACCACAAAAAAGTAAATAATTCAGAACTTAAATAATATTATGTGTGCTGAATGGCTATCGATAGGGAAGTAAAATAATCAAATGAGTAGTCTCATGCGACAGCACATCGATCGGCAGTTGAAACTGAAAAGCAGTTCGTCCGTAAACTGAGCCAGGAAAATTAATAAAGATGGCGTTGTTTGCTCGCGTCACATTTCTACTCCTTTAATTTTTATTTTAATGCAATAAATAAATAAATAATGCAAAATGCAATTTTAATGAATCCATGCGGTAGCGGAACCGTTGCACTGTTAAGCTGAGTGCAGACTTACGCAATGGAACATGAAAGGATCATTTCATAAGTGTGGGGCGCTCCGTGCACAATGCGCGCGCCGCACCCCTTTGTGTTCGGCGAAAAAACCGATAAGTGGCGGATCTCGGCGCGCACGAGTTGAAATGCTCTGTTCGTGCGCGTAGTGTGCGCGGTTCGTGCGCGCAAAGCGAACACAACACACTATGGGAATTGCGTGGGGCCGCGAAGCGTTTCAACCGCGTGTCCCGTGTGTTACCAAAATAGACTAATAGTACGTCCGTCAACTAAAAAATCTCAGTAACTACCACCACGCGTGATGTGGTGTGTGGTCGCAGAATTGCAAATGGTTTTAGTTTATGGACCTTATCCTTAGATTTTGGCAACACACGGGATACGGCGATTGAAACGCTTCGCGGCCTCACCCAATTCTGTTACATTGCATGTTACATTTCGTAAGTCTGTACCCAGCTTTAGCGCCAATGACAGTCGACCGGCGCCGGTTGCCTGGTGATGAATGCTCCAAATATCGTAGCTCCCACACGTACTGCCCCAATTTCCCGGCAAGCGGTGCGAGTCAAAAGGGAATCAGTCTATATTTATTAGCCTTCTTGATGCGTCGTATCATAAACAGAGCTCATTCAGCGCACAGAAGGAAACGAGAAGGAGAAGGTGCAGGCGTCAGGAGTGAAACCAAATCATAAAACAAAATCGAACCTCAGCGAGACGGTAATGAAATCTTGGTCGAGTGCAGACCTGAACGCGGGCGGCGGCGGCGGCGGCTTGCGCGGCGGCGGCGGCGCCAGGAACGGCACCCCGCGCGCCCCCAGCCCCGCGCCCGCGCCCGCCGCGCCCGCGCCCGCGCCGCCCACCGCGCCCAGCGACGGGAAGCGGCTGCACACAACACATCTACATTAACAAGGTTCCGTACCTCCGGATACAGCTCCAAACGATGAAACAGCGGAGGCGTGGCGGTGACGGTTGTAATATTCTAACTTGTATGAACGAGTTTGCTGTACGGTACCGCACAACCATTCATACAAATTAGAATATTACACCCGTCACCGCCACGCTTCCGATGTCTGTGCTTTTGAAGCTTAAAGGTCGATTAATATCTACAGACGTTGAGCGTGTCAGACACGTGCCGTATCAGACACCGACATAGTTATTTGTAATACAAGGGGGGAAAATTGTATTTTACCAGCGAGTGTTCATTTGAAACAAGAGCTATCGAAAGGACTCTATGATTGACCACGAGCGAAGCGAGTGATTCAAAAATAGAATCCTTTCGATAGTGAGTGTTTCAACACACGAGACGTAAAATAACTTTTCACCCGTGTATAACACAAAACTTTTCACCTCACTACAGCGAGGAAAGTAATTAGAAAAACATGCGAATATTTAATTGAAAAGTTTTGACTTAAGTTTTTTTTTTATTATTTCGGATGCGTTTTGTTCGCACATCGACTTACTTGGACTGTCATAACATTTTATCCGTTTTTGCAACAAGAATGAAGGTTAATGTTGAATGCTGATATTTATGAATTAAAATAAAGTTGTAAGACTGTATTTAGTGTTTTTTACTCGATGCAATTCATTAATTGTGATTTTAAAAATTCAGCACTTTTAACGTTTTACGTTTCGTTAGCTGTCAAATATCACTTAAGCTGCCCTCAAATGTCAAAACACTTTCTTCACATGTGGATAAAAAGCGATTTTCTCAATAGATGTCAAACAAACAAAAAGGGCTTTCCGAGCTAGTGAGGTGAAAAAAATATTCTTAACCTCGCATACCCGTGACTGTCGATGTCTGCGCGGCCATGTTACGATAGATATGAATTCGTTCATAGACACTGTATAGATGAATGTTATTTTGTCTGCCACGGCCGCGTCTGACGCGTTCGATGTCTGTTAGATGCGAATCAACATTTATGTATTAAAAACAGTTCGGTAAAAACTGCTGATATGTATACACTAAAATTGCAAACTTAGGTATAGGTAGGTTTTCGAAAAACATATTATCCGAACAGCAAACGCTCGCGCGTACGCGCTCGGCTATGGCTATGAAACTTTGTTTAGCAACTGCCGGCTGTCGCCTAGCAACCGCCACCGGAGATAAAAGCGCTGAAAAAAATCCCCGACCCTCTGTAATTTTTAACTTTATTTTTACTATAGCGGCCGCAGCAATACTGTTTTTCCTTAGGCTTTCAAGTTACGGTTCAAGAGATAGAGGCCAGTGACAGACGGACGCCAGACAGGCAGATAGATATCAGAGTCAGTAATAGGGTCCTGTTGGCACCTTTTGAATACGGAACACTAAAAAGACAGAAAGCGAGTTACATAACGTAGCCACACGCCTCTGCTTTCTTTCTTCGCCAGTCGGGATGCAGTGTGAGGCGCAGGTGGGTGAATCAACTTTTTCTTGCCACCCGTTGCTATTGCTATGTGTAGTATATGTAGGTAGATTGCTGATCACAGGAATGAGGGTATGTCAGTTTATTGGCAGTTGTTATTAAAGCGCCTTAGGAACAAGTCCGTCTTTTATTGCTTTCCAAGTACACAACATTTGGCGCAGTCGCGAACCTTTATATTTTGTTTATTTATCGTGCGTAAACATGTCTATCGGCAAGTTGAAAGAATTCGACCCGAATGGTGGAAAGTGGTCAATTTATTGTGAAATTGTTGAACAGTACTTCTTGGCCAATGACATCGAAGAAATTAAAAAGGTACCCATATTGTTAGCCAGTGTAGGCACGGCCACTTACGAACTTATGGTGGATCTGAGTAGCCCGAAGAAGCCCAAAGAAATGAAATATGACGAATTGATTGCGGTAGTTCAAGCGCATATTGAACCGAAACCCTCTTTCCTAGCGGAACGGTACAAGTTTCGTCTAACAAAACAAAACGAGAATGAATCGGTCACCCAGTTTGCTACAGCATTAAAACATCGCGCAACCAGCTGCGATTTTAAGACCACCTTAGACGATAACTTACGAGACCAATTCATATGCGGCCTGAAGTGCGAAGCTACCCGCCAACGGCTATTTTATGAGGAAAAAACACTCGATTTCAAGAAAGCATACAAGATAGCAACGTCCTTGGAAACTGCCGCGTTGAATGCCGCCGTTATGGAAAGGACGTCGCCCAGGACAGAAGAGCAGGCACTTCACGCGGTTCACGTGGCGTCGGGACTCGGGCGCGGCGTCGGCGGCGCGCGCTTCGGGCGACGCGGCGGCGCGGCGGCGGCGGCGGCGGCGGCCGGGCGCGGCCGGGGGGCGTGGGCGCCGCGCACAGGCCGGCCGGCTGGGGGCCCGCGAGCGGCACGCCCTTGTCCTTGCTGCGGAGATCAGGACCACGACTATGCCTCTTGCAGATTTAAGGAATACGTTTGCAAAGTGTGTCTTAAGAAAGGGCATCTAAAAAAAACCTGTCCCAATGCGCGCGATTTAAATTACACAACAAACATGAACATACTAGGAATTGAACAACAACATAACAACTCAGAGGACAGTGACAGTTGGTACGAGGATTGTGAGGAGCCAGGCGAGATCGGCGGCTCCACAGGTCTATATCACGTGGGAGTAAAGGGACGGGAGCCGGTAATAGCGGAGCTCGTTGTCGACGGGAAGAGTCTTCGTATGCATGTAGACACCGGCTCGCCGTACGCTTGTATCAGTCAGGAATTGTATAAAAACCGGTTCAGCCATCACGTAATACAGCAAGATGATGTCAAGCTACGTGGTTATGACGGTCAACCGATTGAATCCGTGGGGTTCATAAGCGTTAGAGTAGAATACCTAAAGGTCAAACGATACCTTAATTTGCACGTCATCGTTAACGGTAGTGTACCATTACTAGGTCGAGAATGGTTAAAAGCGTTGGAAATAAATATAATCGTTACGAACTCTGTGCTCACGATTGACAACAGTGATAATGATAATATCGGTCCAAGTGATAAGGCAGTGTTAGTGCGGGATCATAGTCGGTTATTCCGATCCAGCCTGGGGAGGCACGTGAGTGCGCGCGCGACGCTGCGCGTGCGGGCGGGCGCGGCGCCCGTGTTCCGGCGCGCGCGGCCGCTGCCGCTGGCGCTGCGCGCGCGCGTCGACGCCGAGCTGGAGCGCATGGAGCGCGCAGGTATCGTGACGCCGATTCCCTCCTCTGACTGGGCTTCATGTTTAGTTGTAGTCATTAAGAATGATGGTAGTCTCCGGATTTGCGGAGACTACAAATCTACTCTCAATCCAGTTTTGGAAGTAGATAAGTATCCCCTCCCTCGAGTCGAACAGTTATTTAGTAATTTAAACGGAGGGGAATTTTTTTCTAAGATCGACTTAAAAGAGGCCTACATGCAAATTGAACTAAGCGAAGAATCAAAAAAATATACTGTCGTAAACACGCACCGCGGGCTATACTCGTACAATAGATTGGTGTACGGGGTAGCATCGGCGGCTTCGATATTTCAACGTATAATTGAACAAGCAGTAGCCGGGATACCTAATGTAGCTGTTTATCAGGATGACGTTTTGATAACCGGGAAAAGTAAAACGGATCATTTAAAAAACCTAAAATCGGTCTTAACTCGACTTGAAGAAACAGGTTTTACCCTTCGTGAAAGTAAATGCACCTTCTTCGCAAAAGAAGTAAAATACTTAGGTTTCATCATCTCAAAAAATGGTGTCAAAACTGATCCCGACAAAGTCAATCCGATATTGAACGCCCCAGCACCCACAAACACGTCAGAACTTAAATCTTTTCTTGGCATGGTAAACTTTTATTCAAAATTTATTAAAGATTTCACTTATACGGTAGCTCCGATGTATCAATTGTTAAAAAAAGAGGTCATGTGGAATTGGAGTAAACCACAACAAGAGGCTTTCAAAACAGTAAAACTAGCTCTTACCGACAGCCCCGTGTTAACTCACTATAGCGAGGAACTACCGCTGATCCTTTGCTGCGACGCCAGCCAGGCAGGAGTGGGCGCGGTCATCCTACACCGCACGGCGGAGGGCGAGCGGCCCATCTCTTACGCCTCACGCGCGCTAAACGCGGCCGAACGCAACTATAGCCAAATCCATCGCGAAGCATTGTCTATAATTTTCGGGGTAAAAAAATTTCACACGTACCTCTATGGCAGGCAATTCACATTACGCACAGATCATCGCCCGCTTGTGACCATCTTTGGCTCTAAAGCAGACATCCCATCTACGGCGGCTGGGCGGCTCATCAGGTGGGCCTTATTGTTGTCAGGCTACCAGTACAATATTGAGTACGTAAAATCTGGTGACAACGTAGCAGATGGACTATCACGCTTGCCGTTACCTGTCGTCGACCAGACCGATATCAGCGATGACTGTAGTTTTGTGCAGTTCGTAGAAGATAACTTCCCAATCAGAGCGCTCGATGTGAAGAAAGCGACCGCTACTGACAAAATACTAAGCCTAGTAATACAGTACGTAAAAACAGGATGGCCAGTATCGGGTGTATCTCCAGAATTAGCCCCTTTCTACAAAAGGCGTGATGAACTTAATGTGGAAGGGGGGTGCCTGATTTGGGGGTGTCGCGTCGTGGTGCCGGCAGCGCTGCACGAAGCAGTGCTGGCCGAGGTACACGGCGGCCACCTGGGCATCGTCAAGAGCAAGGGAATCGCGCGGAGCTACGTCTGGTGGCCAAGAATTGACCTTGACATAGAGCAGCTCTGCAACTCCTGCCGTGTTTGTGCGGAGACAGCGGACATGGCCCCGCGAGTACCTATAGTGCCATGGACTCAAAGTAAGGAAGCATTTAATAGAATACATATAGACTTTTTGACGTACGACAGCAAAACTTATCTAATCGTTGTTGATAGCTTTTCAAAGTGGATAGAAGTATTCCCAATGGCTACTACAACGGCTACGGCCACGACCGACAAATTGCGAGAAGTATTTGCTCGTTTTGGTATTCCATCCAAATTAGTCTCTGACAACGGACCTCCGTTCAGTAGCGACGAGTTCGCGGTGTTTCTCAAGAAAAACGGCATAACACACATAACGTCTGCCCCTTACCACCCCCCCTCCAACGGGGAAGCCGAAAATGCAGTGCGTATTATAAAAAAATGTCTAAAAAAGGCAACTAAAGAAAATGTAAACACACATAATTTTCTACACCGATTCCTTTTAGACTATCGCAACGCCAAACACTGCACAACAGATGAGTCACCGGCAGCGCTATTACTCGGACGCCAACTAAAAACAAGACTCGACTTATTAAAAAACGGTTTATATGACGTCGTAACAAAAAAGAAACAAATCGAGGTAGCTTATGGTCCTCAAAAAGACCGGTATGTAGAAATCGGTGATATAGTATGGGCCAGAGACTTCCGTAAGGGTAATAGGTGGATAGCGGGCGTAATAAAACATAGAATAGGCAATAATAATTTTAAAGTACAGACAGAGGAGGGAGTGATTTCTCGGCACATGAATCAACTGCGTGCGCGTATCAGTTCGGCGCCGGCGGAGAGCGGCACGGGCGCGGGGCCCAGCGGCCCGGCGCCGGCGGCCACAGCAGTCAGTAGTGGAAACGCTCAGGTATCTCCCCAGGTGGCGATCGACTGCAGGTTACCGAATGATACACCTGCCAGGGCGAGTAGCCGGCCGGAGCGTGTCCGTAAGCCGGTTATACGTTACGGGTTTGAAGAAGTATACCCATAGTAAGATGTATTTACATTATGATACCTTTATAAGTTTATGTAACGATTAAGTTTAGGTAATTATGTAATTCATAGTACTCGTAATTGAGCTAATTACATTTTTAGAAGTATAAGTAACTTTAAGAAGGAGCACCACCTCCCACCCTGAGACATTGTCATCATTATCAAACATAGCACGACCAACAAAATTGTAAGTAAATAGTGCTCTAAATCTTATTGATAAAGGGGGAGGTGATGTAGTATATGTAGGTAGATTGCTGATCACAGGAATGAGGGTATGTCAGTTTATTGGCAGTTGTTATTAAAGCGCCTTAGGAACAAGTCCGTCTTTTATTGCTTTCCAAGTACACAACACTATGGTTACCCAAATTTTGTTTCTTGGAAAACCTAAGCATTTTTCTATGAAACAGTATGAAGATGTCACTTGGAGCCATAACATAACAAACAGTATCCGGCCATAAAGATTGCACATCGGTCTTTGGAAAAAGACTCGGCAAATGTCAGCTTCGTAGGGCGTTGTCGCACGCTACTTACAGGGTTATTTTTAATTCACTGACATCCTCTTAACCCTGAGTTCCTATCACTCAAACAAATGTTTTTTGTTTTACGACTTTTTAAAATGAAGCACTTTTTTCCCATACAAATACACAGAGTATCGTAAAAATAAGAGGAAATCTCAAATTTTCAAAACGTTATTACACCAAAAATATTAAGTTGTGACAAAAGTCGTAAAACAAAAAACATTTGTTTAAGTGGTACGAGTTTAGGGTTAAAAGGATGCTAGTGAATTACAAATAACCCTGTATAACAAGTAATGTGTGACAACGCTCTACGAAGCCGACATTTTGCAGTCTTGTTCCAAAGACCGATGTGCAAACTTTATGACCGGGTACTGCACTGTCGATTTGCGAACGTATTAGAAGCGGAGCGAACGCGCAGTGTGTTCGCGCAACAGATTCGCCGCGAACAGCCGAATTCCTTGCGTCTATAGGGTTGGGACACCATGATGTACAAAAACTGTAGTGGGTAAAATAGATGTTAGCTGACGCACCGTGAGTGTACAATCGGCCCAAGCTCCAGCTCGCCAGTTTCAAAACAAATTTGCTTGCAGCCGTTGATGTTCATTGGTATGGACAGATGTCTAGCCACTGCACGCAAACTGGGCCTTTAAGGTGTCAAGCTGACGTCTGGGCCGATTGTACATCATGGAGTCCCAGCCCTATAGGCGCGATGAACTCGCTGCGTGTTCGCGGTGAATCCGGTGCGCATTCGCGGAACACGCTGCGCATTCGCTCCGCTTCTAATACGTTCGCAAATCGATAGAGTGATATGGCTCCACTCCAAGTGACAAGTTTTGTACTGTTCTCCGGTCAACTGGCGACTGAGTGGGATCCCAAAACAGTTAATTGACGCCGCCGGCTTGCAGGGCGCGGGGGGCGCGGGGCGTGTGATGGCGGGGGGGGCACTCACTCTGGCGTGACGGGGCTGCCCTCCTCCTCGTGCAGCTCGGGCAGGCGCTCCAGGCCGAGGCACTGGCGCCGCAGCAGGTCCACCTCGGCCTTCAGCGGGCGGTAGTCCTCGTGCAGCCGCGACGCCGCCGACAGCTTGCGCGACATGCTCTCCTCCGTCTGCTTTATCACCGTCTCCATCTGCGCACCACACCCACCACCACGGAAACAATTAGAGACATCAACGACAAATTATACTAAGGGCCATAAGGCTGTTCTAATGGAATATAAACGCGCGTTCCTAAAACGCGCGTCGACGGCGCGTTAACAAAACGCCGTGTGCTTAGGCAATAAGATAACGATTACACGTTCGCTCTGACGTCAGTTCAATCCATCATTCTGGTTTTCTGTAATTCACAAAGGATTGACGAATGTTATTTCAAGTATTTAATTTTCATCAGTCCAGCCCTGTCTGTCAGTCCGAGATGGATGGATAAGTTTTCTGACTCGGAGTCGCTAATTTTATGTCCACAGGAGAGACCACTTTTGTTTCTTACGCTCTGTATGACATGTATGCGAATTAGCGATGAATTCTATAATCAATAGAATAATTCATTATGTCTGAATCACGCAGTAGTTTTCTAATACTATCTATACTCCCGAAAAAGACCAAATAAATGACTATAAACTTTATTCAGATCATTGTAAGGGCTAGTTAGCTCCCTACACTTTCTTGTTGTTGTTGAAGTTCGTGGAGTGCAGAGAAAGAAGCCGTAGTCAATGTATAGTTTAATCAAAGTTATAAGTTAAGTTTAGTTAGGCAATACTTTCTCTTCAGATGTCTTTCGTACGATAGTTAGTTACGCACTAATGTTTACCTTAAATTATTGTATTATATTGACTGCTGTGACGCGGTCAAAAGTAGGTCGCGTGTAAGCAAAAATGTACGGCAGTAAGACCGTACATATTCGCAACCCCGAAAATAAAGAAAATAATCTCAAGAGAAAGTAAAATTTTCAAAGTACAAAATAAATTAATCAAAGTGAAAGGCAATGTTGTCAACAGTAGCGTAGTCTTGACGGTGGCGCTTCGTTCGGCTCGTCGAGGGCTTAGCATCCTCTGGTCCCGTGATCCTTTTTTGTGGAATAGTCTGCAACTCTATGTCTTCATAGTGGGGTTTCACCGACTTGAGCGAACAATGGCTTCGAGGTTTGCGTTTGGTACAAAGTAGTGGGAAACGCCGCTTCGCAACCCAAAATATAAGGCAAAGAACCGCTATTCCTAGTAGCAGATAGGAAATAGCAAATTGATGAATGTCGATGTTGGAAAGTGGTGTGGATAGTTCATTTTCCTGCTCGCGTTGTGAAACCAATCTTCTTTCGATTTCTGTAAACTCTTCTGGTTGGCTCAGATGTACCGTAGCAGCCTTGTGGTAAGTCAAATTGACAATTCCGTTGGCAGATGTGTTCAATGTGGGCACGTTGAAGTTATAGTTTATCTTAATTTTGCTGTTGTACTGATTATGAGAATATATAGTTAGATAATTGGACTGTAGCAAACAGCCTTGAGGTAAAGTTACGATCCCGGAAGATGTTAGAGTATACGCCGTGACCTCATTTTCACATATAGTTCGCAGTGCGCAGGTGTCACAACAAATTGCAAGCCAAGTGTTTGGTGCATGCAACTCGATCCACGTGTCCTTGCATGAGGCCACTGTGACGTCACATTGAGACGTCATACGATGACTTAATAGTTTTGCTTCGCACGGGATATTATTGTTGTGTAGGTTGAACACAGGAAGGTTTTTATTGCACAAGTAGCTATCTGGCTTTTGTTGTATGCATTGTTTTAAAAGTTCTTCGGATAAGGAAATGAAAGTGTTCTTCCTGAAGTTCACAGCAATGTACTTCGATGTTGTTGCCATGATTGCTATACTTGAGTTCGTTCTGACAGGTAGTGGGATAGCTTGATGTAGAGTGAAATATTCATCTGAAGTGAGGGGTATATGAATCTCGAACATGAAGTAGTTGTCCGTCACTCGGGCCTTTATGTAGAGTAGCTTATAAAAGTCTTTCACTTCTTCGCTTATGTTCTCTACTGGCAATGACAAAGTTCTGGGAAGTTTACCGGAAATGTCAGTTAATTGCCTGACCAGGTTGACTGGCGTTACCAGGTGCACGTCCATATGACCCTTATACACGTCCGTAAGAGTGTTGAATAGCATCTCTTGAACACTTTTGAGGTTGTTTAGTAATAAATGTGCCGCTAGGGATGCTGAATTAAAGAAGCTAGTTGCCATCGCTATTTCTAATTCAGATTGCACCTTTGCGATGTTAGCGTCAGTCTGTTTCATAAAGTTTTCCATTGTAATAAATTGTTGTTTGATGTTTTCTTCGGATTTTTTCAAAACAGTGTTCTCAAGTTCCACGATCGATGTTTGATTTTTGATTAGTTGAAGTAGGTATTTTTCGTTGTTTTGAACAGCCTTTATGTCATTTTGGTATTTATCAGCAAATCTTTGGTCTAAGATACCAAATAGACTGTTGGTTATGTAGCCAACTCCATCGATTAGCCCACGTTTCCTCCGGTTAGACAAATGTTTGTGTGGAGCAAGTAGTATGGTGTTATAATAGCTCAGAAGATCCATCTCGTGATATAGCTGATCCAATGTAGTTTGGCAGTATCTAGGGTCAGTTTTTTGACACAAATCTTTCACCCCCTGTAAGTATGTTTGTATACGTCGAACACCTTCCCAGTAATTAGTTAAGTTATAGTACATTAAGAGCGTCCACTCGTCATGTATTATTTGTATGTTTCCCATTGCGTCATAGTAGATCGGGCGTTCGCGTTCAATGTTTGTAATTTGAGCCACTGTAGGCTCGTCGGCACGTGACTCTGACATCACGGCGCACATTGTTATGAAAGTTGTAAACAATGTAAAGGCACGAGACAAGTTCTTTTTGCTTCTTTTTTCAGTTCTTGCAGTTGGAGATGTTATCTTCGAAACAGGTTGGTTTAAGTCTTTATTTTCCTCGTTCTTTTCTATCTTGACTTCGTTTTCAATTGGAAGGGGTGATAGTTTTACAATTGGACGTTTTATTGTACCAGTTTGTGTTTTAATGGTTGTTACTCGAACATAGCCATCGGCGCCAGGATGAAGTTGTAGTACGCGTCCCATGGCCCACTTTCCTGGTGGTAAGTTGTTGTCTTTGACTAGAACAATATCACCCTCTTTAATGTTTGGCTGGGGTTTGTTCCACTTGCTCCTTATTTGTAGTTGAGACAGATATTCGTTGGACCAGTTCTTCCAGAATTGTTGGAACATGTGCTCCGTAAGTTGCCATCGGCGGCGTAAGTCAATCGTTGCGACATCACTGTAGTCTGATAGTGGCAATGCCATAGTAGGGGTCCCGGTTAAGAAGTGGCCAGGTGTCAGGTAGTTGTAAAATTCGCCAGGATCTTCCGTGAGCGGGCACAGTGGCCGGGAGTTCATGCAGGCTTCGATTTTTGCTAGTAAAGTTCCAAATTCCTCATAAGTTAGCTTTTGACTTCCGAGTACACGTCGGAGATGATGCTTAAGAGATTTCACAGAACTTTCCCACGCCCCTCCAGCGCTCGGCCATGCAGGAACGTTGAAGTGCCATTCGACTTCCAGTTTTCCGATCTCTTCAAAGAAATTCGGTGATAATATATTTTTAAATTCTTCGAATTCCCTCCGTAAAGTCCTTGACGCCCCCACAAAGTTGGTGCCACAATCGGAATACATATGTTTTGGCGTGCCTTTTCGTGCGCAAAACCTCTGAAAGGCAGCGATAAAGGTTTCAGTGCTTAGGTCTGAAACGAGTTCAATATGTACGGCTTTGGTTGCCATACATATAAAAATAGCTATGTAGCCTTTGGATGTTTTCACTCCTCTTCCTTTGTTAAGTTTTATCTCGACATGGCCGGTAAAGTCAACTCCTGTGTGGCTAAACGGCCTGGAGGGGGTGACTCTTTGCCTCGGTAGATCACCCATCAGTTGATAGTTATTAGTTATTTTGTATCGATGACACGGAACGCAGTGTAGCAGTCGCGATTTCACTGCTTTGTTGCCCCCAATTATCCAGTATCGCTCTCTGAGGTGGGCTAACGTCAGACGAGCTCCTCCGTGAAGTGTTGATTTGTGCGCGTGCTCGATGACAAGTTGAGTTAAACGTCCATTGCGTGGTAAGATTATTGGGTTTTTCATTTTCAGTGGCAGGTTTGAGTTGGTAAGGCGGCCGCCAACCCTTAATATTCCCTTTTCATCTATGTAAGGGTTAAGTTTAAACATGCTTGATTTGTTAGTTAAATTTTCTTTCTTCAAAAGTTGTTTATATTCGTGCTCAAACTCTGTTTGTTGCGCGTATTTAATAATTAGTTCAGTTGACGCGGCTAACTCGCTTGTTGTTAGGTAAGTGGTGTCGAATTTCTTACTATTGCGGGCGCGTGCACTAAACCGCTTAGCCCATGCGGTGATTCTTATCACCTTAGTTAACGAACTGTATTTAAATAATAATTCATTTGTTAAGTGTTTGTTATGATTTTTTGCTGCTATTTTCGCTTCTTGAAGTTCGCCTTGTTTTGTTGTAAATAGACAAGTTATTGGCTTCGGCTCTGCTTGACATCTAAACGTCTTGAGAAATTCTGGGCCTTCCCACCAAAGCTTTAGTTTAATAAGCTTTCCTGGATAAAGCCCTCTAGTGGCACAATCAGCTGAGTTCTGCTCCGATTTAACATAGTGCCACTGTTCGGCGGGTATTATTTGTTTTATTCTCGTGACTCGGTTGGCTACATATTGTTCCCATTTAGATGTATCTCCTTGTAGCCATGCTAGAACGACTTGTGAGTCACTCCATGCCTGGACCTTTATTTCGTGGCCCATTAGTGCCTTTTTTGTCTTGTCGATGAGTTGTGACAGCAATGAGGCAGCTGAAAGTTCCAGTCTTGGAAGCGAAGTTTTTTGAGTTAGCGGCGCAACCCTAGTTTTTGCTGCGAGTAGGGTGATAGTAAATTTTCCTTGCTCGATCGGTGCTCGACTGTATATGACACAAGAAAATGCCTTCTCGCTTGCGTCACAGAATCCGAATAGTTCAATGACCTTGTCAGTAACACCAATCCAACGATTCAATTTGATGTTCTTTAAGTCTGGCAGTTCAGTTTTAAGTTTTATCCAGTCATTTTGAATGTCGACAGGTAGGACGTCATCCCATCCAAGTTTGCTGACCCAGACCCTTTGAAATAATAGTTTTGCTGTTACGGTCACGGGAGCCAGCCAGCCCAGCGGGTCGTAAAGTTTTGAGATCTCCGACAGTAATGTTCTTTTAGTGAGTGCAGTTCGTTTCGTGAGGTCCAAGTTCCAGTTCAACACGAATGTGTCCGTGTTTTGATTCCATCCAAGGCCAAGTGTTTTAGTAGATTCTTCGTGCTTGAAGTCGAATACTTTTCCAGTTGATATTTGATCTTTTCTTAAGTTTTCTTGAAGAGTTGGGTGATTAGTGGACCACTTTCTTAAATTCATACCGCCGCCCTTTAGTAAGTTGATGAGTGCTAGTTGTAGTTCTTTGGCTGCTTCCAGGGAGTTATGACCGCTAACTAGGTCATCTACATAAAACTCGTTCTGTATTACTTTTGCAGCAGCGGGGTATTTATGTTCGTCATCCATGGCTAACTGCTTTAAAGTTCGCATTGCTAACCAGGGTGCGCACTTAGTCCCGTAAGTTACCGTGCAGAGTTGATATTCCTGTATGCGTTCGTTTGGAGAGTTACGCCATACAATTTTTTGAAGTGGCTGTTGTTCTTCAGATATCCAAATACAGCGGAACATCTTTTCTATATCTGCCGTAAAGGCATATTTATAAGTTCTCCATTTCAGGATTAGCGCCTGGATGTCCTTTTGTAGTTTAGGACCCTTTTCTTGCAGACTGTTCAAACTGAGGCCGTTACTTGATTTTTGTGAGGCGTTGAATACGACTCTTAGTTGTGTAGTTTCAGCGTTCTCTCGTAGAACACCATGATGAGGCATAAAGTTTTCGAGCTGTACAGTTGGGGTCGAAAGCTTCATATGACCAAGATCGACGTATTCTTTTATGAATTCTTTGTACATCTTGGCGAGTTTAGCTTGCCTTTGCAGCTTCTTCTCGAGTTGTAAGAATTGCGAGATGGCTATAGATTTCGAGTGACCTATTTTTTCTTCATAGTCGGAACAAAACGGCATTTTTACAATATATCTTCCATCAGAGCCTCGTTGAACAGTCTTGCTGTAAAAGTCTTCGCATTGATCTTCCTTGCTAATGTCTTCATTGTCTTGCGCGATATCTTCAGTCTCCCAAAACTTAGTTATTTCGTCCAGATTGATCAAAGTTACGTGACAGTTAAAAGTTTTCAATTTCCCACACAAGATCCATCCCAGATGAGTTTGTTGAGCGATGGGAGCTTGCATGGGTCCTTTAAGGACTCCGTCCTGGATAATCTTAGCGTATACTTCCGCTCCCAGTAGGAGGTCTACGGAGCGGGACATGTTGTAATCAGGATCGGCAAGTTTCAAGTTTTGTAAATGCGGCCAATTTTCCTTTTTAAATGTAGAGTTAGGTAGATTGTTTGTTAGTTTGTTCATAATAAATGCTTGAAGTTCGAAAGTATAATCTGAATATAACGATTTGCAGGACAGTTGTAGACGGCCTTTGCAGTCCTTGGATGATTCTCCTATTCCGGAGATGGTAGCGTAAAGTTTTCTTCTCGGCAGTCTGAGCAGTTGAGCAGCGTTTTCAGTAATTAAGTTTACTTGCGAGCCTTGATCCAGAAGGGCCCGCAATGTAACGTAAGTTCCGTCGACTGATTGGACCTTCAGCTGAACAGTAGTTAAGAGGATCTCCATTTCGTCAGATGACAAGTGATTAGCAGCTGGAGGCTGAGTTGAAGACGTTGAAGTGGACGGACGTTGACCCGATAAGTTATTTTTAACTTTATAAAAATGCGACATTGTTTTCTTCACTGGATTATGCAACAGTGTATGATGCCTCATATTTATTTATTTATTTATTTATTTAGACATGCCAACAGTACACAAACAAAACATTTCAAATCAAGAATTACAAGTTTTGGCTCCCGTTCATGCACCAATAACAGGCATGCGACAGCATTAATCATGTTCCGGGACGTACACTACAAATATAAATACCTATAATAGATCATACAATATAAACATAACAACATTAATTAAAATACACAAGAAAAGTAAAAAAAAAAAAAAAAACGCTAATTATCAGAGGGTGTGCAATGGATCCAGCATCCTACGCCTAACTGAACGTACAGAGTCCTGAAAGATGTCAAATTTGAAGTGATTTGCTAAGTCTAAGTCGTTGAAAGATTTTTGAATACGATAAAGTGGAAGGGATCTACCAAGCTTCGTCCTGGTGCCTCCCGGGCGAAATGTAGTTCGACGACAAGTCCGTGTGTTGGTTTTAGGCACTGTGAAATTAATCCGTCGTAACAAGTGGGTATCAGTAACTGTCCTATTAATTATTTTATGTAAAAATGCAATGTCAAGAAAGGATCGCCTGTCAAGAAGAGAGTTCATTTTAAAGAACTCAAGCCTTTCTTCATAACTAGCGTGTCGATTTATGCCCCTACCCTGAGCCTTAAATACCAGAAACCTAGTAAATGACCGTTGTACCCTCTCCAAGCGATTTATGTGAACCCGATACAAAGGATTCCAAACCTGACTGCAATATTCCAAACGCGAGCGAACTAGAGAATTAAAGAGTGCCTGAAATGTTTTTATTTGCCTAAAATTACGGCCTATGCGCTTTATAAAGCCTAGCATTTTGTTACTTTCTCGTATCACTGAATCAAAATGATCAATAAAGCTAAGTTTGGAGTCCAGGTAAACACCTAGGTCCCTCACGCAACCCACCTCACGAAGAACGACACTATCCAGGTAATATTTAGTAACTATCGGAAGTCTCTTTCGTGTAAATGTAATGTATAGACATTTCTCAGCATTGAGACTCATGTTGTTAACGAGGCACCAGGATTTAACAGCATCAAGATCTTTCTGCAGGAGTGCAGCATCGGCAGTTGAAGAAATAGTTTTATACAATTTTAAATCGTCAGCGTATAATAGGCATTTGCTATGCTTTATGGACTCAACTAAATCATTAATAAACATCACAAATAGCAAAGGACCGAGATGCGACCCCTGCGGAACACCAGATGTGGCCAGATAAGGCTCGGAAAAATACCCATCCTTTACCACACGCGACCGTCGGTCTGATAAGTATGATTTAAGCCAGCTCCACAATTCACCTGTCACATTAAACTGATCATGGAGTTTATCTAAAAGGATTCCGTGATCGACCTTGTCAAACGCACTGCTAAAATCCGTGTAAACGGCGTCCGTTTGGCCACCACCATCAATCGACTCGCCAACATCACTAACGTAATGTAACAGATTTGTTGAAGTGGATTTGGAAGCCACAAAACCATGCTGAAAGGGGGAAATACAATCTTTGACATGCCATGCAAGACTCCTACAGATAATACATTCAAAAATTTTAGAAAATATTGACAACAGTGATATTGGTCTGTAATTAGATATATGTGTTTTATCGCCCTTTTTGTATATCGGAACAACGTTTGACTCCTTCCAATAAGTAGGGAATGTTGATAATCTTAGTGATTCATTAAAAATTATGGTCAAAGGAGCTGAGATGTATTTGCCACACCTCTTAATAAAAAGAGGTGGAATACCATCCGGGCCCGGCCCCTTGCTGACATCCAGGGACTTAAGAGCTTTCAGGATTTCGGATTCGCCAACATAAAGGGAAGAAAGAGTCCTGTTTGCGTCCATGCCAAAGATCAAACGATTGGATGCTTTTGGACCACCCGGAGACTGATCCCGTTTTAAGAATGTCGAGGAAAAGTGAGATGCAAACAAGTTACAGATATCCTCATCAGTGCTAGCAGTCACATTTCCAAGGGTCATGCTCGAGGGAATAGAGGCGTTGCCGTTATTAACCTTCCTTGAATCCTTAACGAATGACCAGAATTTCTTAGGATTATTTTGCAAGTTATCCTCTACTGACGACATATAGGACCTGTAATCTTTTTTAATTTTTGCTTTAACTCTACTGCGTAATAGATCAAATTCTATGAGAGTAAGTGGATTTTTTGTATTCTTATATTTTTTACGTAATTTATCTTTTTCTCTCAACATATTAATCAGCGCGGGGGTATACCACGACGGATACAAGTAATTACGACGCTTAGATTTAGGTACAGTTGCCTCTATAACTGCTCTCAAATTGTCATAAAATGCTGAAACCATGCCATCCACCGTACTACAAGAATATAATATCGAATTCCAATCAATGGCACGCAATCTTTGATTAACAACAGTATAATCAGCCTTTCTATAATTAAGAGTACCAAATTGTTTCGACGTATTTTTTTTACATGGCTGTTTATCATTATAAATACAAACTTCAAGAGCTGGATGGTGAACGTCTAACTTGCAAAGAGCATCAGGGGATTGACAAACAGTTGGACCCACAAAATTACTCAACACCAGGTCAAGGATCCTGGAGTTACCATTAAGCACAGGATTTAACTGGAACATACCATTAAGCGACATGAAATCAAACAAAACATGTGCTGCAGGAGAATTACATTGTGAAGGATTTAAAAAATAACCACTGTCATCGCGCGACCATTGAATTGCACCCAGATTAAAATCACCAATAATCATAATCTTATCATCACAAGATCCCAGTTTATCGCTCAATCCATCAAAAAATTGTTCGTACTTGGCTGGGGTGGAATTAGGTGGTATATAAGTGGTGCCTATTTTAAAGCTTAATTTCGAGTGTACATCGCGTACCGCAACCCAAACTTCTTCGCCTTCACCCTCCCAGCTGGTCAATCTTGATGACGATAATCGCCTTGAGACGGCTATGAGACAGCCACCACCATCCCTTTTGCCGGAAATGTTAAACTGTCTGTCACAGCGATAAATACAGTATCTAGGATCCAGCAGTTCTGCATCCTCAATTCCATCGTGCAGCCATGTTTCAGTTGCAACAATTATATCATAATTTGAGATAAGGGAAGCCAGTCGCAGCTCACACAGCTTAGTACGAAGTCCTCTCACATTTTGATAATAGACAGTGAACGCGATATATATACATCAATGGACAAAATTATTCACTACGGCTGTCATCTCACAGATGTTGAATGTCAGCCATATTCTTAATGTGAATACTCTTTGCGTTATCATGTTTGCGAACAAAGATTCTGCCATTACGGGTGTACACTTTATTATAAGACTTCTCCCGTGCCGCGATTCTAGCCGCAGCGTGCAACTGCTTAGCCGCTGGAGAAAGGTGTTCCGAGATGTAGATCGGCGACTGGTCCCCACTAACACCAATACCAAGAAGACTTGTATTTAATTTCTCTCTAGGGTTAGCCTTGTTAAATTTTATGACCGACGCAAGAAGACTATCCCGCTTTGAAACCGAGTGAAACTTAACAATAACTGCCCTGGGTCTCGGTTTAGACGAGTCAATCTTAGCGACTCTTTTGCACATATGTATATCGGACTCCTGCACAGGGCACAAGACAATTTTGCCGATTTGAGACACAGTATCAATTAAGTTTTCATTAGAATGTTCAGGTAGACACGAAATCTCGAGGTTGCATTCACGAGAATGTTGCTCCAACAGAGTCAATCTCGTTGACAAATTAGTAACAGTGGATCGGAGATCGTGATTCTCCTTCTTCAGAAATGATATTTCGTTGCTCACCGTAACGACTTTAGCGTTTAGCTCGTCGTACTTTTCACTTAAGAACGCTATAGTCTTTAGAATTTCATCACTTGACGCCTTAAGAGGTTTTATTTCAGCGTTCAGTAATGCTCGGAAGTTGGCTGTGAGTTTTGCCTCCAGCGCGTTGCACCAGGCCGGTGGTACAGACGGGTCGGTGTTACTAACCTTATCATCTTTATTTTTGTTACGGGCTGCCACACTGGTGTCATTATCAATCTTACGACAAGGAGTATTTGAGTTGTCCCCACCTTTAGGTTTCGAGCATTTGCAGGCAGGGCAAACCCATGATTTCTTGGCTGACACTGACATTTTCTTAAAAGATTGTGTCGAAATTCCTACGCAGCTATATTTGTAGCTACTAGAACAGCTTACGGATGAGCAATTCAGCGCGTTACTCACGGTTAGTTCCTCAGCACAACATTCACACCGACTTTGCGACGATGGGCCTCCGCCAGGGTCTGACATGATTATAATTTTTTATTTTTTGTTATGTCGTATTTTCAATCAAATATATGTAGCACCTCGGTACCACGAGACCGATACACCCAGCGACCAACAGGAAAAACGGCCGCGCGAACTAGGCGCGCACGATGGCTAACGATACGAGCCGGTGCCTTGGTACGGGGGAGATTGATAACAGCGGCCGCTACTGCGCGAGGCGATGATTATTTCCGCAGCTCGGTGGGTAGATGTTCCAAAATTATCGATTCACTTTTTGTTTACACTCATATAATTAACTGGAGTGAAGGTTTATCTTTCCACTTTTTGATTTCAAATAAAGGAAACTTAAAGCACAAATGAAAGGTACGTAAAACACTAAGAATAAACTGCGTATAATATTTTAGAACTTAATATAAACACGGAGTGATGGCAAAAGTGTATTTCGTCCCGAGAGCGCGGGTATATATATTGCACTCTTTGCAAGTTTTTATCGACTTGCATTCGCTGTTGCCATGACTGTATAAACAGTTTTTGCAGACGCGCAGTTTTGCAATAGTTATGTTTCTTTGCGTTGGGTCCAGGTCGATGAACTTCGGACATTGCATCAACACGTGATTCCCGTCGCATAGAGTGCAATTCCCATATACCGCGTGACAAATCTTTAGCGATGCTCCTCTGAAGTTTGAGTATTGTTTGTTAACTGGCCTGGTAAAAGTAGTTGGTTTCGTGTAGCTAACGTTTTCTTTTTTGGGATGTCTCATAGTTTCAAACGCCATAAACTTGCTCTCCAAAAATGATAAGAAATCACTTAAGATCGGTAGATCTCGGTGATTCTGAAGTTCCCTCATATAATCGTTGTAAGTAGTTGTGTCAAGTTTCTGCGACATGAGGTGTACGATGATTGGGTCCCAAGAAGTGGTTTCAACGCCGATGTTTGCTAGCCCGTTTAAGCACTCAGTAATAACGTCATGCATCTTCTTGAGATTGTAGGCATCTGGCTGTTGTAAGAGTGGTAAGTTGAGCATGGTGTTTGCGTATGACGTAAACTGGAGACGCCTATTGTCATAACGCTGGTTTAAAATTTGCCAGCAGGAGCTGTAGTTATCCGCGCTGATAGTGAGATGCTGCACCAATCTTTCAGCTTCACCACGCAGTTTAGTTTTCAAATGCTGCATCTTCTGTGCTGTATTAATTGACGGATTGTTATGGATGGTTTCAACGAAAAGATCCTTGAATGAGATCCACTGGGTGTAATTCCCTGAAAATTCAGGAACTTCGACTCTGGGTGCCGAATGTTGATAGTGAGCACTTGACCAAATCTTCTTGTTTAAGTTACGCTTTAGTTCGTCGTATTTGTCTTCAGTGTTGATAAACATGCTATAGTACGTATCATTAGACCCTTTAAAATGAGCGTCTAATTCCCAGTGGACCTTGTCGATGGAGTCCCACTTCGCCTTCAAGATGTTAAGGTGATCTTCCAACTCCCATTTCTCACTTGTAGCATGAATTACTATTTTTGACATAGCGCGGTCTATAGCTTTAAAGTTACGTTCTTGTTTTCCCAGCAGAGCTTTGATGCCGTCGTCAGCTCTATCATCTATGGTGTCCGCCAAGTTAAATTGAACGTTACAATCCTGTTCAGAAAAGTAACGTAACATGTTCAGCATATCCGCTTTAGTTGACTCGTACAACGCCTTTGTTTTGTCATAGACGTTTTCCGTGAAGTATTGCTGAGTTCTGTCGCCAGATTCATGCACAAGGATTTTATGACGATTCTCAAAATCTTCCCAATATTCGCCGAGAGATGCAAGCCGCGTGTTTAAATAGTCTTGAGTTTTTCTCGACGAACTGTCCTTTCTATAGTTCGTACATAAAGTATTGATGTTATTAAAGCAACCTTGCTGTTTCTGGAGGTCGCTCATGTTGACTGGATCGTCTTCAGTTAGTTAAGTTGGTTAGTTAGTAGTAGTTCTTGATATCCGCCTCGTAGTTCACGATGACGAATGAGTTCTTCAGCTGGTTCGTTGTATGGCACCTAGTACAGTTGCTCACTGTAAACGATATATGCGTCGTCTCAATTCAACCGGTGGAACCCGCTTGTGGGAAGCCAGTCAAACCGATACGCTACCGCAACAGAAAAACAAACTGTATAAATACCGGGATGCTCGAAGGACCATTAAATGTAAGGGCTAGTTAGCTCCCTACACTTTCTTGTTGTTGTTGAAGTTCGTGGAGTGCAGAGAAAGAAGCCGTAGTCAATGTATAGTTTAATCAAAGTTATAAGTTAAGTTTAGTTAGGCAATACTTTCTCTTCAGATGTCTTTCGTACGATAGTTAGTTACGCACTAATGTTTACCTTAAATTATTGTATTATATTGACTGCTGTGACGCGGTCAAAAGTAGGTCGCGTGTAAGCAAAAATGTACGGCAGTAAGACCGTACAATCATTATGAAACGCCCATTCATACAACAAAGAGCTATTCACGAAACTTGGTCCAGTTGGATTGAATTAGCCCGCTACACTGACAGCCAAAACAAACAGTCGGTGGCTACAGCGGCGGGCACGCTGGAAACGGACGCACAAATAAACATGTGAGTTTTCTCCTAGTGCTCCCGATCTATATGTAAACAAACGATTGCTAATGGATCTCAACCTTTATTATTAATAAAATATTACAGACTGTGGCATTGATTCTGAAAAGATAATTCATTGAGAGCTTTATACCTCACTGGCGATTTGCGTACATATTAGAAGCGGAAGCGCAATGGATTCGCCGCGAACGCGCAACGTAATTAGACAAGTATTTACTTAATTAGGGTAACCTATCGATGTTTAGAAACTCCTTTACTCCAATTTCATTTATCCGAAAACTTATCACCGACTTTTTAAAATCCATGTTTTGTTTTTCCACAACTTCACAATTCCTCAGATTCATTTAATCACAGTGTTATTTGCCAACAAATTTAAAATCCCGAAAAACAATATTCATTTTTTCTATTTGCCAACTTAATCATTTGCCATCTTTTCATAATCTAAATGTAACGAAAAGCCGAAAGTATGTTTTTATTACCTACCTTACCTAACATTAGATTAAAACAACATTGGCTAATTTTCAGCGAGCGAGCAAGACGGTACGGAGCGGAAGCGACTCGGATAGATTAGGTTCAAAGGCTAATGCGGGAGCGTAGCGGAGCGAAGCTCCCGCATTAGCCTTTGGTGTTAGTTATTTTTTTTATAACCACCTACAAAACCCCCTACCCACATAGCAAATTCAATAAAATATTTGGGAAACATTAAACAACGAAATGAATATTACGCTTCACACATAATTGTATGGTCGCCTTTTGTACCCCTGACCTTTGAGGGATAATGATTTTGCGGAATAAATATATATTTGGCAAATGAAAAAATGGATTTTAAAGCATTCGGCAAAAGAAAATATGGTAAATAAAATTTTGGACAAACAATAATTTGGAAAATGAAAAAAGGAGTTTCGTTTACGGAATTTTAATATTCGGAAATGAGCTTTTCGAGAATATGACAGGTAACCCTTAATTAGTCTGAAATGACGTACCTACTAACTTTTTTGCAAGTTTTAAAACCAAAAGTTATAAATATCTCCCTAGGGAGGAAAAATTATCCGTAAATCCATAACTCCCGTAACAACAATTTAGTTAGGTCATTGTCCTTTAGTATACAGGCACACGAAAAAAGTGACAATCTGTATTAGCTGTAGCCATTATTTTTTTTAAATTTAAGTATTCAAAGACAAAATAAGTAATTTTATTTTTTGCGTTTCTTTTCTTGCACTGTGATGAAAATGATTGTGTGTACCACGGGCAGTAAGGGGATTATAAACTCGAGTCATTAACAGCCCTACTCCGTCTTCGGCGTCGGGCTTCTAATAGACTCACGTTGGTAATCCCCTTCTTACAGCCTTTAATCCACAATGTAATGTATGTACTATATGCTTACGCTTGTATTGCTGCAGTTGGCGGCCCTCCGCGTCGCCCGACCGCTCTCCGTCAGGAATTCAGGATGCTGCGCTCTATACTCACCGCATTGATGTCCGCGTGTATCTGGCGCAGCTCCTCGACGTGGCTCATCTTCTCCTGCTGCAGCAGTTCCATCTCGCGCTTGTACTGCTGCAGGCAGCGGCCCTCCGCGTCGCCCGACCGCACCTCTGTCAGAATGCTGCGCTTCAAGCGCTCCAGGGTTATCGTCTTATTCCTGCAACACAATCAACTTGTCACTTCCCGTGCTTGTAAAGTTTGTATTCAGATCAGAGCTGCATAAAATTACTTTTTTATGCCTTAGTGCATCAAGGCGAGTAAGCGCAAACAGCCATGAACAATAGAAATTTAAAAAGTATGAGTTTCTTGTTATTTTTTTTTATAATTGGTGTTTTATAATACGAAATTAATATAACTAGGCAAATCTAACACATTATTATAAATATTGCAATGCATGAAAAATTCAAGCTTATAAATGAACATTTATTTCCAATGTTGCTGTTTCCTCGCAATCAAAGTGAAAAGCAGAGTGTAAAATCAACCTCAAACCCATTTTACCCTCGACATGTCTATCAACCCATGACGTAACGGCTCAAGTGGCTATACAAATGTTTCAGGTAAAGTGGCTTATTTTATGCTCTTGTTGTACAATCTACTATTGTTGCACTTATTGAAAAAGTTTAATTAATCTATGTTTACATCATAAACATCAAGTTTTTCAACCAAAGAACAGAACTGCTCTGCAATTTCAGACTAACTCTCGCTGTCTCTATCTCTCAATTTATTTATCACTCGCATTTGTATAGCAGCGGAATGAAAAGGTTTGTCAATTTTTGACCTTAACTCATTGAAATAAGAATCGAAACATGATATTTTCATTCCATCACTGTGCATTGCAAAGTTTTTTATCATACCTCATGCATATTGTTTTAAACTTTCATAATTCTCACTCTTATGAGTACCACTCAAAGGGAGTAAAACCCACGAGAAGATGTCAACAAAATTACAAAATATATATTATAATAGATAGTTCCATAGCAATGTCTTTCAAGCAACTAGAAGAATATCAAAATAGAATTATTCTGAGATTAGAGGTGGTGTTTGTGAAAACAAATTGCACCTCGATCGGTCTCGTATATGGAATGGAAAAAATGAAATCAGCCGCTTTCAAATGCATCATAAAAAATCGAAATATAGATGGTAATAATGTAAACAACAATAACATTTGCGGTACCTACATTGCCGGTGGCGATGCCTTATCCGCGGCCTCGGTAGTTTACACTTGAAAGTGGTAAGGGCGCACGGATCGGTATTTAATTTGAGGATTTACAGGTTTACTGAACAATAATCGGTGTCAAGTGTTTATTGATCGAGTCCACAGGTGCGAACTTATCTCATAAAAATGACAATAAGACAATACCTGATCTCTTTCATGGCTTCTAACTTGTGATATATTTCACGTTCGTTTTCAGCGGTCATTTCTTATTCAACTTGTAGTAAAAAAAACTAGCCGCAGGCTAAAATATTATAAAAATTATAACGCACAAAGCGAAAAGAATTCGACTCCGCGCACATGAGATTAACTAGTGATGTCCTTATTCGTTTAATTTTTCATTCATTCAAGTTTCTACGGACATACCGATACCGATACCAATATCCATTTAGATGTTTAATAAAAAAAAAACAAAGAATTAGCAATTCATATAATGGAATATTTATTTTATAAATTAAATCTTTATTTAATTACATTACAACTAGAGAATATAATAATACCGTTATCGATGTGATGATAGTATGATAATATGACTCGAACCTTGCTCTAACACAGTAATTCAATGACTCGAACTGTCTTGAAACATTGCCAACTTACACAGAAGAAAACCCAGAAATTTAAATTAAACTTCAAATACAAAATAAGCGTGCACTGTTTTGGTGACCACTAGACGTCAGTGACTCTTTGTATTTAATTTAATTTGTTGATTATTGGTAATTTGGAGTCTGCATGTGAGATATGTGTCATCTAATTAAAATGTAAAAAAAGTAACATTTGTATTTTACAAAAAAAATCTTCGTGCATTCCTACAAATCAACGGGAACTATTCCGTGGCAACACTACCATCACACAAAATGAAATGAAAATGGCCGACTGACTAGCGAAGCGGCTTGCTGTCAAAATATTAAAAATAAATTATAACGCGCTAGAGGTAGTTTTATGTAATTAGACAATTCAAATACAACAATATATCGTATCGACCGGATGAATTCAGTTATCTTTTTCTCGAATGCTACAAAATTGGACTCGCAAAGGTCATTTACACCTTTGCCAACTCGCTTCGTGTCCGCGTTCTGAGGCGCCAGAAGACGAGGAACCAGTATCGGAGAGCCGGCCGCCGGAATGAGCGACGAGGGCAGCGACGGTTCTCCGCCGCCGGCGCGGCCGCTGCGGCGCATCAAGAAAGTGATGGTGTTGTCGTCCGCCTCGGAGTCGGACAGCGACGACAGCGGCGGGCCGACGCGGACGCGCAAACGGCGCCTGCGGGTGAGCCAGGCTCCGGCGTCGCACAACATCTCCCCGCTTCGCAGTGTAGTGACCGAGTGCGTGTTGCAGGTGATGAGCGACTCGGACGGCGGCGCCAGCAGCGGCAGCTCGGTGGGCGCGCGCCGGCGCCGCGCGCTGCCCCAACTGCGCGACTCGGACGTCGACAGCGACTCGTCGGGCCGCTCCACCGCGCCCGCCCTCGCCAAGCCGGCCTCCGGCTTCGCCTCAGACAGCTCGGAAGGAAACTCTGATAAATGCTCCATCTGCCTCCTGAGGTTCACAGACCAGGAGGTCGGCACGCCGCAGAGTTGTGAGCACATATTCTGCCTGGACTGTATCACGGAGTGGTCCAGGAATGTGAACACCTGTCCGGTGGACCGTATGACGTTTGACTCAATCGTGGTGCGCACATGCGCTGGCGGCCGTGTGCTGCGCTCTGAACCCGTGCAGGTAGTGGAGCGCCGCCCCTCCGTCGAGATGTTTCTTATTGAGGACCCTACAATCTGTGAGGTAATGACTACTAATTTGTAATATTATCTAATTAGATTTTTTGTTTCAAGAGTATTATATCAACTACGTATCCACAACCTGTCTGAACTGAGCAGAAACCGGTAGTGCTTTTCTACAGCAGATGAGATAAATTAAAAAAAAATAATTCCAAAAATGCCATAATATTGCACTATTATTTGATTTAAATTTGTTGTTGTCTTCAAATACAGGGTGGAAAGTTGAGATGGGCAGCTACTAGATCCCTTGCTGCTACGCAATCACAGATTTACAGATTCACAGATTTTTGATAAAATGTACAGTCAGGGTGAAAATCAACTTTGACGTTTTGAAAATTTGACTTTTTTTTTTAATGCCAATAGGTCCCATTTCTATCAAGGATTAAAACACTCTTTGAGACCAACTGAGGTTAGAGCACTAGAACACCCACAAATCAAAGAAAACTTTTTCCATACAGTTTGTAGGGAAATTTGCAAAGTGAAACTTTTGCATGTTGTTTTTTTACTAATATGAATCCTATATGGTCCTATATGAATTATACATGTATGCTTAAAGAAAATTAAACAATATGTAGACAACTAAAAACTGAATGTTTTAACTAAAGTTAGGGTCTTCAATTCAATTTTAGGTGCAAGTCCGCCTAAAAGAATGAAGACTAGTTTTGTTTTTTTTTACAATTATACCGATTTTTCTAATTTCTAATGTCCTAATTGTAGTTGTATACAATTTAATGATCTTTAAACTAAAGAAAATTTCTCATTGTTATTAATTACCCTACAAACTGTATGGAAAAAGTTTTCTTTGATTTGTGGGTGTTCTAGTACTCTAACCTCAGTTGGTCTCAAAGAGTGTTTTAATCCTTGATAGAAATGGGACCGATTGGCATCAAAAAAAAAGTTAAATCTATTGATTTTTTCGCTGACTGTACCTCTTTTATCAAAAATCTGTGAATGTTGATTGTCATCACTCAAAAAGTTAGTAAAGGTCTCCTAAGTGCATTTACGCGTAGCAGCAAGGTATCTAGTAGCTGCCCTTGCTGTCCCATCTCAACTTTCCACCCTGTATATTTATTTATTACTTTGACTTTAAAGACTGGTGTGACTGAAAAGGCCAGTTGGGTTGCCCCTACATTTGGCCATCTTACCACCTTCCTTCCTTTTGACCTTCTTTATAATCTTTTATGATTGTAGATCTGTGGGAGTGCAGACAATGAAGATACAATGCTCCTGTGCGACGGCTGCGACCTCGGCTTCCACCTGCAGTGCCTTTCGCCTCCACTATTTGAAGTGAGATCATGTATCAATTTCGTCAATCAAAAATTAAAAAAAAAGTATATGTAACATAGAATCGTGGTTCCAACTAAAGTTTCATCTTTCAGATTCCCATAGACCAATGGCACTGCCCGAGCTGCATCAGCAGCGGCATACAGACCGCGGGCACGCTGGAGGATATCGTGTATCTGTCGGAGGTGGAAGATCTGTTCAATGACATAGCTGACATGGACCGGCCGCGGGGCCCGCGACCCGCGCCGCTGCGGCAGCCGCGGGAGGCGCGGCGCTCGGGCCGCAGCCAGCGCGCCGACCAGCCGTCCACGTCGGCCGCGCCCGCGCCCGCGCCCGCGCCCCGCGCACGCCCCGCCGCGCCGCGCGCCCGCCGCCGCACGCGCCGCCAGACCAGGAAGACCGTCATCATCGAATATGAGATTGAAGAGAATGGCAAATTCCCTATAACTAGAAGAGTCAGGAAAACGGTTCGGAAACGAAAGGTTTGTTGCTAATGTGTTTTGCTTTAAATTTCTGTACTTAATAATGTCTGAAGACAATAAGCTGAAATGGAGGTAGACTGGCTGGAGATGTGCTGAGGTCAAAGATCGACAAATGGTCCAAAATGATAACTAACAGGTACCCTAAATATGGCAAATAGGAAAGTGGTACACCACAAAAGATGGGAAGAAGAATTAAGGGTAACTTTGAGCCCTAACTGGAGAAGAGTGGCTTGTGGCAGAAAACAAAGGCAGGTAGTTGAGGATGCCTATGCCAAACGGCACGCTGAAGACTTGCACAATAAAAATTAAAAAAAAGAAAACCTTTAAACACACTGGCCTTTCCCCTCTCCTCCTTTTGTACTTCAAGGTTGTACTGGTGTGCAAATAGCTGCAATAAAATTTTCTGAATGAAGATCCCATTCTTGCGTCGCCCATATAGTACAACTTTTGTGGGACTAGGATTCACACTTGTTAGTCAGATGAAATAAAAGCCTTGTGTGAATTTTAATTATTTTACTGAATTTTATTGCAATTATTGGACACCAATACTATCCTCAAGTACAAGAGGGAGAAAAGTGCAATACGAGTTATTAAGTCACCAAGTGACTAAGTACTGCTATACAGGTTCGTACACAGGCACGCGTCTTCGACATGCGACAGTAAAATGTGTTTGAGATTTGCGTAGCCTTGTGTGTGAAAAACGCCAATCGAGTTTTCTGTTCAGGGGCCATCCATAAATTACGTCACACCAATTTCGATCAATTTGGACCATGGACCCCTCCCCCCCCCCTTGTATTACTATGAAAATCGCCATTATTTTGTTCTAGTGTCACAGATCGCTTGACCCCCCCTCCCCTAAATCTGTGACGTAATTTATGGATGGCCCCTCATTGTTCGTTCGAGACGCCCATCGAACTGAACTGGCGGCACACGTAATGGACGGCGAAAACGCTCGTCGCACTGCTGCCCATTGTAACTATTTAGGTGGGCGAGCGTTTTATTCGAGCGTTTGTGCCGAATCACTTAGAAATGACAGAAAATTGTGACACAGAAAGTACAGGACCTTTAGAAAATAGTAGTTGAAAAAGTCATCAAAATCTATAGCTAATTCGAAAAATAGTGACCATGAAAGTGAGGCGGTTGAAACGCTCTAATAATCCAGATAATAGCGCTGCAGGGTTCCTTCAGAACCAGGCGGCTCGTGAGCAGCCTTTTTCGGTGCGATTTTGGGCCCTGTGACGAACAATATTATGCTTTTGGCCTTGTGAGGCGGTTCATTCAATGAATGTGGAGAAAGTTGAAGTAAGGGCCGTTACATACGGACTGCATTGCAACTGCAAGGTAACTGTATACATTTTCCATGCAATTGCATGGCAGTCTGCAAAACTGCACACCAACAGCTCGCTAGCTGCGACTGAAATGTATGGGCAGTCGGCAGTTGCAGTTGGAACGCAGATGTGTCTGTAACGGCCCTAATTAGCTACAGTCGTGACCCACTAATTAAGAACAGCCTTTGTAATACATATATATCTTATAAAATTGCTAAGTTTCATATCCATAGTGAAACTTTTATCCATATTTGTTATTTATTTTTCAATTAGAGTATTTATAAAGTTAATTTAAACAAGTTTTAGCAGCTAACAGTTTATTGATAATAAAATATTAATAATTGAACCTAACATGTCCTATAACATAAAAAAATAAGCTGGCACACTAATTAAGAACATAACCTAAAAACTCCTGAATTACGAAAGAAAATGCTAATGTTACATTAATATTTGGTAGGAAACCCCTTGTTTTGTAGCACTGCTTGACATCTTTTCGACATAGACTCCACCAGGACTCGGCATCGTTCTACAGGTATAGAATTCCACGCTTCGAGTGCTACTTCATAAAGTTCGTTCAGATTTCTAACATTTTTATTGGCAAGCCTTTTTTTGACGTCGTTCCAGAGATTCTCTATCGGGTTGAGATCTGGACTGCAGGAAGACCAAGTCTTTACAGAAACGGAATTACGACGTAGCCATTCCTTTACAGATTTCGCAGTGTGCTTGGGGTTGTTGTCTTGTTGAAATTCCCAAACTATTGGTAAAGATTCTTCAGCATATGGCAGCATGGTGTTCTCTAGAATATTTTTGTACACATGTTGGTTCATAATACCTTCAATTTGCACCAATGGTCCCACACCATGCCATGAAAAACAACCCCACAGTTTAATATTACCGCCGCCATGTTTCACTGTTACGGTGGTATACTTGGGATTTAACGCCATATTCGGCGGTCGGCGTACGTAGATTTGACCGTCAGATCCAATTCTGTTAATTTTAGTTTCATCAGACCATAAAATATGCTTCCACTGAGACAAAGTCCAGCCTTCATGCTCTTTTGCAAATTTAATCCTTGCATCTCTGTTTTTTTTTTTTTTTTTTTTTTTTTTTATGATAGATAGGCCAGACAAACGAACTAGTGGGACACCTGATGTTAAATGAACACCACTGTCCATAGACGCCCGCAGCGCTTTACACGATGCCAGTGCGTTGTCGGCCCTAAAGGAGAGGGAATAGGGGAAGGGGTGAGGTATTGGGCCCCCGGCACTCTCACTGACCGTACGAAACGCAAGCAGGATTACTACTGCTTCACGCCGGTGTTCTGTGAGAGGGTGGTACTGCCCCGGACGAGCCGGCCCATTCGTGATGCAGCGGCTAGCTACAACATGGCTCTACCACTACAAAACCACCACCACCGTTTTTTTTGCTCACTAAAGGTTTCTTGCGAGCTACTCTGCCATATAAATTCGCTTCGTTCAGTCGTTTCCTTATAGTACGAGCTGCCAGACCAGATTGTTCCCCAAAAAGTTGACGTTTTATTTCAATAGAAGACAATTTAGGATTTTTTTTCGCCATTCTAACAATTGAAGCGTCAGTTCGGAGGGTCGTCTTACGTGGTCGTTTCTTCCGCTGGACCTTCTGGCATGTTTGATTCTTTTTAAAATATTTAATGGCGTTAAATACTCTAGTTCTTGAACATTTAAGGTGTTCAGCAACCTTCTGATATGACCACTTCCTCTCTATAACCAATGAAACTGATTTTTCTGATGGAGGCATCAGAACTAAAGTTTTTACCCATTTTTTCTCAGTACGTAATAATAACAGAATAGTCAAGACATAGAAAGCCAATTGACATGCTGGTTCAATTCAATTGTTTTGGAAGATACGAGGATTCAAACACACTGTTCCTAATTAGAGTGCCAGAAATAATATAATTGAAATTATAACAAGTTTGTATTCTTAGCAGTTATCAATGGATTCACGGACTAAAGTACGAGTATAGAATCTTTTACTGGTTTCTGGATTCATGACAAAGCTTCTGTTAATAATAATTTCCTTAAATTGGGCTGCATTATTCAAATTATAGCTGTCTATACTTTACACTACTGTTGCTGTTTTACTTTACTTTATCTAGTTATATGAAATGTGCTTGTTCTTAATTAGTGGGCCACGACTGTATGTCCACACCAGTGCGCTTTCACGTTCATCTTGCGTTTTCCTTTGACGCACGAAATTCTGCATCCACCGGTGTTGGATAGACATGCGCTAGCGGCACGCGCTGCTGTTCAATTAACTTTGAGTCATGCGCTATTTGCATGCGCTATGTATGGTTGCTCGGACAAGCGTCAAAGGAAAACGCAAGATAAACGTGAAAGCGCACTGGTGTAGACATAGCGTTCGTGTTGTGTCAGATCCGTCGGCGGCGCGTGCGCACGGCGGCGCGGCGCACGGCGGTGCGCGCCGGCGTGCGCGCGCAGCTGGCCGCGCTGAAGGCGGCGCCCGCGCCGGCTGGGAGGAGCGGCGGCGGCGGCGGCGGCGGCGGCGGCGGCGGCGCGCTGGCGGCGTCCCGCGCGCGCGCCGGCATCGCGCCGCTGCGGCTGTTCGGCGCGCGCGACGAGCTGGAATACTTCGAGGACGACGAGGGGCCGGCGCCCGCCGCCACCGCGGGGCCCGCCCTCGCCGCCCGGCCCTCGCCCGGCGTCATCAGCGCTTACAGACAGGTCAGCCCCACAACCTAACTACAATTTTATATTACAGTTCTTTGCAGCTGTATTGGTGCGCTCGAGCCGAGGTGACGAAAGAAAATGAACAGTTCGTCTCCTCGCCTCCTTCCTCGCTGAACAGTTTAGGGTACAGGATGGTGAATGAGTGTCACCACTTATTATAAACACTTGAGGAATGTGTGGTAATGTTAGCGAATTATATTTTGTATGTAATTGCAATTCCACATGACGTGGACAGATATGGCATCAGAAGGTCAGAACAATATAGAATAATCAAAAAATATATTTGAAATTTAAAATAAAACCTGTTCCCCTCGTCGTTAATGAGACAAATTTTTCAAGCGTGTTCTTTAAACAGATATTTTTAAATTATTTTGCAAAATTTTTTTCATATTTACCCCTTCAGATTATTTATTTATTTAGACATGCCAACAGTACGTAAACAAAACATTTAAATTTAAGAATTATTAGTTTTGGCTTCCGTTCATGCACCAATAACAGGCATGCGACAGCATTAATAATGTTCCGGGACGTACACTACAAATAAAAATACAATAGATCATACAATATAAACATAACAACATTAATTAAAATACACAAGAAAAGTAAAAAAACGCTAATTATCAGAGGTGTGCAATGGATCCAGCATCCTACGCGTAATTGAACGTACAGAGTCCTGAAAGATGTCAAATTTGAAGTGATTTGCTAAGTCTAAGTCGTTGAAAGATTTTTGAATACGATAAAGTGGAAGGGATCTACCAAGCTTCGTCCTGGTGCCTCCCGGGCGAAATGTAGTTCGACGACAAGTCCGCGTGTTGGTTTTAGGCACTGTGAAATTAATTCGTCGCAACAAGAGGGTATCAGTAACTGTCCTATTAATTATTTTATGTAAAAATGCAATGTCAAGAAAGGATCGTCTGTCAAGAAGAGAGTTCATTTTAAAGAACTCAAACCTTATTATTGTATTGTATACACAATGACAAAGCGAGCACCATAGAAAGATGAGGGAGCCGGTATAATTCCTGACCTTGGCTATGCTTTTCTGCTTTTTTACGTTATTTAGTTTTAGTATGATTAAAAAAAATCGATATGGATAGTAAATGTTTATTTGTCTAATATTTTCAGGCGAGGAGAAAAATGATAACCGTGCCGTCGCCACCACGCGCCGCGCCCGACCTGCTGTCGGACATCCTAGAGAGTCAGACGCTGCTGCACGCCAAGGACTCGGTGCTGTCCGTGGACGGGGCCGGCTGCGTGGACGTGCGCCTGCGCAGCGCGCGGCTGGACGTGCGCGGCGGCGCGGGGCGCGCGCGCGCGGCGCCCGCCTACCCCGGCCAGCGCGGCGGCTGGGGCGGCGGCTACTCCGGCAACTACCACCGCGAGCAGAGCGCCAACAACTTCGGCCGCGGCTACGACGCCGGCTACGGCGCGCCGCCGCGCCCCTACGCGCCGCGCGCGCCGCCGCCCGGCCCCGGGCCCGGCCCGCGCCGCCGCGACGACGACGCCTGGGGGCCGTCGCGCCGCGCGCCGCGCCCGCACGCCGACGACGCGCCGCCGCGCGCGCGCCGCCCCCCGCCGCGCCCGCACCCCGCCGCCGCGCTCGACATGCGCGTGCCGCCCCCCGCGCCCGCGCTCCCGCCCGCGCCCGCCTACGGCCCGCTGCCCGAGCCGCCCGTGTTCCGCTTCGACCGGCCCGAGGACAAGTCCGAGGACGAGCGCAGCGACTCCAGCCTGGTCATCGACACCGACAAGTACGACCCCACCGAGCCCACGCTCGACGACGAGGACAGCGACGAGCCCGCCCCCGCCCCGGCCCCCGCGCCCGCCTTCGCGCCGCTGCCGTCCCCGCCGCGGCCGCCCGCGCTGGCCTCGCCGCCGGGCTCCCCCGCGCCCCCCGCGCCCGCCCCCGCCCCCGCGCCCGCGCCCGCCGTCTCGCAGCAGCTGCTGGACTCGGCCGTGCGCTCGGTGCTGCGCGAGCACGCGCGGCCGGCCGCCCCCGCCCCCGCGCCGCCCAGCGACGACGAGGACGACGGCGACTGCCCCAACTTCTCCATCTACTCGGCCACCAGCGTGCACATCGCCAGCGCGGGCTCGCTGCAGCCCCCCGCGCGCCGCGCCCCGCCGCGCCCCGACCTGCGCGACCTCGTGCAGCAGGACGACGACCCCGCGCCCCCCGCGCCCTCCAACTACAAGGAGAGGCTCTCCAAGCGCTGCCCGATCACCTCCAACACGAGGGACCCCATCAAGATCAAACTGCAGACCTCCTCGCTCATCAAGCGCGTCAGCCTCTACGACGAGGAGGACCTGGCGCCCGAGCCCGAGCCGGCCGCCGAGCCCGAGCCCGCCCCGGACGCCGGGGACGCCGGCAGCCCGACGCCCGCTGCGGAGAAGCGAGACCCCGATGACGAACAGACTCGAGACGACTTGTCGGCCGACGGGGACGGCGACCGGCCCGCGGAGGAGGTCGCGGAGCCCGAACCGGCGACAGACGACAAAAACATCTCCGACGACGAGTACGATGTCGAGCCGGCGCGAGACGAAGCATCCGTGTCGCCGCGGGACCCCAGCCCGCCCGCCGCCGCCGCCGCCGCCGCCGGCGAGCCCGGCGACGACCGGCCGGAGGACGACGAGCCCGTCGACGACCGACCCGGTGACGACGAGTGCGGTGACGACGAACCTGACGACGAAGAACCGGAGGAGCCGGAGAAACTGAACGGCCTGACCGCGTCCCCGGGCAGCGAGTCCCCGCAGTACGACGAGTCCGAACCCGAGCTGGCGGCCGCGGGCGGGGACGAGGCGCCCGGGGGGGACGCCGCGCCCGAGAAGATGACCGAGTCCATCAGCGAGACCGAGGACGAGCGCTCCTACACGCCCTGCCTCGACGAGAACCACGCGCGGGAGTCGCCGCGCGCTTCGCCCCGCGCCTCGCCCCACGCCTCGCCCCGCGCCTCGCCTCGTGCCTCGCCGCGCGCCTCGCCGGGCGCGCCGCTGGGCACGGAGCCCGTGTCGGAGGACGAGGCGCGCGGCGTGTTCAGCGACGAGCCCGCGCCGCGCGCCGACGAGCGCCGCCGCAAGCGCGCCGGCAAGCGGGACGGCAAGCCGCGCCCCAAGGACGCCGCCTTCCGCAAGCTCACCAAGCAGGGCCGCGGGCGCTCCTACCGCGACAAGGAGCGCCGCCGCCGCTCCGCCTCCGCCTCGCCGCCCTCCCCGCGCTCGCCCCGCCGCCGCGACAAGCGCAAGGACCTCGAGCGCTACGACGTGCGCAGCGTCGTCACCGAGAAGCGCAAGTACAAGGACCCGTTCGGGCGCGACGTGTCGCCCGGCAGCCGCGGGCGCAGCGCCAGCCCCCCGCGCCGCACGCCCTCCCCGCGCCGCGCCTCCCCGCGCAGCCTCACGCCGCCCTCGCCCCGCGCCTCCCCGCCGCGCCGCGCCCCGCGCAAGCGCCGCAAGTCCGCCTCGCCGCGCCGCCGCACGCCCTCCCCGCGCCGCCGCGACCCCGCGCCCGCGCGCTCCCCGCGCTCCCCGCGCTCCCCGCGCTCCCCGCGCCGCCGCGACCCCAGCCCCGCGCGCCGCAAGCGCCGCCGCAGCGCCGACCGCAGCCCCAAGCCCGACAAGCCCGGCAAGAAGAAGAAGCGCGCGCGCTCCCCGCCCGCCGTCGTCGCGCCCGCCCGCCGCCGCGCCGAGCGCCGCAAGACGCCCAAGCGCAAGCGCAAGCGCCGCAGCCCGAGCCGCGGGCCCTCCGCGTCGCCGCCCGCGCCCGCGCCCGCGCCCGCCGGCTGGTCGCCGCTGTCCGTGGACTCGCGGCTGCTGTCGCCGCGCACGCCGCCGGCCGACGCCGCGCCCGAGCCCGCGCGCCGCCGCGCCAGCAAGCGCAAGCGGCCCTCCCCGCCCGCGCGCCGCCACAAGCGCGGCAAGGACCAGCCGCCGCCCAGCAAGGAGGTGTTCACCTCCGGCGACAACATCCTGGTCAGCGTCAGCTTCGCGGAGCAGCAGCGCGGCGCCGCGCCCGCCGGCCGCAAGCACCCGCGCCGCGAGCGCGCGCGCCGCCGCCGCCGCCGCGCGCCCGCGCCCGGGGGGGCCGCCAAGCCGGTCGCCATCATCGACCTGGAGCGCTCGCCCTTCCGCGAGCTGACGCCCTCGCCCAAGAACGTGATCGTGCTCAGCGACAGCGACCACGCGGAGCCGGCCGCGCCCGCGCCGCCCGCGCCCGAGCCGCACGCCGCCGTCGGGCCCAAGACGCCGCCCGAGCCGGCCGCCGCGCCCGCGCCCGCGCCCGTCAAGTTCAGCCTGGCGGGCAAGCCGGGCGCCGCGCCGCGCGCGCCCAACCCGCTGCGCGAGCCCGAGCCGGCGCCCGCGCACGCGCCCGCCGACGGGCCCGCCACGCCGCCCGGCGCGCCCGACTCGCCCGACGCGTACGACCCGTTCGAGCCGACGCGCTCGCCGTCCGGCTCGCCCGCGCCCGGGCCCGGCCCGGCCGCCGCCTCGCCCGAGCCGCCCAGCATGACGCTGGAGGCGGCGCAGCGCACCAACATGTCGGCCGACGAGGTGCTGGCGCGCCGGCCGCTGTCGCCCATCGAGAAGGTGATGGCGCTGCTGCAGTCCACGCGCGACGAGGCGCCCGAGCCGCCGCCGGCGCCCGCGCCCGCGCCCGCGCCCGCCACGCCCGCGCCCGCGCCGCCCGCCGCCGCGCCCGCGCAGCCGCCCGACGCGCCGCGCCCGCCGCCGAAGCTGTTCCTGGCCAAGCCGAGCCCCATCAAGTCCAACCCCATCAAGCCGATGCAGGCCACCAAGATCGCGCTGCTGCCGCTGCCGCGGCGCGCGGACGGCGGGGACTCGCCCTACTCGCCGGGCTCCAGCGACTTCGGCGACCTGTTCTCGCCGCCGCCGCACGCGCAGAAGCGCGACACCTTCGACTCGCTGTTCGCCGCCAAGCCGCGCCGGCGCGACAGGCCGCACGCCGCCGCCAAAGTGCCCGTCAAGTTCAACAGGAAAAAGGGTGAGCGCCCGTCTCCGTATATTGAATGTCGTTTGGACAAAGTTAAGTTTGGTGTTTGGTCTTTAAACTTCACCTAAAATTTCCCTCAAATTTCAATCATCTTTTTATTGAAATACATGTTTTGTGCGTCGACAGGCAAGACGCAGGTGGGCGTGCGGCTGGACGACGACAGCCTCAAGATCCTGGACGAGCTGCCCAGCTCCGCCGTCGAGATGCAGGTCAAGAGCAAGGTCGGTCGCACCCACAGACACGCACAGACACACACGAGCTTACCATGCAAACATACACACATAAAAACGTACGTATAAAAATACGTACGTGAGTAAAACTAGCATACCCTCATTGCTATGCTAGTTTTACTTACCAAATCTTTATCCAATCAACTATAACTGGCCCAACTTACTAACCACACGATGCCTGTCTAGCCTAAAATATTATATTTTTCACTTCTCATGCTCTTAAAATGTTACTTTAGTCTCTGCATATCGGGACTAAAGCTCTTTTTTGATCTCTAGGGATTAAAGTAATTTTTCACTTCTCATGCTCTTAAAATGTTACTTTAGTCTCTGCATATCGGGACTAAAGCTCTTTTTTGATCTCAAGGGATTAAAGTAAAATTTTTTTAATTGACTATGGAAACCCCTAAACTGCCAATAACGGTGTTTGTGAATGGAGGATTATCGCCATTTTCAGTAACTGGGTATAGACAATTTTAAAGCTTTCCACAGACCGAAGCGCGCTGCGGACGCACTGTAGCGCCCTGCGCTTCGGTCTGTGGAAGCCCTTAGGGCGTGGAAATAACCTCAAAATGACAACTGTATAAAAAATATTTAAAAAATAATAATTTCGTGAAACACATTGAATAATTACGAATATTAATCTATTTAATTATAAAATATTAAAGATGAATTCATTTTATTTTGCACGTAAAGAAAGATTTCCTTTAGCTTAGGTGTTTTTAATTTGTGTTTTTTTAAAAACGCTGTCGGCAAAGCAGTTCCCTGCTCTGTCGATAAAATAGCAATCCGCACTGTCGGCAAAGCAGTACTGGAGTGTACGGTAGATAAAGCAGTTACGTTTGAATGTTAATCTTGAATGTTAATATGGCGTGACTTCAAAATAATGCAATGTCAGTTGCATTTAATAGTAAATAGAAAGTATAATTAGATATAATTTAACAAAGAATTGGCATATAGAAAATAAACTTAAAAAGTCGTTTCTTTATTCACGGGTAAGTGTTTCAGTTAACAATATATTTTGTGTGTGAACTTAGATCAATTAGGTTAATTTATTTGCCGATTCTAATTTATGAACAATTATCATTCTTACATGCATAGTCCAATTAGTTTTAACATAGTCTTTAAGTTAGAATCTGTTGGCTAATTATGCAAGCATTTAAAGCGTCACTTTACAAAAAAATATAAAAGAAAAGAAAAGACAGCGGTATTTTCTTTGCTATTTGAATTTTGAACAGATGTCCATTGCTCGTATTGAGCATACGTTGTAAAAAAGTAATTTTGTACGTCGTTTTTTTCCTCGCATTCAAAGTGAAAAGTAGAGTGTTTAACGCGGGACTAAACTACCATAATGACAACTCGAATTATAGCCTCCCTCGCTATCGCTCGGGTGGCTAAATATCTCGTGTCATTATGGCTTGTTTTAGTCCCTTGTTGAACAATCTACTATTTTTTTAATTTACTTTGGAAACCCCTAAACTGCCAATCACGGTGTTTGCGGATGGAGGATTATTGCCATTTCCAGTGACTGGGCATAGACAATTTTAAAGCTTTCCACAGACCGCAGCGCGCTGCGGACGCTCCGAAGCGCTCCGTAGCGCCCTGCGCTTCAGTCTGTGGAAGCCTTTAGTGCGTGGAAATACCTAACCTCAAAATGACAACTGTATAAAAATATTTAAAAAAATAATAATTTCGTGAAACACAATGAATAATTACGAAGTACCTGGGCGACCGAGCTCTGCTCGGGCAGAAACTCGGTACCAAGCGTTTTCCCAGAGATAAGACCAAGCTAGATCAATTTTTCATCCCCGAAAACCCCCAAATACCAAATTTCATCGAAATCGTTGGAGCCGTTTCCGAGATCAAAACACCGGTGGGGGGGGGGGGGGGGTGAGAGGGGGGGAGGGGATGCGGGGGAGGGAGCGCGGGGGTATTAAAGGGGGATGAAAATTTCATTGATTTTGCCGTAGGATGCACCGTTTTCAAGATATTTGACAAAAATACCGGAGGGGGTGGGGGGGGGAGGGGGTGAGTCACGTTAAACTTTCGTCCGTAAATCGACTTTACAGACAACCGGCTTTTCCTGTTCTGTGCTCCCAATAGGGAACGTGCACATAGACGGTGCTGCCACCTGGTGCCATAAGGGTGCCATCAATTTGAATGTTTTACCTTGATAAGTTTGTTTTACTGTCCGCATAGTGTCTCTTCTTCTGTCGCATTAGTGCTGCCGCCTATAGTTACTGCACGTTCCCTATAATACTTTTTCTCACAAAAAAGTAACTTTTTCTCACAAAAGACGAAACTTGACGTTTTCTCATGAAAAATAAACTTAAAAAAAAAACTAAAAATCTTGAAAAAAAACGTGGATTCGAACCGAGGTCGGCTGGATCCGCGACCACCCGATATCTAATGTGCCATTATGATCTGCTCGAAGTTGGCGAAATTTAGCTTTATATTCTAATGCAAACAAAAATAGCCGGAAAACACGAGTTAAAGCGATTTTCTGAAAATGAAACATAGCTAGATCAGTTTTTCATCCCCGAAAACCCCCACACCAAATTTCATCGAAATCGTTGGAGCCGTTTCCGAGATCCTGATTATATATATACATACAAGAATTGCTCGTTTAAAGGTATTAGATTAGATATTAATCTATTTAATTATATTAAAGATGAATTCATTTTATTATGCATACTTAGTCCAATTAGCTATGAAATAATGTTCAAGTTTGAATCTGTTGGCTAAATATGCAAACATTTAAAGCGTCACTCAACAAAAAAAAAACCGCGGAACTAATTTAAATTGCTATTTGAATTCTGAACAGACGTCCATTGCTCGTATCAATACGAGCGTACGTTTTATAAAAGTAATATTGTAGATTAGTATACCTAAAACATCGTTTTTTTCCTCGCATTCAAAGTGAAAAGTAGAGTATTTAACGCGAGACTAAACTGCCATAATGACACGCGAATTAAAGCCACCCTCGCTCTGCTCGGGTGGCTAAATATCTTGTGTCATTATGGCTTGTTTTAGTCCCTTGTTGAACAATCTACTATTATATCGAGGACTAAAACGAGCCATAATAAATAAAACTCAGGCGGCTGTGAAAATCCGAGGGTGTTAGCGGCCATTATTGAGGTGAAAACTTTACTTTTCACTTGGAAAGCAAGAAAACGTAAACAAGATTTGAACTACAAAATCACAATATTATCTACTTCGCTTCCTTACATTCCCTACATCTGCCAAATAAATCATTGGGAAATCGACTGAAAAGTTTTCACCCTGGTACGCAATTGGGATGTCCCAATTTTTGACAACGTATAATAAATCGAAAACCGTTTGGAGAAATAGGCTCTGTGAAGCGTTCTCAGAAATCAGATTCCAAAAATATGATAAACTGAATTAAATAAAGAAAATTTAAGTAATGACCTTCATTTGACCCCTGCAGTGAATCGTCACAAAGGCAGATATAAAGCAGGTCTACACTCTAAAGCAAATTGACAGTTTGAAATGTTGCTGTCCTGCTTATAATAGCAAAGAGTGACAAAGACAGAACTTTAATCACATGATGCGCACCTGGCTTTAAACAGTTGTCATTTATCGTAAAGTCCGCAATGTATTACGAGTATTTCCAATGTATTTTTACAAATTTAATTATTAAATTACTACGTTACAAGTAAATATAAAATAATTTAAATATCAGATTTTAATAAAAAATATCTATTTACTATCACACCATTTAACAAACAGGAATAATCGAAGCTAAAAGAAGAGAAATAAATAAAACTATATTTTGTCATGGTTCATTTAGGACCCTAAGCCGTACTAACTTGTATTATTGACAGTGACAAGACAAATCAGAGGCCCTACCACGAAGTGCATAATTCGAGCTTCGTTTCGTGCCGTCCCGCTCACGCTAATATGATTTGACACGAGAGTGAGAGGGATAATACGATACGAACTTCGATTTTCGAATTTCGTAGTAGCCCCTCAGCAGTGCCACAGATTATGTTATGTACGACTTGATTTTTTCTAGGTAATGGAACGTGGCTCTCTCACTGTGACGTCACCCAACGTATTTCTTAAAAAAATTATAGAAAATTAAATACTCAACCAAATTCAAAATCGATGAAAATAGTATCTTAAAATATCCTATTCTTTCCAAAAAAAATATAAAAACTATAGGTTATTTTTTTTGGTGCATCCCAATTCAAACTCCTTAACTGTACCTTACCTACTTACTATCTATTGGGCATCTACCACATTTAGAAAGTAATGGCGGCCATCGTAAAAAACAATAATCTATCGCACCGCATTTCCTGCCATCTCAAGACTGATCTCTGATTAGCGGAGGGAGAGCAGATTCCAAGTCAACATAGTGTTTAAAAATGTATAGTAAAAACTTAAATAACTGTGTTGGAATCAAATTAAGTAGGATTTATTACACGATTTTAGTAAGTTGCATTATTAAAAATGAATTACATAACTTTCACTGACAACATCCGCTATCACGGTGTGAAGTCGTTTCCGGTGGAGCATCTGTCTTTTAAGGCGTTCAGTGTGATTAAACGATCATTACATTAAATAATGCAAATATCCTTCCATAATATTAATTAAAATTAAAACATGTTCAAAGCCTCAAATGCTCACAATTTCAAGAAAATAAAAAATTATAAATAAGATCTAATTAAGTTTGTACTGCGATAGTCGCCAGCGCCATTTCATCTGTCGTGGAGAAATGCGGAACTAGTGAGAAAGTAATTAGTTAGCAGGTTTTATAGATGGCGCCCATATGACGGGACCCTAGTGAAAAAGGGGTTAAGGGGGGGGGGGTGATTATAACAGACTGAAATGTACGATGTATGGGAAAGATTCGTCGCTAACCTCTAGACCAGTGATGGTGTAGGGGTAAGCACGCAGCACGGAACGCTGAGGACCTGGGTTCGATTCCCAGCATTGGTCTTTTTTCTGGGGTTTTTTCTGTGCATCTATATTTCAGTTTGTATTTAGTTTGAAATATAGGGGTTAACCCGTCGCGCGATCGGCGACATTTTTGGGTAATTTTTTCTTAGTACCCTATGTTAAAAGGTGATCGAAACTAGAAACAAAAATTTGCAAATTTTGACAGTTAATTAGTCTGCAGAAATTTAACAGCTATTTTTTATTTTATGTGTAAAGCGGGTTAAGTCGAAATCAGCTTTTCAACTTCTTCAGAATAAACCCCTTTTTCACTAGGGCCCCAGTATAGTCGACCAAGAAATTCTTTTACCGGGTGGTGACTTGTCAATGGGTAAATCAACTTTATCATGCCACTCATTGCTATGGTTACCCAAGAAATTCTTTTACCGGGTGGTGACTTGTCAATGGGTAAATCAACTTTATCATGCCACCCGTTGCTATGGTTACCCAAGAAATTCTTTTACCGGGTGGTGACTTGTCATTGGGTAAATCAACTTTATCATGCCACCCGTTGCTATGGTTACCCAAGAAATTCTTTTACCGGGTGGTGACTTGTCAATGGGTAAATCAACTTTATCATGCCACCCGTTGCTATGGTTACCCAAGAAATTCTTTTATCGGGTGGTGACTTGTCAATGGGTAAATCAACTTTATCCTGCCACCCATTGCTATGGTTACCCAAGAAATTCTTTTACCGGGTGGTGACTTATCAATGGGTAAATCAACTTTATCATGCCACCCATTGCTATGGTTACCCAAGAAATTCTTTTACCGGGTGGTGACTTGTCAATGGGTAAATCAACCTTATCATGCCACCCGTTGCTATGGTTACCCAAGAAATTCTTTTACCGGGTGGTGACTTGTCAATGGGTAAATCAACTTTATCATGCTACCCATTGCTATGGTTACCCAAGAAATTCTTTTACCGGGTGGTGACTTGTCAATGGGTAAATCAACTTTATCATGCCACCCATTGCTATGGTTACCCAAGAAATTCTTTTACCGGGTGGTGACTTGTCAATGGGTAAATCAACTTTATCATGCCACCCGTTGCTATGGTTACCCAAATTTTGTTTCTTGGACAACTTAAGCATTTTTCTTTGAAACAGTATGAAGATGTCAATTGGACAACTGGGGACTGAGTAAACAACGCAAAAAAGTTGATTCACCCCAATGTTACAACTTACAATTTTTAGACGTAGGAATGTCTGTCGTAAAAATGGTAAAGCACTTATTTGGTTGACTGTACTTAGTAAAAAAATCTTGCTCACATAATAACACACCTAATTTTGGAAAAGAATGAATAAAAATCCCTAAATCTTAACCGCCAAGTCTTAGAGACATTAAATTTTGCACAGGGTATCCTATTTCGGGTTCATGAGTTATGGTTACTTAGATTTATAAGGAAACTTTGTACCTATTTAAGTTATTCTGTAAAAATCAAATTTTGAATAAATTTATCTTATCTTTATCATACAACGCAAGGGAAGATCACGATGTTATTTTTGGGAATTCACGTGGTAATTTAGTAAAATTCTGGAATTTTAAAGTCGTAGGTAAAGGCTAGTATTGAACAGAAGAGTGAGAGGGACGGCATGATACGAACTGAACTTCGAATTACGAACTTGGGTGTAGACCTACAAGCCAAAACTCTCTAATGTTAGATAGACTCAAGCCTTCAATTGTTTCCGCTCAGTTGTTAGGGCCGAAACAGACTGACTGCATTCCAACTGCCACGCTACTGCAACTGCCGATTGCCCCTAAATTTCAGTCGCAGTTAGCGTGCAATGGAATATGGATGTTGACACCACCAATCAATTGACGTACTTTTTATGAGCTGTCAAAACAACTCACCCATAGAGTTTGAATGGCAATAGCAACTTATGACGCCACTTGTTCGCCAACTCAAACGACTTTCTATTTATTTGTTTTAAGGCAACAAAAAATCTTAATTTTGCAGTTAATCGGAAATTAATCTGGTTTTCAGGGCTAAAAAACGCGTTTTTTTTACTGGAGTCGTGTCTTCAAATTATTTTTTAATGGCGTCAACATCCCTATTGTAATGGAAAATGTATGCGCAGTCGGCAACTAACTACCTTGCATACCTTTTACTTTTTTTTTTTTTACCTTGGGTGGGTAACTACCTTGCAGTTGGAATGCAGTCCGTCTGGATTGTTGTTTTTGAAGTCGAACCCGGTACAAACTGTTGGTCCTTTCAAGAAATGTGTTCTAAAGTGGTCTGTTTGGTCCCCGTCAGTTCCTGAAGAAGCTGAACCGGCAGGAGCGCGTGGTGGAGGAGGTGAAGCTGGTGCTGAAGCCGCACTACACGCGCAAGCGCGTCTCCAAGGACGAGTACAAAGACATTCTGCGCCGCGCCGTGCCCAAGGTACAGCCTCCATCATGTGTCAAAGCATGTGCAGCGTGCGAAAATATTTTCCCAACTGTTTTTTGTGGTCTGGAAGGTCCAGAGGGATCTTTTGGATCTCGGGGTCGAAAGCTAGCAAGAACTGGCCCAAGATTGTGTGGAAGGTCTAGAGGCCAAGACCCACTTCGGGTCACTTCGCCCAGCTAATAAGTAGTAGAGCTTGTCTAATTTAAAATGACGCGCGCCCAACCACCGCATTCACGCACATCTGCCAAGAGAAATATTTCTCTATTGTAGCATAAATTGAGTTTCAAATCCCGTGCTTAAATGCGATGGCGGGGCGCGTCATTTTAAATTAGACAAGCTATAATAAGTTTTTTTTTCTGAAACTAAACTATTCAGGACAGTGGCGAAGTGTGGGTGTCAGCCCCCCGGGGCGGAAGAAAATTTTGCCGCCCCTTAAGTATACCTACCTACTTCAAAAAACTTTAATCAGCCAATTTAAAAAACTACAATATGAAATTGTCAAAATATTTACAAAATATTTGCCGCCCCCTAAACGTGCCGCCCGGGGCGGGCTGCCCCCCTCGCCCCCACTACGCTACGCCACTGATTCAGGATATATTCTTAAATTATCCTGTAAAACCCTACAGGTTAGGTTAGTTTTATAGCAAACCTGAAGTACTTACAGTATCAGAAGAAAAAAATAGTTTGGATATTAATCAATTGGGAAAAATAATTTCAACAAAAATTTGTGGTGTATAAGTGCCATTCACGAGGAAGAGTGAATTTGTCAAAATTAGGGTTTGGGCGCATAACGTCCCACTCTCAAAACGTCCCTCCACCAAATTACGTCCCATTCGCAAAACGTCTTCTCTGCAAATGGTCCCTTATGTAAAATACCCCATTCGCAAAACATCCCTTTCTCAAAAGGTCTCATCCATTTCGCAAAACGTCCCTTCTGAGAAAGCCCCTTTCGCTGCAACTCCCTACTGCATAGCGCCCCTTTCGCAAAACGTCCCGTCTGCGAAATGACCTATTCGCAAAATGTCCCGTCTAGAAAAAGCTCATGAGTCTTCTCATGGGATAAGAGATGGCCAATCGAACGGGTCATTTTGCGAAAGGGACGTTTTGCGAACGGGACTTTATTTATGTGCAGGGACGTATTGCGAACGGGACCTTTTGCAGAAGGGTCGTTTTGCGTAAGGGACATTTAGGAAAGGGACATTTCGCGAAAGGGACATTATGCGAGTGGGACGTTATGCGCCTAAACCAAAATTAGGCACTCGTCATCGTCATCAAGATTGATTGGATCTATAACGCGTGTTGCAGATCTGCCACAACAAGAGCGGCGAGATCAACCCGTCCAAGATCCAGGCGCTGGTGGAGGCCTACGTGAAGAAGGCGCGCAAGAAGCACAAGCTGGGGCTGGCGTAGCGGCGCCCCGCACCACACTATTTATAGACAATGTATCTACTTAAGCGATTATTTAATGAATGAGTAAGGCCGACACCCGTGTGAAGTGATCATGTGTACTAGTTGAATTCGTTATTTAACTGTCGGCGAGCCCGCTGACGACGTTTTTAATTGATCGTTAATTTAATAATAAATATATTTTAGTTCGATGGAGTATTACTATTCGATAGTGCGGGACTCCGGCGCCGCGCGCGATATAAATACTGTAAATAATATACTGTACATAATGAATTGGAGTGAAATGAACTATTTTATTTACCGACTCGCGGATATCGCTCGCTGTAGATACCTCGTAGACATTACTAGATAAGCTTAGCAGCGGAGGCCCCGGCCACGCGCCACGCCCTAGCTACGATTCATGATCATGGTTTTGTGGTGTAGTTTTTAACGATTTTCATAAATAAAAGATCGATTTAACATAGTCAAAATATTTATTTCGTAGATGTAATAAAAGTAAAAAAGGAATCTACCTACTGATTTGTGAGGTACTGGGTGTCATGGCCTGCGCGAGGGACCGTTCCGGCCAGCGAACTGCTCGCCGGCTCGCTTACCCGTTCGAGTGGTTTACATCATTACAACAAAACGATTATGTTAGAAAACTAATGTCACAGAGAATATAAATTGAATAAAATTCCTCAGACGTATTCTAAATCTATAAAAGCAAACCCTATCCTTTCCTAGCCTAACAAATTCCGTGTTTATATGTAGTTATTGATAATCATTGAGCTACAACAGATTCCACAAATACATACTAATTAGTTCAGCGCTAATATTCGTCTTTCCGCCACATGGGAAAGTGCATTAATGAAATGATCAATATTGGCAACTGAACAAACTGTCATTTTACTAAAAAAATTGCATAAAAATTGTACATACTGTTGCTATTATGGAATTAAAGCCGAAGCAAACATTATGCTATCTAAGACATTTATAAGGTGTATCTTAACGCGAGTAGTGCAAGCGGTGCCGCAGCGCTAGTTTTCCACACAAGCTTTAAAAATACACAAGTTTCTTCCATTACAACAAGCAAATACGTTAATTTTAATCCATATCCAGAGATACTAAAATTAATATTATTGTCGTGAGCCTTCATACAGCACCGAACAAAGACGAATAGACGAATGATAAAAATTTACAGTTCCGAAAGCTGTCGATGTACGATACAATTATCGAACTCTTCACTAAGGTACAACTCCGCGTACTAAATGGCGACATAATTATTTACTTCCAACTCACCGCAACCAAGCTAAGTCAGCAGAACAAATTGCTGTTCCTCTTGCTGCTTTTATCGTCCGTCTATTTATTACATCAGTTTATTTTATCTTTGGTTTCCTACCACCCTAAGATTTGCTTTACATTTAAAAACGTGCCAAAGCGTGTGGAAAATTGTGCTGCAACGTGACCCGGTGGGTCGGAGCTCAGACGGCGGGCGCGAAGCCGAGGCGCTTGTTGGCGACGTCGAACTCGGTGTAGTAGCGGCCGATGAACACGTCGCCGAGGATCCACAGCGGGCCGGCCGGCGGCGGCACGTCCAGCCCCATGAAGCCGGACAGGCACACCGTCTTGCCCATCTGCGACACCTGCGCAGTTAGTGCCGTCAGTGAGGGAGCCATGCGGTACGCTCCGGCGACCATGCAGAATGAAGTGACACGAATCAAACGTTCAGGGGGATTAGTGGCGGTTTTGTCCAACGCGGAGACGTTGGCGGAATGAAATGGTGGAAGCGATTGCGGTTCAGTGTTAGAGAAGGTAAGTATCTAAACTAAATGGGTGAATTAGGAATTTAATTAACTGTTAGAGAACAAGAAACGATGGATCTGCACGAAGCCGTCGCGTTGGTTTAACCACAATTTACACTAAAGTAGTGCTTAAAAAAATACTGTCCATAAACAGATACTGTTAGCTTGGCTACCATACTAGCAGGAAAAGAAAATACTGTCCATAAACAGATACTGTTAGCTTGGCTACCATACTAGCAGGAAAAGAAAATACTGTCCATAAACAGATACTGTTAGCTTGGCTACCATACTAGCAGGAAAAGAAAATACTGTCCATAAACAGATACTGTTAGCTTGGCTACCATACTAGCAGGAAAAGAAAATACTGTCCATAAACAGATACTGTTAGCTTGGCTACCATACTAGCAGGAAAAGAAAATACTGTCCATAAACAGATACTGTTAGCTTGGCTACCATACTAGCAGGAAAAGAAAATACTGTCCATAAACAGATACTGTTAGCTTGGCTACCATACTAGCAGGAAAAGAAAATACTGTCCATAAACAGATACTGTTAGCTTGGCTACCATACTAGCAGGAAAAGAAAATACTGTCCATAAACAGATACTGTTAGCTTGGCTACCATACTAGCAGGAAAAGAAAATACTGTCCATAAACAGATACTGTTAGCTTGGCTACCATACTAGCAGGAAAAGAAAATACTGTCCATAAACAGATACTGTTAGCTTGGCTACCATACTAGCAGGAAAAGAAAATACTGTCCATAAACAGATACTGTTAGCTTGGCTACCATACTAGCAGGAAAAGAAAATACTGTCCATAAACAGATACTGTTAGCTTGGCTACCATACTAGCAGGAAAAGAAAATACTGTCCATAAACAGATACTGTTAGCTTGGCTACCATACTAGCAGGAAAAGAAAATACTGTCCATAAACAGATACTGTTAGCTTGGCTACCATACTAGCAGGAAAAGAAAATCTGAATTTAATGTCAAGTTCACTTTAATAGTGGCAAAATGTATGAAACTTTCAAGCTTGAACCTGTGCGAGAGTGCTACCGCTTACGGCCTCGCAGTCTGAGGAGCTTAGTGTCTCGAATCTAGTAAGTTAGTAGTAAGGTTCTTCGTGTATCTGTCTGTGTGTATAGCTAGTGCCATTCACGAAGAAGCCTGAATTTGTCAAAATTAGACATTAAGAGCCCCCTCGCATTAGGCGGCCAGGTCGCGATAGCTGCGATTTTATCTGCGACCACGTAGCCAGTCAACTAACCGCGTGTTGAGTCGCGATGTTTCTGCTGGCCGCGCGGCCAATACGTGGTCGCTGGCCGCTGGTCGCCTAGTATATGTCACGGAAGAATTAGTTGGCCGCGCGCCCGTCCGCCTAATGCGCGGGGGCTCTAACAACATTGCATTATTCTCCACGGCACGCGTCCCCATGAATGAGTCAGTCTGTGGTTGTACTCACGCGCAGCACGTAGTCGGCGCCGTCGAGCGGGAAGTCTACGCCGGCGATGGAGAAGGTGACGCGCGGCAGGTGCGGGATGAGGTCGCAGTCGATGGAGTACTGGCCGAAGGCGAGCGGCGTGGCGCCCAGCGCCGCGTTGAGCGCCTGCACGTCGGCCAGCGGCCCGCCGATCAGCGACGTGCCCGTGTCCGCGATCGCCTCGCACCCCTGCCACACCACACCTCCACCATTAGGTACTTACACCCATATCACACTGCCTATTTGCGAACGTGTTATAAGCGGAGCGATCGCGAACTCCCAACGAATTTAGACATAAGTATTTAATCCGTCGCGCGTTCACTCCGCTTCTAATATGTTCGCAAATCGCCAGTGTGATGGCTCTTAAACGCATTCACTGCCGGGAATGCATATATGGGTCATTTTCAAATTTTGCGAAGGTAAACTTGTGTCAACTTCAAAAAAGTTGTCGTTTACGCTGTTTATTTTCTGTGGTTATTTGAGTAAAATGATTGATGATTTAACTATACTTACAGACAATTATTGATTATCGATATCGAAAAAAGATGCTTAGTTTAGTATTTACAGTGGTGGTCATACAATTAAGAACGATTTGAAGTTTCCGATTTTTTTTTATCTAAATCATGTCATATGTCTAGTTGTGTTCCTTCTTAGAAGTAACAAGTTATGTTATAAAATAGCCACATGGATAGAGCAAACAGGATTAATAATAATAGTGTATAATTGCTAACATTTTTTTTACAAATTTTATTTGTTCTCTATACTAATAAATTCTAATAGTAATGAAGCTGGACAAATAATTAAGAACGATTAATAAATGCTGCTCGAGAGTTGTTTTATATGAAACTTAGATTAAATAAATCATATTAATGTGAAGTTGGTATAGAAAAAAAAGCAATTTAATACATTTGAACTAAAATTAATAGTTAGTAGCATGTCCACGGCTTTTAATTATGGCTTTACACCGGCGAGGCATTGAATCTATCAATTTTTGACATTTCGCAAGAGAAATAGAGTTCCATTCTTCTAAGAAAACGTCGTACAGCTCTCTCAAATTGCCACACTGTCGATTTGAAACCTTTTTCTTGACTTCGCACCAAAGATGATCTATTGGGTTAAGATCTGGGCTGTTGGCTGGCCAATCTAAGACTGAAACTGATTGTGATGTGAGGAATTCCTTAACGGTGCGTGCAGTATGCTTTGGATCATTGTCGTGCTGGAATGTCCAAATAACCGGAAGCACGTCTTCGGCATATGGTAACATTGTTTCTTGCAGTATATTTTTGTATTGGAATTGATCCATGTTTCCTTCTATCAGCCTAACAGGTCCAACGCCATGTCCAGAAAAGCACCCCCAAATTTTCACATTTCCCCCGCCATGCTTTAATGTCACTTTTGTGTACTTTGGGTCGAATGCTTTATTCGGAGGGCGTCGTACATATCGTTTTCCATCAGAACATACCCTATTTATTTTTGTCTCGTCAGAAAAAAGAACGTTTTTCCACTGTCTGACTGTCCAGTTTTCATACCTTCTTGCAAATGCAAGTCGGGCTTGCCTATGACATCGTTTCAACATAGGCACCTTTCTTGCTATCCTTCCGTTCAACTTATTTTCTACCAAACGCCTTCGAATAGTGCGTGCAGAGATTGCTGAAGGGTTGTTTTCGCCAAAATATTCTTTTCTCAACTCATTAGACCCTTTAAAAGGATTTTGTTTTGCCAAACGAACGATATTTCGATCATCTCGACGAGATGACTTTCTCTGTCTAGGTCCACGCGGAACGTTTGAAGTAGTTTGATACGTGGAAAAATGCTTTACGGCATGGAAAACCATTGTTTTTGAACATTGCAGATGGTCGGCTATCTTTTTATACGACCAATTCTTCTCGCGAAGTTTTATTATTACTTCTCTTGTAGATTTATCACAACTATTATTTTTCCCCATTGTTTTTATACGAAGTAATCACTTTTAAGACTTTAACAGCACGAAATGGCGCCAAAATTATACGAATAATAATCTACAACCACAGAGCCACACAGTGTTCTCTATTTAAATTTGAAAAAATAATAAACTATTCAGCGTTCTTAATTACGTGACCAGCCAGTAAGTACTAATACTAGGTTCAGATCGAATGTATAAAGTTTCTCTATTAATTTTTTAGCCAACAATGTTGCATAAATGAATGTACCGGTAGTACGGAAAAGTTTTGCAATACCGAGAGAAATAAAAAAAATACGGGCAATTAGTTATACTTGTTACTTTGAAAAAATCATCTCAATAAATAATCGTTCTTAATTATATGGCCACAACTGTATGTAATATTCGTAATAAATAAGGCATGGTAGTTCCATACAAATAGTAAGTGTTTTTTGCAAAATGTAAAAATTACCCATACAGGCGTTTTGGTGATCTTTGCCTAGTGCCGCTGTCGTAGTTAGGCACTCATGAACACACGTGTCCGTGTGTGGCACCTGAAGGAGTCTCGAGCCGAAAGCCGGCGGCGAATGCATTAAGAGAGTATTGGGTATGTCTCAGAACTAGTCA